>JAFBJR010000420.1:1496847-2190558 GCA_016785285.1 Brachirus orientalis
CCCCCCCACCCCACCCCGCGACCCTCATGTGGAGGATAAAGCGGTAACGTGAGTGAGTTATTAGCTGCATTATCTCTTATTAAAAGTATCATATCCATTTCGCTCTATCCATTCTGACCTGACAGGACATCAATATCTGTTTATGCAAACATGTCCTGACTATAGTAGCTTTTTGTGTTGTTCTCATGAATAGAGGGATAACATAACCATAGCATAGTGATGCATTACTGCCGCTCCCCTTCCTGTGCCTCCTATTGGCTGCATTCTTCCAGTCTGATGCAGTTCAATTTGCTTCATTGCCTGAGCTAACACGCATTTATGGTGATATTAAGGTTGTTGGTGCACCTGTTTCTCCAGACCTCTCCTCGCCTCACACCTTCAACTCTTTTGTGTCCTCATTCATCCCTTCATTTCAATCCTGACATGTCAGAGAAAGAAATCTCTCTTACCTCTCCACATCTCCTCTTTTCCTCCTCCCTTTCTATCAGTCTCTCCCTGCACTGCTTTTCCCTCACAAGCTCCCGCCCACTCTCTCCCTTACGCTCTCCCTCACACCCCTTCTTACTCTGCAGTAAAAGCATCCCGTCTGCTTTTTTTGTAAGATTAAAAATCCCCCCCCCCCCCCCCCCCCCCCCCCCCCCCCCCCCCCCCCCCCCCCCCCCCCCCCCCCCCCCCGCCAACCCCACCCCTCCTCCTTCTTTCTCTCTCTCCCACCTCTCATCCTCACCATCCGAGTGGTTAAGAGAAATGCTCCAGAGAGAAGCAACAGAACGAACAGCAAACCTGTTTTTTGCAACACTCAATATTTTCAGGACGTGGAAAATAGGGAGGTTTTTTTGTGGTTGGTTGTTTTTTGTTTGTATTTCCTGCACGTGCTGATGAAGAGCCATGCTGGAGAGACTACAGTCTGCTTTAAAAGCTGTGAAGGAGTCTAAACGTAATTATATGCTCCAGTTCTTGTTGTATGTTTACCTTAAAAAATGGGGAGGGTGCTATCTTGGTGCAGCGTTTAGTGCATGAGAGAAATGTTTATAAATGCTGTGTTGTTGTTTATCTAAAGTTTGCGTTAGTTGACTATGTCTGTGTGGAAGTTAGCACACATTCAGTAACAAATGGCTATTGTGTTTGTATGCTTTGTTTTTATTTTACAGTTATACAAAGTGATATTTGCAGTGACAGAGACAAAGGAGCATGTAAAAGGTTTTTTTAATCCAGCCACGCTTGAAGCAGCCTGATATGACGTGGCGATGGTCTGTGTATTAGAGTCATTATTGAGCCTCACAGGCAGGGCAATGACTTGATTTAACAGGTAGTGTCAGCTGTGCTGAGATAAGCAGTAACTAACCTGCACTTATTTTGTCAACAGTGCTCTCTCCTTTGGTCTCAGTAAGTATCTGCAGGCTGCTGTGGGGAATGGTTGCACTGACCAGTACTTCTTGGCTGCAGAGTGGGTTTTTACAGTCCTGGGGAGGGGGACTGCTCCCTCTCGTCAGCACTGAACAGTGCAGAGTGTCAGAGTCTACTGGGCGTACTGCAGTGGGATTACTGTAGACAGGAGTACACTGAGAGCCAGAGGAAAAAACACTATGACATAAAACAGTCCATTTGGATGCATTTGTGTAGTTTAAATCTGTGCGTGTGTGTGTGTGTGTGCAGGACGAGTACATCTGTCCCAATCCCTTTGCCTGTGAGTCCCTGTGTGTGTGAGGTCATAGGTTTTTAGCGACTCTTAATGCTCAACTGATGTATTATGCACGATAAGAAGACTATTTGCAAAGCTTCCTTTGCTTTGATTTGACCTGATTGCCATTTCTGCCAGGGTCCCCCAGATTAGGCCCAGACAGATTTAACATGTGTCTCTGGGCTCTCAATTATGGGCTGTACCGTTTAACAGCATCATCATCCCAATGTGGGCCACACAGTCAATGTAGTGGTAAGCACTGTTGCCTTTGCAGCAACAAGACCCAGGCTTGCAATCAGTCAGAACACATAATTGACTTATGTTTTTTTTGACACAATTCACTAATTGCAATTTTGTTCACAATACTTTTTACTCACTTACTGGATCAATCTAAAAATGCAATATTAACTTAGAGGGGTATAAAATTAAGATATGTTCCTGAACCTCAGCAAAGCACAGTATAACCTTAAAGTGGGGTCATGGGTCGAGTAATAGTTTACCAAGATAGAGAAGGAGGTAAAGAAGATTTTGAAGTATTTTGAAGTATAAGCAGAGACAGATTGTCTCTGTCTCTGTCACTTTTTTAATTGGTGCAGGGGATGAATGGGCAAATTTAACTTTGGAGTACTCAGCATTTTTCTTATCAACCTTAAACACCGACTAGCATGATTCTGAGCAGTCTCTTTGTTCAGAGGATAGGAATGAGGTTATGATTACATAAGACTAATTTTCTCATCTCACATTATTGTGTTTTGTGAACACACATCATTTACAACTTCAGCTTCACAGTAACATGTTTATGTACGTTATATCTTATGTCTTTTCTTGGTGGGAGGAAAAGATGGTCAGCATTGTTCCATGCAGAGAACAGATATTTTGTGGTGCCAGCAAGTATTGTTCTGTGTGTATTTGTGTTTTGTATGCCAGTGTCACACCAATCCAGACAGTCTGCAAGACTGGGGATCTTTGAAAACCTGAGTGAAGGAATCACTGACAGAAACAACCAAAGTGTAAAAAAAAGTCTGTTATCAAATGAAATTTGACAGATTTAGGACAGAAAAGTGTTTTTGGAAGACTTTTTTCTTACAAAGACAGATTATCATTGAACAGTGAAAAAACAGATCCCCGGTGTGTCAGCAGGTGGAAATATGGGTTGATAGATGGTAAGATAAAGGAGAAGGGGAGAGTGTTTCAAGGAGACATTGGGGGGAGGTTTAAAGACATGCTTTTGTTGGAAGTAATTTATCAACTAAATCTTGCCAAAAGCAATCCAAAGCTTAATTACAGCTTGTTTTAGTGAGATAAATCCATCGGCTTTTAAATGTATCAGTATTTGACAGCACTCGTTACTCTCTGCTTTCACTTAAAGGGAAAGTTCCCAGTTGGTAGTAATTGGTAACTGTTCTTTTTGTCCTCAGCTGCTTCTCTTCTCCCTCACCGGTTTGTGACAGTCCGTCGAGGCAGCCCAGCTGCTAAAAGTGGGCAGATCCGACCTGGAGATCGACTAGAAGCTGTAGAAGGACGCTCAGTGGTCAAACTGCCTCATCGGGAGCTTGCTCAGATACTACGCCGAGCGGGAAACACCCTGAGGCTCACCATTGTCCCCCGTCCAAGCACCTGTGAGCGCTGACTCGTATGCAAGATCCAGTGTAAAATGCACATACACACACATATGCAGCCTGGCCTTTAATTTGTTATCTAATCTGTGTCCTCATTCTTCCAGACTCTTCAAGCCTTTCAGAAGCGGCAGAATATGACCTCGGCCACAGGAGCAGAAAAGGTCAGCGGTCACGTCCAAAGGTGAGGTCATAATAATTGGCTCATTTCATTCATATGTACACTAAATGTTTCTGATGATCAGTCCTCCCTCTGACTCTGCCCTTGTCTTCCAGCGCGACTCCAGATATTACAGTGTTGACCTGGATCGTGGTCCCTCAGGTTTCGGCTTCAGCCTCAGAGGAGGGAGTGAGTACAACATGGGCCTCTATGTCCTGGGGCTGATGGAGGGGGGACCGGCCTCACGGAGCCAGAAAATCCAGGTCTGTGTGTGTGTCTGGAATTTGTACAAATATATACAGATTAGATTAGATTAGATTAGATTAGATTAGATTAGATTAGATTAGATTAGGCTTTACAGTTCTCAAATTGGGGTAATTCACTTTAAAAAAAGAAAAGCAATGGAATTCTATTATTATTATTGCTGTGCATATTATATTATCTTACTATTGGACTATACATGTCTTACTCTGTGCATATTATATTATCTTACTATTGGACTATACATGTCTTACTCTGTGTGTATACTATATGAATATTTATGTATAGTATTTGTATGTCATTGTCTCATATTTTTCTTTCTGAATTACACCTGTTATTTATTCATCGTGATCACTTTCTTGTTTTTACCTGTTCTTTATTCAGTACAGGGCTTCTGTAACTCCTAAATTTCCACACTGGCAATCAATAATGGATCTTTATCTTAATTGGCAAATCAATAAAAGGCCAAACAAAAATGGTGAAATCAAGGCCACTTCCCATGGCTCTGTTGCATCGGATTTAATCAAAGTGGTTTCAGATTAATCCATTATCTTATCACTTTTTTTTTCCCAGTTTCTTCAGTATTTTTTTCCATGAACATGTGAGTGTTACCAGTGTGCATATAAGTAATTTTACAAGGGGAGGTACTTTAGTCACAAAATAAAATGTATTGATTATGCAATAGAATCGCTAAATAATTTGAATCACTATTTGTCAAATGAGTTCACACAACACTGATTAATCTTTGTGTTTCTACCTATGTATTGATCTTGTGCCGCCCGGTGACATACCCATGCTTCACACAGGACGTGATACATTTTATGTCAAGACGGACAACAGCAGATTTGTTCTAGTAAAGGGATACGGCTGCAAACAAGTTGGAGTATGACTGAAAAATGTTCAGAAGTGAATTCTACTGCTCAAAAAACGTGGTCATTTAACAGTTTGATGAGAGAAACACTTTTTGTTCACACCTGCCCTGTCCTGCCAATGTATACTGTCAAACTCAGGCCTGATACTGTTGTTTGACAGAGCTGTTTTCAGGGGAGGGGATGCAGTATGCAAACAGTATTACATGGTTTCTGTTCACGAAAACCAAACTAAGGCTAAATTATCACTTCAGCAGCAACAAAAATTAATTAAATATTATGCACTGCAGCTTAACTATAGGAACGCATCATAAAGGTTAAATTCTATCAGATTTGTGACTTCCAGTTCTGTTACAGAAGAGCACTGTCCTTAGCTCTCATGTATCTCAGACAGTAATTATATCATTTTCTACAGGCATAAAGCTTAAACATATGACCCCAGGTGGTGCTGGGACTGGTGCTAACCACCTCACCAATAATAAACCACCAGTCATACAATCGATATTGTAATTTGCGATGCCCCCAGGTCACAGTACATAGCAACAAACGTGTCATAAAGCCATGTCTAACTATTATAAACACAGACATGCTGCATACACATAGAAGGTCAGAAACTTGGTTAAAGCTAATAAGAATTAGTCTTATGATCACCAAACACAGTTTAAAACACCAATCAATCTAACCAGCAGGTGTAGGACACTGTCCTTGTCAGCGTAGAAAAGGTTAAAGGTAACATGGCCTTGGTTTGGTATTGTGTTGTGTTGTGACTGCAGGTGAGTGATCAGCTTGTGGAGATCAATGGTGACAGTACAGCAGGGATGACCCACAGCCAGGCTGTTGAGCAGATCCGCAGAGGAGGCCACCGCATCCACCTGGTGCTCAAGAGAGGCAATGGTTATGTGCCTGACTATGGTAAGACCCTGAAGAAGAGTCTTGGTGTTAGTTCTGGTTGTTACCACATTTTTATAAAATGAGGGAATCCTGTCTTTTTCATGTGTGCAATGTCCTTTCTACTTTTTTCTGTGGTACTGATTCTAACTAAAGCACTATTTCATTTTCCTTTGGGTGTTTCCCCCCTTTAACACATTACTGGTTTATTCTTTTTTTCTTACTTTACATACCCACTTTACATTTCACCTTTCTTGGTTTCCTTTTTTTGGAAAATTTGCCCTTTTCTTCCAAACATTTCTTTTGTTCCTCCTCCACTCTTTTCTTCTTTTCTCCCTCTCCCTCTCTCTCTCTCTCTCTCTCTCTCTCTCTCTCTCTCTCTCTCTCTCCCTTTCCCCCTCTCTCTCTCTCTTAGTGGAGCTCTCCAGTTTGTCTCTATGTATGACCAACTCCAAGCTAGGCGAACCTTGCTTCTATGTCATTGGACGGACAGAGAATACGCGGTTGGTAATGGTTCCTGTTAGTTCTCCCATTTTCTCTCCCTCTACATTCCCTCTGCTCACTCACCACTGCTGTCTTCACTTGTAGTGAAATGAGCCTGTGCGAACCTTCTCACTATTAAAAAAAATCTTCATTTAATGTAGAAATGTACAATATTATTCTTTGTCTAATGTTTGTGTTTGTCCACTCAATAAAAGAAAAGGAGCCATTTCATAAGATTACCCAATGCACATCTTGCAAAATTAATAATAAGAGAAAAAAATATTTATTCAAGATATTTTTAGTAGCTCTTTTTAAAAAGAGATTTCTACAATGTTTTCTGCATTTCCTCTCAATCACCTGCCTGTTAAGTCTGTTTTCTCTTTTTTTCCATCCCCTCTTGTCATGTAATGTGCATCCAGGCCATGAGCGCAGAATCACCTCCCCCTCAGTCCTGCATCACTCCAAAAAGCAGAGTTTGGCTGCAGTAGACTCCACTGGGCAGAGGGGGCGCAGCTCCAAACAGAGGAGGAGAAGCAGGTCTGCAAATGCACGCGAGAAAGAAAAAGGGACTGGAAGGAGGAGAAGAAGAACACACTCAGAGGAAGGGGGGCGCTCGGGTTTACAAAGCCCCGTCTCTGAGCAGGGAGAGACTTCCCAGGAAGCTAGGGACAGGAGGAGGAGGAGGAGAAGAAGACGATCTCAGAGTTTACCTAGAGATGTTGTCAGGAATTATGATGGGAGTGACACAGAAAAAGGAACAGTGAGGGGAGGAAAAATGGAGAGGGAGAGGAGGAGCAGAAGCAGAGACAGGAAAAGCAGGAGTAGGGAGAGGATGAGGAGGACAGAGGTTGAGGAGGAGTCTAAGGAAGACGAGAGGGTACCTGCTATTCAGGAAAGGCTGGAAGATAAAGATAAGGAGGAACAGGAGCAGCAGGAGGAGAAACAGCAGGATCAGGAACAACAGGAGCAGGAGCATGAGATGAGAAAATATGAAGAAAATATGAATTTACCCATTCCAAATCCAGACCAAAAGCTTCCTAGACCCAAAGAAAACTGGGAGGCAGCTAAAGAGGAAAACTGGGACATGGCAACAGAGTACAGGGAGCTGAGGAAGCAGAAGAGGCTGCAGGAGCAGGAGCAGGAGCAGGAGAGGTCATGGGTTAATGATGGTGGTGAAGACACAGAGTTGAATGATGACAACAGAGATGATGATGCTGTGAGTGGGCGTATAGAAAGGCCTTCACCAGACTTTGCTCTGATAGATCCAGTGCCCCAGAGAGAGCCGTTCTCCTTCCTCACCTCCACTCTGTCTGTGGAGCTGCTGGGGGACGATGAGTCAGAGTCTGGGGGCAGCCATTCTGATGGCAGCACGTCTGCTGCCAGTATCTCAGGCCTTTCTCTGGCTGCCACAGACACAGGCAGGCCAAGGGCTGTGGTGCTGCCAGGCCCTTGGCTCGCACCCAGCCAACAGCGGTCAGTACAGGTCACAGCGAGGAACAGGCACCATGTAGGACAGAAGAGGTAGGGAGGAGAATTGCTGTCTCTCAGAGGTGTTATATATTCATGCATTATTTTTTTTAATGCCAGTGAATGAACAGACCTGTAGATTGATTTGTATAGATTGTTATGCTCGCTCCATCAGTGGTTGACTTCCCCCACTGTTAACAAAACCGGATGGCAAGTAGCGTGTGAGTTGTTGAAGTTTGTATGGGAATGGAGTCTGCTTATGCCAAGAAACACAGACTCCAGATGCAGAGCAAATATTGGAGTGTTGCTTCAGTTACCTCATCAGCGTACATCTCGTCCATGAGTGAAATACTGCAGTCTCCTCTGTCACTGTTTCCGCTGGAGCCCAGGATGCCACTGTAGTTTGCGCCTGTCGCGAGCAAGCAGTAAGGCCGCAGTTCAGTTACAGTCACAAGTATCATTATAGAAAACTGTTATTGGAACTAATGTTTAGCCCCTTTAAGTTGTGATGGACGGTAGAGCATTCCATCCTACACTGCGAGACCTTGACCTTGTTTTCCTGCAGCCACACACGACCAACATTTTCTCTCAGTCACTTTGATATCGACAGTAGAGTGTGAAGTCATACTTTGTGCCTTTTTACAGCTAAACTCTGGCTGATGTTAAATGTCACTATCATATTTAAACTTGTAAATGACACCAACAAGGTTAAAGTTATGTGTTTTTCACTTGTGAAACAACAACCTTATCTTTATGTCTTCTGTGGACTGTTGCCCACTATGTGTTGCACTCGTTACCTTTGCAGTCATTGACATTCATATTTTTAAGACAGCAAGTTTTTCCAGATTTAGATTTTTCCAGATCAAATTTATTCACTTTCTTCTCCCTTAACCCCCACCCCCCATAAAGACTTTCACATATACCTCATGAAGATAATGAGCAATAATTCAACAGTCTAAGACTGTCAGACATTCACATCCACTGCGACACGTCAGTCTGGTCTGAGAGGGACAGTGTGATGTGCTTTGTACATTATCCTCTCAGTCTTTTGTGGACCTTGCCTCACACTGTAATGCTGTCCTACACTATGAATATATGATTGTGATAATGCATATCCCTTTGGACAGCAGGTGTGAAATCTGTATTCTGTACATTTCTAGAGGAAATAAATGACAGAACCTACGTAAAAATATAAACATATATATATATATGTACTGGATCCCTGATTTGCATTACTGTATTGTAATACATCATGATAAGTTCTGAATATCTATATGTGAAGTCATGCATTATATCTAAATATTACAGCTAAAAGTTCATATTATATATTACTGTGTGATGACAAACATGAAAAAAATTGCTATACAAGCTTTTGTGAAGGGTTAAAATTTAAACAGAGCTATATTGTGCCCACCCTAATTTTAAACTGAATGTTTTCCAATATGCTGCTTGAGTGTGGATTTGGATTCCCTACATCATATTCTACTTCAGAAGTCAAAAAAAAAAATGCCAAAAATATGCATCCATTGTGCATATTTGAAGTACTGTTAATATTGTGTATGTGCAGTCAGAACAAAATCACTGTCTAGATTATAGAGAGTGCAGTGCTCATCGTGCCACGTACTGTTGCCTTGGTAACATAAATCACTTTATCTTAACTGCAGATTTTTCTTACTGTGAAAACCCTTGCTCCAAGGTCTAATATGAGAGGTGGGTAGGCTGCTTAGTAATGTCAGTCATGCCAAAAGGAAAAAAAAGTAATAAGTAAATCCACAGAAATAACAATCATCAGCCTCTGCAGAATCTGAGCTCAGTGTTACATCTGAGACGACAAAATAGCACATGTTGTTTTTTTCTGTGACAAAAGCAGGAGCCAGTCAGAATGGATACTGTGAGATGTATTTTTCTATGAAATTATCTTTTTTGAGATACTCAGGTCTTCATACACTTTGCTCTAGAGATGAATCAAGCTACAGAGTGACTTCACGTCAGTTTCATAATGCAGAGTGGATTTAAATGATCTCAGTGTTAAAGCAGTGGCATTTGAAGACGCAGACTGTTACAGCTGTTCATTACCAGACCATAATATTCTAAAGGTTGATGGTGTTAAAGAAGTAATTCCCTCATTTGTGCCCATAATCGTAAACAAACCACAGGACTGAATTAACCTGCTTGGATTGCTCTGATCATTGTTTCAATCAGTACAGTGACCATTCTGCAACCATGCAGAGTACCTTTAGTAGCTTCTACTGTATGTTAGAGTTATTTTGTAAAACTTCTGTTTAGATTTTTTAGACTTTCATTTCCTAAGGGGGATTAAATGGCCAAACTGTATTAGAACTGTATTCTAATAAAACCACAAATAAACTGCAGAACCTATTTCCTCAGTGATGATGCATGTCGTTCTTTCAACATTGCAGGAGCCAAAGTAATGGACAGCAGATGGCAGCAAAATAATAGGCTACAGTGTATTAGGAGAGATTGGATTTGATATAATAGTGTGTATGTGTGTGTGTGTGACTGGGAGTGTGTGTAACAGAGAGGAAGATATCCAAGATTATCTTCAGGATTCGATTAAATGCATATTCACTAAAGGGTGATATTTATGAAACAGATGACGGGATGCATCAGAGAAGAGATACTGTACATCAAGGTTGTAAAAACCATCTTCTAAAGATCAGTTATTTAATCTGCAAGAACAGGATTTTTTGCATTCTCGTGCAACACTAACATCTATTTCCTGTACTGTAAACAGGAGCAGCTTCACCTGTGTGGTGATGGGTAGAGAGGGATTTGCTGCATCTCAGTTCAGATATGTGCACTTAAGTGCTGCCACTAAAAATAACATCGCTCTGAGGCCTGTCTTTGTCTCATGTCCTAAGCTGCATCCTTCTGTTCATGTCAGCTCAGACTCAAAAAGAAAAAAAAAACAGATTTCTGGTAAATTCTGGTATCAGACACACAAATGCAGGCTCCTCTGTGTGTGTGTGTGTGTGTGTGTGCATGTACATGTTGCAGAAGGACATAAACTTAAGAATTTAACTTCTAAATATTCCCTTGTAGATCACTGCCAAATTTGTGTCTATAATATCACACCTACTGTTTTACAGGCATTGCGTTATTTTGTGCTTGGTTCAACAGGATTTCTGAAGGATGTAAAGCTATAAGTAAAGATGAAAGTGAGACTCTGTTTGCACCTTCAAAATAAAGCATCACCTTAAAGTCATACTTGTAGTTTCTTTATTTTACAGGGGTTTTCTCCAGTGGTTTGGAAAGAATAATCATAAAATTGCACCTATGATGTACTCCCATCTTTTTTGTACCCTACTATACTGTACATGAAATTCTTACAATCTTAATAAAAATGCTGTGTGGTGTTTATTGTAGAGGACACTGTGTGACCGCTGTGTGATATGTTCTTTTATATTGTACATACGGTGGTGAATCAAACTTTAACATTCACTTGAATAGTTGCCATTGTGTGAATGAGTGTTTGTCTCTATGTGTGGCCCTGCGATGGACTGGCGACCTTTTGCCCTTTGTCAGCAGGGACTCTTTTAACATGTTATCAAGTTTTATAGCAGACTCTTTTAACATGTTATCAAGTTTTTGGGATTCCTTTGTATTGTTTTCTAATGGCCTTGCCTTGGCCTTCCTCTCCGGGCCGCTACATCTTCACACACCTTCGCTCACTCAGGTCAGCTGATCAGCTGCTGCTGAATGTGCCAAAAATAAGCACAAGCTCAGGGTGTAAACAGTGGGATGATCAGGCCTCTTCCCTGTCTGTTGTTAAATCTCCCCATCTTTAAACCCATCTCTTTCCACTGGCCTTTGACACTATTTAAGTAGATGATTAAGTAGATGATTTTTGTTGTATTTTATTATATGTCTGTTACTTGTATCCATGTTTTTTTTTTAACTTATTTTCAGTCTTTACTGTTGTATTGCCTTGTTTGAACTTTTCTGTCTTTTATTTATTCTTCTGTACAGCACGTTGGTCTGCTGTAGTTGTTTTAAAGTGCTTTACAAATAAATTTGGACTGGATTGGAAGGAAAGCACATGAGTTCACGCTGACAGTGGCTCCTTTCAGTTCAAATGGGTCAGGTGTTGACTTCTGTGTTGACAGCAGTCAATTTTTTCTGCGTGTCCACTTATATTTAATATTGAATTGAAACAATTTATCATTTGTTTATTTTCAAATGTGTATTAAGTATTAAGAAGGTCATGCTTTGTAATGGATTGTGATTTCTTGGGCTCTACATAATGACTAATTCAATGTGGTTTGCAAGTGCAGTTTCCACCTGCTCTCGTAAACTTGCTAGGGTTCCCTATGACTTTTATTTTGAAAGTCTCTGCTGGAAGTCGTGCGTTATTCCGTCTGACTTGACGTAGGTGGCTTCAGAGGAAAAGCCGCACGCATCTTTGAATTCCAGACGCCAAAGGAGCGAAACCTCTGCGAGATTGTACGCAAAGAGAAGCTCCACACCACTGCTGCGTGGATTTACTGACACGATGCGACGGAAACTCGTCTCCACAGATAAGTAGGAAATTCAGAATCCTTGTTTGTTTTGACGCATTTGTGATCTGCAACTAAAGCAGCCCTTTGGGACTTTCGGACAAAAAGAAAAAAACAAACAAACTCTGGATAACTGATTAAGGTGTGTTTAATTTAATCTCAGTCTTTATGAATGCGTGACGTGGAAATTAACTCTGCGTTATTCTTGGATGAAAAGGCGCAGAGACGCGCACTCTGGGAACTAATGTGAGAATAAGGCACTGGGATGTAGTTGTTGTGGACCAGAGGGAGGATTTTTGTTTGGACCTCAACCATGAACTTCGTCAGTTTCCTCTGCTCAGTTTCTGCGCTTTAAAGACTCATAAAGCCATGGGTTGAAAGCAACAGTGGGAGACTGTGGGGATGTTCTCCGTGGGAGGGAGCAGATTTTTCTCTGTTATGTAATGATTGACAGCGCCTGGCAGCCTCATTAGAGGTAGATAACTATAGCACCACCCTTCCCTAATTACCCCCCACTCCCCTCCCTTTCCCCTGCTTGTCCAGAAAGTTCTTTGTGTCTTTGAAATATTTTGCTACTAATTAAAAGCTCATACCAGGACTTTTCAATCAAATTTGCACATATAAGCCACATACAGGTAGATTTATTAATATTCCATTTATTCATGGCCCTATATTTTACTCTGAGTCATCAGGGCAAGTAGAAGTATATTTTATGTCTTATTCATAATAATAATTATAATCACAATCATAATAAATATTTACTTCTGACTCTTCTCCCCCAAAATATCATTCCCTTGATAACTTGGTTCAGTTCTTCAAATCAAATCCACCATGATGCCCCAAAATCTTGAACTGCTCCATGCTGATCTGATCAGGTCTAATAAGAAGATGGTGATTTCAGGGAGTCTGGCCGTTACCGGTGTATTTTTGGTCTTTGAACCCTCTTGCATCATTTTTAATGGCCGCTAAGATGCTATAATGGTCGTATCTGCCCTCAGATTTGAGGATATGTAGTCACGCTGACATTCTCAACCTTTTTAATCTCAGTGACTTCCTGTTTGTGAACACCTGAAGCTCACTGTTCATTTCCACCAGATTCTTCCTCGGTGCCTCCCTCCCCCCCACTCATCAGGGCTGGTGGGGGGGGTGGATCTGGGCCCCACGGGGTCAAACTTGTGGTGGTGGCGGCTGCCGTTGGTGGTCATACCCTCAGAGGCAGGGTGCCCACCATGGAGACCAGCCCAGAGAGCCCTAACCGGGCGGTGGAGTACCTCCTGGAGCTCAACAACATCATTGAGAGCCAGGCCAAGCTCCTGGAGACCCAGCGTCGCCGCATAGAAGAGCTGGAGGGCCAGCTGGACCGGGTCAGCCAGGAGAACCAGGGCCTGAGACAAGACCGCAGCCCACGGACACCTGGCTCCGACACCCCGGAGCAGAACCACCATGGCCAGCCCCTGTCACTCCCCATCCATCATGGTGGGGGTGGTGGTGGTAGCAGTGGGAATGGTAGTGCCCAAACCGCTCAGGCGACAACTGGATCAGCCACGACTCCAGGGCCCAGCAGAGAGAGGAGGACCCACACCAGGCTGACCAGAGGTCTCTCCTGTGGCTCCTCCACCACCGAGCGAGACCGGCTTGAACGCACCGACAGTACAGACACCAACGCCAGTTCCACCTTACGCAGAAAGTAAGTTCTTCTCAAACACAGAAGCCTCCCCTGTTACTTCAGTGAAATAGGATGAATGTGGCATCATGTCAAATTACAGGGATGTCAATGATCTTTTCCAGGTTGCAGCGCTGACCACAGTGTGTATAATATCTGAAGTGTGACAGATACTAAGCTCTTATAATATCAGGAGGATGATGCTTAGCTGCAGCCATTCTAGTCACCAGAGATAATCCTTTCATTATGCTACTAAACCTATGAATAGACATTTTAACATGCTGTTCAACACAATGTTCAGAATCCTGAAGAGTGGTAAGTGCAAGCGTTGTCCATTTTTCATAATACCTTGTGTAATTTTGCCCACGGAGGGTTTGATTTGTGTAATGATCACAGTGATGTGTGTAGGAGTTGCATAGTAGTATGCTGAGGAAAACGGCAGCCCAGGCAGGAAGGTTATAGGTCTAATATTTTCTTTATGATGATCCGAACTTCCATGGGCCAGTGCAGCCCTTCTGTATGAAAAATACACCCACTGTTTGCTCAATCCCCCAACTCAAGGCCAACCTGATGTCAGATTGCTGCAAGCACAGTGTTGGCAAACAGCAAGTGCATCTGTCCTCTGCTTTTAGTTTTTCAGAGAGAGAGAGAGAAGGCTTTTGTTCTGGAAGCATTAAGCTTTGTGAGTAGGCAGTTATTAATGTGAAAAGTACACAGTGTAGCTGTTGCTTGTGTATCTTCAACACACTTTTACCTTTGCACAATCACCTCAGCAATTAGGACTGGATTTTTTCCCCCCCCCTGTCTCTTTCCCCCTTATCAGTGATTGATTCAAACTTGAACAAATCCCCTATTCATTTTTAGTTTTCTGTCACTGCCTGACTCTCTGCCCTCCTCTCCTCAATCCCAGGTGGTGATTTAGTCATTAGACAGAAGCACATTAGTTATTTATGAGGGCATTAAATAGTGAGATATTAAAGTATGTACTGTATGCCCACTTGCACTTTATAGGTGCGAGACATTTATATCTTAGTAGTCTGGCCTAAAGGTTTTAAATACGCTTTTACACGTAGCCAATTATGAGAAAGAAGCAAGGCTTCACTGTCTAATGATGTCTTCAGTTCCAGTTCCAGAGAGCTGCGTTATGCTGTGTGCACTTGGATACGTGTGTTCAGATTACCAGCTATGAGAGTCTTACATCTACCATTCATGTGATTGTGGCTCTCCTCAAATTGCTGAAAAATTGAAGCTATCACAGCAAATTTGTGGGTGGGATGTGGCTATAGTGCCATGGTTCCCAACCTGGGGTGCAAGCATCAGAGATCACATGGAGGCCACAGAGCTTCATTTGCTCTGAGTTTGTGAGGTTATTAAATTTATATTTGTGCATATTAAATTTAGAAAATCCTCTAATGGATAATCAGAACTTGGTATCACCCAAATTAAAACCATTTTTTTTTGGTCCACCAACACCCCGGTGACCTCTGAACTTCTGTGACCGTTAATGTGTAAGCAAGTCTCATCGGGTCAGATAGCGACTTCACCAGATTGTGTTCCTGTTGTCGGCATCTTTACAACAAAATATCATGAGAGCACCAAAGACTCGCCAGTATCAAAAAAGAAATCAAGGCAGAGGATTTATGGAAGCGCAGGACCGTTTTTATCAATATACACTACGAGAATAGGAGCAATGCCTACAACTGCTGTTTATTTGTATATATAAACATTTCTAAATACTCTTTATTCTTTTGGTGTGTGTGCGTGGACAGGGGTTCAGGTTGGGGGGCCTGGTTTGTCGGGGGGGAGGGGGCTTTAAGGAAAAAAGGTTGGGGACCACTAGATGACATTCTCTATAATTGCTGGTGCAGGTCAATGTCTAAAATGGCCATAAGCCACATGGATTCTTGCATGGCTACATATATAGATATTTATCTTATCAATGACCACGCACTCGGGTGACACTAATCTGATTTGAAATCAGAATTTATGTTAAAATTTCTGTGACCACACAGACTTGAAAAAACTCAGATCTGAGTCACTTTGGCCTGGTAATGTGAAAGGTAGCCCTACCTGTCTGTGTTGACTTCTCTCTTCTTTCTTGCATGGGAATAAGGAACTGAACTTTCCTTGTGCATCTGATTTCAACCTTCCATTCTCCAACATCTCCAGACTTGGCTCTATCCATCAGTGAGGAACTGCAACTGTATCCTGCAGATGTAATAATCTTGCAGAGCCTCCCCTGTCGTTTGCCTGTTGTGGCAGTAGTTGACTCAGAATCCAGGCTCAGACAAGAGTGTCATAAGAACTGTCACATCTAATGAAGAGTCGCCCACACAGTAGAGCCATATTGTCTCCGTCTGGCTGTGACTCAGTCCAACACAGAGCTGGCCTATGAGCTCAGGTCAGCCACAAACACCCTCTGCTCTCATAATTGATCAAATACAGAACACGAGTCCCTTCATCGTCGGTGGCCATGACACTCTAAATATGGCTTGATTCAGAGGAAGAGACAGAGCAAAGGTGTTAGAGAGGGAAAAGATGATAAAAGGCGACTGAGTAACCTCACTCTGCATGCCTCCGTCTAAAAGAGAAAAGGTGGAACACACATACTGATATGCCATCTGTCAACAGTGTGTGAGAAAGCGAGGGAGATATGAAAGGGCAACCGAGGCCGGAGAAGCAAAAGGCTCAGAGAGCGGTCTTTTGTTTTTACCCAATTAGTTTTTTGTGCCGGCAGGAGTCCTCATCTCTCTTACAACTTTTGTTTCCAGACAAGGAAGTCGAAGAAACTGCTCCCATTTTTGTAGAAGCTAAGTTGCTCCTCTCCTCTTGTTTCTCCCAGCAGTACACAAATAAACAGCTATCCCAAATGCTGCGCTAATTCTTCCTTCTCCTTCTGTTAATGTCTGTGTGAACAATGTGAGTGTGAGGCCTTAGGGTGAAGTGATATTTGACTTTAAGGCCCTCCTCTAAGTTGCAGCAGGATTGAAAGCTTTGCTACAGCCTGTTGTGAGCATGGCAGATGTTTTTATTTTTTATTTGTTTATATTTTTGCAGAGGTCATGCAAGTGAAGCTTGTATTAGCCTATGTGAAATAATGTGTGTCTTTTATAAGATGTGAGGCATTTGTGCGAGTGGGGCTCGTGATTTTAGAGAGTGATATTAATCTTTCTTTGAAACACCTGATGTCATTTCATAAAACCTTTAATCTATACCTTTTCCTGTATCCTTTGCGCTGATCTTGATCACTCAAAAAGTGACTGTGATATTCCAGCATGATGTCTTGAGTCCACAGATCTGTTAATTACTTACTGCCGTCTGTGGTTTATAACCAGAAATACTTACACACGCTTTTTTGTGGTGTGGTGATGGTCTCCTCAAGAGGACGGTGTATTTTTGTAATGTGCACTTCCTTATCACCACAAAACAATATATTACTTTTGTCTTCTGACAATCAAAGGGTGTGGATACAGGCCAAGCTGTGCCCTCTGCTGGACAATTTGGTAACTGGAGTTTTAAATACTATCAATATCACTGTGAGTTAACATTAAATAAAAAGTGCATTAGTTAATTAATAAACTACTTTGGTGTTAGTGTTAATGTAAACAACATTTTAATCATGCACCAGGTTAGAGAGAGATCAAAGTTTTGCACAATTTGCTGCATTAACTCCATGCAATCAATTCAGGGAATCAGTAGCGATACCCAGCCCTAATTAAAATTGTCATGGTAAAAATAACAATGTCATTTGCATAACTAAAATAGTTTTCTTGTGAGACGAGAGGAAGGGGGGGGGTCAAACGGTTCAAAGCTTGCTGCCAACTAGTGGTTGGAGGTTTCAGTACAACATGAAGAACAAGAACAAAAAAAAAAAAACACTGTCAATAATATTTGCATGTCCATACAGCATTTCACGGAATCAACACGGTGTCACGCCATGGAATATCATGATATTTTAGTGTATCTCTATCGTCTCTCACCTCTGTGTGAATCCACAGAAATGTGAGCGAAGCATACACAGCGCGCAGGAGAGATTCATTTGCGAGATTATTACCACTTGCCCAGGGGTGACAATTACCTCTGAGCATTTACTATATATGTGTGTGATTGATGTGTCCTTTCTCTGAGTGTGTGCACACGTGTGTGTGTGCTGTAGAACATCACCTGGGATGTCCGTTATGAAGCAGCCAATGCATGTGACCCTGCACTCTGCCTTACAGGCTGTCATGTTTCAGTGGTGCGACAGGTCTCACTGCATCATTACTCCTTCATTATGTGCCACACACATGCAGATCATGTGATGACAGGCGTGGACAGCTGCAGGTCTTGGTGACAGCAGTGTAATTATATAACGTAAAAAAAAAAAGGAGAGATATCATTTCTCTTCTTCACTTTGCTCAGACAGACTGTGCGAGTGTTCAGAGGTTTGTGAAGGTGCTTGTTCCACTACTTGTCCCATCATGCCTCCCTCCGTCTGTGGGACACTGTGGGAATTTGCGCCGCTCTCTTGGCAACGGATGTTGATTTAGTTCAGGGGAATTTGGGGAACAGTAATTGGCCTTTGGTTCTGAAGGAAAAAACTGTCAAACCCCAAACACCATCCCCTCTACAACCTCCACGCCCTCTCTTTGCTCACTCGTTCACTTACCCACGTACACATGCACTCTCTCCCCATCACTGCTCCTGTTTCCCACTGCTGCAGATATGACTCAGAGAAAATGCAGTAATGACTTTTGTGCTATTGTCTTTTTCTTCCCTTCTTTATTCACCCACTCTCTCTTTCTCTTTCCATTTTATCCGATTAGGAATGTTAGTTAAATATTATTTTTTTGCAGTTTTTTTCACCAGCCCCTTTTTTTTTTTTAACATCCTACCATTGCTAGGATAGTTCAGATACATCTAAAAGAAATGAATAGCCTCAGGCAAACGTGTGGGTAAGCTCAGCTGAAGCTGCACTAACCTGCTCAAAACAGTATATGATGTGATGGGAGATAATGACTCTGGATTCTTTTATTAAATAAAACAGTGAAGCCACAAAAGTAGCTGTTTTCTTAAGGACCCGGTCTTATCCCTGCTTAGATTTTCTATTTCAGAAGATGCAGTGGATTAAACAGTGTATAATTTGGCTGCAAATTAAGGTATCACAGTTCAGTGAATGATTACTGTGAAGCAGTTTAGCTTGATGTAACTGTAAATGATGGCGCGTTGGAGGCACGTGTACGTAGGTGGTGTTTTTTTGCCTTTTACTCTGCATTTCTGAGTGAAGGCCTCATGCAGCGCATTCACACAAAAATCGTGCTAATTATCTTCTGTATTTTTTACTCTTCCAAACAGTAATTTAGCAAACGTGAAATATTATACCCCACACATCAGGCATAAAACTGAAAAATTAGCATACCCTCTTTTGATAATAACAAATAAGTTTTGCTTGAGGATAAAATCACTTTTATAATGAGGCACAACACTACTGATATGCTTCACAAGAATACTTAATTATTACACTAACCAGTGACCTCAGCTCTATTAATGTTTAGCATAATGAGGTATTAACATTTTTAGATCATGCAAAAATGCCTGTGTTTTTATTAATAAGCATATAAAATTTTGATGTTTATTTTTTTTAATAATGTGAATTTTTCATTTTTTACAAGATTGGTATATGAAAAACGGCTAAGGGCTTATCTGAAGAAGTCATTCTGGTAGACTGGAAAGATTCTGGTGAGTTTTTTTATTCATATAGTACTTTTTAAACCACAAGTTTTAAGGCACTGGATAGCTCAGTTGGTAGAACCCATATGGCAAAGGGCCCATTTTCCAAATTTACCTTCACTTTACTTCACTTTCCTGTCCAATAAAGTCAAAAAAGCCAAAAAAAATAATAATAATAAAAAAAACACATTTACAAAGTGCTTTGACAAAAAAACGGGCAAAAAAACAACACAAATCAAGACACACATGGACAACACAGTAGCAAAAATCTTAAAATCAGAACATCAATTGCCAAAATAAATAAAAGCAACGTGACAGTAAAAACAAGACATGACAAGACATCAGCAGATGAAGAATATAAACTGCAATAAAAGATCTATGAACCGCGGACTGAAACTTTTTCTAGTGGAGGGCAGCAATGCACCTCTCGGTGTACAGTATGCCGGAAATTATTAGCAGAAGAAGAAAAGAGTACCACCAACATAAGCCTCTGCACACCTATGCATTTAGACCTCAGAACTATGTGGGTGTGGGTTTGACTGACACTCTCCTGTGGATTGAATATCTCTCAGTCAGACAGGATGACATGATTCCCTTTGTAATTTATAATCCAGACCATCTTGTCCACATCGTTTTGTTCTTAAAATGGCAAAGCCACTAAGTGACTAGTGCAGCTATGATGTAAACTTGCTGTCAGGAAGTGTCCTTGGGGTTGGAGTGCTGCGAGAGTTATAGTTGCTGTGGAAACTGTAACGCTGTCATCAAGGCAGTTATAATACTGCATTTTCATCTTCCCTGCCTCCCTCCCTCCCTCCACTTCCGGCTCCCCTCACCCATCCAGGTGTGAGGTGAAGGGACGGCACTGATCCTGACTTCCTGCCTCCCCCTCTTCCTCTTATCCCCTCTGTCATTTTGAATCAGCCTGTCTTTGCTTAGTTTTAAGTGGCACTTGTGTTAAAATCACAGCCATGGTCACTTAGAGCAGAGATTGACGGTTGCTTTGTTATTAGTGTGTAAGGCAGAGTGCCAGGCTTGCTGGCCCTTCATCAGTGGGTTAAACATCACGGTGGATCTAATCACACCAAATCACCACACTCACACAGACCAGAGTCTTTCCTCAGCTGCTACTATGACTTTATTCATTATTGTTTTTTCCCCTGTCAAAAAAAAAATAGCAGATAAGTGACACTTTCAGGCGGGATGTTTGTCAAACACTCGTGCACACGTTTTGCGGAGCAGATTAGGGAGACTGGTTACCGTGGGAACACTGTGAGCTCCTCTGTGAAGAACTCTGTGGGCGAGAGACACAGAATAGAGAGATGGAGAGAAGTGAAGAGAAGAGAGGGTAGGAGTGTGGGAGAGGGGTGAAAGACAGGAGCAAGATGGAACGACGCCTCGATGCAGATGGAGGAGACATATTGAAGACAGATGAGTGCAGCTGTATTTTATTTATCATGGGTTCTTTTTCAACAAGTTTCAGACTCCAAACCAAATCTCCCTTCGGTGATATGCAGGAATATAATTCCTCAACTGGCTTCTTCTGCTTCTCCCACATGACGTTTCAGTGAACTCTTAACTGCTTTTCATTGGGTGAAATCACACACTCACACTCTCACCTATATGCACAAGTCTACACCCACTCATGTGCACACAGACTCTCAGCGTACAGCAGGTGCCTGGTGTGCGTAGTTTAGTCGTAACTGTAACTGTGCCCCTCCTTTTGCCTGGCACTCGACGCCAAACGCCCACACAGTCAGTGTGCACTGTTGCCAAGCAGCAGGAGACTCAAGCTCGCAATGGAAAGCAGTGGGGGGGGAGGCGGGTGATAGGGAAAAAAATGGGGGGATGTATTAAAAACACACTTAACTTTAGGCTACGATGCAGCATGTGTGGTTATCAAACATCTCTGTTTGTCAGCAGGAGTCAGGTGGGTCACACGCTGGGGGTGGGATGACGCAGTGCACTCCCACACCCTTATTTCATAGATAATGGAGGGTAAAAAAAATGGTGAAATCACAGTTTGGAGCCAGTGGCTCACATCGCAGTTGACTTAGATGGACAGATTTTTTTTAGATTATATCCCTGTAAAGCCACGTTGATGTAGATGGAAAGCGTCCACTGACTGTTGAACAGTTGTCGAATATTTGGCTGATTGCTGTTTTAAATAATGTAATCAGCAGATGGTTACATTTTTGACTGTTCTGTCTTGTATCCAATAAGAAAAGGTTTAACACATACACTTGAGGACCAAATTATGAAAATGTCATTGGTTTATAAGTATCTCTCATGTGCTGTTAAACAGAGCAAAGAATATTTAACACAGGCTTGTCAAACATCCTAGTTTTATTTTGGATGCTGCCATTATTTGACTTTGGACACAGAAATAAAATTATTCCACAAAAACCAAAAGCTGCCAGGGTCAAATTTATTAGCCCCCTGTTGCTAAAAGTCAATTGTGTTTCCTTTTTGCTGGATAACAGCCTGCAGTCGTTTGTTGTAGGTTACAACAAGTCTCTGACTCGTCTCCTGAGGAATCCCAGCCCATTCTTTTTTGACAAATCTCTCACGCTCCTCCAGATTTGATGGCCTTCTGGCATGGACCTTTGTCCTCAGTTCAAGTCAGGACTTTGTGCAGGCCAGTCAGTAACGTTCACTTTGGTCTTCTGGAGGTGGTTCTTCACCAGAAGCGACGTATGTTTTGGGTCGTTGTCATGTTGGAAGACAAAGCGATGACGCAAACCTAGTTTTGCTGCAGACTGCTTCAGGTTTTCATCTTTTCATAGGGGGGAATAAGAATTCTGTCCTCAACTGTACATTAATAATAACAATACATCAGATTTCTATAGCGCTTTTTAGGCCACTCAAAGATGCTTGATCATAACAAAAGAAAAGAGGTCAGTAAGAAATAGATAAATTAAGTTAACAGATGTTAAAACTATGGAAATGCCAGTTTGAACAGGTGGGTCCTGATTAGTGTTTTAAAAATCTTTAGTTGTTGTGTAGTGGGAGGTAGTTCCAGAGCGTCGGAGCAGCGGTGGAGAAGGCTGGGGATGAAGGAAAAGCAATGGAGAAGGTCAGTGACGTAAGAGGGGGCAAGGTGATTGAGGGCTTTGTTGCTAATGAGGAGGAGTTTGTGCTAAATATGGTATTGGACAGGGAGCCAGTGGAGCTGTTGGAGGATGGGGGGGCATTATGTTCTCATCCTTGCAATACAGTATGGAGTAGTTTATGTTTTGCTGGTGACGTGTGGTAATGCTCCATCACTTTTTCAACTTCATTGTCCACTTTTCAACTTCAACTTTTATATTGGCACATAAAAACAATAGGACATTAAAGATACAAGACGACAGCAAAGTTACTTTTACATTTCAAAATTCTTGTCATGTAAAGTGATATGAAGAACAGGAGTTGAGGAGATTAAACCACTTCACTTCGGTGGTTAGGACAATTTAAAGCTCACATAGAATGGTCTTTTTGAACCAAAAATCGTGATTACTGATGCCTACTCAGATAAATTAAATAATATTTATGGTCAAAAACCTCATAGTCTCTTCAGATTAAGCCCGTTTATTGCTGCTCTCTGCCAGCCTCTGAACAGGCACTCTGTTTCTGAGCTAATGCCCGCCCCCAGAACACTGAGTCTCTTGTGATTGGCCAGCTACCAGCTGACTGACTGCTTCACGTGCTTCTTCTTCTTCACGTTCAATGTTCACGCCCACGACCAGGAGTAGCTGTTGCGGGAGGGTTCATTGCACGTCAAATGTACTAGTAGCGTAACTAAACTTGACTTTTCAAAACCGCGTGCCCGAGCACAGATAAACAGAGAAGCCCTTCTTTCTCAAAAGTGGCTGAAGTGTTTATTGTGACACTTTAGTGATGTTTGGATACGGGAGGGACACGGGGGACACCCCAAAAAACATCAGAAATGTGACTTTTCCAGTGAATGCCCTCTTTTAACATATTTAACACAGTGAATATTGATCGGAACCTCAGCTAAAACGAATTATATCGCAAAACAAATCACAATTGCACTTTCTGTCACAAAACATTTTCAGATTTTTAACCCAAATTGCTAAGCCCTACACAGCACTGCAGATGACTCTCTCTCTCTTGCTTTCTCTCTCCTCGCTCTTCTAAACATAGACTCACCTACACGCTGACACCCCCATGCCAGTGCACATGCTCAAGGAAACACTGATTCCAGCAGCGACCATCACTCCACATCCTGTTTCCATTTCTCTTCCCTCCTCCCCTCACTTCCCTACACATCCTTCTTCCCTTCATTCCTCCTCTCCTGATTATTTTCACCCTTGCCCTCCTCTGTATTCAACCTCTCCCACTGTCATGTAGTCCTCTCTCTCTCTCTCTCTCTCTCTCTCTCCTCCCACTCTCTCCTGTCAACTCACCAAAATACATGCCACCTCACACGTTCTCCCCATGTGCCACCTGGACATCCTGTGTCTTCTCTGCACTCTCCTGAAACGTGTTGACCTGTGTTGCGGTGTTGATTCATATCTTGATTTTTGTCTGTGTAATTCTGTTGTTTTGTGAGCACCTGCTAACAGAGTGAGAGATTTTATACATACAGAGTGAAGCGTGTGTGGGTAGGATGTGTGCTTTGTTTTTCTATGGAGGAGTAGGAGAAGGAGGAGGACCACTGGGGCATTGTGTGTGTGTGTGTGTGTGTGTGTGTGTGTGTGTTTATGGCACTCAGGGATTCAACTGCTCATGAAGCAGAATTCAGATCGTAGATCAGCCGCTCAAACACCTGCCACAGTGGGGATAGTCAAACAGAAGGCATCAGTTACTGCTGGTGAAAGTCAAACCTTGGCAGTGCAAAGCCCCACAGGTGTACAAGCATGGCTCGCGCTTACATAACGGCACAGTTCTGCCTCCCTTCTTATCTCCAGTCAGAGCTGAACAGGTCATCAAGTTCACTTCTCTGCTTCTCTGTGCTACAGAGTGAGGAATCGTCATGAAGTCCCGCAATTCGAGTATTTGGCTACATAATGTAATTTAAGCTTGAATCTAATCTCATCCCGACACTGATTTACATATAATCTGTAACATGTAGTCTTTACAAACAGGATAGTACAAGGAGCACTTATTCCTCGCCGTGCTGTTAAAATAGCCAGAGCAGCTTATTCTCATTTTAATTGGAACTTTTTATCATCTACACTGAGCAAACGAGTGCTCCGCCTACATGATTATATCCTTAAACACTCTAATTTTTTACCACTCTCATTCCCCCTCTGGTTAGAAACCATTAGAAACCAACTCCCTCACACACAGCACTGTTCAGTCTGCAAGACCCATGTCTTCACATTTAAAATGGACAGTGAAAATAATGTCCTATTATTGTAGATAGATGTCAACTGTTGTAAGTGTTTGTGATCATAAAGGATTAAAAGAATCTGTTTGGTGTTTTGAAAATCTTGAAAAAGACCATCTTTATGATTATTTCCAAATTTCTCAACTTAATCAGTCTGTGGCTCTCGGGTCTGAGCCCAGGAGTTTTTTTATTTTTATCTACTTATTTTGGATTTGAAACAAACAGTTTAATGTACAAAATGTGTTAGGAAATAGCTGCTTATGCACAAATAATAGATGTAAATATAAACAAATAACTGAGGAAGGTGGAATTAATGTTTTGTATTTGTATGTTTCATGTGTTCTAGGTTGTTGGTTTCATTTTGGTATTCTTCTGAGTTTGTGCCAGCTAAATTATTGAGTAAAATGTTTAAATTAGAATTTGAGTTTATTTGGAGTTGTGTGTGGCCGCCTGATGCTCTGTTATTTTTCTCAACCAACTCATGAGGGAGATATTTGACTCTTTAGCTGCTTAAAGGTCCAAGTTTTTTCGATATTTCTGATGAAACAAATGCCTGCCGATCTAATTTAGCTTTACTATAAAGGAGCTGCATTCTCATGTAATTATTCTCATTACTTGAAATGATCCCATGTAGAGTCATATTGCTCTTGTAATGTCATTTGTTGGTTAGAATGCACAATATTGATTACCGCCGCTCTAAGTAAATATTATAAATATGTGTAATTTTTAAAACAAACATTTTGTAATTTTTTACTTAATGTGATGCAAACAGGCTGTGTATGTGGGGTTTGATTCCAAATTAACTACGGTGCCTGTGATCATGGTAATTAAGCAACATTCCCAGTTCTGTGTTCTGGCTCAGTGATTTTGCTTTTAATAGTTTTTGGACAAAAATAGAGCTCAGACGCTTAGGTGAATATGAGCCCAGTAAGACTCAATAAGACAATACATTGCTTGAAGTTTAAAGCAGGTTTCCTTGTTTCAGCCTTTTTTTTTTTTTTTTTTTTTAAGTGAATTACACGTTCTGTTATTCTGTTTGGCCGCCTCGTCTTCCACAGCTGGCCATAAAACAAGCAGCCACACTGCAGAGAATTGCTCAAGTGTTGCAACGGCCATGCTCACCCACTTCTCTGCATCCCATCTCCGTCCCTATGCTTCTCTGAATGAGCTGTGTAAAAATGGGGGCTTGAGAGTGTTGCCGTGCTCAAATGACAGGGACTGCGTGTCCTTGACAGCAGCTGGCCCCTGTGAGAAACCAGCCATTTACATACTAATCTCAACCACTGCTCACTCATCAGCTGCACACTCACAATCTGCAGATGGAACATTTCAAAGGGCAGCAGAGAGGCTTTTATGTTATATGTGCACTTTTGCATGCATTACGGAGAGAGCTTTCCCATTTTCATACACACACTGACTCACTGTCAAGTCTGCGGCTGCTACTGCTTGATGTTGGTGTTTCATGCAGAAATAAAAAAACTTTTTAAAGGTCCTGTATGTTAGATATGCATCTAGAGGTTTAAAGGTGTACTGCAATCCAAATTAAAATTATTGGAAAGCACTTTCCCTTCCTACCCAGAGACTTAAGGTTGCAAGGAAGTTTGAGGATCCAGTCCTGCACAAAAAGGAGGATCTACAAGTAGCTGTTCCTGTAATCCCTTTCCATAACATAAACATTTAACAGAATATGCAGGCGATAATGTATTGTGTATATACTGTATTGAATTGTGAATATTCTGCCTCCACCCATGTTGAAGCCAGTATTTCAGTATAACATGATTCCTTTCTGATGACATGTTATGGTCATTTTATGGTCATTGGTCATTTTATGTCTTATCATAAAATGACATGTTTACATATTGCTCCTTCAAGAGCTCATGAAAATCTATAAACAGCCACTGTGTTTTTTTGTTTGTTTTTTTTTGTTTTTTTTTTTTCTTCCAATTGCCTGTAACTCCACTGAAAGGAGTTGATTTCTAATTTTTACCTCTTTAAGAGTTTCCAGCATAAACACTGACCTTATCAGGACCAGTAGTTCTCATCGAGACCTGGTCCAAATGGGGCAGAACCTCGTTTGTCAATAGTTGTTTATGTTTAGGTTAAGGTTAAGATGAGGCGTTAACTGGTTATGGTTAAGGTGAGAGATGTTCTAAGTGTTCTAAGAAGAACAGCTGCACAAATCTTTGAGTGAAAGGTCGAAGATGTGTCACCTCGCTGTTGTAACACTCTGTTCAAATTATCACACATCTACCTGTCTTTTCTTCTTTTGAATGTGCCATTCCTTGTGCTCTGTGATTTGTCACAATCGTTGTGCAGCTTCAAATCAATTTTCATTCCCTCTCTTTTCTGCCTCTCTTTCTTTCTGCTTTGGCGCTGACTATTTGTGTGTCTTGTCTCTCTGCTTTCTTCATGTCCCTCTCATGTGTGCGTCGTCTGTGTCTGGTCCTTCCTGTAAGTCTCCGGCTGCCGTCTGTCTCGGGGCAGCCCACCTCGGCTCCCGCCACTCCCACAGCAGCAAGCAGCGCTGCCTTTGCCACGCTGTTCCCTGCCAGTCTGACTGTTCACAGCTTCATCAGTCTCCATCAGTACTGCTGCCCCTCCACTGACCAAAGCTTTCAGCAACAGGACAGGTAAGGGCCACCATGAGGCCTGGTTACAGTCAATACAGCCATAGACTATATAAAAAAACTGACATAGTGTTCCAGTTTAAAAATTGAAGCCAAAGACGTATGATGGAATTATCAGATAAGTCACCGGGGGTGACTCTGCTGGAAAGAGAATGCAGTTTGAATTGAAGTCTATGGAAATGAGCTTACTTATTGACTTACAGCGGCAGTAAACATTCTCCTGATGAGCTAATGAACTAAATTCAGGTCTTCTTCAATTGATCAAGCCAATATTTCACAGGAAATTAAATGACAAAGCAACAGCACTAGTGTGAGTGACAACTAGTATCGTCCAGTAGGTGTCTGGTTGCGGGTGAATTCAAACTCAGACTTTAAAAAAACCCATACAAAATACACAAAATATACAGCCTAGAAGTGCATTAGAAAGTTTGAATTAGCTTACCACACTGCTACTATCAGAGAAACTTTGAATTAAGCAAAGGGCGATGTGGGTGCAGCTTGGCCTGTATCCATGCCTTCTTTGCTCGTCAGCAGAAGACAATATTGATGTGACACAGACAAGCTAAAGTGTACAACTCCCAATGCATTTGAAAATGGCGTGTGGAGATATTTCTGAATCCACACCATAGATGGCAAACATGTTTGCAATCAAATTTCATGTGACCTTGACAGTCGAGTGAGATTTGTGCAGAAAATACCAGAAATGGCATCTACAGAAAGAGATTGGTCTTATGGATTTTATGAATTGATATTGGATCTTTCAATTGCAGACCAATATGAATCAGAATTTCGTTTGTAACCCACACCTAACTACTTATATACAGGCTATAAGTGTGACAGAGTTAAATATTTTAAAATCCCTCTAAACACTTTGCCAGGCCCTTGAATATATCCCAAAGCCTCTCAACAGCCTCCAGCTCTCCTTCAAACCTATCCATCATTATCATCACTTTCTTTGCTCTCCCTGTGCCTGCTCTCCCACCTCATAACCCACTGCCACCCTTCCCAAAGCCTGTGCTTTAGTCTCTTACTACTCCCAGCAGTGACTAATAGCTGATGTTAGGGATATATAACACCTTTACCAAAAACTCACAGCTATTTCTCGAGAGGGGGAGAGGGAGCAGTTCCCTTCAACAAGCTGTGGGGCCGAGGTAAACTGAGTCTGGAGTGAACCTGGTAAATTCTCACCTCATTCTCTCTCTCCTTCCCTCAGCTGTCCTTTAAATGATGCTGGCACATCAGTGCTATATGCTCCAACAGTGCCACCTAATGGCATTTCACCACCATGACGTCCATAAACATTGTCACGTCTCATAAAGATGCCAGATCTTGTGTGTGCTTACAATATTTTCTCTCTGCTTATTGGTGTCTCATGCTGCGTTTCACTCTCTGTCCCTTTCTTTGTCCGTGTCTTGTCCTGCCTCTCTGCCATCCTCTCTGTATCTTTTTTTTGTTATGGCTCATCCCATGTTGCTTTCCAAGAGCCAAGGCTGAGGAAGAGGGTGCCCACCAATTCTGCTGCTCTGCCTCAGGCTGCAGCAGCCCCTCCTCTTGCTGAGCTGAGGGGTGACTGACCACACAACATCGCACTTGCCCATATACCTGTGACTACATCACAGTTTACGCTGCCAGAAAATGGAGACCTCACTGTGTACCAAAAAAAAAGACTATTTTTTTATTTTAAGCAAGAAAACAATAGATTTGCATGAGGCTCTGTAGTCTTTGTGACAGATTCTGTGTGTGCTTTGACTGATTTATTCATGCATTGCATGCTTTGTGCAACAATTTACATTTGGAGGAAGCCTGATGTTGTTTTCTCTGTGTGTCTTCTGCTATTTTTTTTCTTGCAGCATATCATGCTGTCAAAATACATCACCTATATCTGCTCCTTACTGTCATGCTCGTGCATATCATGGATCCATTAGTTTTAGAATCTGCATCTTAGAAACCAAGACTCATATATGATATGATAGTGTGCAGTCTTTCTTTTTTCACAGGTTCATTTGAATGTTCCGGCACATCTGATGCATATCCTCTTGTCTATTATCATGTTTATTCTTGACCTCAAGGAGATTTATCTCAGTGATTACATTCTAAACAAAATAAACATCTCTCTAACTCTTACACACTTCACTTCTTTCTTTTAAAATGTCTGAAGGTGGAATACTTGGTCTGTTTTGTGTAAATCGTGCAAAAATGTTGCTCGTACACACTCACCTCATTTGTCTGCACCTCTCGGTCCGCACACAAACGCAATAATTAAGAATAGAAATTCTATTTTCAGTCATGTATTCATTGTGTGGTGCACTTAATCCTTGAATGTCAATGTGTCCCCCTGAAGAACACACGGTACCTACCCCATAATTGTTGGTGGTAACCTGATTAGCATATTGCTGCTGTTGGTGGAAACTTTGTATCTCTATTTTTGGTTGGAAATCATCTTTGTTTTTAACCACATTTTGTAATTTAGTAAACTTAAAAAAAATGAGTACATGTGATCTTTAATTTTTAATGTTGTTTTATTTATTTTTGTCTGACATATTACCTCTTGTTCATGCTAACTAGTGACATCAGATACAAACATCCACTACATTTTTATGCTGTTTATTTAACAGTCTTGTTTATAATAGCTATTTATTTAGAAACTTTTAACATGAACAGAATGAAACATTGTCATGAATGCTACAAAAGAGAGAGAGAAAAGAAAAATGAAAAAAAAAAAATCGTAAGTCATGAATAATAACTTTAATTATTAAGTAAAGCAAATGCATACACCAGTCTTGTATGTGTGTGCATATGTGCATTAATTATAAGGTAAATCATGCTGTTGTTTCTCAGTACATTTGTTTGTCTGTATATTCTGCATTGCAGCAAATACAAAAATAATTGACTGAACCATAACATACATACATTACTGTATGTCCATTCTTTATAGGATGTTGATGCATTTTGTTTAAAAGGCAGCTTTTTCTGACCATAAGCCATCAGGTCCATCCCAGCTGCTGCTGCTGCTGCTGCACACTCTCTGTGTATCCTTGCTTTCCCCTGCATCCATCCAGGTAAATTAGCCTTTAATTCATCCTTTTAAGTTTTAGAAAAAGGACATGCAACCCTCTCTGATTACAATTCATAATGCACATATGTACATGTGACGTTTATTTGTCTATTGTTGTGGTTTGGTCCCGTGTAATAAAAGTGACTCTGCTTGTGTCAGTGGTGCTGTGGAGCAGGGCGGGTGGAGGAGGCGAAGTTTGGCAGGGTGAGAGAAGTCTGTCAAGAATGTAACCTGTACAGTTTTGCAGGGCGAGCAAGAGCCTAAGTGAAAGTGAGTGTCTGAGCGAGAGACGGAGAGAGGAGAGAGGGGGAGTGTTTATATTACCAGACTCCAGTTAGTGTGGGACTTTTCTCTGACAGTAGCAGCATGGTAAGAACTCTGCTTTTTTTTCCACTTTTCTTGCACTTGTGAATCCGTCATAAAAGACTATTTACTTTGGCACCAGTGATAGATGATGTTATTCGTTACATGGGTGTATTTGTGCAGCGGCCAACAGTACAGTGACATGAGGTGGTTTGTGCAGTAGATTACCTTATACAACTGAGTCATCACAGACTTAGTTTTTACATAGTGCTAAAAGAAGTAATCCTTTTGTAGGAAAGTGATACATGCTGTTCCAATGACAGATCATAAAATCGACCAGACACACTCGTGGCTGTCACTCTTGTGAGCATGCATTCAGGCTATACAACGGTCTTTTCCCAGAGATTGGGTTTTGGATTTCTTTTTATTTGTCACCAAATAACAGATTTTATTCTAACATTTTACTTAGATTTATGTATTTAGGTTTTGAATATCTATTCATAAAATGTTGTGATTCATGTTTCAAAACATATAACTCTTGAAAATGGCTGGTTTACCTATTGAAAATAATTATAAGTGTCATAGAAATGGCAGGGAAAAATTTATTTTGATTAATGGGTCTTGGCGGTTTGTCATCGTTAAAAAGCTGGCCCCCATATAAATGGTACAATACACTGGCTCACAGTATATAGCTGCAAAACAGCTCCAACTTTAAAAGAGGAACAACTGCTACAAAGGGTTGCCATGTTAGTTTGAATGGTCATTAGGAGGATTTGTCAGCTGTGATTATGTGAACACAAACTCTGATAAAGCCGACTTAGCCAAAAACAAAAAATATAGTCACAGAAGTTGTTGCAGCAGATGTCAAATACAAACTGTCACCATAATACCAAAGAATATGAATGATTATGAATGATTACAAGATTTTGTATATAAAAAACGTATCTCTTCATTCTTTCCTGCTTCATTGTTAGAGATTATCTGGTGTTTACATGATACTGCCAACTTTAAGCTGCATCACCGTGTAGCACTGCATCCTACACATTTATAAGTTGTTTAAATGTTAATCCACTACTTGGCTCCAATGTAAAAGTGCAATCCTCCGTTGATAAATCCACCGAGTCTGACTGAACTGGACGGTCTAAGTGTGTGTGATGGGAAGCTCACAGCTTGAGACAGCAAAGTGGCCCGAGAGTGTTGGTGGTTGAGGAATGCGCCAATCTGACCCATGAATGATCCCGATTGTTTCCTGTCAGTTTGGCCATTTTGAAAGAGTGGAATTCACAACGAGAACACAGCAGTGAGGACAGAACATTTCAAAGGTTGTGTTTTCAGTCTCGTTTCCCCACAGTTTATGAAAAACATCCTGAGACAAATGGCAAATACCATCAAATCAAAGTAATGAGCCTCCATCTTGCTGAAGGCCTTTTTGCCTCTTGTAAGTATCGGGAGTCGCATGTTCTACATCCACGGTTCACAAACTGTGGTACATGGACCACCACCCTGGTGGTACGGAATGGAGCTGAGGAATTTTGTGAGGAGTGTGTAGAAAAGGAAAACAAATAACAAAAAGCCAATCTCTCACTCCATTTTAATCTATGTGTGTGGAAGAGGAGGATGATGAGAGGGCAAATTATCTTATTGGGAATAAGTCTGCCTCCTGCAAAAAGTCTATAACTGACTTTGCTCAGCCTATTTACACCACTCTATTTAAACGTTGGTGATAATGGTGTTACTTTGAGAGTTTAATATTTCTCAGGTGGTACTTGGTATAAATACTGTGAGAACTGCCACCACATGATGCTAAGCTTTTGAGAAAATGGCAACATTGACACAGATTTTGGCAATGAAGAAATGAGTAGAGATTGGAGATAACTACTCTGAGTCGATGCTCAGGTTGACACGAGTAAACAGACAGATCGATGTAGATATTGGCATCTCCATGGCAGGCAGTCGTAAGGTTAATCCCTGTGTCTCCATGTCCTGCTGTGGGTTCAATGGCACAGTCAGATCTACTGCTGTGCTGTGCTTTCACTCACACACACACAGTCAGCGCATTATTATTATATAAGCAAGGGAGATGAGTCTGGGGCTGCGTGCAGCTGTCATTGTATTTTACTTGAACACTTCCTTTCCTTTAACACTTACCAGTTATCATTTCTTCACAAATTAATTTCCAGCCATCCGTTTCAGCACCATTTAAAAAATTACAGGTAGTGAAGCTCTGGGGCTTTTCTGCATGTGGAAGCTGCCAGACAGACCTGTAACAGGAATAGAGGGTTTCCTACATAAATAATGAGGTGCAGATGTCAGCTGCAATATGGCCACACTCATGTTTTATACAACAAACCTTTTATATCATCCTCACCACATATTATTGCCACAGGCAAAACTAAATGAAAGTTTTGTTGGTTGCAAGGTCTAGTTTAGAGGGGAAAAAAACAAAATCAATGCTGAAACAGATTTAATTTCACAAATCTTGGGAGAGCTTTGATTGGCCTCAAGGAAACACTGAAATCTTGGGTATTTCTTGCAACAGAGAAACTTCAGATAAATACCACCGTATCATATAAACCATCGAGTTAATCTCTGATTTACCAGAATCAAGATGATTCTGATTGACAAGGTCCTGATTAGATTAGATTTGATTCAATTCAATACTATTTGATATCAGCACATTTAGAGATATTTTAGTTTCCATACCGTTAAATGATTGATTTAAGGATTTTATGATATGATCTAAAAAAATAGCTATAGAACCAGAACCAGAAGAGAAAGTGCTCTTGCTGCCCAAGAGCATGTGAGATGTGAGCAGGTAACTGCTGGGGTTGTAATAGATCAGGTTTTATTAAGTAAAATTAAAATCAATTTAAGAAAAATCACATTTATCACATTGATGAAACCAGACTTGTTGCTGCTACTGCCGTGTTGCATGTATTTTAAGGTTTCTGTGAGTCATTTGATGAAAACACCATCTGTGCCTGCTGATGTGGATGGCAGGAAGTTAGGCTGAGTCCCTGCCTGCTGTGTGTACCTGTTGGCACAGTGCAGAGGCACTCATCATGTGGCTGTAGTTTCCATTCCTTAAAAGGAGCAGTTTCCTGCTGCTCTGTAGATTTTTTTTCCCCCCCATATTCAAACAATTTATTCAAAGATTAATTTAGCCATCAATCAGCTGTTAATATTATATTTTAATGGCTCATTCTGCAAACGCACATTATGTTTTTTTTTTTTTTTTAACTGTTTTCAGTTGAAGAAAACTGTTATCTACTCATTCACAACCTCTGCAGCATCGTCAACACCCACCCCAATGGTAATAACAGTCAATACATTGTCATGGCAACTACACTTCTCATCCTAACAACTGCTTCACTGCCCACAAAGGTCCCACAGCAACCGTCACCAGGCAACCCCCTCCCTCCCACCCCTTCTCAGTTTCTCTATTTAAGGAGGAGAAGAGGAGGAATGGTAAATGATACTGCACTGGAAAAAAAAAATGAGACGTGCATGGAGTTGTGCACAAACATGTTTCTTTTTAATTTATTTAAAAATAAACACAAGCTAACACAAAGCCCCATTTTTTATGTTTAGAATAATTTTTTGCAAATCGTTGAAAAGCTGTTTAAAGGTCCAGTGTGTAAGAATTAGTGACATCTAATGGTGAGACCACAGATTGTAACAAACAAAAGACTCCATCTTGCATTAGGGGACTACGGTGGCATTTGCATACTAGAAAGGATATAATTCTTCTTCTTTTGTAACGTAAGTGATAATTCAAAAAAGCTCAGGCTGATGTAGAAACATAAGAGTGCAAAATGGCGTATAAAATACTTATTCTAAGGTAAACCTTTTTTTAATTGACCATACACTTGCATAAACACACTTATGCTTTACGACTTCCTGCCAATACAACCCCTTAAACGTTGCATAGTTTTGTTGCTACAACTTGAGGTGTCCTGTAGATGTCAGAATTGTCTCATTTTATTACCGGCATTTGATATGTCATTATGCAACATAACTGGAGTTATCCTCAGTGCTATTGTGAAACACAACAATATCTTAGCCTGGTTAGTGTTGCTTGAAGGCACAGGATGTCCTGCTGAAAGACTGTGCATTGTGCAATAGTTCCTCCTTCATTTTAGCACAGGAAGAAAGCGTGGTGTTTGTAGTTAGTTGTATTACTCACAAGATTAAATCTGTGACCAATTAAAATGCTAACATGATATTTCTATGTTCATAGATGGTTGTCTCAACTCAACACTTAAACAGGAAATGTCTGCTATTGGGTGGAACACTAACATGAAAGGGAAGCAGACATTGTCGAGTTGTGTCGATGGCCAAAGTCAACAAAGCACCATTTCAGTCCTATTAAAGTGTGTTCCAGAACCTAATCTATGCAAATGGTAGCAACCACACACAAAATATTATTTATCAGTGTGATTTATTTCATGTGTTTCATGTACTGAATGAATACTAATGGCCTCACACATCTTTGACCCAGTCCTTTTTCTCTTTGTATTGTTATGGGACAGGACACAGCTGATAGAAGGGGGCGTGGCCATAACTAGAGCAGGAAATATGGGCAGGAGAATGTGACTCTGTTCTCACAGAGTTTTTGATTCAGGCTGGAATTTATTTGGGCAACAATTTGTAGCAGGACACCAGAGGATTTCCTGTTTCATTTGTTTCGTTTTGTGACTATTGCTGTTGTGACTGATTTCAGTTTGATCCGGACAACGTGGTTGTAGAATTTGTGGCTGGTTCTGGGACAGACTTAGTGAGGTGTTACATGCATGTGTTTTCTCTTGCGATATTTAATGGCATGCCACAGGTGCCTGTTCTACTGACATAACAACCTGGTTTTTCCTGTCAGTATGGTGTTGCTGGTATGTGGCAGAGGAGGAGTGTGTTTTGGTGCCTGGTGATTCCTCAAAATGTGTCGTCACTGCTGTGTTTGATAGAAGAGTACAGACTGAGGAAAAGACAGAAACTGAAAGAAGTGAGAAGCAGTGAAAGGTTAACTAAAGATTAACCCATCTTCTGAGCTCATTAAAAGAAAAGAGGGCAGAGGCCTTTATGTGTACTGGATCTTTAGCAGGTGATATAGACAGGGAATGTTGTGGTCTCAGGGTTTGGTATTGCCTTGAAGCAGTAGAAGTTAACCAGTGATACAAATTCATCATGTCTTCCCCCAAGAGATGGTTAGGTTCACGTCGCTTTAAAATCTACATGTAAGTCCTCATGTGTGAACTATTTTGAACTAATTCTAAATATTAAATTGGATTGTTTATCCTGTACTTTGCTCCTAATACGTGGTGTAATTTTTGTTGATGCTTCTGTAGTGTGGAAGGGGAGTCCCAGTGTCCAGAGACGGGGACCCATAAAGACAGCTCCTTCAGCCAGATGCCATACCTGCGCAGCTCAGAACACTACAGCGACAACAGCAGTGCACCCTCTGGTACCAGAGGCCCTCAATGCGTGGCCAGCACCAGCTCCGCCAGCTTGGCCTGGGCACTACGTACGCGGCACCAACCTGCTAGTCTGGCCCTCCGCAAGCAAGAGGAAGAGGAGAACAAGAGATGCAAGGCCCTTTCAGACAGCTATGAACTCTCAACAGATCTGCAGGATAAAAAGGTATCAATGTTGGGGATACTGCTGGACATAGGTGTTGCTTTGTTTCCAGGAAACTGGAATGATCTTCAGACTACTGTCTGATTATTGTCATTTGTTATTGTGATTATTTGTTTAACAGATTTTAATCTCAACGTGACTTACTAATAAAATAAAGAATGGATGAATTAGCGACAACATTTTGATACTAAATTTCTTTCAGTGAGGAATCATAGTTTTTCATAGACTGAAAATGCAATCTGAAGTGGTTTCCTTTTCTTTGCCAGGTGGAGATGCTGGAGAGAAAGTATGGTGGCTCTTTTGTAAGTCGCAGAGCAGCAAGGACTATCCAAACTGCCTTCAGACAGTATCGCATGAACAAGAACTTTGAGCGCCTTAGAAGCTCTGCCTCAGAGAGCCGCATGACACGGCGCATCATCCTGTCCAACATGAGACTGCAGTATTCCTTTGATGAGCGACAGCCTCAGCAGCAGGCCCAGACACAGACGAACTTCACCCACAGTGTGGCCATTGGGCCTCCTCATTCCCCAGACGTAGAGCGACCAGGAGACTACACCCACCTAGAGGACTCCTTCTCCAAACAGGTAACATTGTGGCTTTTCTTTTCTTTTTTTTCGCACAAGACTGCTTTTCCATTATCAAACATGTAATCAACATAGTATAATCCCAAGTTTTAAGTTCTGACTTTGCAAATTAAACATTACTAAGTCTGATTCCATGTTGTGTTTCCTTCAGGTCAAGTCTTTAGCTGACTCGATAGATGATGCTCTTACCTGCCGCGCAGGTCGCAATGACTCCCAGGAGGGCAGCAGGGAGTGTGGAGGCATAAGTGAAGACTTTGGGGAGTGTGTGTGGAGTAGTAGTAGCAACCCTTCCTCCCAAAGAGGTTTGGGTGAGAGAACAAGGGGAGCTGGAGGAGGCCTGAGTATGCATGGAGACAGTACAGCCACCTCCTACAGTGATGTCACCTTATACATGGATGATGGGATGCCATCATCTCCGCTGTCCCTTGACCGAGCACCCAGCAGCACAGATACAGAGTATTGGGGCCCCGGTGGTGGTGGCGTTGGAGGCCGCGAGGACAGCAGGGACACTGAAGGAGGGGGGAGCAGTAACAGTCGACGCAGCACTCCATGCACAGAGTGCAGGGACTATCGTCTGAGGGGCGCGCATCTGCCTCTCCTCACTATTGAGCCGCCCAGTGACAGTTCAGTGGATATGAGTGACCGATCAGATCGTGGTTCCCTGAGTAGACAGCTGGTCTATGAGCAGGAGCCTGGGGTGGGAGCTGGCTCCCCTCAGGGAACCCTCAAACACTCCCCTAACACAGGCACCCGCCAGTCCTCCACAGCAGCTGCCCAGGGTCAAACACGGGCCCCCAGCAGACCCATACCAACACATATCCCGCACCAGGTGGCTGCTCACCACCATCATCACCACCATCCTATCCACCACCATCAGTACTCTGACACACCTTCATCCTCCTCCTCCCCGCAGCAGCCCCCCACCACCCCACTGTCATCCTCCTCTTCTACGGCTCTCCCCCCCGGTGGTCTGGAACAGCCGTGCTGCTCAGATGGTGATAATGACTCACTCAACTCCACCACCAACTCCAACGAGACGGTCAACTGCAGCTCAGGCTCCTCGTCACAGGACAGCCTGCGGGAGCCTTTGCCTCCTTTGGGCAAGCAGACCTACCAGAGAGAGAGCCGCCACAGCTGGGACTCTCCACCCTTCAACAGTGATGTGGTGCAGAGGCGCCAGTACCGCATAGGTCTTAACCTGTTCAACAAGTAAGATGATGCAGCACTAATTAGCAAAAGTGCATATTTGTGACTGTTCTGATGGTGATTACACAGTTAAACAAATGAAATTCTTGTAAGACATTTTGCCTTCACTTTTCATTGAGTGTAGGAAACCAGAGAAAGGGATCCAGTACCTGATTGAAAGAGGGTTTGTATCTGACACTCCAGTTGGGATTGCTCGTTTTATCCTTGAAAGGAAGGGCCTCAGCAGGCAGATGATTGGAGAGTTCCTGGGAAACCGCCAGAAACAATTCAACAAAGATGTTTTAGAGTGAGTATGAAACTAAGAACACAGAAAGATTCCAGTCAGTCCTAAAGCTGCTGTTGACTTCTGTCATTTGGCTAATTTCCTGTTTGTTGCTACTGTTAGCATTCTGTCAGCATTATGATTGGATTTTATAGTCCCGTCAGCTCCGCAGGTGACAAATGTTTTTAATTTCTGTGACAATGCCTTAATTAATCAGTGACAATAGGGCTGTGAAGAGGATTTTAAGCAATTCAGTAAAAAAATGCTTTAAGTATTTCACTGACATAAACTAAAATGCAGTGTCCTGTGTGTTTTTCAGCTGTGTGGTGGACGAGATGGACTTCTCAGGAATGGACCTGGATGACGCATTAAGGAAGTTCCAGGCTCAGATTAAAGTCCAGGGAGAAGCCCAAAAAGTGGAGCGGCTCATAGAAGCATTCAGGTATGTCTGTGTCAGATGCAAAGGGTTTACTAGTTTCTGCCACTATGGCTGAAGTTTAATATTTCAATGTGTTGGTTCTCTTCCTCATGCAGTCAGAGATACTGTGTATGTAATCCAACCCTGGTGCGGCAGTTCCAGAACCCGGACACCATCTTCATCTTGGCCTTTGCCATAATCCTCCTCAACACAGATATGTACAGTCCCAACGTCAAAGCAGAGAGGAAGATGAAACTGGATGATTTTATCAAGAATTTGAGAGGTGCTGCTGTACAGAAATATGTATCCACTTTATCTATTACATTATGAAAAATGTTGGACTCAACCTGGAATAATGACAATATTAATGTTTTACAATTATCTTTGCTTAACTTTGGTGCCTGGTAACAGGGATATTTTGGTTTCAATCTTGGTTCTACTTTGTGTAGTTTGTTTTGGGGGGTTCTCGGTATACTCTTTCTTCCTCCCTCAGTCCAAAGACAGGCAAATGAGCTCAGGGTCATTTGAGACACTAAGGCCATGTTCAGACCTAATAACTATCATTTTTCTCCAGCGAGGACAGCGCTAAGTAGGACTGTTCATCCCTGTCATTCAAGTGTGCCCTGGATGTCTCCTGTTACCACATATGATTTAATGTGGTGTCTCCGCCCTTTAATCAAACACACATTTCTGCATGACTTTTTTGCATTGACAATATTATGTTTTCATTGAGTCTGAATGTACATATATGTCTGCTGTCTATGTGTTTGTGTGCTTTGGTGTATGCGTGAGACAAATAGAGACCACCTCCAAATGTAGTTTCTGTGACTGGATCTGAGGATGCATTCAGGACACAGTTGAAGTTTTCAGACCTGTACTTAGCATAACCCGGTCATGATTGGATCACTCAGGACAGATATTAATACCAGGTCTGAATTAGGTTCAAATTTACCGTAGGTGTGAATGTGAGCATGAATCGTTGCGTATCTCTGTTGTTGACTTTGCCTTCTAATCTTTTCCCTGTATCCAACCAAGGTGTTGACAATGGTCAGGATATACCTAGAGACCTGCTTGTTGGGATTTATCAGCGGATACAGAAATGGGAACTTCGGACCAATGATGACCATGTGTCCCAAGTGCAAGCAGTGGAGAGGGTCATTGTAGGCAAGAAGCCTGTGAGTTTCATGGGACAAGTTCACACCATGAATTCATAACATGTTTTGATCTGTTATTGTGCCAGATCTTGTTATAACCTGCAATGTGATGCTGTCGCTATAAGTTAAAAGTTAAATTCTTTGTCGTTGTAGGTGCTGTCGCTTCCCCATCGTAGGCTGGTGTGTTGCTGCCAACTCTATGAGGTGCCCGATCCAAACAGACCTCAGAGAACAGGAGTGCACCAACGAGAGGTCTTCCTCTTTAATGACCTTTTGGTGGTAAGATTGGCACTAATTATTTTTCATAAATATGCATTCGTAATGCAGTTCATATAAAGGACCCTGTATAAAAGTGCCATCTGGGTTGTGCAACAGGTGACCAAAATCTTCCAGAAGAAGAAAACCTCAGTGACTTATAGTTTCAGACAATCATTCCCCTTGGTTGAGATGCAAGTGCATATGTTCCAGAACTCATGTGAGAAACTGTTTGCCCTTTTGAACATTTCAACTATTTGTGGTCACCCTATATGATAATCTAGGCCTTTTCTCTCTTCTTTAGACTACTCTCATGGTATCCGCCTGACCTCAGCAGTTCTGGGTGGGGAAAGGAAAGTTCTTATCGTCTTTATGGCACCCAGTCAGCAAGACCGCACCCGCTTTGTTAGCGACCTCAGGGAGAGTATTGCTGAAGTGCAGGAGATGGAGAAATACAGGGTTGAGTGTAAGTACACCATCTACTGGCCATTACTGTGAAGTGTGTCTTGTAGGAGGAATAATCATTGTTTGCCTCACCAAGGAGGTTATGTTCTATGAACAGCTTACCTGAAAACCAATTTTGATTACATTTAGATATTTAGGTCATACCCCAAGGAAGACATTATTAGATTTTAGTGGTGATCTGGTGATTTCTTAACCAATCACACATGGTGATGAAATTATTCGTGTATTGCAACTTTGGGGAACTGAGTGGCCTTGGCAGAGGATTATGCTCTATCATTTTAGTGGGGTGTCTTCAAGTGTGTTACTGGTTTAAGGCTAATGCTTCTGCATACTTTGTCTCTCTCTAACATTTATTTACAGCGGAGTTGGAGAAACAGAAAGGTGTAATGCGGCCCAGTTTGCTGACTGGAGGTGTGGTTGGGGGAGGAGTAGGTGTGAAGGGTGATGTTGTGAATGGCACCCTGGGAAGGACAAGTTTTGATGACAACTGCTCAGTGGGTGAGGGTCTAAAACGCACGGCGCTCAGTTCATCTCTCAGGGACCTATCGGAGACAGGTGAGACAACAGAATCACAGAGATGGGCTTAATTCCATTTCCTTCCTTTCAGCTGGGTGGAATTGCAGGGCTCCTTCGCAGATTTTTATATCTATTTCTATTGCTACATACTGTTCTTCTCTCTTGCTGACACTCAGACACAGCTTACACAGATCTTATATTTTCAAAAGAAAAACAAGACCACGTGAACAATCATTCCAGCCTTTCACTCTTTGCTAACCTGATTCTTCCTGGTCGGGTGCAGGGAAACGTGGTCGCAGGAACAGTGTTGGTTCTCTGGACAGTACCATGGAAGTAAGTCTCAGTCAGACTAGATGCATACTTTTAACAGAGCTCCATTTCCCCTCACTCACTGCTTTAACTTCCCAAGCAAGCTCCATGTGTGCACACTGTGTACATGCATGTGCATGTGTCCACATATACTGTATCTGTCTTGTATCTGACACCTTTTTCATGGCTGTGAGCTTCCATATTTACCCAAGCATGTCTCTGCTCTCCATATACAAATATTTCCTGTGAATGATGATGTACCTGGGATCAGAAGCTGTATTACAATCCTCTGATGATGTATTTTTTTCTAAAGCATGATGATGACTTATCCTCCCAGGGCTCCATCATTAACAGCCCACAGCCTCACCAGCGCTATCCAGTGCCAGGTGTAGTCCCTGGCTGCTACGGCACAGAAGATTTCCGGCCTCACCGCCCCATCCTGAGCCCCGGAATGGGGGTGGGGGGTGGGCCGGGGCAGCAACATACCACTGCTGGGACAGGAGTTGGGGGAGTCTCCAGCAGTGTAGAGAGAGCAGGAGCAGGGAGCGGTCCTGGGGGGAGCAGCAACAACAACAGCACCTCCTTCCTGGGTTCCCTGTTTGGCAGCAAACGCGCCAAACCACCAGGGCCCCTTATTCCACCGGGGCCACCCTACCCCGCACCTGTCCCCCCACTGACTACGGGAGGGCCCCCTCCTCACTCCCCTTCATCTCTGTGCCAGGTGGAGGGGGGGCCTTCCAAGATCCAGGCACTGCACACACAGTTCTGTCACGTGGGCCCCGTGCAGCCCCCACCACCCTACTACCATCACCATCGCTACCACGTCCAAACTGTTCCACCGCCTTTGCAAGGTGTGCTCCCTCATACTATACAGAGAGGCCCACTACCCTGTCGTCCACCGCTTGGCCCAACACACGCCCAGCACCCACAGCTGGCCCATCTCTCCCAGCTCTCCCAGCATGGGCTCACGGGTCGTTACGCCAACATGGTGGTGGGATGTCCCCCCCCCCTTTCTCCTCTCTCCCAACATTCCCAGAACCCACAGTTTGCCCTTTACCACGCACAGCCCGCACACTCTATCAGAGGGGGCGGAGGCCCTGGTACCAAACCTCCTCTAACCCTGTCTCACTCCCACCCCCACCCCCACGCACACTCCCAAACCCACCCCGGACACGTGCACACACCACACCCAGCCAGCCACTCCACCCACCAAACACACTTCATATTCGGCACTCTGCCCCACAATCTACCATCCGCTACCGTCAATGCGCATCACGCAGCCTCCGCCGCCCCGTATCTGCCCCAGTACCCTCCTCTCTCTTCCATCCCCCCCCCCCCCCCCCCCCCCCCCCCCCCCCCCCCCCCCCCCCCCCCCCACCCTCCTCTCTCTTCCATCCCCCCTCCCCCACCGCACTCCCCTTTACCCCCCCCTTCGTCCCCCCTTACCCCTCTTACACCTCTCTCCCCTCACCCCCCCCAGCACCCAGGGCAGCCTCAGCAGGGGCCACAGGTGACGGGGGCTGGAGCGACAGGTACAGGGGGCAGCTCCAAATCCAAACCTATCAACCGGATAAGTACCGTGGTATGAGCAGAATATGGGGCCCTAGGGGTCAGAGGTCAGATGACAGAGTGGAGGAGGTGGGCAGACCTAGAGTCAGATCCAAGTCTGCCAGGACAGAAAGTAACAGCAGCAGCTCTAGTGACAAGAGGAAACGTAGTTTGCTACGCCTCTGTTACTTTCACCTCCGTTTCCCACATATGTAGATGGAGATAAAGAGCACAGCTATAGTTAAATAGTCTGCACATATCCTTGAAACCTGCACAGATGAAAACTCACACCGACAGTATATGCACAACTGCAGAACCAACCATGTCCCACATTTCCACCCACAATGTCAAAAGAGTCTATAGCCATATAATCGAAAAAGGAACTACATCTTTATAGGTATATTGCCTCAGTTTTAATTATTTGAAATCTAGCTGAGTCTGTAAGAGACTATTCATATTCCTATGTAAAGCATCACGTGATTAAGTGACATTGGAAAAACAGAGAACAATATATATACACACACACACACACATATATATCTGCTTACATGTGACATGTGGATGTAAATAAAGACTAAAGTAAAAACACTAATCCACCAAATGCCCAAATTTATTAAAAAGGGGTTTGGCATTAAAAAGTGCAGAGTGTTGCAAAAAAAGTTGCAATAATTTCCTTGGCTTCATGATGTCTCTGTCCACTTTAGCTGATTCTGCTTTACTGGCAAACATCCTTTTTCTAAAGAAGACCTCAGATATGTTGCTTTGTCTTAAAATTCAATACAAGTGCACGGTTTCCTAACAGTCTTTTTGCTTAACAGTCTTTTACATGTCAACAGGAGCTACCCTGGCTTTATAAAACATTCTTTGTGGGATATGGGAATTAATGATACAATCAATAATATATTTTTAATGTTTCTGAGGCTTCTTGCTGTTTTATTGATATTATAATACACCTGCTATGAGTGATGAATATTGTCCAATACTTGTTTTGATCTGTGATAAATTATATCAGCAGATGTTTGTACATGGTTATAGAGAGTATTATGCACATATAAATCCTCTCAGTTTACCATAATGACTCGAGGGTATTCTAATATGTGATGTGTGATTTATTTACACAGTACCATGGATTCCATTAAATTATTCTTTTTAATCATGAGTATTATCTATGGATTGTTAAAAACAATGAATGAGGTTTAGGTTTCTTCAAAATATTTGGAACACACAATATTGCTCTTTTTCTGTTTTGTTTAATGTGAGCAAACGGGCAGAATTTGCCAACTTGCACTTGAATGCATTTTTTTATGAGGCTCCCAGTAAAGGAGAAAACGGGTTTGTGAAAAAATTATTTTATTTTGGAAGATGCTATTCCTTTATTATTACTCCAGGCAACTGTGCTCACGTCCTTGTAGTCATCAGATTTAATCAATGTATTATTTATTTTTTTTTATGTTTTGCAGACGCACGCTTATACATGAGGTTTTGTGGTTTTGCACACGTGATGTCTTAAAAGTCAGAAATTGCCTTCTTCTAATCCTCCCTTTTCTGCCACTTTTAGAAATCAATTATTATATTTTTCGATGCCTTGGCATCCTGTTGAGGGCTCCTGGGGTGTTTAAAAATATAACAAAGTCAAGAATGTAACATAGCCTGCAGGTATATACGGTATTTCCCTTTTTTTCTGTTGGCCTTGTGTAAGTGTTTTCCCTTTTGCTACTGCAATTTTTGAAGTTGAAATTAAGTACTGGTGTGGATTACCTCCAGTGCCATTAATTACCAAGGGAAACCACATATACTCTGATTCAGGGGAGAATGAATCAGTGAGGACAAAACAATGAAATCTATGGAATGAGGCTCCAAAGAAGATGAAGAAATTCAAGATTATTTGAATCATCAAGAACAGGATTTCACAGAGATTTGGACAGAGTGATGAATGTCAAACAAATATTTTATAGCTCTGTGTTGGCTAGCCTTTTATTTTTATGGTGTCAGTTTAAATTCTTCTTGCATGAATATGTCTGCACTTATTGAATAGATTGTACTGTATAAACCTGAATGTACATATTATATTATAGATAGGCTTCTTATCATAACATAATGGGATGATCTGCTCCCAGTCTGTATTCAAGTGCGTGCATGTGAGTGCCACTAACTATGTACATATAAAAGAGATACAGGAATAGATGTTGGCCAAAAGGAAAAACTGGATTTTTTTTTCTAATTATTTCAGACTGAAGGTGAGAGAATGAGTTACTATGACATAAATTATTAAGCCCTAAAAAAGATTATATGTCAGTGCACTTATTGATATTATTTTAAACAGATTATTTAAATTTTTTCTTTGTGTTTGTATTATGTGTACCGAAAGAATAGAGAATTGAGATGTGAATATTTATTGCTTCTGATAAATTAAAGTGTCCTTGCAGTGAATTTACCTGTCTGTGTATATATATATTTTTTTTGCATATAAGTTTTAAACTGAATTATTGAATAAGTGAATTATTAAACTTTTTGTGGATTAGTATATAAAGAAAATAGACATTTCAATCCATGGTGGTGAAGTACTCCCTCTCACTCTTGTGTGAGTACATCGCAATATATGATTTCACAAATACTAACTATTTTGCAATATTGTGAAAAAAAAAAAAAAATATATATATATATATATATATAAACACATTCAGTTCATGCATTCAAAGGCCAGAGTACATCACAAAAAATATTTTTTTGTTCCAAAGGGCAGAGTTAAAAACAAATAAATACAACTGCAAATACATAAATGAATATTAAATACCTATGAAATCCTAAGCAAGAAAATACGGAAAATATTGAGTATGACGAGAGCATAAAAAGTAAAGTTAATGAAAATAAAATTGCTTCATTTAAAAAAATTTTTTTGAACGGGCATTAAAAATTAAACAATATAGAACACATTCATTTCATGCATACAAAGGTCAAAATACATCATAGAAAAATGGAAAACAAAAAAGGAGCTAAAGAAATCTGAATATTTTTTTCTTCAAAGTGGATAACAAAGACAATTAAAAATAAATACACCAATGACATGAAATCCTAAGCAAGAAAAGACGATTAAAGAATAAAAAATTGAGAATAAAGTACAGTCAATGAAAATAAAATTGCTTTATTAAAAAAAACAAAACATTTTAACTGTTTAAAATGAATAAATAAATAATAAATACATGAATTATTATTAAATGCGTATGAAAGTAAATAAAATAAAATTGCTTCATTAAAAGCGTAAGAACGTAAATTTCAAAAAGTACCGTATTAACAAGCATTTAAAATGAAACGTGGAATTTGCAAACGAAAACTCGTCAAATCAATACGTGTTCATAAAAAAGAATCAGAAGTGTGACGGAAATAAAACAAAATGCTGACTGATGGAAGTAAAATGTGACGACAGCTGACCCCGATACGATAATTACATGGCTGATGTGCGTACGTGGGAACTACTTTCAGGGAGTAAACGTGACGGACGTGGTGTGAAGATCACAGGTTGTGCTTTGGCCGTGAGAAAAAAAAACTAAGATGGCGTCTCGTCAAGAAAGATAGGATGGCCTGAAGAGAGTGATGATGTTGATCGGGAAATGATTGAGAACGACATCGCCGATTAACTCAGAGACTCTCATGTACTATTAAACGAACGTCTGTCACTCATGTTATGAAACCCATGTCGTTTGGCACCACGGAGTCAATGGAGAACCGAGGCTGAAACACGCTCAACTTGCTAGCAGCGGTAGCTAGCAGCCAACTGGACCGAGGACAGCTGGCCAACGTTAGCGAACAACCAGTCATCACAACAACAGAGGAAGGAGAGCGGCTGCCAGCCCTGTCTTACCCCGGCACAGCGAGGTGTCTTACCCCAGGACATCGGGGTGTCTTTGGGTCAGTCTCCAAAATACAATCAGACACTAAAATGAAAGTGGATCGACTAATAAGCGTATATGTGGTCTTTTTTCTCATTCACTGACATGCATAAGCCAGTGCTATCTCTTTGGTTATTAGTTAGGTTAGTTTGTCAACGGTTAATTTGTTGACTTAGTTTTGTCAGCCTCCCACAATGTTAGCCTAGCCAGTTGTCTAACAAGAGAGAGCTGATGAAGAAGTGGAGGCCTCGATGCTAACGTTAGCTGTAAGCGGTGTTATTGCCTATGAAAGATGAACAATAGACAAAAAATTGACCTCATGATTGGCCGAAGATAGTTACATCCACACGGCTACCTACGATTAACTGAACTGGTTGCATTTTCTTTTTCTTTGTTTTCATCTTTGGAAGGCACGCAGAGGAGTATAAATGCCAGGTCTCCCAAGTTTTTATTTGCTAGAAGCTACCTATTGTCATGTAATGATTCGAAAAACATAATTGGGCCAAAGCATGATTGATTCATTATTTTATTTTGTTTTGTCATTTGCTAAAAGCAAAGATAGGCATGTCGGTCAACCCATTTAACGAGTAGTGATGACTTCATGGCCCTCCACACCTCAGGGTTCATGGCCTCCACGCCATTGTTAGTTTCTTAAGTCCATCAAGAGTGAATTCGATGGAATAAATGCCACTCTAGTCCACAGCATCAAGTTCCCATTTTTGATATGACTTCAATGAATTCCCAGTGACAACACTGAACAGTCTTCTATGCTATGTTATTGCTATCACAGTTAACCCAGTGCTGTATTGCTCAAGTGCTTACACACACGTTGCCATTTCCTCTGTGTTTAAACTATTTGCTTGTTGTTCTGGATTGCATCTGATAAAGTGCTCTGGTGAATCGGTATCTCCACAGCATGGCAGTTGTTTTGTTGTGTCTGTTGGGGGAGGGGATTCAACAATGACTACTTTGATGGGGGACAAAAAAATCCCCATCTTGGTTTTTCTTTCTTGTTATTAACACTTTACAAGGTCAGTGTTGTGCTTGGTGAAATGATGAATCCTGGAACATATAGAAACTAATACATTTCAAGCTGGAAATTTTGCAGTGTGGTTCTGGACCAGGAAGGAAGTAATGCATTGATAAGACTGAACAAGAGCAGAGAGTTTTTGTATACGTTATAATAGGCCCTTAAATGTGTCAAACCCTGGTTGTACTGACTTTTTATTAAGTTTTTCATTAACTTTATACTACTGAATTTGTTCGTAATTTGTTGGTTTTGTTTGCCTGTTATTACTCCTGCCAAAGAGGTTTATGTTTTGGGCTGCGTTTGCTTGTAAATAATGAAATTTCTTTAAAATTTCCATGGATGTAGGTTCAGGCCCAAATAAGGAATTATTATGTTGTGATTGTGATACAGATCCAGATTTAGTGAGGAATTGATGCAGAGGAAAACTGACTCTCTTTGGCTTAGGTTTTTGTTCTCTGAGTGCTCTTTTTAGTTCGAAACATTTATTGTAATAAGTGTAATGTAAATGTTGTCTGTGAAGGTAAAATGCTTGTAATATACCTTGCTATGTACCTTGCTACCTTTTTTGGCTTTGTGCCAATCTGAATGTCTACACAGTGTGCAGAGGTCATTTAGTCATAGTTGTTCTGTGCAAGAAAAAATAAGATTTACACTCTCAAAATTGCTCGCCGGGATGTTGTATGATGCAGTCATGAGTCTGCCAGAGTTCATTAACTTGTTTTGCATTGTCGACCTTCTTGTTGTCAGGGCAATGGAAGGGGAAGAGTTTGTACCTCCTCCGGAGTGTCCAGTATTTGAGCCATCATGGGAGGAGTTCCAGGATCCCCTGGGCTACATCGCCAAGATACGTCCAATTGCAGAGAAGTCTGGAATCTGCAAAATCCGACCTCCTCAAGTAAATATTTGCTTGGCTTATGTTAAATAAATTGATTGTTCTTAGTGTTATTTGTGCATTAAGTAACATGCAAAGACTATAAACTGCTTATTAAAAAAAATTATAATATATATCAACTTTTAAACTATTTTTCCTAAGTTGCTCAAGATACACAATTTCTGGTGACATCAGTGACACTGATCGCTATTTGTGTTTGAGTAAACAGGCTTTTTCATAGCATGACCCTGGCAAATCCTGTATTACCAGTAGAGTGTATTCTGATGTGATGACTTAAAATATTAATATCTGCATGTGCCATGCAATCTAGCAGGGATTTTGTTAATTTTGTCACAGGAACCAGAAAAAAAACGTGCTCAGTATTTGTAATGCATTCATCACCAAAGCATGTTATATTAATATATGTAGTGATTCTATAAATACCATTATGTAACAACAAGGAAGACTTAATATGCCTTTAAGAGCTATATCAAAACACCAGAGAGTGGAGAGAGTTGACTGGTTACTTGTGGAAAACTGCACATGGTGTGTAATTATATCTGGATTGGAATGATCCAGTTTTTATTTATAAAGTGCTTTAAACAAAAACACACAGTCAACCAAAGTGCTGTACAGTAACATTTAAATCCATAGAAGATAAAACACAAGCAAAAGGCCTCAAATAAAAAAGCAAAAACATAAATGAAATATGCAGCATGAAAGCACCAGCTCGCACACTTTAAAAGCCAAGAAAAAGTGTATTTTAAGAAGAGATTTAAAAATAATAATAATAAGCAAAGGTAACTGACTCATGATTTGGTATCCTTATCATCTCAAGATCTTGTTGGAATTGTAATTCCCTCAGAGGTGATAGCAAAGAAATAAGGCATTTTATTGTTGTAGTAGTAGTGAACTTAACTTGCTCTTTAATAGGCAACCCTAGTTATCCCTTATAAAAGCTAAGCCAAGGTCTTGAGCCTGAAAGCCAGAGTCAGATCAGGATGAATGACCAAATGAAGCTCACAATCCCATTAATGTCCCATGCCCATGTCTGTTTGCTTTTTTTTTTTTTTTTTTAGTAAGCTCTTTGAGTGACAGGTCATTTCTTGGTTGATACTTAAGCATATAGTCTTGCAATTTTAATTGTGTCTTTGCTGCCACATAGGACTGGCAACCACCATTTTCAGTCGAGCTGGATAGCTTCCACTTCACACCTCGCATCCAAAGGCTTAATGAGCTGGAGGTAAGTTTTGTCTCAACAGTTGACCTTATTGTCATATGATCAAGTCTTTTTTTCTACTGGCCAGTAATTTTGGTGGTCATGGGTTTTGTTCTAGGCGGAGACCCGAGTGAAGCTCAATTATCTGGACCGCATTGCCAGGTTTTGGGAGATCCAGGGATCCTCACTAAAAATCCCACATATTGAAAGGCGCATCCTAGATCTTTTCAGTCTGTCAAAGGTAAATACAAGCAGAACTGCTTTTATTCTGAAAATACATCTCTAGACATAGATATTTCTTGTTAATTTGGCCACAAAATGTATTTATTTATTTTCAGATTGTAACAGATGAGGGAGGTTTTGAGATGGTCTGTAAGGAACGACGCTGGGCTCGTGTGGCACAGAGGCTTGGTTACCCCACAGGCAAAAACATCGGTTCTCTGCTGCGCTCACATTATGAGAGGATTGTCTACCCTTTTGAAATGTTCCAGTCTGGTGCCAGCCTGCCGGTATCTCTATACATTCCTGTCTCTCCTTTTTTGTGTTAGCTGTCAATAGATAGTATTCAGAATTTATTAATCTATGTTTTTGTCACCAAATGAAAATGAATCTTTCTCTGATGGGTTATCTTTGGTATTATCTTTGGTATTTATGGATATGTTTTCATGTAAACTCTGTCCTTACGTCACTTCTAGCATTGTAAGCCAAAGCACTATGATGGTGAGGATGTGGATAAAGAGTACAAGCCCCACTCAATCCCCCTGCGACAGTCTGTGCAGCCGTCCAAAACCAGCACTTATGGGCGCAGAGCAAACCGATGCCAGCCTGATGTGAGTGAGCGTACCTGCCCCTAATTGTCATTGGGTAACCTTTCCAGTTACCTGTGTGTTCTTGTAACTTAAACAGGTTGTTGGATGACATTTCCAGTTGTCTTGCCATGTGAAAATAAAAAAAATGTTTTATTGTACTTTTGAAGCACACAATAATCCCATTGTTTTTGAAGTATGGTTTGTCAAAGAGGAAGGAATTCCTTTCAGCAGTGCCACCTGTAAACCTCAACCTTTCCTATGAATTGAATTACTAGGTAATCCAGTGTCTTTATCTGTAATCACTTTGTCACTGATGGTTCCTCACAGCACATATCAAAATCATTGCCACAGATGATGTTACCTGTACTTGTCTTAATGATTGCAGCCTTGTAAATTGGCTTCATTTATTATGCAGTTTCTTCAAACTGAGGATATACAAGGACAATATTCCTTGTTTTTTGTTGTATATAGAAGAAATTTTGGTTCACTATATTTCTTCCCTAAAAATTAAGTCATTAGATACAAAATGTGATATGTTTTAGGTTTTTTTTAAACACCCCTAGAAGTACCAGGAAACAAAAGCAGAAAATCTAAACTTTTGATTTATAATTTTGCTGGGTAAATGTGATGTAGCACTCAAGCGCATACAAGCTTGCTTATCTTCCATCTTGCCATGCTGCTATGCTTTATCCTACTGTTTTTACTCTCTGCTCCACGGCTTACGCTAGTGTCTGCTTTGTTTTTCTTCTGTCCTCCATCCCTTAACTAGGTGCACAACTGTTTTCATAAGTCACATGGTTACCCAAAGCTGTGTTTTACATTCATGCTGCCCTTAAAGGGCCGGCAAACAAAATGTTAAATCATGCTGATGAAAGTTAATGATGATCATTTTCACCCCTAACACCCCTTATTATATAATTTCTCATCCTGTAATACACATTTGTTTTGCATAAATAGTTGTATTCTAAACTCATGGCAGTACTCACTCAAGTTTGATGTGAGTATTCAAGTAGTCAAAACATTTAATAGTGGTTTTTTTTATTATTATTATTTTCATTACTAATGTAAATTTATCATGTGGCAGTATACATTTACACTTTATCATCAAATTTCAGTTCCAGTGAATGTTCCTATTAATTAAAAAAAAAAAAAACTTTTGTCACATGAATATATTTAAAGCTGAACAGGTTGGACCATTTGATCCTGTGACAGCAAGTTGGGGTTAGAATATCATGGCTTGTTACCTAATTCTCTTATGTGGTTCAAGACTGTGGCGTCATGGTTTTGCTCTCATTTTTTCAATCCCCCACATAAACAAACACTGCATTCACATAACTAGAATACTTTTTCAACCTAATTCTGTTTCCATGCAGGCCTCATTTCATACAAATCGTGTAGGTGCTACAGCATAATCAGTGTCACTGTCGTGATAGAGTAATTAGGTTTTTCCATGCAGATTTTAAAGTGTTCATTGTTATCAGTAGAAACTGAAGTATACCAGTAAAAAAAAAAAATCAGGCAACACACTGGTCTATCAGACTGTATTGTAAATACAACTACTCTTAATTATGTGTAGCCTTTCTAGATACTAAGATACAAAGTTTCCTGTTGGATTTAATATATCCTTAAATGAATATCACCCATGTCTCATAACGTGCCCCACTGATATTTCTCTTACAATGGCTGGTTCTGTTATATTCCGCCTCTCCTATTTTCTCTCTCATCTCCACTTTCCCCTCTTGTCTTAGTTTATTGTTACTGTTATTGTCTCCCCTTGCAGGGTCCAGAGGATCTGGCCCCACATCCTCTCACCACTGGCTCTGAACTCATCTCTGCGGTACTGCCTCTTGAGCACATGAGCTCTCCTTCCGCCCCCCCCCCCCCCACATACTTTTTCTGCCTCCTTACCTAAACCACCTCACCAACTACTTCGAATTTTTTCATTAACATGCAGTCATACCTGTAATGTGTATTTGGTGGCAACCCATTAAAACGCTCACGCAACTGTAGTAAATATGTTGCCATAATAATATATGCCCTTTGATTTTCAGATCAGACAGGGAACAAAGAGGAAGATTTTCCTTATCTGCTCTCTTTTATTATTTAATTGTAAAACTCTGTTCTTCAGAAATGGGCTTGGGAACTATTTATTAAAAAGCAAGACCATGTCATCTCATGTCAAACAAAGGTAAATTGTGGACTTTTAATTAAGGATTTAGTTAGTGTTTCCAAAGGAAAAAAATCATTTGAAGGTTACTATTCAGGCTACTGTGAGCTAATATTTTAGCAATAGCAAAATTTAGATTCTGCAGATTAAAATTATTTTTTTTACTTAACCCTAAATTGTCAATTTCAGAGTCTCGTTGTTTGGTTCACGTGCCCTTAAAGCTTTCTCTCTTTCACTCATGCACTTTTCTCTGTGGTTGTACTTGACTTGTAATGCTGGGCTGTCTGTGTGCCTCTGCTGTTTTGTCTTGTTCTGTACTCAATACAGCAGCTAAGCATCTTGTTGCATGCGCTCTCTTTAGGGTGCACTCACAGAAGAACCCAGTAATGTTAGATTAATAGTATTGTGCTTGTCAGGCAGCAGGTTAAGTATTGGGCATTGTGAAGCACTGTAATTTTACCTTGTTTTTACCATGTTAGTGGTGTTGGCCTTAAAGTTTTTCACCATATTTTGCTTTCTTGAAACCAAACTTTGTGTTGATTCCTCTTCATCAAGTCCTGTTGCTTGATGATGTCTACTGTGTTCAGTTCTCATCCCACTTGGATAGACGCTTGGTCAATGCACATTTGTAATGTATGGACAGCCAGAGTTATGTCTGCACAGTGAAGGTGTAATTGCATACAAGTGGCAAACGCAGCCACCTTGGATGTTGTATCCTGTTCTTGTGATTTGACTGACACTAGCTATGTTGTCATAACATGCATTCGATGAGTTCTTGCTGTGGAAGTACAGGTTGTGGTCTGACTATGTGTGCTGTGTTTTTGGTACACACCTGAGAGGCAAAAAAGAAAGAAGAGTGAACTCTGCCCCAGACTAAATCTCTGGCATTGCAGTACTTTAAATAGATGTTTAGGAACAAAGACCAGAGATAGAGCCTGTTTTATATGTATTAAAATGTTTGAATTTTATTCCACTTTTTAGTTACACTGAGTGATTACTGAAAGTGGTGCCAATGTTTGCAATCATATGGCTGACTGAAACCAGTGCCCACATTGTAGCCAGGTTTCTAAAGATATTAGTGAAAGTGGAATGTAATAGCTGCATTAAAATCATTTAGTATTATATTCAATGAGAGGGCTGATAACACATGCTACCTGGTTAGGAAGAGGCCTCAAGAATGTTAGCCAGTGTAGTGTAAAAGGCAAGCATTCATATTAAATGAAAATTGCTGACTTGCTGACAAGAGTGGCAGAACTGTCCAAATCTGTGCAGTTTTCAGATCGAAAGGATAGTTTATTGTCATTGCTTTTGATTGCTCAGTATGTTGAGTTTAAAATGTGACAAGATTAGAAAACAACCTGAAAAAAATAGTAACCTGTGATCAGAATATTTTAGTGTAGTGTTGCAAGGCTGATAAAATGCAGTATGTTTATATACATTTCTACATAAAATAAAAAACTAAATAAGTTTTCTTGACAAATACACTCTGGCCTTTGTAAACAACAAAACAGTTTAAATAATGTGGAAATTAACAGCAGAGGAGCCTTTATAGTGTTTAATGATAGCAGAAGAAGCTGGCCACAAAGGGGGAAGAAAACTACTGGGACAAATGGAGACCAAAAATTGTCGGTCATAAATTAAAATAACATCTTGAACAGACTACTGCTACAAAACTGCTACAGCCCAGCTCGGCAGTCTTCGTGGCTTAGATTTAGCTGCTGTTTACACATCTAACTTAAGTTATAAACCCATGTTGTGCATTTTCCTTCCTTTCAACCAAAAAATATTGCAAAATAATGTCAGTAATTATCACAGCCTGCATTACTCAAGAAACGGTGCATATTAACTGATTTCTCTTCTAAACTATATACTAAAACCACAAACCAGGATTTGATTAAAAATAAATAAATATCGGTAAAACTATAACCGTATGATTGCAACTGCTGGTGATTGTGTGTCTCGGTGGTGGGTCCTAACCTTGAAGCTTTCACTGTTAAGTCGGCTAACTTTTCCTTACTGTCTAACCCAGCACAAACCCTTGATGTGATGCACTGCTATGCTCTTACGTTTCAACTGTTCATTCTGCATTTGGCATAAACCCATGCTTTGCTCTGTGTGCTTTGTAGACTAGTAGCAGTATATCTGTCCCTTACTAATGTTAATGTACTTTTATCCAGCCTGAGCCGACAGAGGAGGACATAGAGAAGAACCCAGAACTAAAGAAACTACAGATTTATGGTGCAGGACCTAAGATGATGGGACTTGGACTGGTTGCAAGGTATAAAGGCATCAGGAAGAAAGGTAAAGGCTGCAACCTCTTGTAACCACCTTCTAAGTTGAATACAGTTGATTGACTTTGGATTTGGCATAATTATGTAACAATGAGAAACCTGGAAACTTTTAAGTAGCACTCACAAATGATTAAAAAAAATAGCTTAAGCAACAAGAATACCAAATAGCTTAAGCAACAAGAATGCCATGTCAGGGATTTTTGACTCATTTAAATCAAAGGTGGTATTGGAGGGCTTTTTATCAGTTTGGGTAAAACAATTGCCAGAGCCCTGTGGTGTGAAGATTTTATTGTCAGTGATAACTGGAAACTTGGTTCTAAACACTCCATGCTCTCTTTTTGTTCTTTTTTTAGATGAGCTGCCTCAGACTGTTAATATCAAGGAAGATGTGTCTGCTGCACCTGCTGATCCCTTAGTCAAAGCAGAGCCACTGGAGCCTCAAGAGGAGCAGAGTGAAGGGGGCACATCTAGCCCTCAGCTGCCTCCGCCTAGCCTCATAGTTAAGGCAGACGTGAAGAAAGAAGAACCAGAGAATGGAAAATACAATGAGGAGGAGGAGGATGATGCAGACAAACCTTGCACCAAAATGACTATGAGGCTTAGAAGCAACCTAAACAACCCACAATGTGTAAGTAGACTAAAAGATGCACCCAAGTACAAAGTTGAGCTGATGATTAAAAAACAAAAAATAATTTGTTTTTTTTAATCATCAAATAATACTCTTTTACCATAAATCTTCAACCACCACAAATATTTCTATCAGACTTCAAACACAATGCACTGTGCTCCTTATTACTTGTCAGAATAATGTGATTGAATTGCTTTCACATGCAGGATAAGACCAGCGACTACTTCTTCTCCTTGTATAAACCTAATTTAATAGGTGTTGTAGCATGCAAACAGTTCCTCATAAGGTCATAGTAATTGTTTAAACCTACATCTGGCTGCAATCCTGAGACCCATTGTTTTTTCTTCTTGTTCTTGTAAGGTGGAGTCTTTTGTTTGTCGAATGTGTGGTCGGGGTGACGATGACGATAAACTCATGTTGTGTGATGGCTGTGATGATAACTACCACACCTACTGTCTACTACCCCCACTCACTGATCCTCCCAAAGGCAACTGGCGATGTCCTAAATGTGTGGCAGAGGTAAGAAGGAAGTGTCTGTAATACTCTCTGCAAAGGTTGGGTTTCTCCTAACTCACAACATTTTGTTTGGTTGAATTTCCCACTTTTAGGAGTGCAAGAAGCCAACAGAAGCATTTGGCTTTGAACAAGCTACACGAGAGTACAATCTGCAGAGTTTTGGGGAAATGGCTGATGCATTCAAAGCAGATTACTTCAATATGCCTGTCCATGTAAGTCTACCTACACAATTCACAACCCACTCATTTCTGGCACTTTCTGGTGACTAAACCAAGGTTATATTTTCTTTTTGGCGTAGATGGTTCCCACTGAGCTTGTGGAGAGGGAGTTCTGGAGGCTAGTCAGTAGTATTGAGGAAGATGTGACTGTGGAGTACGGAGCAGACATACACTCCAAGGAGTTTGGCAGTGGCTTCCCAATGAACAATGGCAAGAGGCAGCTCACAAAAGAGGAGGAGGCATGTACATTGTATTTTTTTTAATTGTTGTAATCTCACTAATTTTATTGAAAAGAATGAGGGAAGTGCTTTTGAATACAACCAAGCAAGGACAACTTTGACAGTCCACCAGAGGTAAAATTTTAAACAAACTATAATGTGCCCATAGCCATGTATCATTATCGTGAACACATAATTACATAAAATATACACTGTTATGGACAAATGTATTCAAATACATATACAGTATTTTAATATGGAGTTAGTCCTCCTTTTGCAGCTTATTGCAGCTTCCACACTTATTGGAAGTCTTTCCTCAGTGTTTTGGATTGTCTCTATGGGAACTTGTGTCCACAGTCATAACTGCACATGAACCTTGTGTTCAGACTAGACTCACAAAAACAATGCATCATAACCACTGTTACACTATGTCCCACTGACGGCGAGATTACAGAGGGAGTATAACAAATCTCTCAAAGTTGGACAGCAGGGTGTGTCGCTGCTGCTGTGCGATAACGTGTGTTGATGCAGGAGAGTTGCAGTAACACCACACACTATGCTATTTTGGTCTTCGTAAGTCTAGGCATCAAAACCTGTTTCTCTTATCAAATAATTAAGCCTGATTATTATTATTTTTCAATTAACCAGTATCCCAGTCATGCAACATCGGGTCTAGATACTGTTTTCTATGATATAACTTTGGAATGACCTGTAATCTTATCATAATCATTTGCAGCTTTTTAATTTTATCTTGCTCCTTGTCCTTTTCTGTTAGGGATATGCTCGCAGTGGCTGGAACCTGAATGTGATGCCTGTGCTGGAGCAGTCACTCCTGTGCCATATTAATGGAGATATCTCTGGGATGAAAGTTCCATGGCTTTATGTTGGCATGGTGTTCTCTGCTTTCTGCTGGCACATTGAGGACCACTGGAGCTACTCCATCAACTACCTACACTGGTACAAAGTGCTTGTTGTGTGTTTCTGTGGGTGTTGTATGTAGTTGACTAAAATGATTTTAATGTGTAGACTATGATGAGCCTTAACCTTTTCTTCCCGTGTCACCAGGGGTGAACCCAAGACATGGTATGGAGTTCCCTCTGTGGCAGCTGAGCGACTTGAAGAGGTGATGAATAAGCTTACTCCAGAGCTGTTTGAGTTTCAGCCTGACCTCCTGCACCAGCTGGTCACCATCATGAACCCCAATATCCTCATGGCTCACGGTGTACCGGTCCGTTTTGCACACATGCATACACACATGCATACAGCAGAAATATCTTTAGTTTTTAAAAAAAATCCTTCTTCTTTGTTTGTTTTGCAGGTTGTTCGCACCAACCAGTGTGCTGGTGAGTTTGTCATCACCTTCCCCAGAGCTTACCACAGTGGCTTCAATCAGGGATACAACTTTGCTGAAGCAGTCAACTTCTGCACTGCAGACTGGGTATGTCTGTTTACACTGTTTGTCTCAGGTTGACATCTCACGTCATTCACAGGACTCCCATAATGAAGATCATTCCTCTCTTTTTCCCCCTTAGCTGCCTCTTGGACGTTCCTGTATCGAACACTACCGACGTCTAAGGAGGTACTGTGTATTTTCTCATGAGGAACTCACGTGTAAAATGGCTACCAGCCCAGAGAAACTAGATCTTAACCTGGCCGCTGCAACACACCGGGAAATGTTCATCATTGTTCAGGAGGAGAGGAAGCTGCGAAAGGCTCTGATGGAAAGGGTGAGATACATAAGTAGATCATAAAAAAACTTTCTGTAAGAAAATAGTGGTATGATTTAGCTTCCATGTCTAACCTGTCCTTTATTTTGTGATTATTCAATAATATCTGCGCTGTACCTTCAGGGTATTACTGAAGCAGAGCGTGAGGCATTTGAGCTCCTGCCTGATGATGAGAGACAGTGTGATAAATGCAAGACCACATGCTTCCTCTCAGCTCTAGCCTGTTCAAATTGTCCTGAGCGTCTGGTGTGTCTTTATCACACTCAGGATCTGTGCAATTGCCCCACTGACAAACTCTACCTCAGGTATTCTCCTATTGTGTAACTTAAATATTTTAAGTATGTTTGGCAGTAATGTTACAACTGTGTTGATTTTCAGTGTACTAAATCTTGTTGTTTTGTCCTATCCCTTGACTCTACAGGTACAGATACACCCTGGATGAGTTGTTGGCCATGTTATACCGATTAAAGGTTCGATCTGAGTCTTTTGATTCTTGGGCCAATAGAGTGAAGGAGGCACTTGAGCAAGAAGAGGGAAGCAAGATAGGTGGGGAATAAATATGATTTAATCCCTTGGTTTTGACATTTAGATATGATTTAAAATTAAGTGGCAAGACCAAATGGTTCTTCAATTGCAGGCATTGATGACCTGGAAACCCTGAAGATGGAAGCAGCAGAGAAAAAGTTTCCAGACAATGAACTACTCCGGAAACTCAACACCGCTCTTAAAGACATAGAGCACTGCCAACAGACAAGTACTGAACTCCTCAGTAACACAAAGACCAGGTCAGAGAGAACATCATTTTTAAGTTTACACTGTCTGTACAGCTTCATGCACTTACATTTACATATTGCTGTCTTTCAGTGAAAGCAAAATGACGCTGGCAGAGCTGAAATCATTGGTAGAGAAGATGCGCAATCTGCCTTGTGTGATAAGCCAGTTGGAGGGAGTACAGGTAAGAAGATGCCAGACTGAAAGTAGCTGAAAAAAGATTTTATTTTCAGTTTTTCCTCTAAGACTGATTGTATACACTTCTAAAATATGTACATGATATCTGTGTATAATGTTCTCAGCTTTAAATGTTATTTGTATTTAGGGCACTTACGGTTAACCTCTTCATCTTCTACTTTTCAAGGCGATTCTGCATTCAGTTGAGGATTTCCAGAGCCAGGCTCAGGCACTGATCAATGACAGGGGCTGGAGGAGGGACTCACCACCTCCGGAACAATTGCAGACATTGTTGGAGCAGGGCAGCAAGCTGCCTGTTGTGGTGCCCGAGTGTAATTTGCTTCAGGGCCTGAAGGAGCAGGGCCACTGGTTGGAAGAGGTGAGGCGCACCCTAGGCACAGATGGTGGTGAAAGGCAGGAGGTGACATTGGAAGTTTTGAGGAACCTAATGCAGGCAGGCTGCAACGTGCCTCAGAGTATATCTGTGGAGACAGCCATGGCGGAGCTTCAGGAGTTGCTTACGATTGCAGAGCGTTGGGAGGAGAAAGCACAGATCTGCTTGGAGCAAAGGTAACGAGCAGCGAGAGTTATAGTTTCACAACCAGTCTCTTCTCTTTCAAAGACTTGAGAGTTTGTCACCGTTTTGTTCTTCCAGGCAAAAACATCCTCTCTCTACTCTGGAGGCAATAGTCAATGAAGCCCAGCTTATCCCAGTCAAGCTTCCCAACATTCTATCTCTACAGAGCTGTCTCACACGAGCACGGGCCTGGGTAACAGACCTGGAGGAAATTCAGGTAAAAAAAAAAAAAAGACAAAATAATTAGTATCGTTTAGACTGGTCTGTTTTTGTTTGCTTTTAATGGTTTAGTTTATTTAACTGAAATAGTGAATTGTAAAATGCCATAAACCTCATAACAAAACTCATTATGTTATGTTTCAAAATTATTCTCTTTGGTTGTTTAAGAATGGGGAGCATTATCCCTGTTTGGATGACCTTGAGGGCTTGGTGGCTATTGGAAGGGACCTACCTGTCTACATGGAGGAGCTGAGGCAGTTGGAACTGCAGGTGGCCAGTGCTCACTCCTGGAGGGACAAAGCCAGCAAGACCTTCCTGAAGAAGAGCAGTCAGCACAGTCTGCTAGAGGTGGGCACATTGGATAAAATGGGAAAAACATTTAAAGTGAAATAAACATGTAATATAATTTGTCTGTGTAGCTAAATCCACATTGCACTTAACTTTGAAAGGACAGATCAGGTTTTTTGATGTGGTTGTATGTGTTTATATCATGTATTGTCAACATGCCATCGCTGGGAACCGGTGCTTCTGTGGACTCCTGGAAACACGACACTCGAAAACATGCCATGAGGAAGAAAAAGAAAAATCAGATTTGTGCCACTTTACAAAAGCCTGACCCAAAAAATTCTACGCCTGTTTAAGTCAACAATATCTTGAGGGACATGTTTGCTGCTTCATCTCTGCATTAGCCGGCCTTTGCGGCTGGAAACTGATACTTGTAAACTGCTCTTTCTGTACATATCAGCAATTTTAAATCACAGAGCTCAGGTTTTGTACTGCTTCATTCATCGGTAGGTTTAAGTATGTTATTTTTTGACTGCAGTGTTTTAAAATTCTTTGTTTGAAATTTATTAAGTAGCACAAACTTACCAATTGAAGCAGCAGCAGCCCAACAGCTTCTTTGTCCTTGTGTGTTTAAAAATTCCAATTTTCTCTATGGACTTTGGTGCAAGAGAGTGAGTGGTTTCAAACTGAAGTTTCCAGATGGAAAATGCTGTCTAACAAGAAAATAAACATATCCTAAAGATATCAAACTCAAGCCGGTGTCAGATGAGGCTTTTATTAAGTGGCTAAAACCTTTTTGTCCCTCTGTCTGTGATGGCAGTGAAAGCTGGCTCCCAGGCTAATCAGTGGAAATGACAAAGTGTTATGTCAGTATCTTAGTCAAACACAAAAAAATCTGAACTATGTCTTTAAAAGCTGTCGGTAAATCATCCTTGATGAGTCTGACTCCAGTGCTGCTGTTGCAGGTCTTATGTCCATGTGCAAAAAGAAGGGAGAGGCCAAGTGCTGCAGAGGCATTGGATGATCTGTCAGATGATTCTGATACCAACACTCTGGGCCTTTCTGCTCAGGACCTGAGAGACCCTGCAGCTATTGTGAGTTGATGGATCATTTCTTTTTCTTTTCATATCAGCTTTAATCATTCCAAGATGCATGAGCACTGGTTGTCTGCCTGCACCTGATGTGTGTCTTGACAACAGGTGATGGCCTTCAAAGAAGGAGAGCACCAGGAGAAAGAAGCACTACTAAGGTTACAGCAAGTGAACATGTGTAAACCTGGAGTTAGTGCTGCAAGTTGCAAGGAGAACGGGAGGTGGGATGACACCATGGAGACAGACACATCCAGCCACTCAGAGAACTCTGTCAAAGAGAATGGCAGCAGCAACCACACACGCACCACTCCTCCTCCGTCAGTGTGCGTGTGCGGCGGGAAGCCGTGTGCTCCTCAGCTCCGTTGCCGTCTGTGTAAGGACTGGTTTCATGGTGGTTGCGTCCCTTTCCCCTCCTTGCTCCCCTCTACTGGACAACCGACTAACCCCCTCTGCTGGTGGGACTGGGACTCGCGTTTCTTGTGTCCGCGATGCCAGCGGTCGAGGCGCCCGCGCCTGGAAACGATCCTGGCGTTACTTGTTGCCCTGCAAAGGCTGCCAGTGCGTTTGCCTGAAGGGGAAGCACTGCAGTGCCTCACTGAGAGGGCCATCACCTGGCAGGGCCGAGCCAAAGAGGCACTGGAGACAGCAGAGCTGCAGCAGGCTCTGCAAAAGCTGCAGGAACTCAAAGACACTCTCCAGTGTGAGGCGGAGAAAGATGAAGACATGGAAAAGAAGACTGAAAAGAGCGCAGTCATTGTTTTGTCAGACTCTGAAGGAGGGGAAGGAGACGATGGAGTCATTGATCTGACAGATTCGCCCAAAAAGAACACAAAGCAAAGCAACGGCATTCAGGTTAACATCCAATTCCTTTTGTGTCAGTGCACTGTAGACTAATTACCGCAAACTGTACAGAATGACGTGTTATATGTCCGTAAATGTAATTGTCTGCATCTGCCTTCACATGGCTCATTTTCCCACAGGCTGGATGTGAAAATGACATTAGCAAGAAGTCAAATGTTACAGGTAATATTTTTATGTTAACTTCCAATTAACCGTCAGAGGGTTTCCTTTTATGCACTCTTTACCACAGACACAAGTCATGTCAAACTTCTCTGTATAACTTTCAGGTGTGGCGTCTCTGCTGCCTCTGCTGCCTTTACTAAAAGGCCAGGTGCTGGAGCTTTCACCTACCACCACGGCCCAGCTGGAGGAGCTGCAGCTGGAAGGAGATCTACTGGAGGTTTCCTTGGACCAAACAAGCACCATCCACAGAGTTCTCCAAGCAGCCTCTGTTCCACCGAGAGGAACACTGTACACGCTCATTCAGGTCTGGAAAAGGAACTATGAATTTTATTAGGATGCTGTCCTTTATTCATGAATAGCCAAAACACTGATGGGACCGCTGGCAACATAGTATCACTATAATCAAAGGGGTAGACATTAAACATGTGGTATTAAACGGAAGAATGAAATATTAATGCAAAAAAATTATCTTTACACCTACAGTGAGTTCCTATATTCTGAAATCGCTACCCGATTTGGGAAAATATAAAAGGGCACAACATTTGTGTGTATTTAATACAGGACATGAGTGCTGTGGGTGAAAGCCTTTGTCCTCCCTCCTTTGTCCATTGTGATTGACATGTTGGCTCATAGTTCATAGAGTTCGAAGTGAACAGTAAAGCATTCATGTCTGTCTGAAACATGGGAAGCTACCACCAGATTTTTTGATTTTGCACAACAACCTGTACATGCAATATGTTCATTTGTGAAATAATTACTGTTACTGGAAATTTAAATTCTAACTGTATTTTTCCCCCCACAACAAATAGTTTCTGATTTTGGATTTTTGAAACATAAAACATGTTTCCTTTTAATTTCTTGTCCTGCTATTATCAAACAAACACATTTTTTGTTTGCTTATAGCATAACACTTTAAAAAAAAACTCATCATTTTAAGTATGTATTTGTATGTTATTAACTGTCGCAGAAAAGTGTTGAAAAGGCTTGAAAGAGACATTTTGTTTGAATTTGAAGGTGTATGAACCATGTAGTGGATATATTTTCTTAACACAAACATGTTAATATTAAAAAAAACAAATAATAAATTAGCTATTTCTTGAATGGACCAGATTAAGTATTTTATTCAGCATGGTTGTTTCACTTTATACCATTTCATTTCAGCATCAGGTTTTTGATGCATGTATGGGGAAGAGATATTGATGTGTTTTGTTACATTTTTTTTCTTCTTCCCCTCTTAACACCCCACATCGCCCCCCCCCCCCCCCCCCCCCCCCCAGATTGAACTTGAGGAGCAGAGACGAAACAGCCGCAGTCGAACCAAGGAGTCCAAAAGGAAGCGGAAGAGCCACAGAGGGGACAGTGGCGAGGCAGCAGGAGAAAGGTCACTGACAGCCTCGGAGTCCAAGAAAACCTGTCCTCTCAGCCACAGCCCCTCCCCTCACCTACCTGATCAAACCCATACAGAGGTAACAGCCCCTTGACTTTACTATTACTTTAAATATGTTCTTCACATGTTCATTTGAAGTAAATAAATAAATAAATTTTTTTCTTTTGACAGATTTTGTGATGCAGTCAACGCCAGAGCTCTGGTAAATTTGGATACGTCAGAAGAGCTGAAGAGACGGAGCATTCTGTGCCAGGAACCCCTGTCAAGCTATATAGAAAGATGCAGGACATCCCCCCCCCCATACATCCCCCCCCCCATCTGTCATTGATGCATCTAGACACTAACAGAGCAGTGACTCTTCTTTTACACTCCATTGCCTCATCAATAACTCAAGACGTATCTTGTCTCATCATCTTTTTTTCTGACTCTTCGTCCTCCCCACACTTTATCCTCCACCTGTGAACATGTTAGGACCGTGTTGGACAGATGTGAGACTTAATGTGATAGGAATGTCAGTGGTCTAGAGTTGTCTCTGAGGTCAAGTCAGTATGATATGTTATCCCAGTTGTATTAAACGCTTGTTCAACCGAAGCTTGTGTCAGCATTGGCAGTTGCTGTTTCACTTCGCTTGAGCTCATCCGTTGGACGGTGGCTGAGCTGTCGGTTACGTGAGACAGTCGCGTTGGGGCGTGAATGCGGAAGCTGACGTGCGGCACAGTATTCTGAAGGCTGATCGTAGATAACAGCACCGTGGTTACACTTGTATTTTTTTTTTTAGTTGTATTGAATCTTGTGTTTGATGCGGTTCTGCTGGGATATGCATTTTGAATAAACTGAGTACATTTTGGGAAGTATTATAAACAGGCATTAATGTTTTTGGTGCTACTCTCCCAAAATGAATATCTGTACCTCTAGTTTCTGTCATTCACCTTGGTTTTTCTTCGGTTTGATTGTTTTTTAAGCCCCCATCCTTAAGACTCTCCACCCTTTTATTCCTTTCAACTTGACCTTTTCCCTTTCTCTTTACAGATTTAAGGTAACTTCACTGTAACTCACTTTGTCTCAAATTATTTTGTTTTCTGGGTTCAAATTATATTATTATTGTTGATATTGGAGACACGCAGTTGTCGTGTGTTTGTGTATAAACTTTTCATTTAAATGTTGCCTTTGTTTCTTTTCACTCTTGTTAGAAAAAATAAAGGTTTAGAATTGTTTAGGATATGTTGAGTTGTTCATTTCTCAAGGTCACTGCTTGTTTTCATCACGCTCAATTGTCAGGATCTTGACACATGGCAAACACAGTTTTTCATGATCACAGCATTTATTTAGAAAAAGCTTTCACTGCAAAATGGCGGACACAGGACGTCACAATATTCAACAAACAAGTACAGCATGTGTTTCTTTTTCTTTATGCAATGAACATATTCATAGAAAGACTTTCACAATTACATTATGTTAAAGGCTTTTAGTCTCAAATTATATGGTCTCAATATCAAAACATGCATCTATGCCAAATAAGATATCAGCTGATATGTAAAAATTGTATAACTGGATAATTATTCAGTGGCTTTTTCTGACCAAACCTGGAATTAAAAAGTAATTTTGTAATGTGACTTAGAAAAACAGCATATGGATAATAGTTATTTGCATTGAAATTGATGTGGTCAAAGTCAGAATTGAAATAAATCACACTATACTTATGGAAAAACACTACATTTTGAACTGACACAATGTAAAACAGAATTGACATTGTGTTTTCTGTGCTTTTTTTTTGTTTGTTTGTTTTTTTTAAGAAAAGCCAAACCTTGTCAGTAACTGTGCTTCTTCATGAACTCTCTTAGCTACAATATTTCAGTCTTTCAGACTTGGAAAATTGTGCTGTACAGCCAAATCAGCCTGAGACGAAGGCACTGCTCAGCTCCTCGTTGCTATGACAATAATGTTGCATTTGTACATGCGGACAACAGAAATAAGGAAAATGTGTCTACTACATTAACTGACACACACGGTGTTGCCTTGAAAAAAATCCTGAATGGACAATATACAGTTTCATGGCACAGAAGTGTTTTTTTTTTTTTTTTTTTTTTTCTTGAAATGTTTTCACAGCAGTATGGCTCCTAGACCCACATCTAGTTTTTATCTCATTCATTACATTTATTTATTTATTTTTAAAAGATTGTGTTTTTAGTTGTAGTAATGACTGAACAGTAGGTGGTGCCATTCATCACCATCACTGCATCTCCTCCTCACGGAGAGACACGTCATGAAGGACAATGTCTTTTTCCTCGCTGCACCTTTCTCCCCCTAAAAATGTTATTGTTTTAAAAAAAAAATTCTGATATATGTTCTGTTCCTCCTCATCTCATCTCCGGCCACTTGTTAACCCAGCAGGCCTTCACTCTTTTCATTTGGATTCAAATAAAGGTGTGTAATTCGTCACGCGTGAAAAGCAAAGCATCATGAAAAGGACTGGAAAGCATTTTCCTGACTGGTTTAGGCCCATACAATCAGACATTTTTTAAGAAGGTCCAGTGAGTAAAATTTAGGTTTCTGCAAAATTTTCATTTTGGAAAATTACTTTTTGTTTTTTTCTAAGTGTACAATCACCTGATTGTATGAATTGTTGTTTTTTCATTATCACAGGACAGATGTACAGGACTGTATATCAGTCAGCTCTATGGAGGCCATGATTTTTGACCACCAGTTTTACAGTAGCACACAATAGACAACATTTTTTGAGCTTTTAATTCTAACTGAAGGCTACATTCATAGATTCTCCAACACACTTGAAAGGAAAGGATGAGGTGAGCGATATTCAGCTGCAACATGCAACTTAACCAGTAAATGTTGCTAAATTTTACACACTGTACCTTTACGCATTTTTGAATGGTGGCTTCAATGCAACAATGTAAATATTTGTGTAATTTGTTCTTTCATTTTTGGAAGATCTGATTGTTACTGGACACACAGACCCTGGCAGCCTCAGCCGTGTGCTTCTTTCCAGTCTAATGATTTAAGGTTTGCTATTTTCCATCACTCCATCACTGACTTCTTTGTCAGAGTTGCTGCGTCCCTGCAGACAAATGTTTGTGCCCAGATGTTCTGATGGAGACTGCGTTCATCCTTTTGCCTCTGTCGAAACGTTTCTTATCTCTCCCCAACTCTCTGCCTCCAACTTTGGCTGTTAATCAATCTCAGACTGTGGTGACAGATAAGAGGGGGTTATAGACTTTCTTCCCATCAGCAGACCTGGACCCATGAGCCAACAGCTCCTGTATTGTGATCCAGTTGTCCAGGATTCTGCGACTGCGCTTCTTCATGCTCCTACGGTGGCAGAGCTCCAGGATAGAGTTTGCTTCCTGCTGTTGTGCCACTCCCTGCTGTCCACCACTGCCACCCTGCTCCCTCTCGCGCTCTCTAAGACAATCGAGGCGGCTCTGCATCATGAACTCTCTGCGCCGCCGCTGCTCTCGGGCCTTCTGTAGCTGCTGCTTGCGCTCCTCCTTGCTCCAGTAGCGGCCCATCTTCATTTCACTGACGGCATCATCATCCGTTGTCATACCACTGCGCTCCTCTCTGATCTTCATTGCCCGTGCCTTCAGGAGACGATCTCTCACAGGCCGCTTGGCCACGTAGCGCGAACCGTCACTGCGGATCTTCACCTTCCACTCCATGCGAGGAGAAGTGGGCATCAGAGAAGGGGACAAGGGTAATGGTTCGGTGCCTGGAGCCTGAGCAACACCTTTACATGTGCTCCCCAAGCTCATTGGGCTGGCATCTCCCTCAGTCTCCACGCTGCCCTCTCTGAGATTCCCTCTGAGTCCACCAAGCTGCTCAGTGGTGGACAGAGACCTCAGCTGCATGCAGCTCAGGTAGCGCGGAGGTGGATTAGTTTCAGTTTGACGACGGGACAGGTAGGGGCTGTTTTCTGCACTGCGTCCACCAGCCCTCTCTGCTGTCACGTTGGCTTTTGGGTTACGTCTCATCCCGCCATCTGAGCCCCTCCTTGTTCCTCCATCCCGGGACAGTGACCTAACTTTAGCTCCAGGGCTGGATGTCTTAGCATCAGCTGCTCTTCTGTGAGTGGGTGAGTAAAGCTGGTTCAGGTTTGCTTGTACCCCGTCCCCTCTTTCGGGCCTGGTTCCCCTCTCTTTCTGCCTGGTGGATGTTGGACACTGCATACCTGCTGAGCAAAGAGACTCTCCTCCATCCAGGCTCTGTGTAGATGGTGAGGGGTACTGCTCTTGGACCAGGGGGGTGCTCCTACAACTTTCTCCTCCAGTGTTGTAGGCACTTGTACTGTCTTTATCTGAGCGCTCCCTCTCTGGAAGCTCATTGATGTCTGATAGAGTGTGGTGACAGGTCTCCTCACTGACCAAAGAACCTCCACTTGCTCCATCCTTTTCCTCTAGAGGCCAAGCCTTCAGACATCGCTCCCTCAGCTGCTGCATCTTCTGTGCCCTCAGGATATTACGACACTTGAACTCCAAGTGGCGCAGTTCCTCCTCCAGAAGCGCCATCTCATGCTGCGTCAGGCTCTCATTCCTATTCACGTCCAGGGGGACACAACCTCCATCTTGTATCTGCAGGGTGTTACTGTTCTTCTCATAGTAGCACTTGATTTCCAGCAGCTCTTTGTACCTCTCACATTCCTCCTCAGTCAGCCCAGGCATCATCACCCTCATGGGATCTGCCATGTAGCTCCTCTCCAGTCGCTCCACCTGTTCCAACCTACCCGCATTGACACAGTCCAACCCTAAGAGGGAGTCGGTGCTGAACTGGAGGTCTTGAGACTGCAGTAAGGGCGGAGTATCCCCGCAGCTAGACAAAAACCTGCGCATGCTGCCAGGTGTATTGGTTGCATTTGTGTTGGAGGCACTAGTGTGGTCGTCTCCCAGGAGGTCATGTTCTGACGACTCCTCGTAGCGTGTGCTTTCATCTGTGCGGCCCACCCCACTGTCCAGCTCCTGGCTGTTGCTCAGCACTGTTTGCAGCAAATCCGGCGAATCCCTGCTTAGCGAGAGACCATGACCGACTAGTCCACCTCTACCTGCAACACCATCTGATCCGGCACCCAGGATAGACGTGCCGTTTCTCGCTGTGTGGCTGTTGGACAGATGGACCTCATTGTCCAGTGGATCCAGGTCCAACTCATCTGGGTCCAGCTGGTTGTCATTCTGTTATGATGAGGAAACATAAGAAACAGGAAGACTCTTGGAAGGTGCAGTAATAATAATAATCATTAATATCGTTATACTTGCGGAAGATAAAGAGTCAACAAAACAGTGAAATTGAAGGCGGGAAAGCAGGAGCTAATAAAGCTGCATGGAAGGACTAAGAGCTGAAAAATCTGTGCTAACCCAAACCCACCGACCCCAGTCCCTAAACCTATCACTGACTGCTTTTCTTCTCCTTTGCACATGAGTACAATGATATTAAGCAGTAGTTTTCATTTCTTTCACTAGATGGAGTCAGAGCAGCGTGATATTTTCATGCCGTGCTTTGTTCGCAACAGCTTTTAGTTTCAACTGAATAGACTTATCACAAAAATAAAACAAAAATCTAACAGAGTAACATATATATGCATGTTTCAGCCGATGGTAAAGGGATTGGTTTCATAGTTTTTGGTAGTAGAGGATGAAATGCTAATCTTGACTGATCCAATATTTACACATGGCTAGTTTTTGGCATTTGTTATTTCTAATCTGTTTATTTTTCTGTTCTGTTGGGATCCAATCAGAGACTGTTCATATATAATACAAATACTCGTGCTCAAATTAGTAAAACAATTCACTTCTCACAGTGGAGTTTATCTCGGCTAATTGGTTTGATTTGCATGTGAACTGTGTGCAGACTGCAAGATGAAGTATTGATCATCATCGCCCTCATTCTTATTCTTCGACAACCCCTTTCACTTTGCTCTCTCTTTCTCCCCTAAGACAACAGATCAGGCTTTAATCTCTGCGTGTGCATTTTCCTCTGATGATTTTCTTTCTCTCACTCTCTTGAATCTTAATGTGGGAACGTGCCTCAGCGATATAAATCCCATCAGCCTTTCACAGGTAGTGCTCATCCCTCCAAAAGCAAGGACATATTTAAACAGAGGATGTGTGCGGATGTGGATGTGGATGTGCACGTCTTTGACTTGGACCATTTTAATGAGTGTCTCTTAAATCTCCCCTCTCACTCCATCTGTACAAATGCAGCCAGCATGCAGATCTTTGTATTCACTTTACAACATATACTTTGATGGCGAATTGTACATTTTTTAAAAAAAAAATTGTGCCAAATTTGTGCATTTGCAAATACCGAGGCCAAAGTGTACTGAGGAGCATCCCGTGTGTACAGTGCCCTCATCTGCAGTAAGAGTGACCTTGAGGGAAACAAAGCGGTGTCACATTAGCACCATGAGTACGAGCAGCATTTGTTTCTGCCTCTTTCTTCATGTAATCTGTGTTTACCATCATGTTTTCCTACTTGTGCTCTTCTGCCTCTTTACATGGGTCACCACAGCAGAGACTCTTCCACCCTTTATGTTCTTTCTGCTTTAAACTGACTGTTCTCGTGTTTCCAGCAATCCCATGACTAAATATTATTATGGAGTATAATCACTATACATCCAGGAATGAAAAATCCATTTATTTCCAATTAAACAGGCAATTAAAGGGAGAAGAATGTTTTTTTTAAGGTTAGTATGAAGACTGAGTGTTTTTCCCCAAAGACTGTATATCCAATTTCCTCACCTCTAACTCGGGCCGTGCGAGGAGTAGGGAGACATTAGTGCTGTCCTCTTGGGTGAGGATAGCTACTGCTTCCTCTCTGTCCTGGATGTCCAATCCATTTATCTGACAGAGGCAGAGAATAATAAAATGGAGTTTATGTCAGATAATGTTTGCATGAAAGCTGGATTCAATTAATTCACCCATTTCAGGAAATGGCGTTTCTTTTGAATTCAAAAACTGGAAAAAAAGAAAGTCTCTTAAAACTTAGTGAGGGCCATGACATTATATTTATATACTCTATACAAAATAAGATCTTTGTTGGAGTAATTGTTGTTTGGAAGAGTAATATTGATACTCATACCCACCTGTAGTATCCTGTCTCCCTTGCGGATGCGGCCGTCTATTGCAGCAATACTGTTCGGGTTCACCTGGAAGAAATAGAAAGAGAGTGAGTAACTGGAATGACTAACAGAACACATGATTTCACACCGACATCGTTACCTCTCCTACATATATTCCCAGGTCCTCCTCATCATCAGTTCTGTAGCACACTGTCAGGCCGAGTTTATCCTGCTGACGAGACTTGCACAACTTCACCTCCTACAGGGAAGGACAAGTTAGAGGCTGTCAGACAGAGGACAGTGGGGCAGCTTTCTCTATCAGATGTTGCGTTGCTTACCTCGTACTCCAGCTCATCCTGCCTGTCCACTTCATGCTGAGTGATATCGAAGTAGTCGGTGGGGTCGTAGTAAACAGGCTCCATGAAGCTGAGGAAGAGAATATTCAGGATAAGTTATGTCGGTAACTTTGTGTGTGGAAAAAGTATGGCATGGGCTAGAGCGGAAACAGCAGAAGTGAGTTGCGGACAATTGGACGTACTGCACTGCAGAGGCCAGTTATTGAGTCTGACTCACAGCTCATTGAATAGATACGGCTCCAGTAATGGTGGCAGGGGCGGGGACGGAGGAGGGTCGGGTGGGGGTGGAGCTCCACAGGGATGTTGGCCACTCTTGTTAAGAGTCAACATATGCTGGAAGCTGATGTCTGTTTGGGTGCAGCTGTCTACACAGTCAGCCATGCCCATGGTCACGAGGCCTAACCCTCCAGCAGCCCCTGCTTGACCCGCCCGTCTGCGGGCCCCCCGCCTCAGCATGTTGGACAGTACTGGGTCCCGTATGTCCAGAGTGGGATCCCCAGAGAGCCGGGACAACTCCTTCCCATTCACCTGAAAAAACAAAATTAATCAATATCAACCAGATGGAGGATCTCGAATGAAGGGGAAATGTGTTCAGGGAGAAAGATTCCAGAAAAACAAATGGCCACATCTTGTAGCACTTACTGTGACAGTGAGGAAATGCAAAATGCCCAAGACATAGACAGAGGTTTGGAAAATAGGTGTTACATTGGGTGACAAGACAAGCTCGAAGGACATGAGTAAGAAGAAAAGAAGAAGAAGACAGAAGGAAAGACATCTGCTTCCTTTGTCAGAGAGACAGGTCCGTTTGTTAAACACAGGAAACAGGACGGCAAACTACAGCTACAAACCTGAAATAAAGAGGGACTGAGGTGAAATTAGTCAACAGAAAAGTGGGGAAAGCATTTCAAAAGACATGCAAGTGCAAAGTTTCACTAAAGGTTTCTGACATCACAACACGTGAAGAGGAACAGAAAACTGTTAAACTAAGGACCTTTAATCGACTGTCAGCACAGAGAAAAGAGTAGCATGTTGTTTATGTGACTCGTCTGTGGAGAAAAGGAAAGAATGGCTGAATTTAAAATGTTATTACAACCATGAATAGAAAATGTTGCTTCTTTTCATTAAGAGGAAAGAGAAAAGGTACAGATTTAAGTACAGTCATTAATATGACTTCTGCTTTGTACATTAGGTTTGAATGCCAGTCTCATTTTGAGCACTTTCCAGCAAAACACTGTTATCTTTCTTTTGTGTGAATTAGAAATGGTTTTTTCCCCCCGCAAATATATTTGGATAATAAAACCTAATTATATTCTGGAAAAACTAAAGTGTTTTCAACCGGTGGAGCCTCATTCAAAATTATTCATGTAATTTGTTCCGGGGCCTCAACCATTCAGCCATTTTTATTGGAAAAAACATTTCTAGTTGAGACATTTTCTGCATGATTTAAATAGTTTTAAATATGCAGTGTAAATGTATTCACAAATTTGAAAAGATTTTTTTCTTGCTGCTCTTTGGCAGACTAGAATTATTAGTTGGAAATTTGATCGGTCTCTTCACTTTCTGCCAATGAACCCTCTTAAAGTTTACACAATGGACCTTCAAGTGGCATGGCTGCAGACTAAGACTTGGCATAAAATGGAATTTAATACATTCTTTCCCTCATTTAAACTTTTTAAATGTGTGTTTCTACAAAGTGTACTTCACTACAGGTAAGTTCGACGTTCAGACCTTTTATGCCGCTTTCTTTTGTGTTTATTGATTGTGATATAACACTTACCCTGTGTGAGCATGGTGTAAAAATTTATAGTGTTATCACAAAAAACAATATCACAATAAATTAGAGCTTATTGCTGGGTTGTATTGAAAAAGAGAGATAAATACAACCAGTATCTTCCTTTGTGATTGCTATTTATAAACATGTGCGAATAACAAACAAGTGGAATAAGAAGTCGGAAAGTCTAATTCATTTATAAACCAAATTAGAAAGATGAATTCAGTTAAATTAATTCAGTGAATACAAGTAGCTCTGCTAAGTTGAACAAAAACTAAATCTTACCCATTCATGTGTTGTTGAATGTGAAGTTATGTAGACGATTTGAAATTTGAAAAGTATCGCCATGGTTTATTGGCAGTTGGTCTCCTTCCGGTTACACGACTGCCCCCTCTGTCCTTTACCGTTCCTGCACTCGTGTGCCTTTTTGGTTGAGGGTTATTATTTAGGAAACTTATAGAAACCTTGTGATCCAATAGAGCAGTAAAATCAGTCCCCTAGAATTCATTTGATGCGAGGCAGAGAGTAGCATGATGTTAGTAGCAGTTACTGAGCGAGACACCCTTTGCGGAGTCTCATTCATGTGCACAGCCACTGACCTTGACTGTCTGCGACTCTCCACATCTTTACCACCCTGCCTCCCTCTCTCCTCTCTTGTCCTTCCAGTAATTGCATGTCAAATCAGTGTTCCCTTGTGCAACCAAGCACAAAGGCGTTTTTGCTACATTCAACCCGTTTCTCCCTACTTTTATTTGTAATTCAATTGCGTCTCTCTCATCCAACAATACCACAGCTGCTTCTCTGGTGTATTTTTCCTCCTTTGCCGTTGTGTTTAAATGCAAACATTAATTTCCCTACTGTTCTTTTATCCACTGCCTACATGTTCACTCTTGGTTCCTCTCATCCCTGGTCTCTCCAGACTCTGGTTTTCTTTGGCCGTGCTGCCTCAGCAGTTCTGTCGACTGTGTCCCTTCCCTGCTGATGATAACTCACACTCCACTGTTTCCATCTATTTCCAGCTCTCCATCTTCTTGTGTGTGTGTGTGTGTTTGTGTGTGTGTGTGTTTGTGCCCCCTCACACTAATGTCCCTTCATAAATCTTGCTGTCTTTCTTAATGAGCCTCTTCTCTTGGAGACAAATAAGGTGCTTCCTCTCTGTATGGCCTGTTGATGATGAAAGAAGTAACGCCGTGTAGCATGCATGTGAGATTAGAGGAATACACACGGTGCCAACCCTCACCAAAGAGCATCTGTGTTTCAGTGCACCGTTCTCATGACTGCATAGCTAAGCTCTGCCGGATTAGAGAGGGCCTAATAGAAAAGTGCTCCATGAGGTCATGAGTGACAGGTATGAATACTGATAGAGAGGAGAGAGGCTGACTTCCCATTCATTATCAATGAGAGGTGCTGAGATTGCTTTGAAGATGACTTCATGCGGGGTAATGGTCGTTGTGTGTTGGACAGCTTTTCAGCTCCGACTCGATAGAGAATACATTACACTGTGACACGTGCTGTTCTCGATTATCTCTGGGTTACTAGGTCACTGCATACAGCTGCTGTTTATAAGCCGCACAATATACAACTAATGAAGACCACACCCAGCCTTATTCTACATGATGCGTTTTGTTGTATGTTAAAAAAAAAAACAAAACAAAAAAACACGCTCAATTCTCAGCAGGTGGTGGGCGGTGGTGGTATCGCCGGCTGTGGATGAAGATGATGAAGATGCTGAAGATGGGGAAGACGTGAGTAGACATGAAAGAGATGCAAAGTTCAAAGTGTAGAGAGAAAGACAAGGAGGAGGAGGGAGGGCAGGAGGTGAGGAGAGGGTAATGATGCAGGAGAAACGAGGAAAACAAGCTTTCAAGGAACTGCCGGGTGAATGTAAATAGTACTTGTATGTAAACACACACCGCAGAAACTTGCGTGGAATGAACTAGCTGATGCATAATTAGTTTTGATCTGAAAGCTCTTTAAAGAGCAAATGAATGTGCTGTACAACAGGATGAGACATGGCTACAAATAATCCCAAACACACTGTGCGAGGAGGAAAAAAAAAAAACCCACAGTCACAGTCTTAATCTTAATTGTGGTAAATCCTGTTTAAGTCAAGCTTAAATGTCCCTTTCTACGTTGTTCATGCGAAAGCTTCTGCGTGGCTGATACCTTTTCCCCCAAAACACATTGAGTTCCACTTGTTCAGTAATTGATTTTTCTCATCTTCCGTGCTTTGAAGCCTGGAGCAGCCACATCCTCAGAAAATCAATTAATTTGGAGACAGAGTTGACCTACTCACTCTATAGCCCCTGTTGTCTGATAGTGCAGAACTCATTTGAATATACACACAGGGGGTGTTTTGCCTCTTTTAGACTGATAACACTGAGAAGATATTGATTAAAAGGCAGCTCAGAGATTCTTTGAATTGATGCTGATGAAGCTACGGTAACAAGTCGCAGAGGGAATACGGAGTATAGGAATATACATAATTTCACAATGCAGTCATCATTCACGTGACCCAAATTGTTGTGCTGGTAACGACAGTAGAACAACATCCACCTGCTGTTTTCTCTCTCTCACTCACTTTCACTCACTTGTGCTAGTGAATGATTGATGAGCGAGACATCATCCTCATCCACGTTCCCTTATGTGTTGTCTACAGTCACAAGCCTGAGACGTCTGTAGGTGGGGAAGATCAGGAGGCCCACAGACGTACGGCACATGCTCACTTACAACTATGTTGCATGATTTGTCTGAGTGATGAGGACATTTAGTTACACCTGTTATCATTCACAGACAGATGGTGGTACATAATGAAGGACAACAAAACAACAGAAGCTAATACTGTTGCAAGTATTACACACTGCCAACTAAAATTATTTTAGTGCTCTATTTATTTATTATGGTATAGTATATGCACTGACTGCTTACATTGTAGATTCTATTGCATATAAAGGAAGCTAAACATAATAATTAATGGAGTAATGGAAGGAACCAAATGGAGAAACAGTAGTTGGGAACATAAAGCTGGTTGTAAGTAACAGTTTTATTTTCATTTTCTTAATTAACTGAGCTTGATCTGATCAGTTAAATGTCAGAAAATGCCAAGAGCAATGAATTGTCAAAATACTTGGTGATTAATTTACTTGTTGATTACTGGCTGGTTAATTTTTTTTCTGGGAGATTGGACAAAACAAGCTGGAACAGTCTAATACAAATGTCCAGAAATACTCGTGGTGCTCTTTTGTTCCACCACAATACACAATCAGATGTTTATTTTGACCACCTCCACTAAATGTCTCTTCATACATGGCTGTCTCATCTATGTCATTAAGTAAAGCCTTTCCACTCACTATCATCAGGGTTGGTAGATTGATTCTCATATGTTTATTCATTATTGGGAATAAAAGCACGTTAGGTTTGTTTAATGACACTGGTTGCCACGGAAACAGCCTCCTGCTTTACCGTGACTGTGGTAGAGGGAAAAAGAAGGGAGTGGCTGAAGGGCTATGAGGGAGGGGGCAGGAGTTTACTGCATGAGTGAGTGTGAGGGCCACGTATTCTATAAAATGTATCTAGAAATCCATGTCTTACTCAGAATGACATGCACAGCCGAGTCTGTCAATCATCATACAAAGAGACAATATGGCTTTTTAAATTGGTCTTAAATGGGGTTTTTTTAAACTGATCAGAAACATGCCGGTGTGTGTGTGTGTGTGTGCAGAGCCCCGGTGTACACGAGGCACAGGCCCCATGTATAATACATGAGTTTTATTCCTTTGGCAAGAGAAGCAAGTGTTTTGATATAGTTAAATTAAACATTCTGGTTTTCCAGGCCGATGCAGCTGTTAATGCTCTATTTATTGTCTACAGGCACAGTTATTCTGTAGACTGCACCTAACTGGAAGGTATAATTAAATATGTTAGTTAAGAAAAACACAGCCCTAAACCTCCAAGAGGAAGACATGTGGCCATGAAATTTGGGGAGATGTCCTGGTTCATGATGATTTCTCTTCATGACTGGACACCTCCATCTTTTGCCTGGCATGATCGAGGGATTAATCAGCCATCTGCACTGTAAAATTGCTGTGCTTGTAATGATTACATGTAATAACTGAAATAAAATGTTATGGTCAAAGCAGCATGTTACCTTGCGCCTGCTATTGGAATTTTGGATCATTTGTTCATAGATTCTTTTTTTTTTTCTTCTTGTGTGCTACAACTGACACAATACAAATATCATTATAAGAGACCAGACCTTCAGGTTCTATTGAATCTACACTCATTGCAGTTCACTAGTTAACATCCCACAGCCAAAGGCTCTGGCTCTGATTCAGTGCCCTATTTATGCTGCGTTTGTCCCCCTCTGTCTCCTCCAGCAATGTCCTTTCAGGCTTACTAGACCCCAGTAGATGCAGCTATATATATATATATTTATAGCTGCTCCACCACATAATAGTCACGCTGCATACTCTCCTCGTGACCACACCTGTCTGTCTGGGAACCGTGTTGAGATGCTGCGTCTGACAGAGCTGAAAAGGACTCGGGGATGGAAAAATTTGTAGAAATACAATCTTTAGACACAGCTGACCTCATACTGCCACAACCTTTTGATTTTTACTTAAAGACTCGGACCTCTAAATGCAGTTATTGTAATTATTGCTGATGGAATTATGGAGCCTGCTCCACATACATTGTTACACACTGTAAAAACAGCCTTACTAGAAAAAGGTCAAATATTCTTGAATTGATTAAAACTTGCTTGTAAATCTGTATTTTATATTTTTTGTAAATCTAAATTTTCCTTAAAATAAAGAAAAGCAGTCCAAACACAAAACTGGCCAAAGCAAACTGTACTTATCACAAGCAAACCCTCTTATATTTGCATACATATACACAAATCTGTGATGGTGAATTTTATTTCTGTATTCAGTAAACACAAACAGGAGCAGCTTGGGATTTCATGTAAACATTTTAACTTTTATTTTTACTGTTAATTATAGTTTAAAGTAAGCTGTATTATCTTAAGACAAAGATATTTTTTTCTTAAAATGAAATTGTAGAATTTGCTTGACAAGATTATTTTTCTTTATTAAGGCAAACATTTAACTACAATTTCCCGGAAACAAGGAAAAATCACTTTTTGCAGTGCACTATCACACACCCCAACTCACTCATATTCTCCTGCACTCCACCTCAGAAGTTTGAGAAGTCATTCAAATCTTTCTATTAACTGCTGCTCCATGAAGCACTCAAATCAATTACATTTTTGATATGAGGGCAAACAGCAGCAATAAAGAAGTAAAATCAGCCTGCCTTTTTTTTTTTTTGCTCTTCATTTAAACTCTGTTTCCCTCAGACTCATTACTGTCCCTTTATTCGTCTGTCTCTCACATGTTTCCTCTGTATCGTGCTGTTGCCTTTGGCACCACATGTGGCCCAGTTAACTGACTGCAACGTGCAACAGAGCCCCAGCTGTGGCTCCTGGTGCCACAGATACTAAAAGTGTTGTACTGTGTCCCCATGAGTGCTGAGCATCTTTCATGCTTACTAAGCATGGGCCTTTTTTCAGTCTCCACATCTATCACAGAGTCACCGAGCACTGGCTTCCTCTGGCGCCGCGCAGCCAGATGAGCTTACTCACATACAGTCTGTGGTCCCAGTTGGCAGGTGGTACTGAGGCGGTAACCGTGGCAACCCCTTTCTCCCATAACACTTTAGCCAAGCTTTAACAACCCATCCATCCTGCTGCCTCTGTAGCCCTGCACCAGCGTGAAGCTCAGCTCTGTTCTCTGATCTGATCCTGATCGTTATAATCACTGTGAAGTATTATTATCATAATTGTCACTATTATCTTCCCTGAGTGACTATGCAGTAATTCATACTCTTGTTCAAGCAGTAATGGCTCATTCTTTTGTGTGAATTCTGCTCAAAAATGAAAACAAATTTGGTACAAAAGGTGGCTTTTTGCAGAGGTGAGATAGGTCGCATTTTCATGATTTTATTTACCTAATAATATAAACTAATGGTTTATTTTTACTTCATTTATAAATGAACTGATTATGGTGTTTGTATATCCTATCAGTACAAATAACTGAGTTTGACCAAAACAAAATTGACAAGAGTGAAAACTGGTTATTTGGAGTTAAATTTTAAAACGACTTAGGATTAAATGAGTGTGCCAACATGATGAGGTTCTGCTGCAGATAGAACTTGTACATTATGATGAGAAATGTCAGATTTTTACTCATTAAGCAGCATTAGTTAAATAAAGGGCCAAAACAAAAAAAAGAGTCACAGAGAGAAATAAAAACATCTCAGACAGACAGAGAGAGAGAGAGAGGAACAGGAGGTGACTGAGTGCTCACCTGGAACATGACCCTGTATTGCTCCTTGGGCTTTTGAACCACACACATGTTGCACCCCATTGTGACTTTTGACACAGTGCTGGATCTTGTAGTCACTTCTCACACCAGGACAGTCTTGCTCCACTTCTTACACCAGGACCGGTCTTTGTCTGTAGCAGTGGGAGAACCCCACCCTCATTCGCAGGGTTGTGGTGTATCACACTTCCCCTCAGAGTCGCACACAGAACATCCCTGCCAGCGATGGCTACACAGTTTAATTGGCTGCGTCACTCTTCTCCTCTTCCTTGTTCACGAGTCAAGTGTTGTAACCCAGAGTGATTTAAAAGAGGACATAGTTTCAGAGCTGCACTTGTCCCACTTGTCATTCTCTGTCTCCATGTATTTGTTTAAAACATGTAGACCCAGTTTACTTCAGAAGAATCCCATAACGGTGGAATAAAAGGGAGAACTGCAAACTGGATCTAGAGATCTGATGTCTTGTAAGAGTCCCTCAGGCTTGTGCTTCTCTTATTTAATTGATAAGACACATTACTGCAGAAATCACAGATAACACAGCTTTGTTGTTGTTGTTGTTGTTGTTTGTGTCTTTTTACTCACGGCACCAAACCTTCTAACAGCACACATTCAGTGATGCTCCGTGAACAAGTGCTCTGCAAACAATACAGCTATCAAGAATTTGCCTGAGTCTTGTTTTTTTCTTCTGCTTTCCTCATTCCCACACTGAACTTCTCACCCACTATGCTCTGTTCTCCAGGATTGCTGAAATGTGTGTGTGTGTGTGTGTGTGTGTGTGTGCTGCAATAATTTCTCCTGGAAGCCCTGTCAAGACTCTCCCTACCTCCTCTGATCCTCCGCCTTAGGATTAATGCATGATTAAAACCTAATTTCTGAATGTAAGTCAACAGGTGATGAGGTGGGACAGGTTGGGCCGTGCAACGTGACGACCATTATACTGTTAACCGAAATCCTTAAGCCCTAACTGTGCAGCTAAGATAAGCAGAGTGCTGGGGACACACTCATAAAAAAGTGTGCACAACTCCACATGCATCAAGACAGGCAACCATATGTGTATCATTACAAGACTTACTGCACACACAACCTGCCAAGTTTCCTCTAAATGTCAGCAGAACCAAATCAATTTTCTCACCACCTTTCCAAATAATTAAAGATATTTAAAAAGAGCACGCCCAGAAATCAGTCTTCCATAGATTGTTATTGTAGACTGCAGCAGGAATGTGTCGTATTCATCTGATCTGTTGTTAGACATAATGATAGGTATTAGATTGATTCTCAAAGCAGAAGCATGCTCAGCACTCTGACTGCTCTGAAATGAGGCCGAATGATGGATTATGATTAAATTAGTGACCTCTTAAATAGAGATCAGACGAGACTCTGTCCTGACCACCGACAGAAATCAATTGCAAACCAATTCATGGATCAATTTAATTTTGTGCTTGCTCAGTTACTGGTGATATTAAGACTATTTATCACCTATATGATGAATGTTTTCTTTTTATTCAGCCAATAATTTAACTTTTGTTGACAGGTTTTCCGTGGTCAATAAAATGTGCGTATTCACGGACTATCAAACAATTTATCCTAATGTTTTATTTCTTCTTCTATGCTTTCAATAATAAAACCAAAACATGACTCTATGTTCAGCCCCAGTCTGCATTCCTCAAGGATAACCTAAAACAGAGTGGCAACAGAATCTCAATATAACTTTTCAAGTCTCCGTCCTTGACCTCTCATCATGCTACTCAAACTTTTATCTTAATCCCCCGACAGACACACTGTTAGCGTGGTCACAGCTGGAGAGACTGCCAGCGAGAAGGTGTTAGAGCTGCTGATCCTCATTCAAGGCTCGACTACACCTTTATTCTTTACGGGAGAATCAGTGTAATCCTGAGCACTGGCTTCTGACCATTAAATCATGCACAAACACAGCCTGTAACAACGCATGCTGCCTCACTGAGAGACACTAAAGACAACCTGATAGTCAAAGCAGGCACTGGACAAGCCCCAGAGAGACAAGCTCAGCAGGAAGGTGTGCCTCTGTCTACATATCAATCCTACATGATTATTGCACTAAATTGTCTAAGATGATACATGTGAACTAATATTGTTTCGGAATAAAATATGGTAAGAATAAACAAAAAAAGATGCCCTCATATGGCAAAAATTCACATGTAAAAGTTAGTCCATATTTAATCTGCAGAGGAAGAGAAAAAGGGAAATTCAAGAAAGGCATTCAGTAAGTCCATTTAAATCCTCCTTTTGTCCACCGGTCAGCCTGTGTAAAAGATCCACAGGAGGGCATTTGTGTTTAAGAGAAGAAATAAAAACCATGGTGAGTATTCCAGGTCGCTACAGTGCCGAGAAGAGAATGCAGCGTCTGTCTCAGGCCAGTGATAAATCACCATCAGGACCCTCACAAGATGAGAGAATTCACTAACGGCTGATTGGAGGATACTTGTTGGGTTCTCCCCTTGGGCGCGACGATAAATGCACTCCCCCACTGCAGCCAGGAGGGGAGCACAAAAACCGGCTGCTCCCCAGTGGTGAGGGAGCCTGCTGCTCTGTACGCTGTACTACCACTAAAGCGCCTCTGGATTTTACACTGCATAATCTCCCTCCTTTTCTCTGTCTCTGTGTTATCCCCACCCTCTTTCTGTCCATATTCAGGGCTGGGCTGCTGCTCTCTTTTCTATCCCCCCCATAATTTTTACCCACACCTCATTTACCTCCTCCTCCTCTACTCTCTCCTCTCTGTTTGTCTGCAGGCTGGTGAGCAAGCATGGGAAATCCTATGCATACTACTTGAGCAGGACAAGACGAGATAACCTGCAAGGCTGCATAAAAATAAATGAAATATCAAGGTACGAGGCACAGCACTATCACGTGAGGAAGAGGTTTATTCATCTCATGGCATTTAGGCAGTCCTGCGTCCCCTTGAATTGTTATGAGATGGTTTTAAAAAGGAGGAGAAGACTGCACTTACTTCATAGGAGTAAAAATGCCCAAAGCAGCTCATGAGTGGCAGTGTATTTAGATGAGGTTCTGTGTTGCCACAAAGGAGGGAAAATGAATTAGGGCTAGGGGAGGAGGGGAAAACAAGTGAATAACAGGTGTGACAGGAAGAATTGGAAGATATGGAGGAGAGCCAAGAGTAAAAATGCAAATGACTGTGTGGGAGAGCAGTGGAGAAGCTGAGATGGTGTGGAACAACAGTTTTGTGCCGTAATCAAAATGACCTGCTGAGGGGGCAGAAGGGGGGGATACATATGGAGATATTTCATTTTAAGTATCAACGAAGCCCGGGAGATACTTGTGTGAAGATTTTCCCCTGTGCAGCTCTACACTCCACACATTCACTCAGAACACCATTCATTTGCTAATTTCCTGTTTTTAAAAATGGCTTCATTGGCACATTTGCTGCAGCACCAATGCCAAGGAACCTCCGGGCTGGTGAAGCGAGACAGTCCAGGAGGCAGAAAAGGGGTTAGAGGCACCAGTTTCAACAAGCTGAGAGAGATTTTGTTTACAGAACACATTTACACTCAGGGTTGACCTTTGTGAGAGGATGCTGTAATTTTTCTACTTGTCAATTTCTCTGTTTTTCTGTCTTCATGTGCTTGTCAAGAAATAAAGAGCAACCTCTGTAAGCATGGTTCACACACATACACACACTGCGTTCCTTGACTTCAGAAGACATTGCATTGACTTACATTAACTTCCTGGAGTCTTACTCTTACCTAAACCATAATTACTCTAACCTTAACCTTAACCTAACCCTAACCTCAGCCTCACTTTAAAACATGTCTTCACCTTAAAATGTAATAATTTATGTTATGGGGACTTGATTTTTGTCGCCATAAGGAAGACAAGTCCCAATAATGTGACTGTGTAAACAGATTTAGGTCCCCACAACATAAGGAATAACAGGTATCTACACACACAGCCTCCCCTCTTGCAGTATTGTGCTGTGAGCCAGTCTCAAACATAATTTCATGTTGACTGTGTCTGGTTCAACAGGCTTGCACATGTCTTACAATGATGCAGAGCCACTATTACCAACACGAGTGCACAACACATACTGTACTTAACAGTGACTTTCATAAACACTCGTTCACAGACATCTTGCCACAGATATCTTGTCTTGATGCATGTTACTCTCATGCATCACCCAGCCCCACTGTACTCCCATATTATATTGGAGTGCCTTTGATTATGACACACATTCACTCTTGTATTACTTCATTAAGCGTATGCAATGTCACAACATCGATTTCAATCCAAAGGTGCTATTTTTTTTTTGCCAAGATCTTGTGTCTATGATATAGTTTGACTGCTGTTTCACATCCCAAAGAATTTCAATGGGGGCTAAGGTCTGTGGTGGATCTGTGGTGGTCAATCCATATGTGAACATTATTAATCGCAACATTATAATTTGGGAATATACTCAAAAACAAGGTAATTCAGTATATTTATAATCAGTTGACTTCAGATTTTGGGCAGATTATGTTGTTGAACATGGACCTGACTAGCTGAAGCAACCCTAGATCAGATCACTGCCATCACAGGCTCGTATGGCACTATGGGACTTTTTGCTTGAGATCTTCATCTATTTCAGCTTAAATACTTGTTTTTACCATTTCACATTATCTGTTACTCACTCTTGCAGTATTTTCCCAGCACCAAAGGTCAAGTAGCCTGACGTTCGCTTCCTTTAGGCAGAATTTTCCCGCTGAACTCTACCTTTAGTCTGACTAGAGGACTAGGACTATAAAGTACAAACTAATGTACCACGATGTACTTCACCACATTCCACAGGAGGGAAAAGTGGTGAGGTTTTTTGTCTTGCATTAATGTTAATGGGGAGTATTATACATACATGAGTGAAAGAAAAAGGTAGTAAGAGTAGAATTTGACAGCGACTCAGCAGAGAGAAGTTTGTGGAGGGGAATAAAAGGGGGAGGAGTAAAGGAGTTGAAGAGAGGGATTAACGGTTCAGAGATTAGAAATATGTCTTTTTTGTCTTTTTTTTTTACAGATTAGAAATATGTTTTTAAAAAAAAAGACAAGAAAGAAAAACAACTTTGTTTTTGTGAAATCTCTTTTATTTTGAGAAAGGCTGAACACTGCAGAGAGATGAAATACTGGCAGAATTCTAAGTGCTCTCATAATTTATTTACTTCTCTGTGGAATAGACTGCCAATACATACTACAATGCTGCAACCAAGTGTGCGCACAGGCAAATCTATGGGCTTGTGACACGACTGCCATACCATAGTCAAGGTGATGACTGACAGATCACAGAAAATGACTCCTGGCAAGCAGCTTCATTCACATTCTGGAAAACTTACCAGGTGCAAAAGCCATTTCTGAGACATAATGATGAAGGTCAGCCACCCCAAAGCGCCATGGAGATGGGACAAGATGGAGACTTTTAGACTGTGAAGTCTATGTCTGCTTCCTTCCATTCTCTCTCTCTCCCTCTGTCCTCATCTTGCAGGCTGCAGGATCCAGATCCAGTTTTGATGATGTTATTATTATTATTATTATTATTATCAGTAACAATAATACTGCAGTAATACAGTATTACTATGCTCTGATTAAAAGTTCATCAGTGTAGTTTCTTATCAATAATGTTTGCTGCTGCTTGTATAAATGACACTGTAGTTCTATAAACATGACATAACTGATTCTAAACTTGATACAACTGTTGTATATTTGCTCCTGGTCTCTCTCTTCTGTCTCTCCCTCACCTCCCTCTTGTTCTTTCTCTCCCCCCCTTTCTGTCCCCCACCTCTCCTCTGTCCCCCATTTTCCTCTCACCCCAACCGGTCAAGGCAGATGACCGCACATCTTTGAGTCTGGTTCTGTCAGAGATTTCTTCCTGTTAAAAGGGAGTTTTTTCTCTCCACTGATGCCTAGTGCTTGCTCATTGTGTGAACTGTTGGGTTTCTTTTCTCTTATTATGTACAGTGCCTTGAGATAATGTATGTTGTGATTTGGCGCTATACAAATAAAATTGAATTGAATTGAATTGAATTGAAGAAAAATAAGTAAAGGAGAGAAAACCGGAGAGGGAGGGACAAAATGGAGAACTGTGTCTAATCATCTTTGAGTGAAAACATTTTTAGTCAGCAAAAGTGCAGAATTGTTACTTGACTGACTAAGAAAAGAGATTCAAGAGAGAAATCAACACTAATGTGCATCTCAGGAGAGCAGGGAGATGCTGAGTGATCTGTTGTGGAAAAGCATACATCTATTACCACTTTTGATCGCAATATTTAGTTTCAGTCTTTTCCAAAAAGACAATATAACTTGTTTCAGGGATGAGAGAGAGAGAGAGAGAGAGAGGAAGATTGAAAAGAATGTACCACAAGGACCAGCATCAGCCACCATCTATTTTCTATTAAATAAATGTATTGACTGTACTTTTTATGCTGATGATCATCTGATTAACCTCAAGTGATGATATGGCCATGACACAACCACTGTTACAATATTGTGGCTATATATAACTTGCAATTTCCCCAAAAAAAAAAATACAAGATCATATATAGCATCTAACTCAAAAACGGAATTTTGGGATGATGCTCGTCAATGTGTGTGTACTCAACACAGCTATCACACTGTATACTAATAGGGCAAATTACAAAAGGTCATTATTTATTATATTCACATGTTGTTCTTGGTTAATATTTGGTTTAACTGAAATAATAATGTATGTAAACCATTCAGTGAAGATCTAAACTGAAAGTACAGCCAAAAAAAGAGGTTTTTCACATCATGTACGAAAAAATTAACATTTTTATGAGAGAGACAGAGACAGGCAGAGGCATTTGAGGGTTGCTAAAAAAATGAATTGTCTGTCTGTCTCCAGACACTGACTGGCATGTGGGACATGTAAGACCTCTTACACAAATTAATGGCTTTTTTCCTGGTCGTCACACAGATGAAGCACGGACGGGAAAAGTGTTATTCCCTCATGTCAACCCATCACTGTTCTCAAATCCTCATTCATCACAACTCTATATCTTCTATTCCCAATTGTCACTGTGTTTTGCTACCATGTCAAAAACGTCTTAGCACAGAGCAAGGGTGGGGTAGAGGGGAGAAGAAGGGAGGCAAGTGGTAAAAGAGGGAGGGGGGGAGTGACTTTGAACAGCACCAACCCACCTGCAAAATCCAAATTAATGTAAGAACAAGATTTCAGTGTATATAATTAAGACTAGAGCATCTTTGTAAAAAAAAAAAAAAACAAAAAAAAAAAACAACAACATCAACAGCAGAGACCGTTTGGTGATGAAGGAGATTCTGCAGATGCAGAAACAAAGGGATCTGAGTGAGTAAATCATACAAGTGCAGTAGGCGTTGATCGGAGATTTTCCTCAGGGAAAGGTGATTACTATAGTACCATAGAGGTGGAGGAAGCCTTGGTGAGAAGGGCCTAATTAATTTGAGTGCTAACAAAGACACACCAATAATGGGGTCTTCATATCCAGTGCCTGATGCTTCTCCAGTCTGTAGAAATGCTGTAAGAGTGTGGGCTGAAACTTTGTGTCGTATTAGCCCGACAGGAAGTCCACTGGCGCTGCCTCAGCAGTCATGTAGAGTTCTGAATTAAAGAAAGTGAAAGCCAATTCAATATCCTAAAGTAATTAATCATCTCAGATCTTACATTTGAAGTTATTTAGAAAGTTTTCACATTTGTCATGACCTGTCTCCTGGCTGGGGGAGTTTTTGATTCACTTCCTGCTTTTATTGTTTCACTTCCTGTCTGTGTTTTTCCATTAACGTGAACTTTACTTCTGAGGCTGGTGGCACAGCTGGGCAGGCTCCCTAATCACCACGGCTGCACCCAATCTCCTCATCAGGTCTCCTCTATTTAAGCCTGGATTCCCTGCGGCCTCCTCGTCAGCTAGTCATGTTTTCCATGTCCGGTAACTTGCCCAGCTCAGGCTCAGTTTATACCCTTGTGCTCTCAGTCTCTGCAGCTAGTCTCTCTTTTTGGTTTTCCCTCAAGTTTAATCCTTGTTTTTCTTTCTCTAGACCCCGGTGTTTTCCTGAGCCAGCCCTGCCAGCCGGCCTGCCTCAGCGTTTTTCTTTTGTATTTAGACTGGTTGTTTTTCGTTGCCTTTTTATATTAAAACCTCTTACTCGCCTTCACTTGTCCCTGCCTCTTGGGTCCACCTTTAGTTCATCCTTTTTGATAGGATTCTCACAAATCGTTACAACATTAAAATGCATCATCTTTATGGTAAATGGTCCGTAGTTATATACCACTTTTCTCCAGTGACTCTTCCAATCACTAATGACAATCAGTCATCAGAAATGTATTTAATAATCAATATCAACATTTTTCACCCCTCTTGCCCGCAGGGATTGTATGTGCAAGGACTCATGTGCACACCTTGATGCATTATGAAGAGAAAACAGGCAAAATCCCATTAATTCCACTCCACTCCTCCTTTTCCCCTTAGTGATCTCACTTAATGTGATCCCCAGTGACTGTCTACACTCTTAATGCTTGCTTTTATAGCCAGAAGCTTTGATATAATTCTGGTCCAGCTCAGTACTCTCGTCGACAGCTGAACTATCATTTTTATAACAAAAAACAATTTCAGTCCCCCCCCCCCCCCCCCCCCCCCCCCCCCCCCATATAACTCATCAGATGTGAGCACTGCAATGCAAGCCTGAATCATGAATAGTGCTGTTTTTTTTAAAAAATAATCTTAAGCCTTGAAGGTGTGAATAAATTGTACCTCTTCCCCTGTTCACTATGAACACATAATAAACTGAACTTATCCCACCAGGTGTTTTAAGACATCTGCAAGCTGTGATTCTCCACCTCCCACATACTCTGACTGATTTGCCCCAGGCTCAGGCAAATCAATATATCATTACCTACTCTCTCCACTCACGTCCCACTCTCCATCCAGAAAACCTCACTTCCCTCTCTCCCACTCCACTCATACTCACATCACAATCACTCTACTTCATGTTGTTTTTTTTCCTGCTTTTACATTTCCTTTCATCTTCATCACTTGCCCTCCACCCTCCGCTCCAGGTAGCTCTGGCTCAGCCACTGTCCTTTGTGTGTGTGTGTGTGTGTCTGACTGTCACCTCACTGACATTATAGGACGCTGCTTTGCACTTCCAATTTCAGATGGAACAAATTGTGCAGCCTTTGTACAACTTACATACTGCACTCTACTCTTTATTTAGTCATTTTCCACATTTCATTTTTATTTTTGCTCTAATATTTATTAGTGTTTGTTGTTGTTTTTCACCAGTGTCCACAACAAATTCCTTGTGTTGTGTAAGCCTTACCTGGCAATGAACAGAATTCTGATCTCTGAACCGGGGAGGGGGTTAAAGGTGTGAGAGAAGAAACTGAAGCGTATCATCTATAGCTAGAGATGGTGGGTTGGGGCAGACATTGCAGAAACATGAAGGGGGGGAGCAGAGGAAAGCAGGGAGGAGATAGGGAGCTTGAGGGGGAGGGGAGCCTGACTGACTGAGTGGCTGTGTGGGTGAAGTGAATGTGTAATTGCGTTGTTGGGTCTCAACCCTTCACCACGCAACCGAGGGATGACAGAACGACGGCCACAACATTCCCCAGTGGAAGTGGCTGTGGGTTGCTGTGTTGATGGGTAAACAGAGAAGGCTGTCAGTGTCAGTGTACAGGTGTCATCTCCACCAGGTAACAACATGCCAACCCCTTACAGCAAAGTGACAGACACAAATGCGGTGGTTGCACATGTCTGAAGTGCTGCAGAATGAGTGCTTCACGACACGACTGATAAAATAAAAAATTGTTAAGAATATAATCAATCTGCTCTGTATTACTGACCTACTTGTGAACAACAACAGAGACAGATTGCCTTGTATCTCTCTCTCGGTGTCTCTTTCTTCTCTCCACAGCCCTCACCCAAAACAGGCCACCCATTCTCTCACAGCCAACCCCGCCCTGTGCTCATGTTTTTCAATAGTCTCTCCACTACGTCCTCTTCATTTTCCTTCCCTGTCCTTTCACCTCCTGCTTAGAAATAGGCCAGGCAAAATGAAGATGGGGGTAATTAAAATGGGGATGTTGTGCAGAGAAAGTAAGACATGCCTCATTCCTATAGCAGGGAAAAGAGTAGATGATACTGTGGATAAAATCAAACAGATTTAGTGTGTTGGCGGTCTGTGGGAATGCAAAAATATTGTTTCAACTATGATTAACATGAAATATAAGACTTTAATGACCCATAACTATTTTATTACACAGAAAAGAATCTCTAACTGAGCTTCATTGCACCAGGTAGTGATAGCTCTCAAAACGAGAGCAAATCCCAATAACTGTACCTTGATTAACTGCAGAGAGAGGGATTGGCAAAACCAGCGAGGGTGCAGATGGAGGAGTCACCTTGAGTGAGATAAGGGGAAGGAGGGTAGTGAGGGGGACAGTGGCAATGCCAGTTTGTCTTTTTTGCAGGTCATGAGCTTGTTGATGTTGAAGAATCTTGTTATGAGCGATGAAGCTGCAGTCGGCAATAGGATTCATTCAAACGTTACTGCATGTAATAACTACTTGACAATCGTCAGGAGTCCACTGCAGTTTGCACTCCACCTGTGGTCACCTTGTTTCGTTGTGCTTTAACGATGAAGTCAGTAGGACTCTGGTATTTGTCCCACTGGAGGTACAAGTGGAAATTGATACCGGTTCAATTCTCAGACTCAGCTTTATTTGAGTTTATGAGTACACACCATGTGAAGTCAAAGCAGCATTTTTCCACAGTAGAGCTGCCCATAGATTCCACCATAAGCTCATAGATTGTGAGCTTATGGCACAACAGAAGATTTGGGTTTGATCTCAAGTGAGATATTACTAAAGGACTCAAACAGGCAAAGTGAATGAGAAGGAATAATCATAGCTTAACTTAGATGAAATACATTTCATATACTTTTACATTCATTACATTCAAAGTTTATATCAAATGATTTTTTTTTTTAGAAAATTGTGTCTGATGATAATTGTTTTACTGCTAAAATTTTGAGCTCCTGAAGTGACACACCAGTTCCCTACATTACACAACAGTGACATCTGTTGGTGGAACACTGACAAAAGAATTAAAATATAATTTTAACAAATCTTATGAGAAGTTTAAAACCAGCCATGGATGGAAATGACAATTATTTTATGTGTTACTAAGCCTGATTCTTCTATGCAACTCAAGAAACTCAGTCAGGAAATGAGCACGTTAGACCAAGGCTGAAAATTAGAGAGCATCTAGGACACTATAATAAGTAGATAAAAAATTATAATTTCATATTTGTCATATATGTCAAATTTATAGATTAAAGGTATATTAAAACTTCCAATAAATCTTATGAAATTAATATTTAAATAGTAATAAAATTATATAGCAACATAGAAAAATTCAAAATTACTTTGTTAGATTTTTTGAAAGTAAATAAAGTGCAAATATACTGTCTATAATAATATATAAAATATATAATTCATGAAATTTCAAAATTCTACAGAGCTTTGACACAGAAATTGTTCTCTCTAAGAGGGAATAACAGTCAGCTCGTCCAGGAAATTATAATAATTAAACAATTATTTTCATAATTTACACATTTCTTCTCACAAAGTGAAAGATAATTACATTTACAAGGAAGTGCGTGTAAGCTTTTATTTTGGAATTTTATTTTCACTTCCGGGTTATTTGTCTGCTAGGCAGGCAGTTACTTTTGAGATCCCATAACTTGAGCCCTTTTTGGAGAAATGTGCATAAATGTTGTCAAGGGTTTGTTTATAACAAATAAACGCGGTGTTTGGAAGCTGACTGTTGTTTATCAGTTGTTTCTCGCGAACTTTAAAAAATTTTGGATTTTTTTTTGTGACGTAATCACGACAACGTGCGGCATACTTGCACGTGCGGAAGTGAAGGTTGTTGTTGCTTCTGTAAGCGTTAACTTTCGCTCTTTTAAAAATGAATAACTTAGACTGTTGTGTTTCTGGTTGTCAGAACCAGCGTTTCTCGTCCACTAAAGTCAAATTTTACCGGATACCGTCCAGACATCAGGCCAACCGAAGGCGTTTATGGCTCCAAGCACTTCAACAAGCGAACGGCAGCATCAAGGAACTCAAAGGAAATGCTCGTGTCTGTGACGCTCATTTTTTATCAAGTAAGATAAGCGCGTTGATTAAATAGGTTTATATTCACACTGTTTGTGGCGAAACATGGTTTAAATGAACGGTGTTTACGTGTGCCATAGGAGTTGCGTCCATTGACCCAAACAATCCTGACTTTGTTCCCTCCGTGTTTACCAAACAGAGCCCGAAGAGGAAAGGGAAAAGGTAAGACACGTGAATCCATCTTGTTTGCTCCACACTGCGTTTAAACATAATGCGTAGCGTCATCGTGTTCCAAACCTGAAGACAACGCCACACATTCAGCATAGTCCATTACACATGCACTTCATAAATATGGGCATCCGAGCAATTGACTCACATGAACATCCTTTTAGTAACAACTATTTTCAAATCATGTCTTTTTTTTCCCAGTGCATTTTGGTCTGCTTTTACTGTGCACTTTACATATGTGGACATTCTTACATTTACCCGTAATGACTACAAATTCCTGTCACTTTCAATTAGTTCTTTGTGCAAAATGAAAAACTGCAACAAAGGAATCTTGAATTTGAACCATAGCTTCATTTGGTGGTACTTGAAGGAAAACAGAAATACAGAAATCGGAGTGGAGCTGAGGAATTTTGACTGGAGTGCATAGAAAATGAAACGGATATCAAAAGATTTTAAAAACTTAATTAATAATAGAGTCACCTTATCTCTCACTCCATCTTAATCTAATTTTGTAGCACCAAGAGGTGTATTATTGAACACCACTGTATTTTAATGTTGGTGATAATGGTGGCATTTTGATAGCTCTATTTTCTGGTATAATAAAGTTTGGGAGCCATTGATCTAGAATGTTGTAGTTATTTGTTAAATGTGTGTTTATCACTTTATGCAGCTATTGAAGGTGGGCCTCTAATTGTATCATTGGGATCATTTGTGATGATCTGTATTACGACATGCAATGTAAAAATGACTGTTTTGCAGAAAGAAACATACTTCCTTGAGGTTCATAATGTTAAGTTCCTCAGCATGTCCTTAGTTTAAAACTGTAGTGAGTAACTTTTAAATATAAACAAATGCCAACTAACTTGACACACTGATGATGAAGCCTGTCGGCTCCATATGACTTCTCTCCTCCACCCACTGTTGCACTGCAGCTGTCTACACACTGAACTCCCTCAGCAGTTTTGACAGTATTCCCTGATTGAGCCTGTTTTTTTTGAGCCTGAAGGATGCATCATACAAATATTACATAATTTTTGTTCATGAAGACCAATCAGAGGCAGAAAAATAACAACAAAATTTCATCAGAAGTTATGCAGTGCAGCTTTAAATAGATGTCTGGTACCTTTGGAGGATGTAGTTAATGGTAGGAATATATATTTATTTTATTGTATTTCTTGTTCACAGTACATGTGTGATATATTTACTTTGTATTCAGATCAATAATTTATTTTAATGACTTTCTTCAAAGATATTTTACTGGTAAACGAAGACGTCATCACAAAACCGGCACGAGAAAGAAGAACATAAATTCTCCATCCAAGGCTAATTCTCCTGTGGACGACCAGCCATCGGTTTTGATGGACACTAACACTGAACTTTCACAGGATGTGCAGACACCACCAGCCTCTTCAGAACGAAAGGTAGTAGCAATTACTTGTTATTTCTGTAGCTATAGCCATACATTTTTACATTTTAGGTGGTGTTATTCCTGTTTAGAGGACGCTTAAGTCGAGTATTATAGTGGTAAATGGAGGAATGTTGGGTAGAACGAGATGAACCTATTTTGTTAGCAGTTTTTGCAATATATTTTACTCTTAAGATGTCTTTTTTTGTTGTGTGAAGAAACATTTTTCATATTTAGATATGTGTCTTCATAGTCTTTTCATTTGTGTATTTTTTAGGATGTAACTGAAGCTACAACAATTGAGTCACAAGCGTGCCCCCCAAACAAGACACCACCATTAGTAAAAGTGTCAGCATGCACCCCAAATCTAAACAAAATGAAACCTATTGTGCTTCTAAAACGTGTAGTTGTACCAGAAAGTGGGTACTGGTGTGAGACGAGCAATGAGGACAAACAACTGCATGAAGAACAAACGCAATTAATCTGTGAAAATTGTGGAATGTTGTTCAGAAATAAGGTCAGTTACACTCAGCACTGTTGTGCTATTAATGACGAGCCCTCCTTTCCATGCAACATATGCGACCGATCTTTCACTTCAAGCCAATACCTGAAGCGTCATAAACTGCTGCACGTCAAAGATGCCCGGAAGTGCAGCAAGTGTGGAGTTCTGTTCTGTCGACGTCACAACCATGTTATGTTCCGTCCCGTAGCTGTGGCTTTACCGGAGACTGAAAATGAGGAAAGTAGTGAAGATACTAAAGCCATACCAGGAGAAAGTAATTTGTCACCAGAAGGAAGTCATTCGTTACCAGCTGAAAGTAATTTGAAGCCAGAAGACAGTGTGCTGGTGACGTTTAGGCAAAGCCAAACTCAGGAAATGCATGAAGGTTCTCAGAAAATGATTGTAACGCCTCTGACAGCTACTGAACCTGCACCTCCAATCCATAAACCTTTATCCGAGACCCATAATGTCCCACGTCCAGTCTCGTGCTGTAAAACCTTACCAAAAATCCCTCACCCACAGTTGAAAGAACCTTTCTGTACGCCATATCCACACCCACCAGTACAAAAGCCCTTGGTGAAGGAAACTAACTTATCTGAACTTAGGCCACCCCCACCTTTATGCCCCGCTGCCTTCCTCAAGCATCCCGAACTCTCACCCTCACTTAAGATCTTTTCACCTCAGTACCTCACTTCGGCATTGCTTAACGTTAAAAGAAATTATGAATATATCTTAACTAAAAAAGTAAATGTAGTAAAGGAGAAACCACACAAGGTGCCACTAATTGGTCCACAAAAACATAACACTAAGAAAGTCAAAAAGGAAAGAATTGCTTATGACATGGAGATTGAAATCTGACTTTAAGTTAGTGTTGGACATTTGTTATTTTTCTAACTTTTAACAGAGGGCCTTGAATCAGCCCTGTTAAACTTTTTTGCCAAAGTGTTGGAATGATCCATTTGTCTTGAGCATAAGAAGGTTCCAACTCTTTTAAATACTTCTCTATGTCTTGTACCTAATGAAACTGAAACGTTAGATAATGTGGGCTGATATAGAAGCATATTATGTCGTGTTATCGTTTACCACCTGTATGACAAGACATGGTCACATTTCTCTGCACTCTCCACTTTAATACCTTTCCTCATAACCTGGTTCAGACATTTGTTTATAGCTCTTCACTGTAAGAGGTACATTACAGTAATAAAGGTTTAATCTGTGCTGCAAGCAGCATTAATATGATAAATTTATCCATTATATGAATATAATTTGCACTGTATGTGGATGTAAACGGTTATATCAATTCAAATATTTGTGATGCAACCTTTATGTTTTCATTTGATATTAAACTCTGGCTGTTCTACAATTAAGACACTTTTTCTTTGTATTAGCAAGTAGCTGACTTGCTAAACTACTGAGCAACAGACTGTACTGTAGCTCTGCCTGTTGCAGGGCTGATGAGTTTATAGCTGACACATAATGACCTTTGTGAAGGAACAAGTCAAACATTCAGAACTATGTGCATCTTTGAACACACTGCAATCGCTGACTGACCTCAGAGATTTAAAGCCATTGTTACAGTCATTTTACAAGTAATCTTATGCAAAGCTTTAAATATTATTATTCATATTATTAAGATTAATTTTATCAAGTTTTAGTTACTGGATTGAATTGCTGATCATTATTACTGAACAAAACCTTTTACTACAAAAAGTATTTACCTACTATTTCTTTGCCTGATGTCCACTGTCATAGTACTGGGCTCTCATGCTGCTCACTTCATCTGCTGAATAATATCAGTTAATGTATTGGGCGCATAATGCCTTCAAATACTTGTGGCTGATTTGGAATGGGACCAATGTTATCATAAAAGAAATACAATGTAATGTCACTGAATTTGTAAATACAGTAATGCAAATAAATCTGTTATAAGCAAGGAAAAAAAAATCCAGTTTTCCAAGCCATTTTTTTCCAGATCTATCCTGAAGGTGGCACTAGTGGGATGGATCCAAAATGTCTGCCTGTTTTTCTTGGAGCAACCTCCTTGATCATTGTGTCATATTTCCTGAAAAGGGTCAGCTTTTTCTGTGAGCTCTACAGTCCCTCTGCAGAAAAACAGCCCAGCACTGCACAAGAACAATAATATGCCCTTGTTCCTTCTTCTCTTTCAACTTTTATATCTTGACACGTGGCTGCAGTTTGCACTGAAAGTGGTCCCTCAAAGAGCAGAACTGAATTAATGCATGTTTTATTGGTTAATAGAATCATGTCAGCGCCACACAGCAGTTTAGTGTTTAGTACTGTTGACTTGTAGCAAAAAGACCAGGGTTTATGATCCGGTCAGAACAAGCATGCATGAAGTTAGCATTTATATGTGTGTAACCGGACCTATGGTCTGTTATTTTGATATAATTCTCTTTATATAAAAGAGAATAAAATAACTAATTCTGCATTAATGAGAACATTGTAGAAATAATTTATCCATTAATTACATTCACCTTTTGTCTGCAGGATTTTTTGTATCAATTTGTTTTTATAATGGGTTGAAAGGAATCTATGGGTCATAAGTACATGTTTCATTGGATTCATAGATCCATTTCTTGCATATTTTAAATCCTAAGAAAGCGAAATACTGTTTGTAGAACACCAAATTTATTTAGTGAATCAACAAGCTGGCGAAAGATGATGAAAGTAAACAAGTAATTAGACATTAAATTAATCATAGGTGTGAATGAGAGTGTGAATGGTTGTTTGATTGGCAAACTGTACAGGATGTATCCCACCTTTTGCCCTATGTCGGCTGGGATTGGCTCATCCCACAGCACCCTTGGTAGATTAGTGAGTGAAATCAGATGTGCAAACAAGGCAGTTTAGGAAAAAGTGCAAAGGTCTGGGATGTTACATTTAGAAAAATGTAAGTATGTTTGTATAAGTGTGTAATACTTTAAAATAAAAAAGTTGTTTAACTTTCAGGGACTTAAAATACATTTTTGTTTAGTTTATATGCATTTTCCGACAAGGCCCTTGTTGTTTCACGGAGACCACCATCATGTGCCGTCATGTTCCTACGGCAGCCTGAATGGACACAACAGCCAGAGTGTGTACTTTCTGGTCTTTGAAAGCTACCATAGTTCCGACACATTTGTTGCAATCTGCAGTGTAATCATTGGGTGTCACTATTCCAACACACTGGACCTTTTAGGTAAAAGTGGACTTGCTGTCTTTCAGTATTGCACATGAAGCCATATGATGAAAATATACTGGACAGTCACTTTGGCCTTTTAACTACAGAATACAGAATAAGTAGGTCATCTGTATTCTGGTTTTATTACCCATGTCCACACTTCCTTTCTCTGCAGCCTCCTGTGAGATGATGATGAATGAGTCCGTCTTCTCAACTGTACACATTCTATTGGTTGTCAGGCGCCGGATTATAGTCAACTGTGAAGTCGATTCACCTTCTTAGCTGTCGCTCATATTAAACGGAATCGATGATTGGCTGCAGCCCTGGGACCCAAGCAGCTGATTGGCTGGTCTGTCTTCGCGTGGCATCACGGGTGACAGGCAAATGGTGCTGATGCTGTGACAATGGGAGTCATCCTGTTAAGCATCATCTGGACCGAGTGGGTTTAAAACACACGCACACACGCGCTCAGCCTGACGTTGAAGCAGCTGGGTACACGCGCGCGCGCGCGCACACACACACACACACATACACACAAGAACCTCCGGCTGCTTCCCAGAGAGAGAGGGTAAGTTTTCCCCGGTTAAACTAACTGACATGCCCGCGGCGTCTGTCTGTCACTGTGGGGGCAGGGGGTCAGTATTGAAGTACACTGGCAGCCGCTGGTTTAGGTGATTATTTTTCTCGATATAACATGTTTACGTTGCTTAACCTTGTATCGCTGAACTCACAAGAAGAGGCTGCTAATGCCGCTGAGAGTCTCATCTCATCTCATCCCTCTGCGCGACTGCATTGCGGAGAGACACGGAGAGACAGCATGCTTTGCAGAATAGCATGCTTTGCAGAATAGCATGTGTCCGAATATCTGTCATGTTGCTCTGTCAACAGTTCTTCAGACTCTAGGCCTTATGATTGTGCCGTGTATATTGGTGTGCTGACATTTCGAAGGCCATATTGATTACCGATGTGATGCAATTGTCTCGAAAATGTAAATGTAATGTTTAGGACCATTTTCACTGAAGCCCCGTTTCAACGTCGGCACTGCATTTGCACAGATTTCTTGTGAGTTGCTTTGCATGCTGGGATTTGAAGTTTGAAGCAGTGGGCGTCTGATGGCAGTAATGAGTGAGAGGCCACTCACCAGCCACTTTATTAGGTACATAGGACTCCTCTAAAGTCCTCCTCTTTTTTTGGACCATTCTCTTTATATCCTAGAGATGGTTCAAATGCCCCATTTGAATTTTAGCAGGTGCTGCAGCCATGTGATCAGTTGATATTTGCATTAAGGATAGGTTGAAATGGTGTGCCTAATAAAGTGGCCAGTCATGTATATATGCTTGCCTGCTTATACATATTGCATGTGTATAGGTGCAGTACACACTTGTGTTTATGTATGAATATAACCTAGAGCATTATTTCTCAATCCTGGCCCTTGGAACCAACTGCCCTGCATGTTTTAGAAATGTCCCTGCTCCAACACATCTGATGCTTTTGCAGAGCTTGTTGATGACCTGACCACTTGACTCAGGTGTGTTGGTGCAGGGATAACACATTCAAGGCAGTGGCTTCCAAGGACCAGGACTGAGAAACATTGACCTATAAAATTTGGATAACAAAGTGAAATATTTTATTAGTCATTCAAATATTTTGTAATTTAGATTTTTCTAATAATTTTTAATAATCTGGTAGTAGACAGTCTGTTTTTAAAATTGGATTATTCACTCAGTGGAGGAGCATTCCGGACAAGGAGTAATTCTACTTCCCCCTCGATGGGATGCTGGAGTACTACCCTCTAAACCCCCCTTTATGCTGAGTGATAAGAAGGGAGACTGGATAGCATTTTCATGTCTTTGTTATGACGCGGCTGGGGTTTAAAATACTGACCTCCCGCTCCAGAAGCCACCGCTCTGACCAAAACAAGCAATTTGTAGCCCAACTGCACCACCCTCAAGGCCCACCAACTTTGGGAAAATCTGACACATATTTAATTGCTGGTAACACAGACACCATTGTTGTTGCTGTAACAATGCAGTGTTTGGTCCAGTGATGGGAGCAATAAGCCGCCAGACGTTTTTCCAGGAACTCACTCAGGGCTGCCTGCTCCCGACAGCTCAGCAGGGTCTGGAGCAGGTATGGCAGCTGCTGGTTCTCTGCCTGCTGTGTCGGCTTTTCTGGTTGTTAGGTGAGTCCAGTTCCTTTGTGCCCTGTCGGTGTTATTTAGCCTTTAATATGAGCTGTCTCAGCATAATCACCTGTGTTATATTCTTCATCTTGCTACATCAGGCCTCCCCTCCTTTGTGAAGCATCTGGGCACAGTGGCTGGAGGTTTTTATGCTCTCTACCTGTTCTTTGAGCTTCACATGATCTGGGTGGTCCTTCTCAGCCTTCTCTGCTACCTCTTCCTGTTCCTGTGCCGCCACTCCACCATGCGAGCCACCTTCCTCTCCATCACAGTGCTAATCTACCTGCTGCTGGGGTGAGACGAACCTCCTATGATTCCTGACAGCTCAGCAGGACACACTCAAGTCAAGGCTTCATAGCCAACGTTGCAGTCTTTTTTAAGTCTAATTTGTGGTGAGTGCAACATCAGAACTGAAACTATTCTTATCCACTGTCATCAGAGAACTGCACATGATGGACACTACCAAATGGCACAAGATGAGAGGTAGGCCACACATTTTTTTTTATGGGCAGACATAGTCCTGTCAGATACAAGCAATTAATTTGATTATTCTAGATGTTTAATTTGCAGTCTGCATCCATCATGATTTTATTTTGGAGTCTTGTGTAAATGCTGCTGCTGTCACCCAGGTTCACAGATGGTGGTGGCCATGAAAGCCATCTCTCTGGCCTTCGATTTGGACAGAGGTGTTGTGACCAGTGTACCCTCACCAATTGAGTTCATGGGCTACATTTACTTTGTGGGCACAGTCATCTTTGGTCCCTGGATCAGCTTCAGTAGCTACAAAGAAGCTTTGGAAGGACGTAAGCTGGTAGGTGTGACGCATCTCTCTTTAATATGAAAAAAAGGTGATGTAAGGACTATTATAAACTGATTTTGACACAAGCTGCTAACTTATTAAATTGGTTCCTTTTTTTTTCCTTCCTCAGAGCTTTTCATGGTTTTCAAAAGTCTCTGTTAGCTGGGTGAAGAGCCAGGTTTGCCTTGTTATTTCCAACTGTGTCGCACCATACCTCTTCCCTTACTTCATACCTGTTTACGGAGACAAGCTACTACGAAGGTGAGTGAATCACATATCCTTGTAACACATATCCTTGCAAATCAAAATATATTTTTCACTCTTGTTTTCCTTATCATAAATGGAGCAAACCCGTTTGTTTTTTTGTTTTTTTTACAGTAAAAAAAGAAGGAAGATCAGGTAATTAATTGTCTACCTCAAACACTCTAAACATACCCGACATTCTAGATGCACTGTCCTCCACATATTTTGTTGTGTACGTCCATTTTCTTCTCACCAATTTCATCATCATCTTTACCTGCATGCACATGTCCACACCATAGCCCCCTTTGTACAGCCACATGTGCTCCAGGACACCAGTCTCACCCTCCCACCCACCACAACTGTCTCACCATCATGAAAACTGTGGTGAGATGTTGATCATCACACAGCAAGTCAGTAAAGAAATGTGTGAATTGAATGTGCCGCTGACATTAACGTCTACATCTCCCTTTTTTCTGCTACTTCCCAGAGGTGCACTGGCAAGGTATGTATTTTAGGATTGTGTAATATTCACTAATTAAGTTGGAATTTACACTGCTATATCCAACATAACATTCACCTGTTTCCACTTCTTTCAATGTGTTCACATTAGGTGGTTGCTGGCCTATGAGAACACAATGTCCTTCCACTTCAGCAACTACTTTGTTGGTTATTTCAGCGAAACTACTGCTACTCTGGCTGGGGCAGGCTTCTCCGAGGAGAAAGAGAATCTCAAATGGTCAGAACTGCACGTGTAATATTAAGATAAAATATCTTCCTCTTTATTAACATTCTTAAAAATGCTCCTCACGTCACTATATTTCGTAGGGACATGACTGTGTCTAAACCCATGAATATAGAGTTTCCTCGGTCGATGGTGGACGTGGTAACGTCATGGAATCTGCCCATGTCTCACTTCCTGCACACCTGTAAGTTAAAATGCTCAATGGCAGCTTAATTTCTTCATTCTTAATATGAGTGGAATGGTAGTGACTCATTGTAGAAACTCTCTGATGTGAGTTGATGCTCTCATCCCACAGATGTCTTTAAGAGTGCCCTTAAATTTGGGACCTTCTCTGCCGTCATGGTGACATGTACAGCCAGTGCCCTTCTGCATGTGAGTGCTGTGTAAAGCAATAATTCCTTTTAATCTGAAAAGTGTCTGCGTCAACATGTGGATTGTTTTAATTCTGTCTCTTGTGTGTGATAGGGTTTGAGTTTTCATCTGGGCGCAGTACTTATATCCCTGGGCCTCATCACATACATTGAACATGGTAAAAGTCAGCCTAACGTTGTCTCTTTTCCACATTAGAACCATTCCGTTTAGAAAAGGTGCTTAGCTTTGCAGTAACGGGTAATTGCACCCACCATTACACACTTTTTTCTGCTCACCGCGGTGCTTGTAATTTATCTCTTATATGGTTGGAAAGGAGCAATTTCTTTCAGCTTCATTTTAATGCTTTGGTCTTGTTTTCTGTTGTAGTGTTGCGGAAGAGGCTCGCAGCCATTTTTAATGCCTGTATTCTGTCAAAGAAATGCGAACCGAACTGCATTCACCGAAACAAAAAGGTATAATGTTGCACCCTTTTTAAGAGAAGGTCCTTAATTGACAGTCATTTTTCATTGGGCTCTTTCAATTTTGCTTTCGTGTTAAAAGATTATTTCACCATTTTGGCAAATACACTGATTTGTTGGCTTGTGAGGAGTTTGATGCAGCCTATTGTCTTTGGCCATTGTGTGCCTATATGCCCCATATGAAGCATCAGCAAAAGGATGATTAGCTCACCTTGGCATAAAGACTGGAACCAGGCTCTATCCCCAAAACAACAATCAAAAACACCTTCCACAGTTCTAAAACACAAAGAAAATTATTCAATTTAGGTGAATTTAATCCATCCCCCCCTCCACACACACACACACAAAATGTAATCCAGTCATTTGCCCTTGCCCGGAGCCATAAGTATGCAGGTTCAACTTATAATTCATGATGCGTAAATAATGCATTTTAGCTCCCACCACAGCAATGCAGTGTATGTATTCTGTGTTTCTTTTATTTGTGCAAATGGCCTTTGTACTGGGATTGCTAGCACTTTGCTCTCAGAGCAGGATGTGCTCAAAGGGGGCTTACCTACTCTGGCCTAGTTAGCATTCCAGGAGAGAAATGTCCCCTCTATTTCTGTCCTTCACTGAAACAAAAATATGAAAACCAAATCCCTCCTCTGTATATTTTCCTTGGATTCAGCCTAAATATAACAAGGTTTTAATGCCAGAAATAAATTACACCTGCTGCCATTAGAAATACAGCAGGTCACATGGTCTGCCTCGTGCTGTCAGATTATGTATTTTGGGATTTTCTAGGCAAGATGCCCAACAAATGTCCCAAATGTTATATTTGTTGGACAAAGCAACAGCAGCAGGGATGTGAAATGGTAATTCATGTGAAGGAAAAGCAGGCTATATTGACTATATTTTCCCATTGAAAGACATTAGCCTTTTAAAATGGCTGTTATAGCTGCTTTAGAAACATGGTAGAGGAAAATCACCGCCTCTGTAAAGGAGGGTTGCTTGCCTTAAGTACAAACCCCATTTCTAGAAAAGTTAGACACTTTCTAAAAATGCAGTAAAACCTAAAATCTGTCATTTGTTAATGCACTTGAACTGTTTCACAGACCAAATGACAAAGAAACTATTCTGTGTGTTTCCTGATAAACTAGACTCATCTGGCCAAGAGCATCATAGCTTTTCTGAAAATAGTGGGTTTCATATATAAAAGGCTTATTCTAAGTAAAAAACAGTCTTTATATACTTATACAAACATACTTGTGGATATATATTCATTTTCTGCCATTAAACCCTCCTAAATGTTACACACTAAATGTTTTTAAGAAAGATGTGTAAAAGGATCTGAAATACTATACTGAATTAAGTGCATTTCTCTGTAGTTCATAATGATGTGTTGTCCCCCCCCCTCTGCAGAAGCTGTGGGTCTATACAATTAACATAGCATTCAGCACTTTGGCAGTTCTCCACCTGACATACCTGGGCTCTGTGTTCAACTCGAGTATGGACTACATAGAGGAAGAGGAGGTAAGATGAAATGATGAGAATATATTGGTTGCCTGAGCAGAGCAAGAGCATAATAAATGCTTGGTGGGAAATAAATACTATCAAGATAAAAACTAAAGGGAAGTAATTAAAATGACACTCAAATGTATGTATGTTATGAGCAATGCAGTAGTTTGGCTTGTGAATAGTAAAGGAACCAGTGGAAATATGCATACAGTATGTGTATGTACAACAGTAATGTGTCTACTGGCATCTTATTTAGGTTAAACTGTGGAGTCTTACTTAAGTTTAAGGTGACAACCATGACATGAATATGTGAAGTGCTATGTAGAAATGAATGTTTAGTTTATTGTCATTATACAAGTGAAAATACATAAGGGGAAGCTGTGTCGTTGCTGTATTTATGGGTCACTATCGGACTGTGATGTGTTCTGAGTGATCAGTTTGGATGAACATATTTCTAAATCTGTCAAGGTATGAACAAAATGAAAGTTGAATCTCAGGGTGTATTCTTGAAAGGTTATATGTCATTATGCACCGTCTCATTCAGTTACTGTTACGCCCCCTTCAGGATGATATCACACACCATACCATTCAGAAGTGGTCGGAGCTGAGCTGGACAAGCCACTGGGTGATGTTTGGATGCTGGATATTGTATCGCCTCGTTCTCTAATAATAACAGACAGAGAAAAGATGAAGGAAGCAATAATGAGCTATGTCAGGCTGGTTCTCCACTTCTGCACTGTGAACTTACCCTGCATTGGACCGAAGAGATCACATTCAACCTGTATATAACAGTTTGCCAACAAGCAGTTTCAGGTTGCATTGAAGTTGGCTGAGTAATCTATGACTATAACTGGCTGGGGACTAGTTTTGATATCTATGAAATTGTCGTCCGTTTCTCCCTCCTTTTCTCCGTATCACATCCTTTTTTTTTTTATCTGAGCTGCAGTTATCGAGCCCGTATGTTGTGACAGCAGTCGCCGATGTCTCACTGTGAGTCACAATCAATACCTGTCAGCATGGTGGAGATCTGCTGCTCCCTTTCTCTGGACACACAAGATTATCTAGGTTTCACCATCGACTGCAGCATTTGCCCTACAGGTGTGGTGAGGTTTTCCTTTCCCCAGTCACCTCACATGTTTCACAATCATATATTTTAGGTTTTAAACATAAACCTGACAATTATCGTATGGACAACAAACCCCATTAAAAGAAAACCAACAATGCAACAGTACACCTCTTCCTCTGACTTGCCTGTTTTACTGTGCTTCTAGCCTTTTAACTATTATTTGGTTATCTTTTAAAAGGCTAAATCTTTTCTTAAACAGCTGAACACTACTTTTCAGTTTTTCAGATCCATCCGTGTGTGGTGCTCTGGTGGCTCTTAAGTGCTTCAGAATGGTGAATGGTGAATGAGATGGATTCATTATAAAGATGGTGGTACATGCGTCACAAAATCGAGATCTAAGACAGAAGAATAATGCTTGGTCATTGTTTTGATTTGGACTTTTTGTGGGATTTGTTTTTATTAAGAAAATTGTATTTTTTTTAGAGAGATTGTCTCTTGAGCATGTTAAAAGAAAAAGCACAGGCTCTGGTATTAAGGCAGCAGTTTTATCATTGCCATTGACTTCCTCTATTGTGAATTTTAGATGAAAAGAAATCACAAAATTTATAATGAATTTTTGTGGTGCAGTTTCCTATTAGTGTTTCTTTTTTCTTTTGTGTTATTTTGATGAATTTAGCTTAGAAAAAGTCTTGTTAGTATTTGTGAACAACATTTGAAAGACACTTTTCACTATTCAGTCCTGGAACAAAAGTTAAGAATCAGGGTATTATCCATGTGTTACTGTAGAGCAAACGTGTCTTAACTTCTCTTCCAACTTCATAACACAGATTCAGTATTAAAAAAAATATATACTAAATATTTATCCTTAAGTGTGGAGTTTTTATGTCGCTGCTGCTTTTAAGGGTTTGTTAATGTAACTAATAAAAGAACTGGGCATATGTGTCAGACTGATCACATGCTGACTATATTTTCATGTTTGGAAGGATTTGCTTCCTGACAGTGGTGTAGTCTCTCAAATCAATCAATCAACGATCCAACATGTGTTTTAAATGCTGCTCTAATATTTAGTTTATATTTTATCTCCTGTGAATGTGAAGTCACTGATACACCTGTGATATATTTTCATAAAATTTTACATGAAACCTGGATTGACGTCATTGATTGTTGAATGTTTGGGGGGGGGGTGTTATATCGGATACACACAGTGTACACACAGGCTGCTGTACCAAATAGTTCTTTATTTTAATCATTCCTATTTACAAGAAAAATGCATGGACTGTTTGACAGTCAGGGAAATATTGTCTGAGATTCTTTTTATGAATATCCAATAAGCCAGAGTGGACAGTGTTGGGGAGAAGGGTGGAGAAACAAGGAGGAAAAACAGATGGTGATGGATGGAAATGGGTTCATTTTTTTTGCATTCTGTGAGAGGTGAGCAGATGAAAGGGCCAGGGTCCATGCTCAGAGGGGAAAGTGCAGCAGGGAGAGGATGTGTACTCAGCCCTGTTTGCCCCGAGGACCCCCATGTTTACGACGACAAGACCCCAGTAGTGTCTCCAAAGCCATTTTCACAAATGCCTGGAAGTTACTGTTTCTCTCCCTTCGGCTGTCCTGAAAGGGGATGAGACACAAACAGATACCTTCACTGGGGACACACAAAAACCACAGCACCTCACGTTTGTTTTTAGGAATGGAAATAGTGTAGTCTATGCACGCATTCATTTCTCCCACTAAAAATAAATTACGGTTTAAATAGGGGTCAACAAATGTCGGTTGATAAAAGTGCTTACCTCCTTGCTTCTTGTTGTCATCTCCTTTCTGATCATCTTTCTTCGGCTGCTCTTTAGGACTCTGAGGTTGCTGTGAAACCCAAACAAATGTAGGTTGAGTGGAACATTTTCAGATTGGGAGGAATCATAATTTATGCTATGCTTTCTGTTTATGATTTTCCTACCTTGGTAGTTGACTTCTTGTCTGATTTATTACCTGAAAATAGTGGAAATATTACATTTGGAAGAAAGCTCAGTCTGACTCATTTTGTCATTACACATCACTGAACATGCAGCATTTCTGGTATTCAGATGAATTAGAACTTCTTAAATTTATCTGATATCCAGCCAAATTGAAATATTTTGTTGTATTAAATTTTTTGCTGAACGTTACGTACCTTTCGTTCCTGGCATTTTGGCTGTGCTCCAAAGTCCTTGCTGTTTTTTTGAGAATGCAGTGTTAAATGTGGTGTTCACCCCGGTCATTTATGGCCAGTGCTTGTGAATGGCTCTGTGAGTGGGGCCCCTTCGAGAAAGGGCGCCATGAACAAGCAAAGAGCCCCGTCAGCTGAGCAGCACACCCCACGGCTCTGCACATCTCTGCTGAGCCAGGCAAAACCTTGCAGCTGACCTTGTCATACTGCAATTGTCAACCCACCAGAACTGTGCTCATGTATTGTGAATTATGGGAAAGCATTCTCACCATGTTACAAGTCACATTACAGTGAATATTATTGCTTTTTATGTCAACTGTGCCTTGGATAACACACTCATTGGTCACACAGGTTGGATAAATTAGAAAAAAATTTGTCCTCAGAAGTCAAAATGAGAAGATTTTGTTGTTGACTTTTCTGAATTAGCCCCCAGTTTTGTCATCACTATACGAGAAGAATTTCTGTTTGTCTGACAGAACAGCATGACTGACAAAGTAAGAAATTGTATTTGGTACAATTTTTCTTAGGCTGTGTCACCAATACAAAAATGAAAATCCTTGCAAAATGGTCCAAATCCAGATCAATATCTAGATCTGAAGCAGTGATTCTTTAATCAGTTCATGGGAATCATTTTTTGAGTGTATTTATGCTGTGAAAAAAATAATTCTGAGATTAAAGTAAGAATTCTGAGAGTCCGAATGAGAATCTCAAAATCAGAATTTGAGATTAAAGTCAGAATTCTTTGAATAAAGTCAGAATTCTGAGAGTAAAGTCAGAATTCTGCAAGTAAAGATTAAAGTCTGAATTCTGAGACAATAGTGTGAATTCTGAGTTTCTGACTTTTTAATTTAGTTTCCTAAAATATTTCACATGTGGCCCTATTCCTCTTCCATAGTAGCTCATTAGCCCCCAGGTCATTTAGAGTTTGAGGCCACTGATGTAAACGCTGTTCGGCATCATGTGGATTCATGCGGCCTCACTGGGGGCTGGGCTGCTGGTTACACCGAGTCACGTGACCTGACAGGAAACCGCAGCGATGGAGAAAAGCTAAGGAAGGTGAGTCGTTTCACATGATTCTCTCCACTTGTCTTTGGCGCGTCACCACAGTGAAAACACGAAACGGTGTGTAGAGTTAAAAACGGCTGGACTCTTTATGATCGCCGAAGAATAGGCCGGAAGTAGATTATGCTAGGACATCGCGAATGATGTTGTGGCTAACATGCTATTTGCTAATATGCTAGTGTCAGGTAGCCTTAGTTGTCAGTAGGGAGGCTCCACTGGTTTTGGTGCTTGATTGCGATATCTTTTCATTCTGTATCACAGTTTTATTTGTCACCTTAATAAGTATCGTAAAAATAAAGGTCATAATTAAAGTCACAACACATTAACATGTTGTGCTGTGGTGCCATTTCATCCTGCATCATCACTTGAGTCGGTGTTGTGATGATGGGGGCGACATTTCATTTATTCAGGGGTCTCCAACCTTTTTTTCTTCTTCTGAGAGCTACGTTGACTAATTGAGAATGGCCGGGAGCTGCTCGTGTTTTTTAAACATTTATTCTCATAGCTTCTTTCAACCCAAACAAACTGAATGAGCTTGTTTTGCCTGAACGTTTACGAAACGTTGGTGTCCACAAGTCACATTTTGCAATAAACGTAACAAAAATAGTATTTAATACACCCCCATGTGCGTTTTGTATTTCTGTATTCATTTCTTCCCATTATATCTCACATACTGTTAAATCAAAATATTATTGCTGTCAAAACTAAACAATGCATTTTGAATTACATCGAAATTTTGGCTTATTCACTTTTCATGTTGTTATTATCTGCCTACATGACACAGTATCACTTCACCATAGTATTCACATGTACAGCTGTATGTATGATGTATACTCTGCATTAGTCCATGGGCCAGACCAGATCCACTTAAGGTGGCAAAATGTAGTAATAATGTTTGAAAATGTCCATGTCTGTAGATGATATTTTGGCATGATCCTGACTTATAGCTATGTCATAGCAGCTAGCTCATCAACAACCCTGAAGTAAATTGCAGTGTTAGATGCTGGTGCATATCCTGGTTTGGGCTTTTTTTTTTTTTTATTTAGATGACTTATAATATTGTGTTTGATATCATTTTAAAGAGAAGTTTCTTGCTCCATCACACCTGAATTAAATTAATGGATCATTAGGATTTTGCAGTGCTTAGTCATGAGTTGACCATTTGAATCAGGTGTGTTGAAGCAGGTAACATGTGGTGAAGTGGGTACCCAGGACCAGCATTGAGAAACCCTGAATTACGGTGTGCATACAGTATGTCTAAGGTGAACATTAAAAAAAAACATTCATGGATAGAGTGGTTAGAATTTATTAAAGTACAAGTGTGCTATTAACTACAGTAGTATATATTTCAACAAAGTAGAAATAGATTGTTTAATTGTTAAAATAGCAACATGAGCTTTATTTTGACAGGGATCTGCTCTGGCAGTGGCTTCAGTTTTACCCAGAGTGTTTGTGGAATGGCAGCAGTTTGGCAGCAGGTTTTGGCAGTGGATGCAAGGTAAGACTGAGTTAGGCGCTAATCCTTTAAAATGATGAAAAAGTTATTCAGACGTGTAATTGCTTACGGATCACTTGTGACTTATTGTTTGTGGTGTGTCATTTCCTCTCCTCCTCAGGTACAATGCTTACCGCACGCCTACGTTTCCACAGTTCCGAACTCAGTACATCCGCCGACGCAGCCAGCTGCTCAGAGAGAACGCCAAGTGTGGCTTTGAGCCAGGACTGCGCAGGCAGTACCTGAGGCTGCGCAGTCAGCTGCTGGCCCTGCGCTACGGGCCCCTGTCTGAGCAGAGCAGCTTCAGGGCCAGCAGTGTGCGTAGCTCCCGCACCACACTGGACCGCATGGAGGTCAGATAAAAATAAACGGAAAGGCTAGTGAAAATAAAAGAGAATGAATAGCAGGGATGTGCTAGCAGGGTGCTCATTTGATAAAAGCATTGAAACAGAGAATATAGCATATGAAAGCCATTTGGATGGTCAGACTTTAGGTTACATCAATCAGCAGCATAGCCAACAACCCTCCTTGAATATTAAGCTGAGCAGCTTGGTTGAAATGGCTGGCTTCCCCTTTGTATATGAGCAGTGTCCTTGAATTAAAACTGCATTGTATTTTTCATTATTTATGGCTATTTTATGATTATTTATGGTCACAATTCTTCTCTTTATTTACACTCACTCCTATGAGGTTCTCTCTCCTGTCCTCCCTCTTCTTTCCTCCCCTCCTCATGGGTAGGACTTTGAGGAGGACCCCCGCGCCCAAGGGGCTCGTGGCCACCGCCGGTCCGTCAGCAGAGGCTCCTACCAGCTCCAAGCCCAGATGAACCGAGCTGTCTATGATGAGAGGTACCAGGAAATCCTTAACTTTCATCCAACATTTTGTCTTCTTTCTCCCTTCATCTTTTACTTTGCATCTATATTTTTGTCACTCACTGTCTATAATCCTGTTTTTGGTTGTATTGAGTAAAATTCATATCAAATGACTAACAGTAGTTGTATTGTTTACATGCTTACATGGGGGTATTTTGTTTTTGGCTGCAGGCCTCCGGGCAGCTTGGTGCCCACCTCGGTGGCAGAGGCCAGTCGTGCCATGGCAGGAGACACAACTCTGAGTGAAAATTATGCTTTTGCTGGCATGCACCACATATTTGACCAGCATGTAGACTCTGCTGGTGAGTAAATTAAATGTATAATAATCAAATTGTGAACATAAAGCATCAGTTTCTTCTTTACTCTTACATCATTGCCCTTCCTATAGTTCCACGGCTGCAGTTTGCCAATGACGACAAGCACCTGCTGGCTTGCTGCTCATTGGACGGCACCCTGTCCATCATGACTTTGTCCCCATCTCCTCCCCGTGTGAAGGTGACACTAAAAGGCCACGGAGGTCCTGTCACAGACTTTGCATGGTCTCTGAGCAATGACATTATAGTGTCAACATCACTGGACGGGATGCTGCGTATCTGGAACACAGAGGATGGTCGTTGTATCCGAGAGGTCAGAGACCCAGAGTCCAGCGAGCTGCTTTGCTGCACTTTCCAGCCAATGAATAACAATCTTACTGTGGTGAGTCCCATTTGATACCTGTCAACATTTTTATGTTCTCTAGTCCTGATTCCTTGTGGTACAAAGATCCTCATCTAGCCAGCTGTAATTTTAGTTTTTATTTTATAAACTAGCTATAGCTCAAGTTGTGTGTTTGTCCTACTTTTGTTTCCTGAGTCATTCACTGAAGGAAATGGTAAAATATGATTGTAAGAACAATCATATTCCTAAACAGTTTTTTTTTTATTCCAAAAATTATTTTATTGTGAATACAAATATTGTGTAGCCAGTACTGCTTTTCTTGATATGCCATGTACTGACTGATCAATTTTATGACTTGTACAATTCAGCTCTGTTCTGGTCCTAAGCTGTGTTTCCACCGTGTGGAACAGTTCAGTTTAGTACAGTATGGCACGTATTTGTTTACGTTCCCATTAGGAATTGTAGTAGGAGTAGTCATTGCACTGGTACATACCATTCCAATCTATACTGTACTGTACCAAACCAAACTATACCATTATGGAAACACAACACTAATGTCCCAAGAAACCTTTAATGAGAGAATGTTAGTTGAGCAGTTCTAATTCTCTGCTTGGATTTTAGCACATGCTTTCAAATTAATATGTAGTTCACTGGATTCAAACGTTGCTATTTTTTTGTTGGAAGTATAATGCAAAAATGCTGTATGCAGGCAAACCAAACCTCATATTGCTATCCTTTCATCCCGTTCTAAATGGGTTCATGCATATTTACACTCTGCAAGTATTGATTGTTTTGTATCAAATATCAGCTTTTGTAGTCAAAACCAAAGGGGTAAATGTCTTGGATGGTTTTAAATTAAATCTGCTTTTCAGTTTGATTGAAGAGCACAATGTGAACAGTAAGCAGCGCTGTAAACAGCAGTGTCCATTTACGCTTCATTAAGCGAAACATGAGGGAGATGGAGATTTGTTTTGTCTGACAGAACAATAAGGGATTTGAGCAGGAACACATTAATATCTGTAGTACAGAATTTAAAATCAGGGTAGCACAGGTTTTGCTGCCCTGTCATTTGTCTCACCTGCCATATAGACAATGATTAATGTTGGATTAAACTGTGCCTGTGTTGTCATATTTGTGTATAAACAGTAACACACATTTTGTTTATTTTCAGCAATCAATCTTTAAACAGTATGTCATATATAGATCGCAGTTTATTTAAGGATTGCATTATATTACATTTTATCATAAGAGAGTTAATGTAATGTCATCTCAGTGCTGCCTTGTGGAAATAATGAAGGTCCTCACTCTGCGTTGTGGTTTCCAGGTGGGAAACAGCAAGCACCACCTGCAGGTGGTAAACATCTCCACTGGAAAGAAGGTGAAGGGGGGCTCCAGTAAGCTGACAGGCCGCGTGCTGTCTCTCTCCTTTGATGCTCCGGGCAAGATCCTTTGGGCTGGCGATGACAGGGGAAGCCTCTTCTCCTTCCTCTTTGATATGGCCACAGGTACTATCTATTTTGGCAGAGTGAAATATGCACTGACCACATTACAAATGAGCAAATGCCCTAAAATCAAATTACCTGGACCCACACCAAATTTTACTTGTTCATAGATATTAAAGCTCAGTCTTATTTCACTCCTTGCTTCAACCACTTAGCCCAACCCATTTTTTTTTTTTCATGTTGAGGCTATTAGCTTTTTTTTCTTCCAGATTAACCAATTTACCATCATAGAGCAAATGTTGGGTAGTATGTTGTTATCGCTGGAGATGTTTTCTAACAAGTCTATGCTTTACTGGAGATAAACACTAAAAAAAAAAAATCCACGACAGTGATAGAAAACAGCTAACGGTGGCCTTTTTGTGATGACATGTTGAATATTTGGCAAAAACATGATGGTGTATTGTGTTCTTGAACAGGTGTTCCATTCCATAGGGGTAGATTTTAACTAGTACCCCTAACTGTTAAAAAAAAAAAGAGAAATGGGATTGGGCTTAATACTCTCTTACCACTCTGATCCCTGCATTGTTTCATGAGAAACTGTTAAGGAATTGTAAGATAAAATTCTTGTGTCCCCAGAATTGAATCTCTTCCATAAGTTAATGGCTCCTCCTTGGCTTTGACCCTGTCCTCTCATTCATTTGACAGAAAATGGGTTCAGTACTCAGTTTTCACGTAATCCTGCTAATGCATAGAAAGACTGATATACGGCACCAAACACATGACCTACTCTGGGGATCTAATTATAAGGAAGTTTTTGTTTTTTGCACTGAATGAGAGGGAAAGCTGTTGATGTGTCTCTGACGGTCTCTGCCGGTCTCTGCTGTTTCTGCCTGCCCTCCCACAGGGAAGCTGACCAAAGCCAAGCGTCTGGTGGTGAATGAAGGCAGCTCCATCTGCAGCATATCTGCTCGGTCCTGGATCAGCCGAGAGGCCAGAGACCCCTCCCTGCTGGTCAATGCCTGTGTCAATAAGCTGCTTCTGTACAGGTCAGTCTGTAAAGTCACTGGTTATTAATAGGCAATTTTGCCTGCAATGTGAAGACATTTACTTTAAATTGGAAACATTTAAATTCGTTAAATATGTATGTGAAGATGTGTTTGCATTACTGTCTTTAATTTAATCTCTTATGTCACAATTTTATTGGCAGGGTGGTGGACAATGAGGGCACGTTACAGCTTAAGAGAAGCTTCCCAATCCAACATGGTTCCCAGCTGGTTCACAGCATCTTCTGCCCCCTCATGTCTTTCAGACAAGGGGCTTGTGTGGGTAAGACTTTGCTCAGTGCTCCTGCTGTGATATTTGAATAGAAAATTAGACCACAGTTCATTAATTACAGGCTGCCCAGTGTGAGGAAAAAGGAAATGTAGGGAAAAGCTTAATGCTGCTTTTGGATAAAAAAAAAAACCTAATTCGAAAACCCAGCAACTGTTTATCTACCTTGTTTGAAGCATGTGTGTTTATCCAACAAAGAGGTTGATAGATTTTTTTTTTTATAGATGTAATAAATTCTACTATAAGTTGTTTACATGAGAGCCATAATATTTGACATTACTTGATCCCAGAGCTCCAATTAACAGGTGTTCTCACTCATAAAATAACCTTGCAGAATCTTCAGTAATTGTTACTTACATAGTGTTCAAAAAGACATCAAAATGACAAATAACAAACAAGCATCATCTCCATACTCTTTTAAAATATGTTATAAATATAAATCTTGTGTTTTGTGTACCAAAGTCCATAGATAAAATTTGTTATTTTACACAATGGCACACAGGAGTTATTGCCTGTGTTTGAAATCCTTTGTTCTCATTTACCAGAGTGACACAAAATTAGTAAACTTTGCAGCAATAGACCAGATACTTCTGTGTCTCTGCTTTTCCGTGTGGGTTTAAATGCAGGAGAGTGAGCGGTTCCTAAACCTGGTTTTCAGCCAGAAAAAGCTTTCTAATGGTGAGATAAAGCAGCGGACATATAACGTTCGTATGCTATAAACTCATACAGACATGGATTTTAATAGGTCAGCCTTTTGTTTAATGGTTAAAATCTGCTTCACAAGAAAACAAAAAAACTAAACATCCCTTTAAGTGAAATATTTAGTTAAAATATGTGTTACAAATGACAAACACTGATCTTTTTGGTCAGTGTTGCAGGTCTCAGTTTTCCCACAGAACTTTATCCATTCTGGAGACAGAACTCCACTAACATGGTCTTCATTGTTTGAATTTAGGCTGGTTTAGGTTTAGCCATAAACACAAGTGCTGACCTCAGGATGTGTTATTTTGTACAGTAAACAGCGCCCTAGTCTAATGACCACCTGATTTCTTTTGTTAAATTTTGTTTTATTCTCTCAACTCATAAAAGGTATATCGGGGAGCGCCGGGATATTTAAGATGTACTGCTTTGCAGCCAGAAATTTAGTGGCATATGATTTTTCTGTTCAATAGTTGGATGAAAACGAAGTTGAATTTTGAAGATATGTATTCATCTTAATCAGATTATTGCATCCGATTGGAGCTTTGGCAGCAGCGATTATGTTTGGAGTATGAATAATGTCTCAGGTCAGCTGTCAAATTGCTGGTATCCAAAATGAATTATTCTAGTGAACTTTCAGTCGGTTATGTTGTATCTTAACTTCTGGTTCTTTGAATCAGTTGTCAATAACTGTAATTACTACTGTGTCATAACCACTGTACAGTAATATCCCTGTGCAATATAGATGTCCACAGTACTTCTCTTTATTATTGGACTGCATCTGCATTTACACTTTGTAGTGGCATTGTAGTGGCACACCTCACCACTTTAAGGTATATACAAACTTATACACAGTTCACTTATTTAGGTTCATTTACTGTTTTCTAATACTGTTTATACACTGTATATTGTTTCATAACTTAAACACAATTCACTTATTTTAGTTCTGTGTTTTTCCTAATACTGTTTATATACTGTTTATTGATACTTATTTATTCAGATCTTGTATATTTGACACAGAATAAAATATTTTACTGTTTTCTGATTTTTAGTTGTAATGAAAACAATTCCCCCACTGGGATCAACCAAGTATTTCTGATTCAGATTCTTATTTACTGTCTTGATACAGTGACAGGCAGCGAGGACGGCTGTGTTTACTTCTTTGACGTTGAACGCAACACAAAGGCAATAGTGAACAAGTTGCAGGGTCACAGTGGACCAGTGCTGGATGTCAGCTTCAACTGTGATGAGAGTTTACTGGCGTCTGCCGATTCTACTGGCATGGTCATCATCTGGAGGCGGGAGCAAAAGTGATACTTCCATGTCCTGCGTACAAAAAAAGCCTGCTGCTTTGTAACCGTTCAGATTTTCACTGCAATGTAACAGGTGGCATTAAGTGTTTAATTTAATGATACTAAAGTGCAATCAGATAACATCACATGCTCTGTAGGTGGTAGGAATGTCTTACAGAATGGGGTGTGTGTGTGTGTGTGTGTATATGTGTGTGTGTGTGTGTGTGTGTGTGTGTGTGTGTGTGTGTGAACATGTATAATTACAGCTGCAGATGAGAAATGCTTTTCATCAAAATAAGAACACTTCTCTCATGCATGTGTCAAAGCTTACCACTGACTCATACGGAAATGACTGAATCCACACGACAAGAACACAAACGCAATCTTCCTGAGAAACCAACACTGTAGCACACCGCCGGTCCCTCTGGCATAGATTCAGTTCACAGTTTATGTAACTGTTACTCAAGCAGTGTAATCAAGTGTTGTAAAACCGCCTTTGTTTGACCTGTTGGCTGTTTTGTCCATGTGCATGATATTCACGCCAGAATCAGTCATAGGCAAATCAGATTGATCATAAAATTATATGTGTGGTTTTTAAGTATGCGTTTTTACTTAGCTGTTTGTTTGTGTGTGTGTTTTTCAGGTCATGCAGATTCATATGTTATTTAATGCACATACAGATTAAACTACTGTAACTGTTGATAGTCTTTGGGTCATTTTTTTTTTTTTTACATTTTAAAATGGAAATTCTACTGTGTGAAGAGCTCAGTGTAGTATAGTGGTCAAACCTACAGTGTAGAAGAGTGTTAGTCATTGTGTGGGTCTTCATGATCCACACATGATTCCCCCCTACAGCAGTGAATAAATGTGTTGCATTTATTGTGGGAAAAAACATTATAGTGTGATATAAGATGGGGTTTGTGTTTAAACATTGTGTGGGTTTGTTGTCATTTAATGGTTTTAAAGGTTTACTACTTTGGTCCAGATCTCAGCAGCTGTCAGATGCTCTGCCATATTTATTTTGCTGCAGGTCATCAAATGTGAATCCTAAGCCAGTGACTCTTCAAGTGCCATCATTCAGCCTAAACCCTTACTTGTCATGTTCTTTGGTTTAGATACCTGCTAATGTGTGAATTCCCCATTCACCACCAGCTGCAGTATGTGTTAAATCATATACAGTCGGCATGTTTGCACATTGAAGTGCAATGGTGAAAACAAATTCCTATAAACACCAGCTTCTAAGTGGTTAGAATACAGATATTAGCATTAACCTCAGCGTTCTATGTTCTTATTTTATATATTTCCCCAGTTCCACAGTTCCGATGTGCGTGCCAATTTCCATCCATTTTTGTTTAGAGCCTCAAAAATGTGGTGATTGCAAGAAAAGCAAATCCAGAAATTCTAATATGTCCTTGCACCACTATGTGAGTGCTTAAGCCCTAATAATAAATATTATAAAATGAAATAATGGTTTCATAATCATAGTTCAGAAATAACAAGCTAATTTTCTTACTTCTAATTTCAATGTAACAACTTGGTAATGAGAATTAGTATAAGCTACCATCAGGGTAATGCCTTCACATGGAAAAACTAGTTAAAAAAAATTTATCATAATTATCACGTGATGATATGATGTTGAAAATTCTTTCTCTCTGTGCGTCACATGCTCGATATTTGGTTTCGTTAAAAAAAAGCCTCTCTTCTTGTGTTTACAGGCACAATCTCTACCTGTTTCTCTGCAATTTAAGTTACAACATTACATTATTAGTACCAAGTAATTTCCTTTTTAATTTTCCATCCATACTATAGTTCAGTTACCATGTTATTACTGTAATCTAAAGTGTCAAACTGCACAGACAGGTCAGCGGTTCATGGCCTCAGCATGGGAACTCCCAAAGTAATTTCTTTTCTTGGTCTCAGCATGACCAAGAGTTGTTAGTCACATCTCGTTTTAAAGATTGTTCACGGCAGAGGTGTATCCAGTGTTCCGCAAAAACCAAGTCTGTTGGCCCTTCGTTTTTTTCATGGGACCCTTGGATTTGGCCCTGACTAGCAGCAGTTAAATCTAAACATGTTGGTTTTGTAGGTCTGGACAAGTCATAAAAAATGATACAGCACGATCGGCATGGCACGGCAGGAAATTAGTATACACATCTGTCTTAAAAGAACGTGAAGGACACTTGAGCTGAATGTCTTTAACAACATGGATGCTTAATCCACAAATTGAGTGGCTTGAGAATCGACTTCTTCCCCCCCCCCCTCAGGTTTGGTGAGGGTGTTGTGACGTGTGGGAGTGGGAGCACCATGAATGGTCGCTGTCAGGGAAGGTCAGGACAGGTCTTTGTCTGAAACAGGCAGGACCAGGCGCTGATAAAATAAGCACCAAATAAAAAAAGAACAATCCAAGGGAGCAACGGTGAACTCTCTCTCTCTGCTCAGGACAACACAGCATGGTCTCTGCGTCTTCAGAACCAACGGTGGGCGAGCATAAGTTTTCGCAAATGAGTAAGGCGGCCTTTGTTGTGGTGAATCTTGGAGAGAGAGGTGGGAAGAAAACTAAAAATAAGCACTTGGAGACAGAGAGGCACAGTCGGAGAGAACCTGCTAAACCTGGACAGTTAGAGAACGCTCACAGCTGATGCCGTTCACTGTGGACACATATTTTCAATCAGCCACTGTCGGCGTACGTACGCACAATAGAAATCATCTCTCATTCAAATCAAAATATGGGCCACTTGTTTTTCGAGAGAATAGACAATCACACGATGGCTGGGTTTCAGTCAGGTCCTAATTAAGACTAAACAAATTTCTTTCTTCCCACCCTTTCGATTCTTCTTTATAACGGTTAGAAGAATAATTATATGGTGAGGTAGGCTGCACATGTGTATGATTGCACATGTGCAGATTAAGTAAAATGACTGTTTTATTTCTGTGCTTTATGTTTCTGGTTCTGCAGAGGAGTGAACCCTTTGTGATATTTAAACATGCCTTCCGTTACTTAAGAGCTTATGGCTGACTACAATTCAGATACTTGCTTAATTATGAATGTAAAATGTTTTTTCTAGTCCTTTGAGTAATTAAACCCAGATTTAAAAAAAAAAAAAAAAAAACCTGGAATGAACAGAAAAGCAGTAATTCTTTAGATTTTATGTGAATTACATGATTTCATATAGCATATATATCTATGACACATATCTAAGATGAAATTGGTGACATTCTACATTACACTACTGTAATGACATAGTAAAATAAGAGTATAACCAAGATATTAAGTGGATACTATGAAAATAGCTGTAATATTAAGTCTTTATTACCCCACTGTTACACTATAATTACCAAGCTGAAAACTGCATTAGACATACAATGGTATTAACATAATATTGCCTCCCCATTATAAAGCTATTATACTGTTACCGTGTTACCACTGCACAGTAATGGCAGGTGTTGCCTGACAGTTTTAAATGGACATGAATGTTGAATCTCATATTCTTGTGCACGATTGTCTGTATGTTTATGTTTATGTTCTTCACACGTTTGAAAGACACTGTGTCACAAAACATTTGTCTTTGCTTCATTATTTCACACAAGCTTATGGAAACCAGAATTCATCAGAAATTAAGCATTTAGATTATTTTTTGTTTTGATAGTAGGACCTACAGCTTAGTAGTTAATTACGTAAAGGCGCAGTGTGTAAAATTTTGTAAAAACTATTGGTAAAGGGTCATGTTGCAGCTGAATATCCCCATGTAGCCTGCAGTTCTTATCAAAAAATGTTTAGTTTGTCATCATTTCATACAATCAAGTGATTGTGCACTTATAAAAAAATAAGTGTAAATATTTTATCGCTAATTCCTGGAAATTAAAACAATTTAACCCAAATTTTACACACTGGAACTTTAATATTAACTAACTGATTTCTTGACTCTTTTAATCTTTTCTGTTTGTGCTGCTGTGACACTATAATTTAACGATTTACATGATCCTGTACTTGTCATTCATGGTTAAATATTAAAGACTGGCTTCAAATAAAAAAAAAGAACCTATTTGTTGGATCCAACCACATTTTTGGTCCCTCACAGTTGCTCCGTCCAATCTATCGATCTAATATCGCTCTATTCCGTGTTCACCTGCCCCTTCAGATTTGACATGTTGGTTCTGGAAAAAGAATAGTTTAAAATAGTCTTTACTCTGGAGTTTTGGTTATTCAGTGCTTACAGGAGATTACTTGTTGATTTCATGTGGCGAAGTGTTCAAAATAAAACTGAGACATTACAGAAAATCATTTTTGCTGCACTCAGGAATACACACGGGATGTAATTTGTGCTATGTGTCCTAAAAGTGGCCTATTTCTGGTGAAGTGCTCTCCAGCCATGTCAACATGCAGGCAGGTCACAAACTCAAAATGCATCAAAAGTAGAGTCTTTATTGATGAGTGGGCAAAAGAACCACCTCGGTTAAACTGTACACTTACAGGAATATCATCTCGCAAAGGAATGCCAGACGTAAAAATGATGGATCTCGGTTCACTTGTTCACTTTGTCCTTCCACATCAACATCTGTACAAGTTGTAATCCCTGTCACTGAAATCTATGAAATGCAGTGGAATGCATGCTATAACAGTATGCTGTGCAAGTGTCCACATTTAGAAAAACCGAGTGCACAAATATATCTATGCTTACCATACTGTAAGTCGGACATTTTCATTACATGAATCTTAATTTGGGGAGACAGCTTAATGTAGTCTAAGCTGGCTTCCATACTGCCAAACCTCTCCAGAGTTGATTCCAGCTTTGATTTTAAATGTAATGTGATCCAGACACACAACTGGTGACGTTACAGTCGAGGAGAAATATAAGAGGGCCTGGTAACATTCAAGCTTCCTTTGCATTAAGTGCTACTTCGGTTTTTTCTTTTCTTTTCTTTTTTTTTTTTTTTTTATTCTCATAACAGTACTCAAAAAAACATTCTCAAGATCATTTGCAAATAAATCTTAATTTGCGAATGATTTTTTTTTTTAAAGTCTTAATTTACATTATCATTTAAGTCATTAAAGCCTATTGACTGTAATGTACAAACGTTTTCTAATTCAGCGGTTCCCGTTTTTACTGTACATTACCATATAGAATGAATCTATTGTAGGTTTTCAGTTATAGAAAGTCACTTAAAGGATACATTTCCATATGATGACCATTCAATTTTGCATGGTTTTGAAACCACAAGATGGTGGCTGTTTCCAAATCTTTCTGGAACCTATTTTGCCATCATTATTTGTCACTTTCTTTCTTTCCTTTCACCCTCCCCTCTTCTTTTCTTCCTCTCTCTCTTTTTCACTCACACACACACACACACACACACACACACAAATGCTATATAAAAACACACAAGCAGGAATATACATTCCTGTACAGTCTATACAATATCAAATCAAGTCATATTTCAAAATAGTGTAATCTGCTTAACATGTATTGTTTACAAAGTAAAGGAAAACAGGCAAGTTTTTTTTTTTTATGATACAAAGAAAACCCGACAGGCCCCAAATCAAGTCCGAAAAAATCAAGCATGTTAGGGGCTTCTTAGGGTCACAACAGCTATTTAAATGTGTCCAGGGTTATTGGGTCCATTCAGTGTCCACTGCAGTCTCCTTTGAAATAGATGAAAAGATGTCCAGAGTGGCCTGTCAATCAAACCAGACCATTGATGTGTTCACTGATGTGTTTCAGAGTTAAAGATTAAAGATTCCTTTATTGTCGCTATACGCATAGGCATCGTACAGTGAAATTAGGGCACGGGGAGCTCCTGGCCGCTGCGTCCGTGTGTGCTGCCATGACAGCTGGCAGATAACACATTAGTCATGTTCTGATCAACGTTTCCTTTTCACAGTCCACAGCACATTTTGTCAACGATCTAAACCCTCCGTGCGTCCGTTTTGCGCCTCGTGTGACACAGAAAATATTTCTCGGAAACTCTGGGGTATGTCCCTCTGAAATAAGGCAACATCAATTTAAAATGGCATCTGTCACACTTTGTCGGAGCGGTGATTGGGATCTCTCCTACCTAGTAATCACACAGTACATCATCAGAAATAGAAACTGGGGGCTTCTCTTCCCCCCCCCCCCCGGCTAAAAACCTTTGCACCCGACACATTTATTCAAATATCAACATTCCTCATAAAATAGCACTGTGCCTGCATTTGTTGGCAAAAATTTGATTTTGTTGTGCAAAACAACAAAACAGACACTTAAACCAAGGTGCATTACATCAATTCTAAGCGTCACACGTCCCTTAAAAACCTGAAACATTCACTTCATTAAGCTGTTATCGTATCACATGATGCAGTAGGCCTCATCCTGGGGCAGGTGTTGTTTAGTCCTCCAGTAGGTGGGCAGGTGAGCTCTCAGCACTTTCCTCAGGTCCTCATTGAGCAGGAGACAGAAGATGGGGTTGACCCCAGCCTGGGCGAAGCTCATCCACACTGTGATGGACAGGTACCTGTGAGGGATGGTGCAGGACTTGACAAACACCCTCCAGAAACATGCCACGATGTAGGGAGCCCAGAGGACCAAGAAGAGCAGGGTGATGGTGTAGAACATCCTGCCCAGCCTCCTCTCTGACCTCACCTCTTCCATCCCGAGCAGCCGCCGGTGTTGATTGTGTAAATTTTGCCTGATGCCCAACAGAGTGGGTGGCATTGGACCACGACCAAACCCTGCAATCCAGTTAGCTGCGGCTTGACCCGTGGCACCGGGACCGTGGAAGGTCCAGTTCTGGCTGATAGCTGGCACCAGCTGGACAGGTTTCATCTTGCGGTGCCTATACTCAAAAAGCAGCAGCTTGGCATAGAAACCGTGGGTGGCCAGAACCACCACAGCCAGCATGAGCATGAAGCCCAGGGTGTCGTTGGTCTTCAGGTAGCGGTGTTCAAAAATACACTGATCCTCATCGCGGATGAACTTGTATGTCCCAACATCAAAGACAGGTGGAAACGCCATGGCAACAGCCAGTGTCCAAACCATGCAAATGATGGCGGCACAGGTCCAGATGGTCATACGTTTGGCGTAGAATCGGTGGTGGGCGATGGCAAGGTAGCGCGTGACAGCCACACAAAACAGCATGAAGGCAGCATGAAAACAGAACAGCACAGCCATGAAAGCCACAACTTTACAGCTCAAGGCACTGTAGGTCCAGGCCGAGCTGTTGTGGACAGAAACCAGCACAAAGGGGAAGCAGGCGGCTGAGCGAACTGCATCGGCCAGGCACAAGTCCAGGAGAAAGAAGTAGGGAGCCTTGTGAAGTGTCCTGTCTCGTAGGACCAGCATGGAGACCAAGAGGTTGCCTACAAGACTGACACAGATGATCAGACCCAAGAAGACCAGCTTAAAGTAGGCAGACATATCTGTGGCAGAGACTCCTCCACTGTTGCTGCTGCTGTCACTGCTGCTGCTGCTGCTGCTGCTGCTGCCGCCTCTTGCTAGTCCGCTCTGTGAAGCCAGCACAGCCAGCAAACTGCCCGGGCCATCGATGGCAAAGCTCTGGTTAGCCATTCTTTCACCTGCCACGAGAGCCTGCCTCGCTCGGCCCTGTACGATCTGAACTGATCCGCCTACAGCCGTCGTCTCCCTCCGCTCGCTCGTCTTTACAAGGAGAGGCTGGAAGGATCTTTTCTACCTGACAGACTCATCTTTCCTCTTTTTTCCCGCAAGCACACCACCTGCAGACAGAAAGACACATTTTGAAGAATAAAACAAACAAACAAAAAAAAAAAACAAGATGCTCTAAAGCAGTTAATCTGCTGAACGGACACAGTATTCAAATTTTAACAGCATGGATGTAGAAGTGCTGTGTTGGGCAACACGGAGGAAATCTCTGCCTTCCTGTTTCTCTGAGGCTGGGATCAGATCAGCAGCTCTACAGCATGCCAGCTCCTTGGCTCTCTCAGTAATTACCTTGCCCGTTGCTAAGATACAACAGCTCACATACTTTGTGCAAGTGTGGGTGTTTGAGTGAATGCATGGGGGTGTACAGGGGGATGGAGCAGACACAGTTCAACCAACACTGGCTATGTCCAACAAACAGAGATGTTGTAAATGAGTAAAGAACATTTTATGCTTTCTCTCTTGATGGTGTGTGCATGTGTGTGTGTGTGTGTGTGTGTGTGTGGCAAAGAGCAGAGGGTGTAATCTGTACCATTCACAGCATATAACAAATGTGAGAAAATAATGGCAGAGCAGGCAGCCATTTGGATTTTTACCGTGGACGTGAAATGTGGAGGGAGAAAATCATCGTTTATCGTAGCCGGGCCTTGAAACTGGGAAATCATCCCTGTTTAAGGATGTCATGATGGAAAACATGCACCTCACTTTTAAGGATGCAGCCTCTGCTAACGACGAATTCATGGGCACAAGGTGACAATAAAACATAGCCGTGCCTGTCTGGGTGGGCCTTGTCTATGTAGGCCATGAAACACCATATGATTTGCTGTGACTGTAGGTCTCATTTTTATCAACACATACCAGCTTTCTGCCACCTTGACAAATATGATTTCTCCTGATTAGATGGCTGCTGTGTTGGCCAGGCCAGAAACACAGACTGGATAAGGAACAGACACAGATGAACAGGTGGCAGAATCATCTCTGCTTTGTGTTTTGGTGTGTGTGTGTGTGTATGTGCATGTACATGCATGTATGTATGTGTGTGTGCGTGTGTGATGATAACCTACCTTTCATATCCCCATTTTGAAGAGATCCTTTCTTCTCTCAAGGTAAAAATAATAATAATACAAAACAATGATAGCAAAAAAGAGGATCCAAGTCTCTTTGTGTGTCACTGTTTGTTAAATCGAGAGAAAAACACATAATAAGGCTTCATGCTCTTGCTTTGCTCTCGGGCTCAAACAACACCTGTTATGCATAAATCCATCACAGCGAATGGATCGAACTGAGCAACATAAAATAAACATAAGACGGAGGAGAGGCTGTGTGATGATGATGGTGAAGAGCTGGACAAAAGATCTAAGATGCAGAAGCCACATTTAGGATGTAGGTATGAAGAGAAGGAGGAGGGGGGGGGGGGAAATCCACTGCCACCCTGTTTCACAGGGAGGGATGTGTTCGTTTCATCTGAATATCATCCGAGAAAAGAGATTCTATGTTGCATCACGTCGAGGATGGTTTTTCCAGAGGGCGATGGGAGAAAAACACACACAAACACACACACGCGCGCACACTCACGCACACATATCTTGTTCAGTTCATAAATCCAAATGATGTCAGATTTTCAATGCTTATAATAACCCACCCACAAAAGCGAAGGTGATCGCGCATCCCTTAAAAGAATCGTCTTGGCATCATGTGCATTGGCTGGTGGCAGCAGAACAATTAGTCCACACAGACAGCAGCCTCGACACGTCTCTGTTTCCCATCTTTCCGTCAGAAAAGGGGGGCGATGTATTTACCCGGAGCTGTGCAAATATGCGGTCTTTGTTTTGCTGTCCAGCGACGGAGCGTTACATCTCAATGACCGTCCACAATAAAAGCCCCGGCGGCGAGAAAACACATGCATTATTGTTATTGTTATTATTATTTGTATTGTTGTCGTTGCTGTTGTTACTGTTGTGTTTTTTTCATTTCAAATCCAGAGATGAGGAGATCCACCGTGCAAACGCTGCCGAGGCCACGTCAAACACATCAAGATAAGGAAATAAATAATATTAAATAAATAAATAAATAAATAAATAAATAAATAAAATCAGCAGAACTACGACTACAAACGGACAAACAAAAACAAAAGAAAAAACAAAAACAACGCGGCTGGATTAGGCGAATTATTCCTGAATAATCCCAATTATGGCTGCTTACAGGGAGGCAGCTCGCACATTCGCGGAAACTGTCGGTTTTATTCGGAGAGAGAGAGAGAGAAAGCAAGAGAGAGAGAGAGCAAGAGAGAGAGCAAGAGAGAGAGAGATGTGCGGCATCATTTGTGGGTCATTCAACTTGAAAGGGATTTTTTTTTTATTATTTTATTTTTATTTATTTTATTCATTTGTATTAATATTCCAACCGTCCCATATTATGGCGCGCCTGTTTTCTCCAGTGTGAGGCTCCAGCTGTCAACAGACTGTGTCGGTGTTTCATTGGTCTCCGGCCCATAGTGACAGACTGAGCAGGCGAGACCCAAAATGACACAGGCTGGCCTGACAGGGCCGCAGCAAGGCATTCTGGGTCTTCATTTAAAGGAGCAAAAGATATAAACCCTTTGAACCACCATCATCCCACAGAAAAGGCCCTTTGGATGTTTGTTACTGTGGCATTTGTTACATTCTGATCAAACCCCTTTATTTGCAAATTTATTATATTCTGTAATTTGTATCCTCACAGGGTCAGATCACACTTTCCTTGTTCTGTGTCCACAGGACACACTTTTTTTTACAGTTGGAGTATAACTATTGTTAAATAAAGAGACAAGTGTTGTGGAACTTGGGATGGCACAATACAATATCTCTGTGTCTGTACCAATACCAGTAGTCCGATACAGTCATTTTAGACCTTTGAAATTATTGCTAACAACACATTTGTGCAGCAGTCTCAAGCTATTTCGAAGACATAATTCTCCAACTGTGTTAGAAATAAACGGCCCACAACATGACTTAGCTAAACTGCAGTTACTGATTTTTGTTTACATGTTTACAATCTGTGCACTGAGCCCTGTGAACCTCAAACTTTTCCGGTATAAGTCTGTGCATTCACACGACAGACATATAGAGTTTCTAACGCACCCGGATAATTTGGTTGGGAATTGAATTCCTTGTGCGTGTCTACTTAATTCGACCCAAACTGGCCTAAGTGTCGTGTGTATGTGCCACAGTTTCCACCCTTTGCACTTTGACCTTGAAATTAAAGATGTCAACAGCAAGAAAAAACATGGCTTAATCCAGGCCCGTACATTTTATTGGACTGACCAGGATAATTCATTTTCTGCCAGCTCAAAGAATTGAATGAGTTGAATGGCAGTAAGACTCAGAATGGTGCATGACATGATAGCAACTGGTCACCAGCTGATGTTGTTTTGGTCGGTGACATAATAGGTCAACTGGACCACGCTTAATACGAACATGGTGGAAAGAGGTGTATCGCCGCCTAGTGTAGTGGAGACAGACACACTTCATTCAGTGAATTGGTTCCCCACCAGCACTTGTATATTGGGACAAGGACATGGATGTAACGAGTGTAGCTTTCCACACGTGTACTAGATCTGATCATTTTGCCGTTATTTTCTATCACAGAGTGGAGATGTGGCATTCAGTGTGTCAAGACGCACAACACTGTGTGTGTGTCTTGTCATGATCCTAACACAGGCCTTTGATTTTCCACTGTTTTTGATTTATCTGGACTTTCACTTTTCTTAGTTACTGGTGTTGTGTTTTGGTTTTGTTGGATGTTGTGGATTTCCTGTTTTATTTTGACACATCCTGTTGTGTTTTGATACTCACCTCTTGTCTTGTCATGTCACTTTTTTCCACTCCCTGGTTCTTTTTCTGCTTTACCTTCTTTTGATTACCTGCCCCGCCCTAAGTAGTTTCACCTGTGCCTGGTTGTCTCTCCCTTCCTAGTATGAATCTGCTCTCCCTGGCCTGTTTCACTGTTATACCTCTGGTTTGCTCCTCGGGTCCTGTTCCACAGTAACTTTATTTTTTTAATTTTTTTAATTTACCTCTGTGTCCTTTTAGTTTTACTTTGTTCTTAAATGGATTTTTACCTGCTCTTGGGTTCCACTTCACATTCCTGACATGTCTTTATGAGGACGTGAAGTAGGGTGGTCAGCGTCAATCACCACTGCAGTACAAGATTTTATTTAAGGTTTTGATATGCTAATCGGCTTTTTAAGTATAGATAATGATCATAGCAGAATAACGTAGTACAAAGCTTACATACAAAGATTTTATAGTCACTCAAAATTACACAGCACTCGAGTGGACATCTGACAGAAATAATGTTGCTAGTGGCTCACCATGGGAGTGTCTTTTGAGAGAAATTATGCGTTAAAGGAGGGGTATTACAGAAAGCAACTTTGTCTTGTCTGGGTGGGGACTTTGCTGTCAAAGATGTTATTTAGGTGAAAGCTTGTTCTCATCGCTGTTTCAGCTCTTTCTTGTGATGAAATAGCTCCATTCAAACAAGCCAACTACCCATTAGAATGATGTCACTCTGGGCAAGAAAGAAACAAACAAACACAAGAAAGAAACAAACAAATCCTCTGGGGTCGGTGCTTAACATAGCTTTCGGTGGTGCAGATTATTTCTTAAATAGGACATTAATGATTTCAACATGAGTGCCTGTTGAATCCAAACTGATGGTCCTCTTTAGGTCAGTTTTAATTAATTTCTAATACATCCCGCACACGTGACCACCACATAATCACCCCCTGTCCCTTTCTTTGCAGAAGTAAAATAAGGAAATGTGCTGTATTCGAATGAATAATTGTGTTTTAAGACTAAAAAGGATATACTGTAGCATCAGTGTAGAGGGTTGATTCAGCTGGAAAACACAGAAGCTTATAAAGCACTGCATGACATCTCGTTATGTATCTGAAGTTTCCTAAAAATTGTCAGCTTCCTGAAAATGACCTCGGCCTATACTGGCCAGGCTGCACTCTACTTTATTGTGACACTATGATCTCAGAGCAATGCATGACCTATGGCTTCTATTCGCAGCTCATGTTACTCTCTGTGTATTTCCACCAGCAAAGCCATGTGTGCTCCAGAGTTGCAGGCATCGGAGGCTCTGATGTTATTTTAGTGGTGCCCCGACGTCAGTCTATGTGAAATGTTGTGCTCTGCCCTGACTGCAGTGTCATTATTGTGCATGAAGCTGGGGTGCATTTGCAGAACAGATGAAAAGGGGGGCGGGGGGCGGGGGGAGGAAACAGAGAGACACGCTGGTGCAGCATATGACACTAAGTTTAATGGCAATACACTGCAAGACCTTTCATCACTTCAAACATGTCGTTCAGTGCTCCACTCTGACTGTGGGGTTGGCAGCGTTGTGCTGCCGAACTGCACACTGCAACAACAAATGCTTGTTTTACAAGAAGAAGTCGACAGAAAGAATTATCGAAGGAGATATAGGGAGCTCTCCACACTGTGGAAAAAGGTTGTCAAAATAAAAAGAAATGCTGTTATTATTATTATTATTAAGTTAAGTCAAGATGAAGTTAAGTTATATGATGACAAATTCATCTAAGTTTCTATGTATAGTTTAATTTAACTTAAATCAGTGGTTCTCAAACTGTGGTACTTGATACACTAGCTTCCTCTGTTGGTACTTGGAGGAAAATTAGAAATATTGTTCTACTGTATATACCAGAGTATGTGATCGGAGTGGAGCTGAGGAAGTTTGACCGGAGTGTGTAGAAAGTAAAACAATATACCATTATACTGTATTAGTGTCTGAAGTATATGTGAGGAAGAGGATGGTGATGAGAGAGCAGATTATCTCACTGGGAAAAATCTGCCTCCTGTGAACAGTCTGTAGCTGACTTTATGGTGGCCTTCACATACCAGAAAGGATGTAATTCTTCTTCATTTGCAAATAAGCTTCCACATCAAAATGCAAAACACACACTGGCTGTTTTGTCTATTTGTCTATTCAGGCTGCTGTAGAAACATGGCAGCAGAAAAGGCATCACCCATAAAGCAAGGCCCTTGCATAAAGTACACACAAATAGCTTATTCTAAGGCTACAAAAAAACAAACAATTTTCATTTTAAAGCTTTTATACACTTATACAAACATACTTATGGGTAGAATGTTAAATTTCTGCCAATGAACCCTCCCAAATGTTACACACTAGATCTTTAAGACACAAACCTCAATGTTTTGCTTTCATTCAGTTTAGTTTGTAAGTCTGTTCAGTGTCCCAATACAGTAATATTAAATGTAATTCAGAGAAGTGTCATTTGCAGCAGTGATAAGACAACAACCTCAGGTATACACATATGACAACAATAAACAAGCGGATTAAGTGCACTATATGACTGCATAAATCAGAATACAGCACCACATAAACTCATCTACATGTGAAAAACAGCACTTACAGAAAAGTGGTTTTAATTCTACATGAAAACATCTCCCGTATATTTGTCAGTTTCTCAGTTATATGGAAGTACTCAAATTAAGTTGTATCCAACATGTATTTCTGTCAAGGAAATGTAAATTAATGGAAAAGCTCACACAGTGACATATAACTTCAACACACTTTTCCTTGGTGGCTTCTTTTGGAATCATAAAAAAGGCACTTAACTTGCAAACAGATCTCAATTAAACTTTTGCGGTGCAGCTACAAATGGTGCAAGACCAGGAGTAGTCCAATGAAGAAGAGGGCGCTGGGCTCCTGCATTGCAATCGACAGGGAGACAACTCCACTCAGAAAGATGATGGATGGCATCAGATTTATGTCTAGGTCATGCTCAGACTGGGGCTCAGGAGCCTCTGACCGTGTGTTTGATGGATTCTCAGCAGTCAGGTCAGTGTCAGGTGAATTCTGGGAGACATGTTCTTCCTCTCTCTCTCCGCAGGCTGAGTGAGGCTGAAGAGCTAAGTTTAGGCTCGTCTCAGTTGCACCTGTGCTCTCTGAGACGGTTTCTGTGAGTTCAGGTGATGGTGGAGCTTCACCTTCTGCTCCCAGAGATGCTTGACTGTCTGCCACAGGAGACAGGACAGCAGGTGCACTTTCTTCACAGTGTGCCGCCGACCGGGTGGAAGCTTCTGATAATCCTTCAACTAGCGCATTCAACCCCATTTCTACCTGAACCACACTGGGAGCAGAGAGACACACAGCAGCCAGTTCAACATGAGGACGAGTAGCTGGGCTTTCGGTCAATCCACCCTCTCCTATTGGACACACACTTGTCTCTGTGGTAGGAAGATGCAAACATGAAGGAGGAATTTCCTCTTCACCGACCTGGGAGCTGTCTGAACTCGGCTCTTGTTGTGGAGAAGGCAGCGGTGCAGAGGGACTGATGCTTACGGGCTGTGTTTGTTTGTCTAATTCACACTGGACTCTGGGTAAAGACTGTGACTTATTGGGCTCAACCGATTCACTAGCACACAGTACAAAGGATGACTTAGTCTGATGTGTGGTTTCGGAGGACGTACAAGAGGACTGTTCAACTGGGGACACAATATGAGCGGACAGTGTGCCCTCAGCAGATGGTAGCTCTCGGTTGGATGGGACAGAGAGATCTAAAGGGTTAACTGCAATCTGTTGAAGTGAAACAGTGAGACAACATTGACAGACAGGAGCATAAAAAACAAAAAGAGAACAATTTACATTGCACAATAACATTTCACACAGAACAGAGAAGAAAAGCATTTTGCCACATACCAATGCTTTTCTGTGAAATGGGTCCCATGCTGACGTTGTAATTGTGAGGAAATGCAAACAAAACTGGAGCATTAGGATGGAATAGGCATATTCTTTTCACTCATTCATTCACTCACTCACTCATCTTCTATCGCTTTATTCTCCACATGAGGGTTGTGGGGGGGGGGGGATTAGGCACCATATCAGCTGGTGCCTAATCCCAGCTGATATGGGGTGAGTGGTGGGTGTACGCCCTGGACTGGTCGCCAGTCCATCGCAGAGCCACATAGAGACAAACAACCATCCACTCTCACATTCACACCTACAGGCAATTTAGAGTGTCCAACTGGCCTATCATGTTCTTTTCAATGTAACATAAATTATAATGTCTTTATTTCCCTGTCACTACAACAAGTGTCTCTTTCTCTACTTTGCTTTAACAACAACATGAAGGCAAATAATTTGATTTTTTTTTTCCACATCATTGACTTTATTTATTTCGCTAACTTCTTAGAAGTTTATTTATTTAGTCTTTATGTTTTGTTCTGTTAAAAGCAGTTTATAATGTTAAAATGGTTTGGAAGCTTCTGTGACAAATATCAAATAAAGATCAAGACAGATGGATAAAAACAGCACCCAGAAGAACAAATGCAAGAGCAAGGCACATAAAACACAAATAACATAAAGGCTAACATAGAGAACATGGGTGTTTTAATATAGAAGAGCTAGATACTGATAACATATTAAGACTTTAACATGTTTACTATGATTAATACAGGTAAAAAATCTGGAAAACATTCTCATGTAAATTATATGCATTCTTACTGGAATCCTGTGCTATTGATTTACACTTAACACTTTTCAATAAGTGTTAATATTTTGACAGACATAAGACTACACTTTAACTTCAGGTGATCATAGAGATTCACATCTGAGGGGACAAATCTTTGTCAGCCCTTCACCTGCTGATGATGCAGCATCAGAAGCCGCTAAAGCTTTAGCTTCTAAAAGGGCACTTAAACACACTCTGGAGGAACCAGAGTGGATCCCTGTGATGACTACAACACAACTGCCCTGCCTCTTGAGCCTCTACATTCTGCGACTCTGCCTCCTGAGGTTCTACCTTCTGAGCCTCTACATCCTGCACCTCTACATCCTGAGCCTCTACATCCTGTGCCTCTACCTTCCGAGCCTCTGCCTCCTGAGGTTCTACCTCCTGACCCTCTACATACTGCACCTTTACATCCTGTGCCTCTACCTCCTGAGCCTCTACATCCTGTGCCTCTACCTCCTGAGCCTCTGCCTCCTGAGGTTCTACCTCCTGAGCCTCTACATACTGCACCTCTACATCCTGTGCCTCTACCTCCTGAGCCTCTACATCCTGCACCTCTACCTCCTGAGGTTCTACCTCCTGAGCCTCTACATCCTGAACCTCTACCTCCTGAGGTTCTACCTCCTGAGCCTCTACATCCTGAACCTCTACACCCTGAGCCTCTACCTCCTGAGCCTCTACATCCTGAACCTCTACCTCCTGAGCCTCTACATCCTGAACCTCTATATCCTGAACCTCTACATCCTGAACCTCTACCTCCTGAGGTTCTACCTTCTGAACCTCTACCTCCTGAGCCTCTATATCCTGAGCCTCTGCCACCTGAACCTCTGCCTCCTGAACCTCTGCCTCCTGAACCTCTACCTCCTGAGTCTCTACCTCCTGAGCCTCTACATCCTGAACCTCTACCTCCTGAGTCTCTACCTCCTGCGGTTCTACATCCTGAACCTCTACCTCCTGAGCCTCTACCTCCTGAGGTTCTACCTCCTGAGCCTCTACATCCTGAGTCTCTACCTCCTGAGCCTCTACATCCTGAACCTCCACAGAAAGACAGGGAAACACAACTGGGTTTAAACAAAAAAAGCTGAAGGAAAATCAAACGAATGCACATTAAATGTTCAGCAAGTGAATCATTAAAACGGCAGACACTTAACAATTACACTGACAAAATCTAACATGAAAATTACTGTGTAGACTTGGAGAAATACCTGACTGGAGACATTTAAATGAAAATCACAGAAATAGATTTTAAAAATATACTGAATGGTGAATTAAGAAGGAAGGAGCTGATGTTCGTACGGTAGTTGAATTCAAGCTCTACCAAGGAAAAACAACATGCACGTGAATACTGATATAAAAGTGCACATACAGATGAGCTGGATGACAACATGCCTAACACATACGTCAGTGAGATGATGATGCCAGATCATGTCGTCATGTTATTCTGTTAGAAGGTGGACGTCCTATTCTTTTTAATGTACACGCAGCTGTCCGAGGTAGTTTAACGGTAACTTCTTCCTGATTCTATGTTTTAGTGGGTTGTTACTTGATTTTCTTAAAATAGATTTTTGCAATGAGTATGATGTCACTTCCTGATTGCACTGTCTTGATTTGTCACCACAATGAAGGCCTTTTTTAACCTTTCCACCCAAGAGTGCCATGGTTTTCTCGTGGTTTGCTGTAACTTCTTTGCTGCTTTTGAAATACAAGTTTCCTTTCAGTATATGTTTAAGGTGTGAAGTAGTGTTAGAATAATCCTTTCATTGCCAAAATGTTACTGCAAACTTCCTGGTGATCCCAGTTTGATGCATCTCAACCTTTCTGTCATCCACTATTTCATTATTATTAAAAAATAAAGAGGTACTTGATATAACATATTAAGCATCGCTGTCACAAATGGCAAAAAGTGACTTTTCAATGTAAGAAAAATCTATACACAGACACCAGTACAATGAAGTTCAGTGCAACGATCAACATGTAGCGAAAACATACAGAATACTATCGTTAGGCTGAATGAATAGTAATGTTAAAAACCACTTACAATTTTAAAAAAAGGCAAGAATACAAATATACAGGAAACAATACAAGAAGTCCAAAGGCACAGGGAGCATGCATTGTGATGATGATATACGATGAGTTGCCGAAAGAGAGAATAGCATACAGTTGTCGTGCTACAGCGGTGAGAAGCAAAACTTTACCTAAATTGTTGCTGAAGCTTCAATGAGCTGTGAACAACATAAACAACCAAGCCAATGATGGTGAGCCTTAGAAGTTGAATTGAAATGTTTGTTATGTTTTTATTGGACACACGATTTGCATAAAGGGATAAAGCACTTTGCCTGCTTACCTGTTAAAAGGGAATGTATCAACGTCAAATACATGCAAATAAATATAATCTGCACATAATCCTGTGAGTAATATTCTAAATGTGTGCGTGTCTCTGTTGGCAAAAGAGCTTGTGTAGAACTTTTCCAGTCTTTTTGGACTGTTTAAACTTTTGTAGGTCCAACAGAAGTTCATAAAGAAGAAGAAGCAGTTGAAAAGCCCTGCTGTTATTCAACCATTTACTGAATGAACAGCACTTAATTCAGATTATTCTTACCTCTATGTCAATCTCAGGCTGAACGATGACGGGACACATAGCTGAGGGTCTGACGATTTCGGCCTTGGAAGTCACTGCTTCTTCTGTTCATGTAAAGCACAAGCACTATGTGAATTCCTAACTAATCTGAATGGAGAGATAAATAAGTAAGGAGCAATAAATACATAAATAATTAAAGGGGCAATCCACCAATTACACAAATGAAATTCAGTTTACTTGTCACAAAGAAAACAGTTTAGACTGTTAAAATGCTAAATACTATTTGCCTGTGGCTTTGGAGAATGTGAAGAAATAAACCTTACTATGTTAATAATGACTTGAATGTAAAAACATGGGAGTCCACAGACACAATGATCTTTGTCACCAAGGCTGTAGGATTATGAGTTGGAGTTTGAGTTTTTTGAGCTCAGCATTTACACAATATTGATAATAAAGACATTGATAGGCATTATGGAAAATTTAGGATACTTAAACCTTTAAGTAAACATACAGATTTAATTTTACATTCTATACAATTCCACTTTGTTTACTGTGAATCATATAAATCTTTAAAAATGTATGTTTTATTCTTTTTTTTCAGATAGTGAATATGTCCATGGAAATTTTGTACAAAAGCATTCATGATGTACCTTCTTGATTTTCCAGCTCATCTTCTGACTCTAAATCATCAATTATACTAAGAGAAAAGAAAAAGATTTTGATTATAAGACAATGTAAAAACACACAGAATTAGATTTTATATTTTTTCTGGTATGTGAAGGCCACCATAGTTCTCTGATGCATGTGCGGAAGGCAGAGGTGAGTGGAGCTGCATTCTCATCAATAGATGTTACCTATTCTTACACACTGGACCTGGAGAAATACTTACAGTATATGTGTATATATATATATATATATATATATATATATATATATATATATATAGTGAGCAGCAGGGATCATGTTCTTTAAGCTTTGTATTTGAACATAATTCTGTGCAGCTAATGCAACATTTGAAACAGCTGACAAATGCAGCGATCATGTCTAAAAATAATTCCTGCCATTTTGGATCTCAAGAAGGAAAATATGACGAGTGACAGAAGATAGTGGTCATATGCCATCACTGAGACCTGTCTTGGAAACAAAGTTGCCGTATTATTAACTGAGGCAGTTCAGCTGTTAATGAGCTGAAAAGCCTCTGCAAATAAACTGTGTTGAACTTCCTTTTGTACTGACCCAAGTGAACAACGCTGAAATCGTCAGTGATGACCCATCTCATCGGACATTATTTATATACTGTTAACAGAGGCACAGGGTCACTGTAAAGTGCAAGCATAGACTCTAAAGTTGAATTTGTATATCAAAAGTAAGTTAAGGGATAAGATTTGAATTGTGGTTAGGTTAAGATTTTGTACACATTAACATTATGGTTAAGGTCAGGGAAAATACTTAGGTTAGGATGTCCAAATGAATGGAAGCCAAGGGGAGTTCATAAAAGGATTGCAGAACAAACCTGTGTGTGTGTACCTGGTATTCCTTATGTTCTGGGGACCTAAATTACTGTTGGTGTAGTGATTAGTACTCTTGGGTTCACAACGTGGTCGGAAAAAGTGCCATTTTGCATGTTCCCCCGTGTGTACATGGGTTTTCTCCGAAACCCCCAGTTTTCTCCCACAGTAGATGAGTGTGAGTGTGACATGGACTGCAATGGACTGGTGATCTGTCCAGGGTGTACCCTGCCCTTTGCCCTATGTCAGCTGGGATTGGCACCCCGCATCCCCCAGCCACCCCAAGTAAGTTTCCAGGAAATGAATTTGTCAATGCAATGTCTTCTGAAGTCAACACAAGTGGTTTTAGCCCTGTTTAAGCCTCATCTGGGGATATAGCTCTGTTTGGCCCAAATTCTGGAGTGGCTCAGCAGCAAAATTCAGCAACTTCATCAGTTGGTGATCAAGGAAATTGAGCATTTTTCAGATTCGTTTTTGTTTAATGTTTTACAGCAGTTGGCATTTGTAATGTTGCATTACTAGAACCCTTTTTGCACACATTAAGTCAATTAAACCAAACTCATGTGTCATCTTTATTGTGAATTGGGACATAATTAACAATAAAGAAATCAGGGCAAAAGCTAATTTGTCCATATACTGTCATTTCTGAATACCTTTACTACAATGTCTGTCACAGCTGAAATATTGTTTTGAATAGCACACCCAACCATTTCCAAGAGATGAATGTTTGATAAATGATCAGCTTTATTAAAATGCTTGAACAATCCATCCATTTGTGGGCTACAAACTATAGACTATATATTAAAATGGACAAACTGTAGTCATTGCGGAGCCTCAAGATTTGTGATTTGACTAGCACCGTATCAGTTTTTGAAACTGGAATGTAAAAGTCGCCCACAACCACGCACCTACTGGGTGGTACTAGCTGTGATGTCGCATGATTTCCACTGATGTGTACTGGGCTTTATTGTCTATATTCCTCTAAATGGAAACATAATTTATAAAACTATCATGTGCTGCTTTTGCATCCAACAGAGTTAACCGACTACCTCTGTCCTTCTTCTTGGTCTTCACCTTTCACACTGAAACTATGTCCATTTTTGTCTAGGGTGTACAATCCTGACCCAGTCTCTGGGCTTGACTGGTATAAATTTACCACCACTACATAAATGTTTTATATCTATAGTTGCTTTGGTGGCTATAATGTAAATAAACTTAACTAGTGGTAAGATTAATTCACAGCATAAACAGAATTAATGATTGTGTGTAATTTAGATTTACATTCAGTAAGTAATATATTCCAGTGTCTAGACTTGTTTTACCCCATAGTAACATTTCCTCCCACCAGATGCCTTGTTAATGTGTTAAAATCCAATTATCAGTAAATATAAAGCACCTAATGAATCTGTGAGGGTTGCTGTGGTGGTGGTGGTGGTGGTGCTCTGTTTCTGCTCCCCAAATTCCTCCTTTCCAGTTAGTGACTCATCCACCCCTAACAAGCCATCTGCTCCATTCCAACTTTCAAACAGTGACACCAATGAGGAGCTACATGACAGTTACATCAGTCTAATCCCTGTTTGCTCCCTTATAGCTCGCGGGACCTTTGCTGCTGAGACACTATGAGGCTTATCAGCCACTTTCATGTTGATGTCACAATTCATCAGAGGATTAATGGAAAAAAAGATCGAAAGGGAAAAAATATTAATATTAAAACTACAAAGGGAACAAGGCGAATATATTCCAATGAAATTGCTCTGCTTCCCCAGTGACTCTGATAGAAAAGGTCAGAGGTAAAGTTTCAGGCAGGCTGAAAACGACACTTGCCCTTTGCCTATTTTCATCGTCCTCCAACACCACTGGACGATTGGCATTCTGAAGGAGGGTGTGTACTCTTGCCAAAACTTTCTATCTTTCGCTGCGGACGCTGATGACGCTAGGTTGTATACAGGAAAAGGAGGCACAAACAAACTCTATGAACTCTTAACTGGCTCTTAACCAGGTATATATACTCTCCTTGTCATATTGTTGCACACCAGCCTGTGCAACTGTGTATATCAACAGCATTCTTGATATGCTAAAGGCAGTCTCTAGGCAGAGTGTCTGAATAAAGCTGAAGGATCACTGCAGCCACAAAAGCTCACAGGGAATTAGTAAGCAACTGGAGCTCTGCAGCTGCTGCACAACGGCTTGTGTTTTTGATTGCTTTTGTGACTTTGTTAACGTGATAGCATGGTTTACACGAAGTTTCTTCATTAAATGAGTCAGAGAAGGGTTATTATTCAGAAATGGTTGTGCATTTCAGCATCCTACTTTTCCATTTAAAGGGCCAGTGTGTAAGAATTAGTGACATCTAATGGTGAGACTGCAGAGTGCAACAACCAGAGGATTCCTCCACACACTCCCACCTTTCCCAACTGTTTAAGGGAACTATGGTGGCCACCAAATAGGATGCAAACACTCTATATCTTTTGCCATTTTCTGCTCCTTTGACAGTGGTTAATGCATTAGCATAAGTGAATGTGTAGTAAGAAAAATTTGTGTAGTAAGCTTCCACTTTAAAACACAAAATGCACACTCTGGAAAGTTTGTCTGTTCAGGCTGCTGTATATAAAAGGCTGTCTAAGGCTACGAAAGCCAAATGTTTTTTGTGTTGATATACTTATACAAACATTATTATATTCAATGTCTGCCAATAAATCTACTGAATTCAACACAGTGGACATTTAATTACAGCAGTGGTTCTCAAGTGGAGGTCTAATTATGTTTTGTTTGTTTTTTTAATCTTATTGGGGGTCCTGGGCTGAGAAAAAACCGAGAACCTCATATCTCATGCTTCAGGGTGGCATCTTAATGTCTGTCAAACTAAAATATGCATGTGACAGCTATTTTACCTGAAAGCTTTTGGAGGTCTCAGGATGCTTCTAATATGATGCATGCTGGTGTCTGTTTGAGGTGATTCGTCTTCATAGGAGATTAACAGAGTAACCACATAATTCTTAGAGGAATTATTGGCCCAGAAATCACCTTCAGATGTTTCATAGCGGATGACAAACTCGATGTGAGAGCCATGTATGACATGAGGAGGTGCAAAAGAGAGCTTAAAGGAGAACTGATCAGTGTCTCCATCATGAGATCCAAGGACATAATCTGCAGGGTGATCAAAGTAAGTCACCCAGTTGTCCATGGTGGATCTGATGTAAACTGCTTTGTGGAAGGAGATATTCAGGACTCGTATTAACCCACTGAAGGCGAGTGGCTCATTCTCCACTGGACATAGCTGCTCCACCTCCACCTTGTTGGTGCGCACAGCCTCCAGGAGATCAGTCCCGGCAGGTGCGCTGAACTCTGGCTGCACCAGATAGGTCGGCTCTTGCTCTGGCTTTCGGTACTTCGCCTCCTCTTCCTCCCACCTCGCACTTTCCTCTTCGTCGTCCGACTCAAAGGCAACAAATTCCTTCACGTCCACCAGATCCCCGCCCGTGGTATCGGCAAATGACACCCTCTTCCCAGCTGCCAGTGCCTGGTGGATGCGTATGTACTCGGCTGTCTCGTCGTAGATGGACGAGCCTCGCTTTCTGGGCACCGGAGAGCATCTTGGGATGAAGCGGATGGCCTCGGGGTCATCTTCGTCATCATCTTCATCATCATTATCGTTATCCTCGTCACCCATGGAGGACCTGCGCTGCGCCTCCTCTCCTGACTTGCCAGTTTTGATCGTGGTAAAAAGCCCCTCTTGACTTGGTATGGTTAAAAAAGACATGTTCGCAGAAGTGTGCACTCAGGAAAACTGTGCGCTGTGGAGACTGCATATGGCGTCTCCATAAAATAAATAAATAAAATAAAACACTACCAAATAGTGATGATTTGCGCAGCAGTGGCCAGTGTGGATCCAGCGCTGTCCCTGCGTTATGCGCACAGCCTCATCTCATCTCAGCCAGCATGTGACATGAAATGTCACCCTTGGAAAACTTGTCTTTGCTGCCACTGCCAGCCTTGTGACAGAGTATCCCTCTGCTTTACATGACTTGAAGGATCGCCCTTTTACTGCGTGTGTGTTGCAGAAGGAATCGCCTCTAATTTTAGCTTTGACCTACCCGGATCTAGAGCTATGGTTGTGGTGAAGGTGTTCCAGGACGAGAATATGTTATACCCCAAATGTGTCTCCTGAGTTGGTATAATCCTGCGTCCCCTACCCACCCCCAAGTTTGGTGCTTTGTTGCAGAAAACATAAATCATAACTACTGAGTCTATTTTGTCACTGTGAGGCTATTCATGAACTGTTAATTTTGCACACATTTACACTTGTGTATGTGTAATTAAAAACGCATGCAGATTCAAATAATTCAGAATAATACGCTTGATTAAGAGACTATTTATAAGTGAGTGGATTTGCAAAGCACCAACACTGGCAACTGTTCTACTGTACTCGACATCCTGCATTCAGTTCATACGCTTTTGAATCATGCCTTATAATAACATATTTATTTCAGTTTTTATATCATTACAATATACATTAAATAAGATATACATAAGATAATATATAAGAGAAAAGAAATGCAGGGTCATAAAACAACAAACATTTAAATTGTAGATAAACGTACAGACGATATTTTGCATCTTTGTTTTTATTAAGGCTCTTGTGTTTCTTTGCTGCACTTTCTGCGCAGCCGCAGCCGCAGGCACGTCGCCGTGCAAACACACCCCTCGCACCTGATTGGTCCAGAGGTTTTAGCGCGGCGTGCCGTAACCAATCAGAGCATTGTTTTCCTGTCACGTCGAAGTACGGATAGTAAGCTAACGGGTAATGCAAACTTAAACTATAATAAACAACGGGGATTGTCGCCGAAGACGAAACGGCACCGGGAGGATTTATTGTTTGAAAGGATTCTTTCCACATGGACTATTTCTCAGGGGAACGTGATGCGGCTTTCACCGCGAGGACACACGAACTGGGTGACGTGACGTTAGCAACCGAGCGCTAATTCTAACGTTACACAAGGCCGCGGATAAATGGGCTGCTTCCTGTTCTAGCTCAATTAGTGATGTAGTTAACTTTAACTGCCTGTGGAATAAACTCGCACCTGGTGTTTAAGTAGCTGCTACTCGACTGAATCGGTCAAATAACTACATTTACACTTGTTTAGTGGAGCTAGCGGGCTACCTAGCTTGTTAGATATTTTTGCTAGTCCGCTAGTATGAGCGAAGTGACGGACTGCAAACAGTCCGCTGACTCTGCATCGAGAAAACGGTGTCCACCGTCATCCGACCAGGATGAAGGCAGCGCGATTCCGAGCAAGTCCACGAAAGTGTGTGACGCGTCGAACGAAGCGGGGGTTTCACCGGAAAGCTCCAAAAGTAGTGAAGCTGAGAGTAAAGGAACAGCTGGGAAAGAGGACGAGAGGAAAGACGGGAGCGTGGATGAAGCAGCTGCTCAAAGTTCAGACAGCGCTCCACTGCCTGTCAACAAGTCCGGTACTGATGACAGCAGCACCAAAAAACCACAGTCCTCTGATGCTCATGGATCTGCTGACGTAAAGGAAGCTCCAGAGAAGGTAACAGGAGCACTGCAAGCTCCCACTGCTCCCCTGCACCAGTCCGACTCAGCAGCCATTGCAGCTGCTGAAGCACTTGCCAGTCTCACGGGGGGAGACGGGGAGGACAGTCAAGAGACTCCTTGCTCATCTGTAAAGGCTAAACACGCGAAGCAAGGGAGCAAATTTAAACAGCGCGGGGGCCAGCACCAGTCCACTAGAGTGGGCTCTAAAACGCAGGCAGCTGCAGCAGACAGCTCCACATCTGTGCATAGCACTGACAGAGAGGATGCTGACGATGTGGCTGAAGCAGAGGAAGGTGATGACTCTCTGTCTGGGTCTTCGTCTTCACCAAGCTCCTCTTTCCCATCTGAGAATGAGGACAATGATGATGGGGAGTGTGCTATTGTGTCAGTAAAGATGGCCCCAGAGATGAGACAGTCGGTGGCTCTCCTGGCACAGGTACAAATGAGGCTGGAAGCCCTTGAGAAGAAAAGTGCCCAGCTTCATCAACGACTGGATCTGAAGATGAATCGACAGCGACGCCCACATCTGGATCAGCGCAGCACCATTACAAAAACCATCCCTGGCTTTTGGGTGACAGCTGTATCCTTAGAATGAAAAATATTCTCAAGATGGTCCCTGGGTTGAATCCTGGTTCCACCAGGGATCTTTCTGTGTGTATTTTGCATGTCCTGTCAGTGATTACTTTGGCTTCCTTTCACAGTCCAAAGACGGACACCCTGGGGTTAGGTTATTGCAGCTTTTCGTCTTATATTTTGCCTATTTTTGTCTAATAATTTTGTCCAAATAAATACATAATTTGACATGTAGTTATACACACATTTATTTCTTATATGTTCATTCTGAGGCCTTGGCCTCACATTTATATTTTTTTACTATTCATCATCCTCTTGACCCATTTTCTTTCTTTAGGGATTCATCATCGCCTAAAATGAAAAGGGCATTTAAATTTCAGTGTAAATTGTATAATTCGTCAATAAAGACTCTTGGTAACCTGCAGACACAGAGTGTAGGACCTTTCTGCATCTTCGGATGACAGTTTACCAGAATCAGTCGGGCTGACCTATTGAAAACCAGTAGGTGGCTGCACGAACAGGACTGATGTTGATTATCTGATTCATCAACTAATTAATGGTGAAAAATTCCTGTTGGTGAATTGCCATTCATTCATATCGGACATTTTTGGCACTTAAGCTACTGAGAGAGTAAGTGATACAGCACAAAAAATGATAAAGCAAAAATATCAGCGTTGTTGGGAATAAGTTTCAAGCCATTAATCCTAGGTTATGTTAGCCCTCCAACCTAAATCTTAACATCACATAGTATATGGAAAATATTTAAAATAATGTGTTTTAATCTAAAAAAAGTGTATAACTATTGGAAAAAATATACATTTAAATAGTTAAAATACAAATAAACATTAACTCAATTAACTGCATAAACTCAATCCATTGAAAGTGGAAAAAAAGTTTTATAATGTTCAGTGGCAGTTTTGGGGACTGTACATTTTTCCATTTAAGGTATAGTGCATTATTTTTATAAAGGTTGCATGAGGGTTACAGTGTATAGTGACCGCAGTAATGAGTTGTTGTAGTTGAATGTTGGCCATATGATGGACTGGCAACCTCTTCATATTTCAAGCAGCCTGTCACTTGGGATTGATTTACCCTCAACAGGACAAGTTGTAAATAACACATGAATTACACATGTTGGGACTTTTCTTAACTCCACTGTGCCAGCTGTTGAATCATCCTCATCTCTCAGCTCACATTGACGAGACAGATGAAGATGCTCTTAGTTACATGACTGATCTTGAGGTACGAGGTGTGGGTGTTTTTGTCCGCTCAAAGTTTGGCTTTTGGATATGTTCATTCAACAGACGTTTTTGTGACAGACTTTTCCTTTTTTTCTCAGATTGAGACATTCAAGAATAATAAACTGGGCTACAGGATCCGCTTTCACTTCAGGCGTAACCCGTATTTCCAGAATAACATAATCATGAAGGAGCTGCACCTTGGGATAGGAGGTAAAGAATTAGCATGTGGTTTAAAGCTTGATATGCAGAACTTCTGTAAACCCCCTCCCCTCCCCCTGAACCTCTGAGTAGTTACAATCACATTGAATACCGTACTTGATCGCTGTTGGTTGCTGTTTTGGAAATCAGCAAACCACAACACAGTGAATTAAGTCAAGTTTGATACTGTGATGTGACGATGTTGACAGTGAAGTGGCAAAGCTGACTCCAACACTTTTGCTTGTATTTCATGATTTGTTTTGCTTGTATTTCATGCTTTTTAAAATCAGTAATTTTCTGGGTCACCTTCTTCTTATCCTGGGTGGTCATTGTTTCAGGTTCTCCCATGTCTTTCTCCAACCCCATCCTATGGCATCGTGGACAAAACCTGACAGCCAACAGCGAACCCCGGAAATCGTCACGTGGGGTTTACCGGACCTTTTTCAACTGGTTCAGTGACCATAGCAACCCAGGACAAGATGATGTAGCACAGGTATAGAAAACCACACCATCACATCGGAGTGGGTTATAGGGCACAGACATTAGCAGGTTTGAGTCAGTAACCAGTGTTTAATATCCATTCTCATTACCTTTGCCAAGGATGTTATGTTTTCACCAGTGTTGGTTTGTCTGTCTGTCCATCTGTTTGCTGTTAGTAAAAATAACTCATTATGGACAGAGTTTAATTAAACTTTCAGGAAAAGTGTGTAATGGGACAAGGATCAGATGAGACACACATGCAGCACTACATTCTTTTATGTGCATGTCCTGCCCCCATGCAGCCAGGAGGTTATGTTTTTGCCAGCGTTTTGGATGGATTTTGATGATGGATTTTGATGAAACCTTCAGGAAAGGTGTGTAATGGGGCAAATAACAGATGATTAGATTTTAGTGGTGATCCAGATTGCCATCTGGATCCAGGAATCTTTTGAGTGACTCATTATCAGTGTTTGGCAGAGGTGTGCGCTGTCCGAGTGCTTCTAGTTCTGTGTTGGCATCATTTATCTCACCATACACCAGAAAATTACACTCATAGTTTATCAGATGTGTGCTATAACAGAGTTAACAAAATGAACTATTACTTCTTTCAACTTTCTTATTAGTTTATGATAAACTTAACCAATTCAAGCACAAAAAATTGCCACAAGTAACATATAGTTTTTGGAGGAGCACAGTTAAGACACTTTTTCCATATGTACATGTGCTACATTTAAAGCTTAAGTTAATATTACATTTTTCTCAGGGGATGAAGACTGTAATTGGAATAGAGAGCACACAATCCTTAAAAAATGTCTGAATTAAAATGGACTGAAATGATCTTTGTTCTGATGTTTAGATACTTAAGGATGACCTGTACAGAGACCCACTGAGATACTACCTCACTCCACTGTGGGAACCACGTGCGAACGGCAGGTACAGCAACACACTCTGACAGCTGTGCACATAAGGTACTAAGAGTAGAAAAAAAACTTCTTTAGCTCTAAATCTCTAATTCAGGGCATTTAAATTCTAGTTCATATGTAATTTTTTTGTCGTTTTTGTTGAGTGTTTTTACTGTATGTGTGGGTATTTGTTTCTCCAGCAGTGGCAGCGGAGGCAGAACAGCTGGTAATGGTAATGGAGATGACTGTGTGGTAATCTCCGACTCGGATGATGAGCCTGGTGAGGATGCTGGTGAGACTGAAGAAAGCCAGAGTAGAGACCAGGAAGAGGAAGATGAGGATGATGAGGAGGACGAAGAGGAGGAACAAGCAGCAGCAGCAGCAGCAGAAGAAGAGGAAGAAGAGGAGGAGGAAGAGGAGGAGGATAGAGGCCACAGTGCAGGTCTGTGCAACAGAGGAGAATAAGAAAACCTTTAATAAAATGTAATGGCTGTTTGGGTGAATCTGTTGCTCATGTAAATGAGGAACCAAGGTTTTGTAGGCATGAGGTTGACTTGTGTTGTAGCTGTAGAGTAATGTAGGCCATCCTGATAAAACAGGAAATATCTCCTCCTCCTCCTCAGATGAGAGCCCGGAAGAGGAAGAAGGTGGAGAAATAGTGATTGATGGTAAGATGACACTTTTTTTTTAACATAGCAATGTTGCGAATTTATTGCTATAATAAGAAACAGTTGGATTTAGGGGAAAGTAAGGGGTGGCCGTTAATCTTGGTGGTCATCATTGCTGTCTAAATTAGCCATTAATCGTTTTGACTCATTTTAGATATTTAATGCATTAAAAAAAAATTTGGAGCAACAACATTTTGTTAACTTCTTGTGGTCTCTGACCTTTGACCACTCAACACAAAGAAGAAGCCACTTGAACCTCCACACTCCACAATATCCCTACTACCAATATCAATACTATCCCTATTGTATCCACAGTGTAGAGGAGAGTGGACTGAGAAATCATCCAAATAGCACCAGAAGATACAGCTTTACCCTCAAGGAAAACGTTTGTGTCTCACATATACACATTATATGAGGACTTAAACAAGCACAGACTGTTGTTAACCATTAGACTTCTGTGAGTAATAACAATGTGTGTTACAGCACACTCCACTGTTAAAGACTGTAAACTACAGCAGTTTGCACTTACCGAGTAAAACAGAAGTGCAGCGTCATAATAACAAACGAGGTCATAGAAAAAATCATCTGTTTTTATGGCCTGGTCTCTTCTGTTTGTCCTGGATTTAGTTTTTCTGTTAATGCATTTACAATAAGTGTATATTGTATGTAAGTGCAGACATGTTCACAGTGACAGAATTTATGTTTAACTCACAGACCAGAAGTTCTGTGAGTTAATATTTAAATTGTTATTATGACCTTTAGTATTATGGTGAAAAGATGTAATTTAATCACAACACAACTCTAGTTTTTATATTATTTTACCTTTTCTTCATGGCTTTTTGATATTATAATTGACTTTATCCTGTAGGCTCTGATGACAGTGACCAGGAGGAGGAGGAGGAGGATGAGGATGAGGATGAGGCCTAACCAGAGTAAGATGAGGTGTATGTCAAAGAAGTTGAGTCATCAGTGGGACCAGAGATGGAGAAGGTGAAGAGGAGGCTGAGGTTGACAAGAAGTACCGGAATCCTTCTTCCTGATGGTTAGTCATTATGCACAGAAAATTTGTTTATGTGTTTTTTTTAATACTTAAAATACATGAGACGCATTTTAAATCAGGGTTCACTTTAATAATAAAGCCAAGGCAGCATGTGCCCCCCCTCTGATTTATATACATTTGGTACTGTCTAGTCTGATGTACTCTGATTCACCTTTGTGCAAAAACGACTTCATACAAACAGCATTCTTCTTTTTAATGAAGAACATTGTATGACAGCCTACACACACACACACACACATACTGGTTAGGTCGTTTGCTGCTGCTTGCTTGAATTCAATGATATCTGAGGCATTACTAGTGTATATTTCAAAAAAAGTCTCGGCTGTTTTTAGAACTGACACGTGACAAGGCAAATATGTTACAAGCTGAATTTGATAAAAGATGACAGTACATTTCAGATGCAACCAGTACTGAACCAAAATTTGTTCTCAGGGATGTTGGTGATGATGGTTGGTAGTTTTATTGAAAGAACTTTACTGATTCTCACATATTTACTCTATGGTTATTATTGTTAGCTTTGTATACCTAAACGTGTACTCTACTGTACTTAGTAGAAACCAACACAATTCCTGTGTTTTTTCTCCCTCCTCTTCTCTATGTTCTGTCTAAACCCCATGATTCTGTAGATTTCCACACACTCCTCAAATAAGTACATGTGTTTTTGTTTTTCTTTCCTAAGATTGTAATTTTTTTTCTTTTCTTTAGATTGTAACTTAATTTGAATTTTGCCTTCTTAAACATTTAAGGTTTGTTTTCACGTTGTATGCGTTAGGATTCATCTTCTATCTTCTGAGGAAAAGGTGGTATTTATTATGTTGTTTTTTTTACACATCATGGCATGCCTGTGAGAAAGAAATGCAAGACAGGATGATTACTATATTTACCAGGCTGTGTAGAAGAAAATGCACAGTGTCGGTAAATGTCATTAACATCATGGGGGGGTGCACTGTAACAAAGCTAGTATTTGTATTTGCTTACTTTTCTTAGCAGTCAACTTGTAAATAATATTTCAGCATTGTCTTTTGGATAAGACGGAACACGTGTAATGGATAAATTTATCTAATAATGCGGAGTTTTTCATAAACATGATCAGAAAGTTATATTTTGTGTGCCGTGTTTTCTAGAACACTGTAGTTTAAAGATAGCCACTCGTTTGTTGCTTTGGTTAGTTAATTATGTTTGCTTGAAGATAAATGTCCACCTTTTGACTCACACTTAATAAAAGAGGCAGTTGTTTTATCTTGCTGTGTGTCGGTGCTTTCACTGTGGCCTTCCAAAACCAACTGCAATCTGAGATTTGTGCAGGAGAACCACAAGATGGCGGTGTAGCACAGCTTATTCTCACATCTTTTTTCAGGTGTTTGTTTTGGTTTTGTGTGAAAACTTGTCATTAAGTACTTCGATGCCAGTATTTGAACAACCACTTATGCCCAAATTCTTTAATATTTTATCCTTTACTTAGTCAGCTGTTTAAAATTTTAAGATGCAATAACATGTCACAAAAGTCACCTTTGATATTCTTGGCTGTAACATGTTTCTCTTAAACGGAAGAATTAAACAAATCCCTCTTGAAGTACAGCTGCTCATTATTGTATTGCCATCTATGAAATGACAGCTTTGTGTAATATCAATGACGTTTTTGTGAATGTAGCACTGCAAGTAGCCCTGGGCAACGCATTTTTTGGACAGGCCCAGACAAAGGAGCAGCACTGGTGTTGCAATGGTACACTTAAACCCTTGATTCCACTTTTAATGCACAGCTATAAATATTCCACTAGCAAAAACCTGTCCTGCTGTGGGCACCCACGGCATGCACTCTAGGACGGGCATATACTATTAATACAGATGATGCTAACACATTATACTTCATGAAGTGATCCCATGTGAAAAACAGAGTTGGTCTCCTCTGTGAAGTGGCTTTATTCAGTCCCACCTCAGCACACGGTGTTTTTACAACTATGAATTAATAATAGACTTGGTTCCTACAATATTGATCCTGACAAACTAAGTACAGATTGCTGGGACAACAAGGCTGTCCTCAGGCTGCTTTGTGGTGTGTGAGCATTGTCTGTGAAGCCTTGTGTGTGTGTGTGTGTGTGTGGTGGTGAATGGATTCCCCTCTGTAAACTACACTCCGCTGGGCTGAGCTGGTGTTGCTACTGTACACAAATCATTTTGTTGTGCTGCCTCAAGCTTTGGTGGAGCCTGATCCAGGCCCAACACTGAAAAGATAACAGCAGCTTCATTCTTCGTGTGTGTGATTGATGTTGGGAGTTTGTTCGTCAAGAAAACTGCTTGTGGTGCCTTTTATTGTGGGTAATGGGAGAAGTTGAGGCAGAATACCAAGTGAATACCAACTACCTGGATAGACTGTGTGTGTGTGTGTGTGTGTGTGAGAGATTTTGCACGTGTGCATATGTATTTTTGTGAAAGCATTCTTTTGTAATATGATATTTGATATGATGCAATTTTGGTTATAAACTATTACAACCAAAGCATAACAGTTTTGTGAATATGTAAAGAACATATTTACATATCCAATTCGCACAATATTTTCCAACACAATCAAGTAGGCTAAAGCCCGAGGTTTACTCCTGTCTCTCCTACACAATCAGTGAGATATCCTAGAATACCAGCATTAAGAAAGACAACCGCAGAACAAGACAAATACAACTCTAAATAAGCTTTTAACAATGATTTTATGTTATAAAGTGCTTTTGAAACTCTTCAGAGACACTCACAAATATGTTTATTTCACAGCGGGTCTCACTTAACATGTTTATAAAATACATAACACTCTTAAATTATACTTTCCTTTTCTTTCTCTGTAGGTGTGCACTTCACACACAAAGAACGTGTCCGGCCCATACAAACGTAAATGTATACATGATAATCAAGGTGAAGCATTTGAATCGTGCAGAGGGGGCGAAACGGAGGGAGAGGGGGATGAAGGGAGAATAAGTATGATGGAGGGGAATGGATGAGTGCAGTGATAAGCAGAGCTGCCTGGGTCCTGACAGATACACACAGCAGATGGATGACTCTTATCTCGTAGATCACAGTGCACACTCGCGCCTAGGCCTGGTTACAGAGAGCCACGATCACACCAGACAGATGAATGGGTTCACCCCCCACCAATCACTCACATACTGTACACACATGCACAGGAGTGCACAAACACACCTACACACACACACAACCACTTGATGGAATGAACAGATTGCGATGTGTGTGCTACCGTCGTGTCTCTGACATTGAAATTCTCCTGGAGTCTTGTGCCTCCAGGATGTGTGCAAAGAAAAGAGAGTGGGAAGGGTGTGGAGAGCAAGATAAGAGAAATCAATTTCATTTTAATTCAAGCAGCAGAGCAAGTGCACGTGTGTTTGTGCATCTGGGTCTGCACGCCCACACTCGAGGACTCTGGCAATGTATAAATGGAACGGGCCAGCATGCGCGTGTCATTAATTGAGTGATTGACTGAACAGTTGCTCTTGAAACGTCAACTCGGTAGACAAGATAATTGGGACACTGACGCCATGTTGTGTGTGAACTGCTTCTGCTCATTCCATGTATTTAGAGCATGTTACTTTGCCCTTACATGTTAAGTTAGCATTTTCAGGCTGAGCATTAAAGCTTTAGTGTGTAAGGTCTGTTGCCAAAACACTTCTAGAGTCTCTATCCTCCCCCCAAGACTTACCCCACGCCTCAGGTGAGCCTGCAGAGCTTCGTGAGAGGACGACTCCAGGTCCGTATTCTAACTGCTGTCAATAATTTGTTTCGATATCTCACTACCTCATTTGTGTTTCAGGGCTGTTGTGCTTCTGCCTTCTCTCCGTTACTTGTGGTGTAAAATGCATGAGTCTGTGTCACCACAGACACAAATCACTGCTAATCTGAGAAACAGAGAGAGTCGTATAGAGCTAATGGTCTTGAATAGCGTTGTTTACACTCATTTGACAGTGGTTTGAATGTAAATGGATGCTAGTTTATGCTAAAAAAAAGTTACACACTGCAGCTTTAATTTTGATGCAATAAGTGTGTAGGTCTGGCAAGTTTTCAATGGACACAAAAAATAATTACATCAAGGGAAGAGAAGTATAAGGCAGTAATTTGACATTACAAATGCCAACTCCTGTACAAAAATAAATAAATAAAAGATGATGGGGAAGAAGCGACTCTTCCCGGCACTGACCATTTTGAAATATTTGGCAACGTGTGTGCGCAAAGGAAAGGACAGTAGCTACTTCTGAGGATCAAAACATACGTCCTTGGTAATTCTGTGCCAAACACTCCTTTATTCTTTTATAGAATTTGAAGAATCTCACATATTGGAGCACTTCTTTTGCTTTTCCAACAATGAAACATCCTTTAAATTCAGCCGTTTAAAGATCATTTGTTGAAAGTCTATGTATGTTGGAGTGTCACACGCACTCTGCTCTCACTTTACTGTATGTTCACTGACTCTTTGTACCAACAGTGTGTGTTGAAAAGGTTTAGAAGGAGCCTGACGTCACAACAAAAAGCCCTTTCTGTTTGCACTGTGACATTTAATCATTACTCTGCTGTTACCAAAGGCTTGTGCAATAGGGCTGACTGTACTTTCACTCATCCACCTCAAGTCCTTACGGAAAGAGCTACTCTTCAACAGCTGCTGATTCTCCCAGCTGCATTTTATAGCAAGGAAGAGTGCCAGTCTCGTCTTCTAGGCAGATGGTGGCTGCCTGGCTGGCTGGCTCGCCCGGCACAGACACGTGGCATGTTGGACGGTGGCTCAGGGAAGCTGCACTTACAATAAGCCTTCACAGTGTTCTTTATAAAAACCTGCAATCACCACACTTCTAATGGAGAGCGCGGCGAGCAGGCTGCGACTGGAATGTGTGCCACGTACAGTACATGTCAAAGATGTTTTCCATAGTTGCTCTCCTTTGATAGTCATTGATGTGTGAAGTTCATGGATGTCACACAGCACCTGTTCCCTTATTTTGCATTGTGCCGTTTACATTTTTCCCCTGACCTGTAAGATAGTAATTGGGAGACTTGTTAAGAGAGAGAGAAGCTGTGGTAGAAAACAGGGCAAATAATCATGATGAATATTATACCTTTATTTTCCCTGCCCTATAATTTTCTCTCAAGGTCACGGTAGTCTGTGGTGAAGCCCTGGACTTTGTGTAGCAGGCATGTTCAAACAATCTTTAGTCCATCAATATACTTTAGGGAGGACTATCAGTGGGTCAAATAATGGGTTGTTTTCCCTCGAGGGGACAAATCTCTGCCCCTTGAATTGTTGTGATTGATGTGTCTGAGGACCCAGGATTCATCTGGAGCCTTCGGTTGGCCTACGGGATAAATGTCTTCTTCACATTTCACATTCCCTATCCTTTAGATGAGGGGATCCTCCTGACAGAGCTCTTTGTGGACTTGAATAACAGACTCACAGTGTTTATTTTCTAATCCACACTGTCTGCCTTCATGATAAAAAAAAAAATCCATCCATCACATTGGAGGAGACATGCCTCTGCAACCAGGAACAAAAATGTGGCTATTCCAAGGAACTGCCGCTATCTGCAGCAAGTTGAGGCAGCATTGGGTGCATGCAGGTCAGATAAGACCACAGGGTGGAGGATGGCTCAGAGAGAGAGAGAGAGATGCTCATGATGTTTATAGGTGCTTATATGGAACTGTGGGAGTTGGTCAGTGTACCAGTGTCCATGGTCAAAGTTGAGAGCGCACGGAAACATGAACTCAGCACATGCTCCTGACTCATTTCCTCAGCTGGAAACAGAGTGATGCCTCCTGTGGGGCGGGAAACGACGACTCCCTCCTTGACACATCACTGCATGTACGTCACATCTGGCCGATACCCAACTTGAGATAAGGTCCCTGACAGTGAATCAAACCCAAAAATGTGCATTAAGATATGTTCAAAAAAAGGTTTGGGCTAAAGCTGTGAGAGGATTGACAGGAACTCCCCTCCTCTGTGCCCTTCTACACACTGATGCACCACGCACTGTGTTTATTTTATTTTACTGTCTTGCAGGCAGGGCCTTTGCTCAGAACACATTCACCCTCGGCCTTTGTGTCCTCAGTGCACCCTACTGCGTCGTTGCTCACCACAAAGCCAGTAATAATGAGAGATGCTCCAAAAGCTGGTTTAATTTCAAGCTCAAGGCTGTGTTAACTGGGTGGGTGTCCCTTACGTCCAGACCCCCCACCACTCTGCCTGCTTTGTCACTGTTGTCACGGACGTCGGAGCCAGCTACACAGGAATCTCAGGAATCTTTTTCGCCTGACCTGGCTCTTATGAGGAGCTGAAAAGTAATGGTGACATGGTCCAAGTAGCAGACCTCCTCTGCTCCTGATCCTCTTTAAAAGTGCATTTCTGTGGTGCGTGGGAAAAACACATGCAAACGCCTCCATTCAGAGCCGCAGCTGCCCGTCACCATTCCACTGAATTATTCAGGTTAAATCAAATCTTACCAAAAGAAAGCAACAGAGCTGTCAATATTTTTTTTAAACAGCATCTTTACAACAGTGTCGAGCAGCGTGCTGGACAGAAAGGGTTAATTCTACCCATATGGTGAACCAAGAGGTTTGGTTCAGTGCTGCTGTGGGCCAACAGGAGTGGGAAGGGAAGGCTGGGTGGGGGCAGAACAGAAGGGAGAGGACAGCAGGACACACACACACACACACACTCCCAACACCTGCACCTGCTCACTTGATTCACAGTCAAAAAAATTACTTTAAAGGATCAATGCAACTACATCTCGTTCACATCATGGTGATGTTTGCTGCCTTCCAGCTCTGAACTTTTGGATTAAGCGGACCAAGGGACGGACTCCTGTGACTTCTTCCTTTCTTTCACTGTTACATGGAGAGAAGGCAGTCGACTGATTAGACAGTGCGGTCGTTTTTCTCTCTCTCTCTCTTCCGTCAAGAGACTTGCAAACACGTCGGATTGTTTAATGCCTGCGTTGCGCGGCTGAGACAGATTTTTCTTTTTCCCAGTCCAGCTCCGAGGCGCAAAACGCGCGGAATGCAGCGATAACCTCGCGCAACTTTTGGATCTAAGACGCGTCGCCTGCGATCGAGACACCGAGGAATCAAAGGTAGGACATTTAACTTCTCTTCTCCCCGGTTTAACTTTTAACCCGTGCCCGGTTACTCTGTATAGGAGATGACTTAAGTACACACATTTGTTCGGTTCCTATTTCTGGATGTTGAGTTCACAGGTAAGTGCGCACTCCTCCTCCTCCTCCTCAGCGGAAAAAGAACAAGGTTATAGAAATCCTGTAATTATTATTATTATTATTATTTAAAAAAAAAAAAAAAAAAAAAGGGAAACCATATATTATTACAGCCGGATTTTAATCTGTGCTGCAGTTACCACCCAACACAGAAATATCAGCGTGGTCATGTAAAATACCACAAAGTACAGTATGGGAAAACAGACACCCTGTTCTCAGACCTAATGTCATCATATTTTATGAGGTATTTCCGCAGGAATACTTCCCCTTAGATTATTTTTATATCTTCATTGAAACGACATAGTAATTAATATAAGTATACAGTGGAGATGACACTGAACTCTAGTGAGAAAGATTCACCAAATATGGACATTTTTGCCCGCTGCCTTACTTTAATAGACAAACGTGTTGGTGGTGTACCAGTAGCGGTGCTCTCATTTGTTGTTGTTCATTCACGCCCTTCTTTTTACGTGAAGTCAAACGAGTGATCATTCCGAGGCGATTAAAACCTGTGACACCTCAGTGCCATCGGCAGCAGTTGTGCAGTGTGTGATGAGGAGAGTGCGCAGATCAAGCCTCCCTGGTGAGAAGATTTGGCATCTCTGTGACTATGCCAGGAAATCTGTGAGGCGTTCACAAAGGCTTCTGCTTTTCATTTTCCCAATATTCATATCACTTCACTGTGCATGGATTTTGTTTTGATTTGTCGTCTTTTTTTTATACACAGTCGTTGGCTCAATACCTTGAGTCTTTCTCACAGATCTCAGTGGAGTCCTTTTAGCTTTTAAACTGGTCCAAAAAAAAACCCAAATACTCCAGCACTCCATAACACATATTCTGTTCCCATAAAGAATAAATAACAGCACACAATATGTTTTCATTAAAATGCTGTGACTGCTTTTCATTTTAAGTATTTGCATGTTTTGGACTGGATTCGCATTTTATATTTTCCCATTTTCAGATATCCAGTCCGGTGTTTCTGAGCAGTGTAGGACTAATACTGAATATCATATCGGCTCATCCGCAATGCACTGATGCTTCGATATATGATGAGCATTTTGTAAAATCTTGCTAGTTTTTTCCCCAGGAATGCTCTCCATTAAACCTCCATTTTTCCCCAAGGGTTTCCACCTGAGGCCCTGGCTACATGGATGTCATGAGAAAAAAGGAAAGCCCTTGGGATGGTTTATAGTCAAAGCAAAGCACACCTTCTGGGAGACAATATAATGGATGTTATGGACTCAGCTTTTAGTATTCATAATTTATATGGGATCCTCTCCAGCAAAGTGCAGATACATAATGAATGCAGAGTTAAGGTCCACGTTTCAACACCCCTAAACTGTCAGAAATGGTTTTGGCAATGGCTACCTGTTTCTCTGAACTGTCACCGGTCGGTTTTTCAGAGCACAGACATGTGCTGTATTGAAGGACAGAGAGGGAATCACTGATGGGCATCAGAGTCTGGTTTCATCCACTTTTTTTCTTTCTATAAAATTACGTTTTAAGAAAATATGATGGTTTAATAAAAAGTAGATTAAAAAAAAGACATCCATCTCATTTTCCAGACTTTTCCCCCCAACGTGACCGCACTTGAAAACAGCGTTTTACAGTCTTAACACATACCTGACTACATTTACACTTTAAATAAATAATAGGGCTGTCATATTTTCCAGAGCAGGTGTGAAGATCTGGACCTTGTTCTCTCCTGCCAAACTGTACCTGTCTCTGCAGGAGGCTGCAGGCCAAACTTCTGATCTTGGAGATCAGAGGAAGAGAAAGAGAGAGTCTCTTGTCTGTCCTGCCTCCTTTTTTCTGTCTCATATTTCTCATGGGGCACACTATAATAATAGTTCATTCCTCTTTCTTTTTCTTCCAGATTTAGATCTCTGTTGGCTACCTGCATGACTGTTACCATGACAGCATCTGGAGCCCAAGTCCTCCTGTTAGCCTTATGTGTTTACAGAGGCTCAGGCCTGCAGCAGTCTGCTCCGCGGGTTCACCTCTCCTTCAAAGGTGAGCTCATACAGATTAACTAGGTCTTCTGACTGCGGGGATTGCCCTATTGCTTTCTTTAACTTGTTTGGCTTCTTCCACTAAGTCATTTGTGCACTCTCCTCATGCACATATCCACACCGGCGGTTATGTTTCCTCTTTATACATATGTAAAGAGCGTATTTCCTGCCACATGTCAAACAGCACAACACTGAAAACAAAAGGTGGATATTACGTGTGGTTGGATTCTTGTAGTGACCTTCAACAAAGTTTCTCCCCACACCCTAAAACCTACACGCACTCAGAGTCCAAACCTGTCACCTCTTCTCTTTCTTCATGTGTGACACGATGACACTATAGAGGAAACACCTGAAATCTGATCACAAGTGTAGAAAATGATATGTTAGAAGGGTAAGGTTTTGTCCGCAAGGGGTAAATTCAACAAAAGAGTGGGTAGTGGTTATAACGCTTTTTTTTTTGCTTTTTTTTTTGTAGGCTTTTGGGATTTTTCCATTCAGTCTACTCCCTGTCCTCATTAACTCTATAATAGCAGAGATTCGACTTACAAATAAGTAGACACCTTTGATCAAAACAAAGCTGGATGATTACAGTCATTTCTGTGGGACTGTCATAATTGTCACTTCAAGACCATCTGCGTGCTCGCTCACACCACTCACATGTCACAGCTGAGGCAGCTGTGAGTGAGAATTAGAGGTGTGAATCAGCTTTATAACATTCTTCAGCGCTTTGATGTAGAGATGAGTCAAAGGGCTCTGGTCCCATGTCCAGACCTGATCTTGGTGCGTATTCTTTTTCAAACCGCCGCAATTCAGTGATAAAGTCTTTGTGGACAGTGACGTGTGACACAGATTGCAGGTAAACAACTTTTAACGAGAACTGGTTCATAACTACTGAGACAGCAGCAGTCGACATGCGGCGTGGTTTCGCATCAAACTGATTTTCGTCAGACTGCAAACATCTGCTGTTTGTGGTTGTCCTACATGACGATGGCTCCACTTAAAGCTTGGGAAGGTAATTGCAGTGCATTTATATGACCTTTAACACTTAATCCCCCATTTTCACCAAACAGCAGCTGATACATATGGCTTTGTTTTTTTGCTAAGTAGTAGTCTTACCAATTATAACACAAGTTTGGTCTTGAACTTGATCGTGTTCCTCCCTGTGTAAGATGCGGGAATTCACATCTGCACAGAGCTGCCTGCGACAAATTCATACACAGGAGCTTGTTTAAAATAGCTGAGAGGTATTCAATTATTTAACTGTCTATAATTCAAAGAACTCGGTCACCCTTCCCCTAATACCAAACCAAATGGAGAAACGTTAGATTTACTTCCCAACTGTTTTCTGCCACTCCAAGGATTTATTGTTCATTGTGTGTGACAGCGTGTTTCTTTGTTCTCCGAGGCGCCTGTGGAGGAGGTATTGGAGCGGCTGGTAGACATGTGACTCTTGTGAGCAAAAGCGTTGGCCAGAATGACACTGTGTACAGGAGGCCTGCGCAGGATAGATATCTTGTATTGTTTCCTCTGTCGCTGGGCAGTTGTGTGTCAATTCAAACACTAAAAAGGAGTGACTGAGTGTCGTTTAACGGAGTTAGTCAGCATTGCTAGAGAGCAAAATGTGCAGTGTAATTGAAGCCATGTTTTAGGATCTCATGCCTTCACAGTGCTGTCACCAGTTTGTTCGTACTGGAGATAAGGCTGCGGTTAAATGGCAGTGGTCATTAGTGCCTTAGTGACAATATGTTGTCAGGTTGAAACATGAGAACCCATGGTGGCTTCAAACTTCTTCTCAGTGTTTCCCTATCAGTGTCAGAATGTTGTCAGGGGATAAGTGTTTGCTGAATGTTTACCAGATGATGGCAGTACATGTACATTGTTTGCTATTTTTGGAGAATAGAGACATGTATAGGGGTGTGGTGTTTCCACATTTAGCCCCTTCACTGAATCCACTATTGCCCAGTGGAGAATGGAGAGAGAGTCTTTTTATCCTGTGTTTACCTCTCAGGAACAACAACCGGACCTCGTCCCACCACCTACGACTCCATCCCGTGTTGTCCGGAGATCCGATTGCACCGCTTATTTTAGTGGCACCTTGACAGCATCCTGTTAACATTGACCTCAAAAGGAAGATGGCAGGCTCTTTGATGTAAATAAAGATTGTGCTTCCTCTTGAATCCCTGTAAGCCAGCTTTGGAGGGTCTCTGTGAACATTTGTCATCATATAAGCCTGCTGTCTTTAACATGCCTTCATCATATCCCTGTTTGCACATATGGTTGTCAATATCTTGCACATGTCACAAGTGTGTGTGTGTGTGTGTGTGTGTACTGCTTTAAAGTGAGCTATTGGATGGAAGACTGGAAAAAAACATTCAGAGGAAGTGCTGTACAGAGTCAACTTGTCTTGCAGCAGATGAAAATTGTTTAATCAAAACCTTCAGGAGAACAAAAAAAAAAAGAAAAAGAAAAAAGAGAAACATTTTCCACTGCAGCGTGTCTTAACAAGTTATGCTCTGCTGAACACAATCCTGATCTTAAGAATTAACCGTTAGTTCCACTGACCGTGTTTCCCAATGGACATTTCTGTCTAACTCCACAAGACAAAACTCAATCACCCAGTCAGGACACATAAAATATTGAGATCTTAAAAGCCAATATGTTTCCTAAAATGCTGTGAGTTGAGTTATATTTAATCAGTGGCACACGTTTTTCTGTAAAAAAAAAAAAAAAAGTGAGAACTTCAAGGGACTAAGATCAACCAAGCCAGTAATGAAGAATGTTAATGGCTTGAAAGGGAATAAAGTGAACTGTTATTCAGCTGCAATCCTGGTTCCCCCTGCTGTTTGCTTTCCAAAGTATATAGATGTTTTAAACACAGCTGAGACTTTTCTCCCCCTCACACACAGAACTGATGGACACACGAGCAGCACGACCCTTCAGTTTCTCCTTCAACACCAGCGACTACCGCATCCTCCTGATGGATCAGGACCAGGGTCGCCTTTACCTGGGCAGCAGAGAGTACTTGGTAGCCCTGGACATGCACAATGTTAACAAGGAGCCACTTATAGTGTGTATACACTGCATCTGCTTGCTTTTCTCAAATCCACTCTGCTATTTGGAATGTGGCAATAAGTCTCTAAGCACAGTGATCCTTACTAATCATGTATTTCTTTGTAATTCACAAAAACAAACAGATTCATTGGCCAGCATCTGCTAAGAGAAAGGGAGAATGTCAGATGACGGGAAAGGGAAGACAGGTGGGATCTTCTGTTCACATCCTGTTCTTTCAAACGTCTGACTTCTGCTTTTATGACGAGACAACATCAACGGTGATGTTTGTATTCAATTTGTCTCATTTCTCTTTGTCCAGGGTGAATGTGCCAACTTTGTGAGACTGATAGAACCATGGAACCGCACCCACCTCTACACCTGTGGAACCGGGGCGTACCAACCTATCTGCACATTCATCAACAGAGGCTGGAGGGCAGAGGTAAACCCAGAGACATTTACAGCTCCCTGAGTGGGATTTGCAGCAACAACCTCTCAGCAGTGGGCCTAGCATGCATTTGTCCTGTTAAATATTTCAGGACTACAAACTGGGACAGTGATTTGTTTATGATTTTCCCATGTGACGTTTTAGCGGTCTATTTTTGTGCATATCCCCCCTTTCTAATCCCTGCAGGACTACCTGTTTAGGCTGGTTCCTGGTTATGTTGATTCAGGGAAGGGAAAATGTTCCTATGATCCTACACAGGAGAACATCGCGGTTCTAATCAGTAAGACTTTCTTTATTTATACCCGGAGGGGGAAAAAATAAAAATATTTATGCTGCTGAATCACAAAGTGTTAGTGGGAACACTTTGCATTAAATCATATTAACAACATGGTTATAGTATGGTAACCATTTTTTAAAATGAAGGTAGTAGTAATACCCTCTCATTTCTAAAGGAATTTCCATTTTGTTAAAACAGTAGTAATAGTGTGTTAATAAGGAGATTACATTACGTTAATACCATATAATTTCCAAAGTGATATTCAGGTAATAGCTTTGTAATGAAAATTACTTTTGGCTGCCATCAGTGTAATAACATCACATTACAATGTGTGGGAATCAGAAAAGGGAATTATATGGTTGAAATTTATCCTCCCTTGAGTCCCACACACTTTTTTCATTATTATTACCAAGCTATATGACTTGGTGATTAATCTAGAAATCAGCTGGTAATTACCATAATATTACCTCCCTGTTACAAAATTATTGCCATACTATTGTTAATGTATTGCGATGCTAAGTGTTGCTGTCCTCGCTCTTTGATTGCTCATTGTCCCTGTCTTGTGTCTGCAGATGGTAACTTGTACGCAGGGGTTCACATTGACTTCATGAGCACAGACGCTGCTCTGTTTAGGACCATGGGAGGGAGAACAGCAATCAGGACAGAGCAGTACGATTCCAGGTGGCTCAACGGTGAGTAAGTGTGTAAGAGTGGGCAGGTAAATGTAACTGATTACAGGTTGCAGTTCCTCTCTTGTTATTTGACAACCACTTGCCTCAATCCTCTCTTGGCTTATCTGTGTTTATCTCTCAGAGCCCGTGTTTGTTCAGATCCAGCAGATCCCTGACAGTGCAGAAAAGAACGATTACAAACTCTACTTCTTCTTCCGTGAGAAGAGTCTAGACTCCAGTGGTGGGGCGAGCCCCACCGTGTTAGCTCGGGTTGGGAGAGTGTGTCTGGTGAGGCAGAGCGCGTTGTGTACGAAGCGAAATAGAAAGAGAGCTTGTATTGTAATATGAGACAAACTGCACATATTGAATCATGACCTCATTTCCTTCCTGTCTAGAATGATGAAGGAGGGCAGAAGTCCCTGGTGAACCGCTGGACCACATTCCTGAAGGCTCGTCTTATCTGCTCAGTGATAGGCGAAGATGGAGTGGAGACACGATTTGATGAACTACGTGAGCCCACAACAAAATAACCACTCTGCCTAAAGTGATTGCACTGTAATAGTAACTGCTTTTATACAGGCAAGCGTTATTGATTTGTGTATCATTCTTCTTCCAGGGGATGTGTTTATTCAACCCACACAGGATGAGCGAAACCCCATGGTGTATGCACTCTTCACTACGGCAGGGTGAGTTGTTTTCTGAAGCTTTACACATCATACAATTACATTAACTCTATCAGAGCCACAAAGATTATCCTAGATGATCCATGTTATCTTTTTTGGGTTTGCAACATCCATAAGAATCTGATCTCCTGTTTTGAAGGCTCCAGAATTGTGAGTTGGTCAGCCCAAAGTTGGTGTTTCACAACCGGAAGTTCCGAGTTGTTGATCACACTGGTGCTCACTCATATGTGCCATATGTGGGAGCGTAATTTTACCATATATGCTGTTGAAGAAGACCTGAAACTAGCTATTGAGACCATTAATTCTTCAGGAAATCTTTACTGACATCATTAATCTAGTGACAAGCTGGCTTCCATTGAAACGCAGTTCTAATCAAATGTTTCTCTTTAAGTTCTGTGTTCAAGGGCTCAGCTGTCTGTGTGTACTCAATGGCCGACATCCGCAACGTCTTCAATGGACCATTTGCCCACAAACATGGCCATAATTACCAATGGACAGAGTACACTGGCAAGATTCCATATCCGCGGCCTGGAACAGTATGTTTCATCTTCAAAGTGATTCAGTCAAACAAACATGTACATACTTAACTTAAACTCCATGAATTCTTTCTTCTCATCCAGTGTCCAGGAGGAACTTTCACTCCAGGCATCCGCTCCTCCAAGAACTTCTCGGATGAAGCTGTGGATTTCATCAGATCCCATCCCCTCATGTTCCATCCAGTTTATCCTATCCATCGCCGCCCTCTGGTGGTGAGGACTGGTGTGGATTATCGCTTCACTGCCCTAGTGGTGGATCAGGTGGATGCCGTTGATGGACGCTATGAGGTGCTCTTCCTGGGGACAGGTGAGACAACTGCAGAGCTGGAAGCATTTTTATAGCTGGAGGTTTAAATTTGGCAAGAAAACTGTGGAACTCGTATAAAATTTCTCTCACTCTCAGACAGAGGCACTGTGCAGAAAGTTATTGTTTTGCCAAAGGATCCGTTCAGCATGGAAGAACTCACACTAGAGGAGGTGGAGGTTTTTCGGGTATGTTTAGATATACTGTTTGGCCTTGAACAAATAAAAAACAATATGAAGTCCTGACTGGTGTTCCTTCTTTTTATTACTTACAGACCAGGGCTCCTGTCAAAACAATGAAGATATCTTCAAAAAGAGTAAGCAGATTTCCTCTCAAAGACAAAACAGACACATTCAGAGTTTCCTCTGCGCCTTACTGAATTGTTGTATTTGCGTCTCCACAGCAACAGCTATATGTGTCATCAGACGCGGGACTAACACAGGTGTCACTGCACCGCTGCGGGGTGTACGGCAGGGCCTGCTCTGACTGTTGTCTAGCCCGGGACCCATACTGTGCCTGGGATGGAGAGAGCTGCTCTGCCTTCACCCCGTCCACTAAAAGGTCAGGGATGTCTCATAGCTTCACGGTGAACTAGCTGCTATAAAGCCAGGATGTGTTGAGTCAACTTGTTTCTTAATTCCGACCTTTGTCTCAGGAGGAGCAGACGGCAGGATGTTAAACATGGTGACCCACTGAGGCAGTGCAGAGGCTTCAATGCCAAAGGTGTGGAATTTCTTATACACTTGAAGCTGCAGTGTGTAACTTTTGGTGACTTTTTTTGTTGCTGTGGATGTTATTATTCTGCTTCTGTCTGGTCCTTGTGAACAGAAACAACGCAGCATTATTTGTATGCTGCATCCCTCACCTGAAAACAGCCTCTGTCAAACAATACTATCAGACCTGACTGAGGAAGTGTTTGTGTGTAAACAGCAGCAGCGCAGGGGCAGGCGGGGACGAGAAGTGTTTTGTGAGCAGGAGAATTCACTTCTGAAACCTCTTTTTTTAAGTCATACTTCAACCTGTTTGCAGATGTCTAGTTTTATTGGCGCAATGCTGCTGTTGTTTCCACCTGTCTTGACTTAAGTCAAATAACTTTCTGTGCGCAGCTTTTTCATGTCGTCATGTAAACGGAGTCGCATGGAGCTGATCAGCATTATGTGAAGTCATTTGACAATTATTTAAATGTAACAGACTTTTATTTGTATGTAAACATTATGCATTGCAGTTTAAAGGACTGCATAGTATGAATTATATTAATTGATGTATTTTTTCAATTTTAAATATTTTACATTGATAGGTTGAGGTAAATATTTTCATTTATTCATTATTTCATTATTTCTTCTCTATCTTTGCAGTGGAGAAACGTCTTAGAGAAACAGTTCAGTTCGGAGTGGAGGGCAGCAGTACTTTCCTGGAGTGTCAGCCTCGCTCTCCACAGGCCACTGTCAAGTGGCTTTTCCAGAAGGAAGGAAAGAGAAAAGTGGTGAGGAATGTTGTTTCGTTGTCAAATTAAGGTTGACTGTGTTTAGTTTTATACTAAGCTATATTAACCATGTGCCGACTGTAGCTACATGTTAACAGAGGCAAGAGAGTGGGTGGATAATGCACTATTTTTATACTCAAATGTATATATTTTATTGTTACGTAAATGTATAACTAGTTTAGTTTAATTTATATTTTTGTATTTGCATGTTTCAAAGCACATTGAAATGACATTCCGATTAGATCTCACCCACGTATTCCACACATTTGATCCACCACTGATTTAATCTATATACACATACATATATAACTTATAGTTTTCTTCATTTTACTACAGCTCAGCCGTGTGGCGGGTGTTCTGAAGACCAATCATGGCATCCTTCTGAAATCACTTAATCAATCAGATGCAGGCCTCTACCACTGCCTCGCCACAGAAAACAATTTTAAACACACAGTCGCCCGTGTGGCGCTGCGCATCCTGGATCGAGACATTGTTTTAGCCCTCACTGCTCAGGATGAGGACGAGGAGCCAAAAACCCGCCAGGCAGCCCACTACCCACAGTCGTCCTTTGTCTCCACACCTTTCCCGCCTGAGATTAGACTGATTAACCAGTACTGCCAGTCCTACTGGGAACAGCTTAGTCCCAAACAGCAGCAGCAGCGCAAGCGCACCAGCCGCAGGCACACGGAGAGCCAGGACCAAGGCCTTGGCTAAAGGATAGGACTGCTGCTGTCCAACACTGGCCTGTCTGGACTTTATGGTGGACTTTTATGTTTGACATGCATGTTTGGTTGTTACCTCCATCCATCAGGCAGGTGATGCTGTCATGCTGTCATTAAAGAACCTTATTTATGGTTTTGCTTGTCAGTCTAAATTATGATTGTGTATATTTTACATTACATTTGAATTATTTTCAAAGAATACCATAAATACCTTTCAGGTTACTTGTGATAAGAATTTGATTTGAACTTTGCCTTTATTTTTTCAGGGCATTTTAGTGCCAAAGGCAAAACAAAAAAGAACTCGCATATCTTTCGCAATGTCCATGTTTGCTTATTATTTATCTTCTATGTTGCATCCATGACATTTTCTGCTGCCAATTGTTAAATGTCAGATGTTGGATGATTTGTAAAAGCACAACCAAGTACAGTTTTTCAAATGCACAACCGCATTACCATGCAAGTGTTATTGTAACAAAAACTAAATACCAGCACTCACTGTTGATCTTTTGCATATTTCTGCAAAGTTTATCATTGCTTTGGAAAATGTTCGACTGTGATGTAAAGTAAACACAGCAAGTAGCTGATGAGCTACAACATGCAAAACCACATTTATGGTCCTCTTAAGTATCTTGAAACAAAAGTGTAATATATTGATTGTGAATATAATATATATGGTCATTGGATTCTTCTTGTATGAAAATAATATGTGTGTTATTATAATGTGTTGCATGCACGTCTGTTGTTGTTTGTTGCAAGTTGTACATTTTACTGTTCTATTTTCCACTTCAGTGTGTTATATGATGTTTGTAAGGTGTAATTATTATATTAAGCTAATTCCATTGGATGTTGTCATATAATGACACCCTTACTGTCCTGCCTGTGTTCTAGTGACCTGCAGTATGTCAGTGTTTAAGATATGTTTAGCATACAGTGTTCTTCCAGTTATGGACTTTGTTGGTGGCAGTTTTAGATTGGGGATCTTTGCACAGGTGTATGAAAAAAAAAAAAGAACATAGTTTTCCATGTACAGCATGTTTTTAAAAAATGGGAATGAAACTGGCTTGGATTTAATATTGATAGCTGGTGTTCTGTCATAGGCTGTATTTACTTATTTTTAAAAATGCCTCCTTTTTTTAAGCACAAGGAACAATAATATTTTCCACTCAGAGCCACCGTCACCTTCACTGTGAGTGACCCAGTGATATGTGCTGTCATGCTAATCAGTGCTACACTGGAAATGGTTGAACAAATACAACAACATTTCAGAATTTTGTCCTTTAAATTGAATGATGTGTTTATTCATCTACACAGACATTTACATTATATTTTCTCGTAAGGATTCGTGCATCCATTAATTCCCAGGTTTCTTACAGAATATACGGTCCACACAAATAAGAACCTTTTACATTAGTCATCCCATTCGTCTTCATCGTCGTCTTCATCTCCGCCATCATCTTCGCTTTCATCTAAAGAAAAAGGACAAATGTTAAAATGTTGCACTGAGTTTGGCTTCTTCAATGCATTACCATAAAAACATGTTTTTTACTCTGCCATTTTATTAGGCACACCTGTTCAACTGCTCGTTCATGCAAATGTCTAATCAGCCAATCATGTGGCAACAACACAGTGCACTTAGGCGTGTAGACATAGTTAAGACAACTTGCTAAAGTTCGAACTGAGCAACAGAGTGGGGAATAAAAGGGTGATTTAAGTGACTTTGAATGTGGCATGGTTGATGGTGTCAAATAACATGGTCTATTTCAGAAACTGTTCGTCTGCTGGGATTTTCTCACACAACCATTTCTAGTGTTTACAGAGAGTGGTCCAATAAAAACAAAATATCCAATGAGCAGCAGTTCTCAAGGAAAAAAAATGCCCTGTTGATGCCAGAGGTCACTGTAGAATGACCAGTCTGGTTCAAAAACTATAGAAAAGCCACAGTGTTAACCACCATGATATACAGAAGACCTCTGATCTTTAATGTGGAACTTACAGAAGCAGAAGACACCATGTTATTAGGAGTCCTGTGTACCTAATTAAACGACTGGTGAGTGATTCATGCTCTTATATTTACCAGATGAATGGATGACTTTGCTCCTCTTCTGCATGACCAACATGAGAGCACCAACGATACCCTCACCTGATGCTGATGTAGGCGGTGCTGCATCCGGACTATCTGTCACCTGTAACACAGCAGTACAGCTTTTCAAGTACGAATATAAGCATGCAGGTTCATTATAACAAATTGCACGATATCAGTTAAGATGTGTGTTCATAAAGAAAACGTTAATGGAATGTTTTGTTTTACATTTCTGAGCTTCTTTCCCAGTCGGATCTGATCCAACAGGGCTCCTCTACTGTCTCCTCCTCCAAAGGATACAGGGGCAGGTGGTGTTGGCCCAACAGGTGTAGGACGTGATGGTGGGAAATCTGAAGACAGAGATGTCTGGGGAGGTGGAGGGGGAGGAGGAGGAGGAGGAGGAGGAGGAGGTGGTGGGCCTTCTCCTCCACCCCCTCTGCTGGGTATAGATGGAACAGGAGGAGGTGGGAAACCCGTTGAGCACTGCAGGCTAGACGGCGGTGGTGGGGGAGGCAGGTGGGTGGTGGGGGGTGGGGGGAAATGAGAGGGCACAGAGTGTACAGGTGGTGGTGGAGGAGGACCAGCTCTGTTTGATGGAGGCGGCGGGGGAGGCATCCCTCCACGTGCTGGGGATGGATGGGCAGACGGGATCCCTCGCTGTGACTGGCCTGGGATTGGAGGCAGGGGTCCAGACCGGCCTCGGTGAGGTGGAGGGGTCGGGGCAGTGGGACTGGAGCCTGGCAGAGGAGGCAGTGAGCCTCTGCTAGGTGGCGGAGGTGGATGTCCAGAAGCTGTAATACAAGGAAACAAACCACTTTAATCCCACCCATGCTTGAGACGTTACATTAACCTGAACCATGAGACTGGTGAATGGGGAGTAAATGATGCAGGCTGACCTTCTTTGTTCACCTCCCTTTTAACCGCCTCCATGCCTCCAGACTGCTCGATGACATTATAGATAAGCTGAGCAGTTGCTTCATCTCTCATGTCAGCTTCACCAATCCCAGCTTGGGAGAGCACCTTCCACAGATCAGGGTCAAGATTGTTGGGATCCCATCCAACATGAGAAACGTGTCTGACATGAAGGGAAACAAGAGAAAGTGTGAAAATATTGTAAAACAACATCATCATGAGGTTTCATTCGGCCTGGCATCAGAGGCAACACCTATGTTGGCTCACACACTCACTTAAATCCACTTGGTGCTCCTATGTCTGCTTTGGAAAGTTTAGGGCCCTTTTTGTTCTTTTTGGCCTTTTTCTTTTCTTTGCTGGTCAGGGACAACGAGGTGGCAGGAGAAGGCATCGAGCGGTATCGTGTAGACTGGATATCTGGGTTCTGTATGTCCACAGTGGCCATGCGATAAGATCCAGGGCTACCAGATGATGCTTTTGGAGGAACAAAACACAGAACATCAAAGTTGGTCCATTTCAGACGCCACTGCCTGGAAACAGTCACAGTCGAGATGTTAAAGAAGTCACAGACCTTTTTCAGTTGGCAGTGGAGGCAGAGCACCTCTGTCTACAGTTGCAGGACACATAGGGACAGGAATTACAAAGTGTTATTCTTACAGTTTGCTACACATAAATGGCATTTTGCAACCACGGTGAAGTTAGTTTCACGTTGGATATTCAACAGATATTTGGATATTCTGAATGGTGCCAACAAATGGACAGATAGCACCCCCCTCATGCTCTTAACCCTGGGTTTCACCTTCCATAATTACAGCATTTTTTTTTCAATAGCTCCCCCCTTTTTGGACATGTGGGGTCCAAATCAATCCAGAATACTTTGGCTACATCGGACTAATCAGACACACCTCAATTTATTTGGTTTTTAGTGATATGGCAAACAAAACCTATTGGTTTTCTATGGAAGAGACTATTTTTTCCAATAGCTTCCACATCAAGTGACCTTGGCATCCCAAATCAATGCAGAATGCTTTGGCCACATGGGACTAATCAGACACACCTCATTGCATCTATATTTTCTACACCCTCATTTTTACATCAACGCTGTAATTGAGTAATTTTACTCATTTATGTATTTATTTTGCTGCAGATAAATTTCACTGAGAGAACATCACCATAAGGTTAAGAAATAGTCTTAAGAGCGAGATCTTCTTTTATTACTGGGATCCGTACCAACAATTCACGTTGACTAAAATCTTTAGGAACAGCAGGTGGCGCACATGAGCTTGAATGGCCGTGACAAGAAGAAGACGGTAGAGTACATGGAGGGAGTAATTGATGGCAAAGCACAAAGTTAGCTTCACTTTAGAGAATGGGGAGCTTCATACATACATACATAAATAAATAAATAAAAGCACAGACCTGTGGCAAGAGGCTGGAGACAGGGATGTTATCATATCTCCAGGATTAAGAAGTGGATATGTAGGGCCTGAGCAGTGGGCCTTAGTAGCATTAGCATTAGCAACACCAAAAACTGCACAAGTGGCTCGGTGTAATCTGGAGAGAATATACACGTTAACTACGAAGGGAGGTGCTTCGAGCAGGTAGGCTACCATTTAAAATCAACTTTGTTTGAACCGTCCAAAATATCTAGCGTCTATGACAAAGTACAGGCTAATTGTCTTTTTTATAAATGGAGCCTAATATGGTCTTCCTGCGAGATAAGCTATCTATGCAATGGCCACTTAATTGTATCTAGTTGTAAAGTGTGTAGTCTCCATCATAACTTTGCAGTGCATTCCGAAGCCATTGTGCCAATGTGTAGTACTGTATAACAATTGTTTTGTTTTTATGTTTGTTTTTTTGTAGTCCATGTGAGAGAATTCGATGTGTGTATGATTAGTCCTAAGTTGCCAAAGCAAAAACAACTAAAACAAAACAAATGTATTTTGTTTAATATATTAATACAAATTTGAAGGCGTAGGGAAAAAAAGGTGTATTTGATTAGCCCCATGTAGCCAAAGCATTCTGCGTTGATTTGGACCCCACATGTCCAAAAAGGGGGACGTTATTGGGGGAAAAATGCCGTAATTATGGACAGTAATTTATTGATGGTCCCTAAGTGACACCCAGGGTTTAGAGCATGGGTGTGTGCTATCTGCCCACTTGTTGCCTTTTCAAAGCTGAGAGAAAGTGACAAAGAATTAAAGCAGCAAATGTCAGAATATCCGTCGAATATCCAACGAGAAACTAACTTCACCGCCGTCATTTTGCAGCAGCGACGTTAAACTCTGTCTTACCACTAGGTGGCGGGGGGCGCTGTTTCTTCTCTGTCAGCAAGGAGGTGAGAGAGAAACTTTTTCACTTTACTCAGCTAAAACACTCTTAAAACAATTATTAAATTAAATGAACATGTGATCATTTCGAAGATTTAGCAAAAATCTACCTCATTAAAGTGGATTCTAATGATTAAATATTATTTTCCAGGTATTACAAACAATGTGCAAACATTTGTGTGAAGACAAATATGGCTGTGAATCTTGGGACCTCTCCAACCTTGGCGGTTGTTTCTTTGGTTGATTTTGTCCTGGACAGCGTTTTGGAAGGCCTCTGCTTCCTTCTCCTCTGCAAAATTCAGTCCTACTTGGCAGTCCTACAATGCATAATAAATAAAACATTAACTAATCAAGTTTGTACACATCATTTAAAGATTTTATGTCTATTTATTGAGAGAGAGAGAGAGAGAGAGAGAGAGAGAAAGGGGTGGAACTGTGTGCTTACATCTGCAGGAAAGGTGTGAAAGTACCACCGTGGTGAGTAATAAACAATTTGGTTGTAGAGCTCCTGCTCCCAAACTTGCCTTCCTGCCTGTGGAGAAAAATAAAAATAATGCAAATATTTCATTTACATACAAGGTTATCAGATTATAAGGATTTGAGTCAGTCAAGGTGTGAGCCATCTTGTGTCGGGTGGGTTAAGGTTGAATAGGTACTAAATGCGCTCGTGTAACCTTGTTTTGTATTCTTATGACCCAGTGTTGTGTGAGAGATTACCTTGACATCAAACATGCGAATGAAGTAGGAGCGCTGAGGGTTGTCTTTGACTAAGCAAACCACTCCGGTGTGCTGCAAACTCCACACAGATGGACTGTGAGGCAGAGCCATGAAGAGCTGTGCCACCGCAGTGGCCATGGACTGGACCAAAAATAATAAAACATGCAATGAAAGCAGTTCAGTGCTGATGGGAGACTTTATTGTGCTTACTGTTTTGGCATTTTTTGTTGAGATGCTGTGAAGCTCGATTTGTGCCACTGTGTTTGTAAAAGTCATTACATTATTTCAGTAGTTAATCATCTTTATATTAGACATCTGTACTGCTGTCAACGTTATGAGCAGTGTTAACACAAATGAGTCGAGAGCCAAGGCAACTTCTGCTCTACAGTTAGATGACACCCAACGATAGTGTCGTCTAATTCTGTCATAGAGGAAGAAATGCTTCAACCATCATTTCCTGTTACTGCTGCATCCTTTTTGATGACCTAATGTCACCCACTCATTTTAAACCACATTTGCATTAATGTATAACGATAAACGATAAAATAATATGAATTTACATTAACCTAAAAAGCCATTACAAAAGGGATACGTAAATAAATAGCAGATGGGATGAGAAAAACCAGATAGGTATTTAAAAAAAGTAGATGAAACAAGAGTAAAGCGACACTTTTTCTTGTCCAGTGTGCTCATTAAAATTCAGAATGTGAAGTTTAGCCACTAATGTCAAGAGAGAGAGAGAGAGACAGAGAGAGAGGGTGTCTTGAGGACCGGAACAGTTTACATTTTAATGTAACAACCTGAATAACCGGTGCAGTCTTGAACACACATTATTCCTCATGCTCTTACAACAAACAGCTCCACCAGAATAGATATGAATCAAGAGAGACACAGCCCAGGATCATCCCACAGTGGGTGACCCCCTGTCTGGTCAGTTCTGAACTTACAGCACACCTTCTGCCCAGTAGCTCCTCCAACTTCTCATTCTCCTGTGGGCTCAGCAGCAAGCTCTGGGCTTTCTCTGTTTTAGATTTAGATCCACGGCTCATGTTGCCTCATAAATCTTCCAGTTTATTCTATTTAAGAGTGAGCAGCATGTGAAAAGGTGTCCCCTTGACACTGTCACAACACTTAGCTCTCTAAAGTCAAGGAAGTTTCTCTTCTCTGTTCTGTGCACACATCGTTTCAAAGCAGGAAACGGGCAACCGCACTTCTCAAACCCCCACTTTTCTTCTTTTTCTCAGATGCAGTGCACAAATGAATGTGTTAGTTCCATTTTCAGAGGAAGGCAGTGCACTCTTGTTCTTCCCCTACAAAGATGACTTCTCCAATTACTTTTATTTAAATATAAAAAAAAGCAAAACACTGTTTGTACAAATGAAAGACATTTTATTGACAACATTCAAATTAACTTAAAAATATACAGGATTTATAGCAAATCTTCAAGACAAAACAAGATCACTAACTTAAATCCATGGGTCATTATTTACTATACAAACACAGTGTGTTTAACCCTGAATTTGTTTTTATTAATAACTAGACTTTGCAGAACACAATTTAAAAAAAAAAACAACAAATAGTGTGGTTTTTCCATTTTAATATGACACAATAAATATATTTGATTTGCATCTACGCTGTCTTTAGGGAAATATTGAGACTTGAAAACTGTACAAACCACTTTGTCTTGCTATGCATATGATTTTCAGTAAGTGTGTGTTTGACCTTCATTAATAGCAGCAAAACCTCCACAAACAGCACCACATCTGTTGGATCACCCATAAAACATCACCTTAGACCCAGCCTTGATGACAATCACCTTTACAATAGTTAAATTTCATAATATATTTAAAACAAAATGTCACATTATGAACATATTATTAAGTCAGTTCCATATTATGTAAGTAGCTATTGTATGCTGTATTTTGATAGACAGGAATGGTTAGTGTAAAGCTGCAGACTAACCCTTGCTGGTTGCATTTTGCTGAATGTGTTAAGTTTAGGGATATTTTAAATTTGGACATGGTCTAAATGTCATTATTTTACATTGAAACAGCAACTGATAGAAGAACAAACTAAAATGTTTAATTTTGTTTGATGAAAAGCAAGCTCTTCATCATATTGCTGTAATGAAAAATATGAAATTGTGGGGAAGTAGACTGGAAGGAGTTTAGGAGTGACTGAGCTATTTCTGGAAACTCTATACATCCATACTCTAAAATGGGATTTCCATTTGAGTCATGCTGTTCCTATTCATCCTTAATGTTGTTACTACTTTCTGGGCTTTTACATGACTCCAAATAATATCCTTGCTGCAACCTGTTACACATTGCTTTGTATTTTAGTGCATCCTGTCCTCTATTGTGGTGTTCTGTCCTCCATTGTAGGAACTTAGTGCCCTATCACTTTTATTTTTGTTTTTGCTTTTTTTTTTTTAGTGGGCAAAGGTCCTTTACCTTTTTTCTTTTGTGTTCCAAAGCCAAACTGTCTAGTTTGGCTTTGGATTAGAACTCAGCAGATTTGGGATAATTTAATAATAGGGAACTTTGGTTGACATTCTTTTCATGATTTGTCTGTTCAGCCATGGTAGTTAGTGCCCACCTCCACTTTTAGACTCTCCAGTCACCCAGTCAGTGATGATAAATGACAAACTCATGACCATAAAGATGAATCCCAGTGCAGCAAAGCATGCAGCCTACAGGAGAGAGAGAAAAAAAACATTTGTTAATAATATGTTAACAAACAAAGGCATTTAAATTATGTAGATAAATTAATTGTTTCCTTAAAGAAGGGACTATCTTGTACCTGAATCTTGGGTCTAGACATAAAAGGCTCTTGTTCTTTTGGAACAATACGAATGTAGAAGATTCCAGGTAGGATGAAGATGAGGGAAGGGGCAGATGTGGCTCCTGCAGATGTGGATAGGTGATGGTGACTTAACAGTGTATATATGATACAAAATTAAATGCCTAAGCCAAGACCACACATGACTTTGCTCTGAGTATATGTACCAATGATGCCAAAGATGTCGCGGATGGAGGGCACAAAGATAACGAGGAGGTTGACCAAGAAGATAAGACAAAATGCAATTAGGATGTGTCTGGCCCAGTGGAAAGGTTTGTCAGGGAACAAGATCTGCAGCATAGCTCTACGGATCTGCAGGGGGAAGAAAGAAACAAAAGAACACAGGGAAAATGTATGTCATTTTACAAAAACACAACATCCGTCAAGACTATACAAAATTATATAAAAGTAAAGGTTAGTCTTGTTTTATTATCCATCAGCTGTTGTTAAGTAATATATAAGGATATACTGTTTTTTTCCATCACTATTTGAAGGCAAAAATGTTTGCCATGCTTGTTAATATATGCCATAATAATAATACTACATTTTATTTGTTGATGCCTTTCTCAACACTCATTTTTGTATGAAGGTACGACATGCTCGGGTTGTGAGTTTAGCATGTACTTTGACACCATTGCATTGTGCAGCACCAAAAGAACTCTAAAAGGAACAGCTCTCAAACCTAAATGTCAATATTGACTTTTCTGTCTGTCAGAACGATGAAGAATTCATTCTCAACCAAAAGAGATCATCAATGTTGACACAAATTTTCAATTCTGACATAGATGATAATTTCCAAACCTACTTACAAACGGCATTTGTCTATTACTAATACAAATATTGTAACTACTTTAATTAATTTATTTAAGACAGGACTTTTTTGAGAAATGCTTGTGATTTTAATGATTTTTTTCACATAAATGATTTGATGAATATCTTACTGGAAACAGAACCACAGGAACGGTCAGTGTGACGGCCACCAGCACAGCCAGACGCACACAGAGAATGAGGACATCCCGGGAGCCCAGGCGACTGTAGGTGTGTAACAGCTCTGACTCAACAGCACCTTTCCACAGAGAGACAGACAGACAGACTGTATCACACATGGTACACTCCAGTGCCTCATTACCAACACTGGAAAATGCATATGAGCTGTAGGTACAGGCTGGTTATTCATTTGAAGTCTTGCCACTCACAACATTAGAAGAAAGCGACCTTTCATTCTAGGGAGTAAACAGTGTCTTACCATAAAAGGTGAGGTAACCGAAGATGGCAGTCATTAGGTACATGAAAAACATGGCCAAGATGGAAATGTTGGCAACACCCTGCATACGTTTTTTGGTGGCACTGGAGAAAAAGCACAGATATTACATGAATTTAACTAAAATGTTAACATATGACTTGCTTTACATGAGAATTAGAGACATCTTACTCTCGTAATTCAGTGTAGATTGGCAGCACCTCTGGGTGGCAGACAAAGGCAAAGGCCAGAATTGGGATGGTGTAAGCGGTCTACAAGCCAAATGCAACAAAGTTCAGTGACCGACCTGCAGTTAATTGTTTTTCAATGAACAATATTGCTGTTGACATAGTAGTAATTTTCCTCTAACCTGTGAGTTGATGGTGAACATTTTGGCCTCGCAGGAACCATCTGTCAAGTTTACAGCATGGTGGTCACCATCAATACTAGTCATGTTATCATGTGTGTCCTCCAGTGGACACGCAATTTTGAACTTCTTGTAGACAACCTTGGGGTTTCACAGATGGATTGATGGTGAATTAGAGATGTATTATAATATTTAGTGGTAGAACAGCTGGTCATATTGTATGTACTTTATGTTTACAGGCTCTTTGGTGACTCACCGAAATGAGGAAAAACACCATACAAGAGAGGGAGAAGCCACTTGTATAACCAAGGTAACCTGGATTACAGTGAGAACACAAATGATTTATGATCACAGATGGAAGACAGAAATTGGACATGGAAGTAAACACAACAAAAGCTGCTTGGTGAGACATGATGTACACGGGGGACGAAAGGGTGATTAAAGAAAATGACAGAATGAAAAACATACCAAGTTGTTTCATGAGTGCAAGAGGAAGGATGATGAAAACGCTAACAATGATGATCAAGATGTTTCCATTCAAGTACCACTCTCTAAGAAATAATAGATTAAAATAATCAATATTCTACAAAATTAAAAAGGATAATAGTAAAAATGGATAAAAAAAATAATAAAGGAAAACACTTAAATACTCACCCACTGCTTTCTTCATTTTGAAGAAAAGCTTGGATAACTAGTGGGAGCTCAGATTTGATGATGAATAGATAGCTGGACATTGCTAAAAGGAAAGGAAAACAATCCTATTCATGTGTACTTACTCTTAAATAGCTTTCACTGACATAAAAAAAAGTATGAATATATGTAACAGTTTAAGGTAAGGTAGTAGCATTAAAGTACCTCCAACATTGTGTATTGTAATAATAGTGGCAGCCAGCATTTTTCCTGGGGGCCCAAAAGCACGATTTCCAAGCTGCTCATAAGCCCGGATACCTGAAAACACATTAGCATTATACATGTGAGTGATAGTGAATAGAGAATTGATTATGTGGCTACAGATGTTAGGTTGAGTTTAGCTGTGATTTACCAACAACTCCAGCACTTCTCAACAGGAGGTGAATTGAATATGCAGAGAGAATGGCAATGAATATCAACAGGATACTGAAAGACAAAATAAATAAATAAAATGAAACACATTTCTTTTTGGAAAAATGAAATGTAATCCTGTGTCAGTGATGAGTTGAAACTGTACCCATATCTAAATATATAAAGAGAGTTTGGACTGGCTTTAGTACACACATACACACACAGGCAGACACTGCCACACAGTAAAGAACTGATCCAAGCAGGCGTGCCTTGGGTCTCATCACTACGGTCTAAATTTAACTGCTCAAATCTGATTTAGAGAAGCTGCATGTGTATGAGCTCTAATGTACATTGTGACAGATCAGGCTTAGTACAGTCGTGGTTGTATATGCAGTTTAACACTGGCGGCCTACACAGGCGCACACAAACAGACCGAAACAAGTAGAACAATCTTCATACACATACTGTACCTGTCCTAACACAAACAGAGTGAGATGAGGCTCTTCTTCCAGCCTGTTACTGATCCTCTGCTGACTATATCCAAACTGTATCTACAAGCACAAACTTCCATAATACTTGTCTCTATGCTATATCAAAATTCTAACCAAACTATAAAACAAGTAAATGGGGAAAAAAAAACATCTTATGGTAAAAGATCAAAGTAGACAGAGAAACTTTTCCTTAAATGGCTGAAATAAATACATTTTGCAATTATCTTCACCTAACTCATGAACTCAAGAACTCAAACACCACACAGTCATCCTTTATTATTCTAACCTCAGGGACGATGCATTTCATACAAACACTGATGAATTATACTAATTTCTTCTTTGCATGAGAGGGTATAATGTGACAGCTTAAAGCTAAAGTGTGATGAGCAAATATAGACACCGCATGCACACACACATATACAGTATATACTGTATATATGCACTCAGGCACAAGGTTTAGCAGAAATAGGGACTATGTGTTTGGTTGCATACTCACATAAAGAGAACGACTCCAGTGTTGGACATTGCAAAAGCCAATCCCAGAATTCCACTGCCCATAATGGCATTGCTGAGGTTGAAGACAGACATGCCAAATGAAGTCTTTCCCTCAAACTAGAAGACAACAGAAGATGTACGAGAAGTCAATATGTAATCAATAATTACATAAATGGCATAGTTGATTACTGCCCTTACTGCTGCATTAGTTCAGAGTGTTAATCTAAGTTTACGTGAGTTTCAGAACATGCACAAAGCACAAGCGTGGGGCCGGTAAAGACACGGATAGTAACGTTTATGGGTTGTTTTGGATGAGTACATCAGCTGACCTGTGAAGTAAGTCACTGGGATTTGTTGCACTGCTCATCCTCAACTCCCTCAGGGATCAGCAAAACTTTGTAAAGCAGCACTCCTTCCTGACCCATTACACAACTATTTGCTATTTCCACACCACCATCCCTGACGCCACACTACAGTGTACAGTGAAAATAGATTCAAACAAAACAAACACATATATAAGACATGTTTTAGTAGAAGCTTAAGATAAGCGAACAAAATAACAGCATACAGTAGCCCTCCTCTCATTAGTACTTTTTTCTTCTAACTTTTCTTTTAACTTAATTATTTATTTGTGTCCTATATAATATTATATATATTTTCAAGAATCAAACAATATAAAGGTAGATAATCTTGTTTTAAAAATATGCACATATCACAGATTACTTTCACAATCATTTTAAAAACAAAGTTGGCCTATAGTTCCTATATACAGTCTATGACAGACGTTTTTGAGACTAAAAGCTACACGAATGGTAGAAAATAATATAAAGGGCAACCATGTACTGTAAATGTGTCGTGACATCCCAGAGTAATATAATTTTACTTGTGCTACCATTTACATTTCAAAAATTAAATTGTATACCCAGGAGGAGAATATCTTAGTAGTTATTGCTAACAATGCATAACAGTTTTTATTAACATGAAGGTATTAAAAAAAGTAATGATATGAATACACATGATCATATGAAAATATGCATGAGGTTTAATATGATCTAAGTGATAATATGACAAGATGCATGGTTTTGTGTCATGTCAGCAGTATGTTCTACTGTTTATCATTTGGAAAGTGCACTTGTCATTTTAAAATCAAAAAATCACACACCTGTGGCGTAAAACAATTGGAATCATTTGTAACTTGAAGTTCTGAAAAGTGTCATATCTTTTTCCTCGCACACACACATACACAGACACACGTCTGTCTCTCAGTTGACCATTGCCTCTCCTGCGAGCTCTACAGGCGCTGCTTCTTTTTAATAATTTGGTCGCTTTCCACTAAGTTTTGTGTGGAATAAGCAGATGTTGCTGTGAAAACTGTACGCCTTAGGCCAAGTAGGCTACGTGGTTTGAGTCATACACTGCTGGTGGGCTCACTCTCTCACACACACATTTACTGCCTCAGTAACACAACAAACTAAGAGAGTTCACTTACATCTGTAAAGTGGACTTCTTTCTTAGAACCTTCTTTATGTGGGAGAAATTCCTCATGTTCTGCCATGGCATCAAGTCCATCAAACCTACAACAACAATAGCAAATTAGTGTCAACAGGACCTTTAATGTAATTTTACATAGCAACTGCTCATTCGGGAACCTCACCCGTCTTCCCTGGCATGGCCATTAATCTTCTGAAGCTCCATTGTGGTTGTCGTTGTTGGAGTTGTCGCTTGAGAGACTTCAAATAACTGCTTTTGGTTTATGGAAAAAAAAATCCTCTTCGGTGTTTTCTGGAGGGAAAAGAGACAACTTTTAATTTGGGAAAATACTCACCAAAAGTGTTCTTTATTCATCTTGGAGGTTCTGTGTCAACTGGGAGCTGGTTTTCCAGCACAACTCAGACACACTTTCTGCCAAGTCTCCATTTTTTTTGTGGAAACTACCAACACGAGGACTGAACTCTGCATGTGTTGTAAAATATTTTACATTACTTGAGTGCATCACCTCTCTCGAAATCCTGTCTTAGCATGTCACAGTTGGGACATGAATGAGTTATTCAAGATGGTGAAAATTGCGATGTACATATACTGTGACATCGGCTCTGGTCTCATTAATGTAACACTTGCCAACTGAGGAAGCTATTTAAAAACCTCTCAGCCATGTAGACACTGTACTTTAACTGAGAGAAGCCACATCACTTAGGGAACAGTGAAAATAACTAGCACAATACAAAAAGGAAATGCCATGTAGCTTTAAACGGCAAGACACCACTGTAATTTATCCAAAAATAAATCTTAGATTTATGTTTCCATGAACAATAAACTGTATATCTTGCATTGATGATTTTTTTTTTGTCGTCTGGTGATAGAAAAAATCCTTTGCCATCAGCTTATTTTGGAACACTTCCAGATGTAAAACAGATAAATAAACGAAATCCCTATTAAAATTTGTCACATTTACTCCCATTAGTCCATTTAAAGCTTGTCTGATAAGAAAGTCTTTAAATAATAAATGTTGTCAGGGGACAAACTGTATGTCTATCTGTCTAATATACTCTAGACCAAACAAAGCTGCCATGGACATGCTCTGGGAATGAGCGTAGGTCTGTGCTCCTGCCACGGGGTCATGGGATACTTCCCTTCACTGTGGGCCCAACTGCCCTCAGGATTGTCACATCTGACCCCTAAACACACACTACATATTCAGTGTGCCATTCCTTAAGAGTTTTACACACAACTGGATTTTTTTTTTTTACTATTTCTACGCTCGATGTTGAACGGGCCTGTTGAAGTGCAAATATCTATACAATGCGGTAGCAGTGGGCCACACAGACAAACAAAGGCTTCCTGTGTAAATTGTGTCATTTAGACTAAATACGTGGTTCTTTTCCCTGTGCACTGTCCTGTACCCAGTTTGGTAAAATTAAGACCTGGTCAACAAAAACAATAAGTAAAACACCGACTAACCATCAGGGATATTTTTAATGTGCCTTCCACAATTAAGAAAAAATATCTGGATTTTATGCTTAGGTTTCTCATGCAGGAAGAGAGAGAAGTGCTTTTTAGTGAGGCTGAAGAAACTGGACAAAACAAGTTAACTAAAAACCAGTTCCAGATTACATTTTTTACAGTTAGCTGAGCTCTAAAGACTGTGGAAATAGTAAGGACATTAAAAAAAACTTACTAAAAACAAATAATTCTCTTGTACTTTCCTGACAATCCTGGTGCTGTGTTCAGTGTCAAATAACACATTAAATAAGACACTGAACAGTTGTATCCATTAAAAAGACATGTTACGTCAAACATAGGTAATGTTAATGCAGCCTTTCCTCCCTTCTATGCACAGCACATGGCTCTTGTCTGATGCAAGACCAGCTTACTATGACAAGTATCCCTTCTCCCCCTAACATGAGACACTCATGCACACACACATGCACAACTTACCCAGGGGGTAAAGAAAAGGCCTAGATGTCTGTCTTGGGAATTGAAATAATAAATTCCTGTTACAAATCAGCTCAATATTTTTTGTCTGCAATGTTTGGATACAGCTTAGCTCTTGGTAGTCTCTCTCTGAGATCCTTGGTAGTGAGAGGGGGAGAGTAAGAGAGAGATTAGAGAATGGGAGGGAGCAAGAGGGAAATGGGAACACCCATTCTTAACCCTTTGTTAAACCTGTTACAGGTAGTATCACAGTTACAAAGACAGTATAGGGCTACACTCACCTGGTGTCTACATTGTAAGGGTGAAAACACGGACGCTAACAATAGAAAGGAATTGCCTGAAATTTCCAGTCTAACCCATTAACTCAACAAGGACTGAGGGGAATCATACCAGAGAATAATTAGCACGTCACTAGAGACTGTGAAAGTAGAAAGGAGGGGGGAAAATGGACATGGGCACTTTGCATCCTGCTGAAGGCACAGTGATGGTAATTCCTTTAGAAGGTAGGTGTGTTTTATAGGATCACTGACACGTGATTGTGCTCCTGAGAAACTGTTGTGCATGTTTACAAGTTTCATGTGCTTGACCCAAAACAAAGGTAAGACTGGAGATGAACACAACAGTTGACCTGCAACTGTAGCAACATCTTCACATTAAAGCATCACATACTGTACAGCGTATCATATATCCCGACTACAGCAGTGAAAACACATGCACAGACCAGTCTATGGCTCAGTCTGTGCCTGCAACCCATATATTCTTTATCTCACCATGACACAAATCGGTTCCAAGAAAACGTTATGCAGTTGACAACGATAATGTTGTCAACTGCAGGACACAATGAGTAGCAGTTAAGATATGCACAGATGAAATGGGGGGGGGGGAAAAAGTACCCTTAAATGGTCATAAAGATTGCTAAAATGCTAGAACAATGTAAGGGACAAATACATTAAGTACATCTGTGACATATAGCTCACCAGGGGATGATGTGTCTCTTAAAAAAAAAAAAAAAAGCAGCATCAATTTCCTAATGTTATTTTTGTATGAAAGAGTGTGCCAGAAATTTCTGTCTAGATGATCTCCCATTTCAATACGTCATTCGTGAAATACCACCTCTGTTTTCCACTGTTAATATGCTGTGCATTATTAGTGAAGATGAGAAAATTTAACCCTAACCCTAAGGCCCAGATGGTGAGGCAGATGTTGATTCTATGTGTACTCATCTCTCTAATAACTACCTGACAGATGGCTGTTTTCAGTCTAGTCAGATGTAGCACGGTAAACGAACCCTCTTGCTGATTCACATCCAAAAAGTGTCTTTGACAGAGTCACGAGGTTCCCTGCAGCCATGAGAGGACAGAGAACAAAACGGAAGGAGGGAGGTTGTAAATTGTGCTGGTTAAAAAAAAAAAAATCCTGCCATGACATAAGCCAAGCTCCTCCTCGTTGCTTTGGGCTGATCAAGCCACATGTTGCCACAATACTCAATAAAACACTGCTAGGAGGCAATGCAAGCTTGTTTTTCTGAGCCAGAAAGTCTTTTTTGTATCATGCAAACTTGAAGTGCACAAATAAAACCAGTGGTGGGATTAAATGGCTCTGTTTACTTAAGTAAAAGAGATTATTCTGTGGCTGAGCAGCTGGTAGTGTCAATAAAATGTGTTGCAGTGGAAAGTTACTCGTCTTCTCTTCTGAGCTCACATCACCACACCATCTAGAGGGGACGGCCTTAAGTTAACCAAACCGCAGTGCAGATGACAAAATATTAGGTCAAATGTTAAATCTCTGTGTTGCTTTTACACACTCTGTAGACTATTCAGTCTACATTGAAGTTAAAGGCTAAAACTACTCAAGAAGAAAAAGCAGTCAGAGATTGCAAACCAACAAAGTTTCCCAGTGTCACTACACAAGTGTCCATATTTTTTACAAGGATAACAAAAGGTTATAAATTAAATCCTATCATTTTTTGGCCACAACCTACATCCCCAGAAAATTTATCTTTTTTTTTCTTTTTTTTTTTTAGATATGCTGCTCACAGACAACACATGACCAAAATTACCTTCTGGGCAGAGGTAATAATTACTTATATAATTTAAACATATTAATAACTCAATAAAACAATTAATAACTATGATAACTCATAATTTGTCTGTCTGACTGAGCAGATTACTTAAAAAGTTATGTACAGATTTTGACCAAAGATTCAGGGAGTTATAAATTAAATCCTATCATTTTTTGGCCACAACCTACATCCCCAGAAAATTTATCTTTTTTTTTTTTTTTTTTTTTAGATATGCTGCTCACAGACAACACATGACCAAAATTACCTTCTGGGCAGAGGTAATAATTACTTATATAATTTAAACATATTAATAACTCAATAAAACAATTAATAACTATGATAACTCATAATTTGTCTGTCTGACTGAGCAGATTACTTAAAAAGTTATGTACAGATTTTGACCAAAGATTCAGGGACAAACTGTGTTTTTGCTCAAGAAAAAGTTTCTTACTACCAAATATATAGCAAAAAATAAACATAACCAAATTCAATGTAATAGAAAACTACTGTTTATTATTATTTATTTAGCTAAGAAAAACACTTATTCGGCATTGAAATGATAACACTACTACAGTATGAAGTAGTCTTACGTTACTTGTTAGAGACAGATTCTTCTGATGAGTCAGGTATAAACCCCCTGAGTTGTAATCATATCACTTTCCTTTGTCCACCCATGCAAAGAAATTACACCGTGCATCTGGGTTGGAAGAGTGGCCTTGAGGACGAGCACAAACAAAGAACTGCTTGCCCATGTTTGGCCCCTCCTTTTTTACTGTACGAAGCACACAGGGTTCGCCGTGGACTTTACAGGAGGGCGGTGGGGGCGGCCCATGAAGAAGTGATTTCCAGAACACACGTGAAGCACCTGTGTTGGTATTCGGGTCTCCCTGCGTGGGCAGTGGGGTTGCATGTTTTGTCTTTACCTGTTTGTCACATTTCTCTGTAGTGCTGCCAGTGCACATCTTTGCAGGACGATCACAGAATGGCTCAGTATGTTCAAGTACTCGGTCTGTGACTGAGGAAACAGTGCCTCTTGTTGCTGAGGTAGTTTCATCCAGGCTGATTATTTTTTCACATTGCCTGACAGGTTCTTCAGCCGTGGGAAGAACATTTGTAAGTTTAGGTTTGAAAAAAGAAAGGAGACTGCCTTGGGGCTTTGATGTAGTCTTTACTGTCTTTGTCTTTTTTCCCTTTGGAAAAACAGGATCTGATGTTAATACTCGCTTTTTACCAGATATGTCTCCGGCTCTGACTGGGTGTAAATTCTCCCTCCATTCCTCCTCCTCTTGAGATCCTGGTAATGTATCACTCGGCTCTGAATGGACTGACTTCTGATCCACCTTGACCAGGAAGCGCAAGAGTTTCTGCTGCTTGCCAGTAAACTCTGGAAGATAGCGAGTACAAATAGGAGGAGGTTTAACACTAGGCAGGACTGAACAGCTCAGTTGCCCCCATACTGGGCAGTGATCTGACCCCTCCACCTCTGGCATGATGTCTGCCATCACAAACTGCTCCCTGGTCAAATGGTAATCAGCAAATATATAGTCAATGCGAGTGCCATAGTTGGTCTGCCGTGCGCCTGTGAGAGTGGACCAGCATGTGAAGGCATTTGTTCGTGTTGGGTGGAAATAGCGAAATGTGTCCACAAATTTTCCACCATGGGTGGGATCTGTTAGCGTTGGCTCCGACTCTTCATCAGGTTCCTCTTCTTTTCTGTCCTCGTCTGGCCTGCCACTGTGCAAGAACCCATTCAGCCATTTCCTCCCAGGGTTTTTATCAAACTCATCCTAAGTAATGAGAAAATGATTATGATGACATTTAGACTTTTGGAAGGAATAAAACATTACTATTTCATTGTACTCTTCAGTTTGCCTTTGGGGAATAACTTTGGTTTCATCTTAAAGATACAAGAGAGATGTGGGGTGTCAATCTTCAAATCTAAGTGAGCAAAATCCCTCAAATATTTTAATTTCTTTACATACAATTACCGGAAAGCACATTTAAATCTTTTACTTACAATATCACTGGGGTCACAGTGATCTATTGGTCGGTGGGATGTATTTACATCTCCTAAAACAATCACATGGCTGAAAAAATAAAAATGAGAGAAAATATATATTTTTAGCTATAAATGGGGAACAATAGTGTAAAATATGACATTTTCATTATAATTCGTGCAAAAATAATGCCACAATAGGTATCTGTCTTTGGTCATAAATTCTATTGATATGTGTTAATACATTACTTTGCAGATGTATAAATTTTTTAATGTGGTATACTGTACATACACCTGGTATGAAATAGATTTCTATTATTGTATTATTGTTGTAGATAGCTTGGATATTACATTTCATAAATAGACCATAATATTATTTAATGCAAAACAACCTTAAAAGCAATAAAAGGCTGCAATTGGAAAAATGAGCACAGTTCCATTAGGAAATTGTCTGAGGTGAAAGCAGGATATACCTGTACCTTCCACTTCTCTCAGTTTGTGAAAATTTTAGTAAGTTCTCACCTGCCATTGTTCAGTATAGCCTCAGCCCGACACTGGAGCAATTTGTAGAACTGCAGTTTAAACTGTTTTCGCTCTGGCTTTTCAGGGTCAGCACGAGGACAGTATACATTGATCACAGTAACTGTGAGCACTTTTTCTTGACACCTGTGAGGGAAGTAATGAAGGTCAAAAACTGTTTTGTCATATATCTAACAGGTTTTGTAACAGAGGTATTTACAGAAATAAAACGCAAGCAAAATGGAACCTCCAATTTAAATTTTATATTTCTGACATGAACTGTAAACATACAATTAGAGATAAATAAATACACTTTTTTTCCCAAACTCTTCACAGAAACCTGAAAGTAAAATAAAATCTCACATGATGTTGTGCTTTGTGATGATGGCTCGTCCTTCATTATCTAAGAGCTGCAGATCCTCACTTGAAAACTCAGAGTGGTCACCGTAGCATCCCACAGCACCTTCATGGTTGGTCAGCAGACCTGTGAGACCCTCCTCAGCAGCAAAAGGAGTGGCACTGTCCTTACAGTAAGTGGCAACTCCTGTGCACATTAGGAATTGAAAGTTAGTTTTGCAAAGTGCAACAATGTCAGTGTTGCCAGTTGAAATGTTGTGGTGGGTTCTTTTTTTTTTGGTCTGTGGGTGAAGTACATGAAAAGAACCAACTATCTAACAACAGCAGTGAAATGGCCTTCCCAATAGGAACTATATTTTACAATTATACAAAGCCATTTAAGGCTGTATGTTAAAAACTGTTGTGCTAAACTGCTGTAAATTCTGGCACAGTAAACATGCTTTTGTGATGTCTTTGTAGGTGTTACAACACATTTAGTGATGATAGTAGTGCTGTTAGACTTGTAAATTTTGAATTCCTTTTTTTGGGCTGGATTTGTGCCACAGACAGATTTTTAATGGCCATTTGGGTGGATTTTCAGGCAGATTGGCAACACTGAGTCATGTGTCAGCTGTCAGCAGCAACTAGAGGGGCAGGTGGCTCTTCAGTAAATAAGTACACACCGATTACATTCAAACCGGTTTTCTGTTTAAATGTTGTGGCTGTTATACATATACTTTTACGTACATATAAATATACTAGATACACATGCAACATCCTATACCTATAGTGAAGATGCTGTAGCATGAGCAAAGCTATTTAGAATAGTTAAATGAAATGCATAGGTCCAGTATTGTAATTAACTTATCAGTATCACACAAAAACAAATTATAATAATGATAACAATAAGTTTTATTTGAAGGCAACTTTTTACAGCACTCGAGGACACCCTACCAAATCATTAAAGCAATGTAAGAGCAAAGCACAAAAACATGACATAAAACTAATTATATACATACACATATAACAAGAAAATCAAAGACAGGGTAGTTAAAAACATTGAAACAGGGTGAAGACAGTGAGGAATGAGAGTGTGTGGAGATAGTTAAATGTTGTATGCCAGTTTAAATGGGTGAGTTTTGAGTTTGTATTTGTAAAGTGGAAGAGTTTATATTATGTCTGCTGGTAATGTGATCCAGAGCTGGTGGCAAGGCCAGTGGAGGGGACAGTGAGGTGGAGAGAGGAGGATCTAAGGGTGTCAGAGGGTGTCAGTGTGGACTAGTTTGGACACATAAGGAGGGGAGCAAGATTATGGATGGCCTTGAATGTGTACAGACGGAGTGTGAAAGTGATGTGGGACTTTACCAGGAGCCAGTGAAGCTGCTGCAGAACTGGGATGATGTGGTGAATGGAAAGTTTTACACAACCACATTACATGGAGTTTCGGATACACTGATAACATAGGTCTTACCATCTTATACAAAAGTAAACAAGGCATCAACGCAAGTACATGGTTGTTTTGTGCAGACATGTAGATTTATTTTACCTGAAACATTTAGAGTCAACTTGTAGGGAAGTTATACATTGATCGGCCACATTATAACAGATACTTTTTTATGGGTGATTAGTGAAAACTCAAATTATATTGCGTCTTTCTGGATAGATAAACCGAATATAATTTAAACTCAAAGTGAATTGTTGTGATTGTGCAATTAACCTGAATAGCCGCTGCGTCCTCGGCTGTAGCTGAAATAGGAGTTGTAGCCGTCAACAATAGCCGTTCTTTCATCAAGCAAGTCCCCTGTGTGGAGACACATTTTTAGTATTTAAAACATCTTTAACACCAACTTATGTACATGTATCATTGAATCTGACAGCCCCTTCGTTTCACAAACCCTTAGGCTAATCGCTTACTTGTCACTTTGGTCTCCTGAACACAAATAATATCAGCGTCTAGTGAATCGAGCGCATGTTTTATTCCTCCTCTGAAAGTCCTGATTCCATTGATATTCCAAGTAACGATCTTCATTTTGAAACTGCAGCCGTTTGACAAGGAAGTAAAAAGGAAGTAGTCAAATGTACGAGCGGAAGTGTACTTTTAACTAATTTGTTCCCCAATTAATGTGTATTGATAACATGCATAGTTTTTATTTGTTTTTAATTTTCGTGTTAGATTAAATAACATTCACTACACCCACAAAAAAACAATATACGTTAACATATTAATATTCTGTGACTGCACTGCGCCGTTGGTTAGCTAGGGGGAGTAAACGGTCTTTCAGGATTTTCGGCGCGCTTTTGACACTCGACCTCCGAGTGATGAAACGAAAGAACCGGGTGGGAGGAAGGGAAGTGAAGTGGGAAGGAACATAGCTGTTCAGACACTTAACTCTGGCATGGCTAGCACCCGCTTCACCAGGCAGCGCCCACCACAAGATGACTAATGTCAATATTTGATGGCAACCGCTTAGCAATGTCTTTGGATTATAACTAAAAGGTAAGTAGCTTCTTTGCTAATATTGTGGCTATGTCGCGTTAGCTAATAAGCTAATACGCTTGTCTGACAGAATCTGGAGCTGATGTTACGACAGGAGATCCACCACCACGGGTGCTGCTGTGGATGTCTCATTTTACCATCACAATGTCCATTTAAACTTGTTTAATGAAAAGCTACCGAGTTTAATTTATGTCTATATTCTTCCGCCCAGTTTCTGTGTTCACAAGGCTAAAGCTACCTCCATTAGCCGATCGGCCGTGTCACGTTTTTAGTGTCGGTGTCGTCTTATTTGGCACGTTGTTGCTGTCAAAATATGCTTCACTGTCTTAGTTGCAGCCCATTTTGGGAACGAGATAAACACAGACTGAATAAAGACTCAGGGCATTCTCAATACAAATGTTAATACTGCATCTGATGCTGAGAGGGAGTAGCCTGAGGGTTAGGAGACACTGATGCATCCGGGACATATCATTGGGCACCGGGGAAACCGGCGGCTGTTGTTTCCATCTTCGGTCAGAGAAGAGGACACGAGGAAACTCTGCCACACCTTGGTAGTCAAAATGGGTGGTCAAAGTAACAGTAATGCGTTGTGTTTTCACGGATCGGCTACATTGTGGAGTGCACATGAGAATTATACACTAACACAATGGTGTACATAACATTGTTAACTTAATTGTGGCAGATATGACGTTGCTGATGTTAATAAACAATAACTGAGGTCAATGAAATGGGCATTCTAGTCTAACAATGATAAAGTCAGACAAGGCAAGATCATAAATCATTATCATCAATCTCCTAATTCCCAGTGAACTTGTTTCAGAGCTGAATCTATGTAATATCGCTTACATATTGTTTAATGTGCCTTGTACAACTAGATGATGAATATTGACATATTGCTTATATCACTTAAATGTACCTGCTTAATACGCTAGTTAGTCTGAAGATTTATCCCAGCTGAACCTTAATTTTACAGATTCAAATATATTGTTCCTTAGAAGTCAGGGTTAATCAAGTATCGGACCAAATAGGCCAAACCTTAGACAATATTCTGGTGATGCGATTATTTGAAAGGACATTAAATATAACCATAATATTAGTACATTATGATTGATTAACTGATGAACCCCTTAACCAATTTCAAAATCAATCTTGCCCCTGGTAGTTTGGTCAATTGTGAGTAGCTTACCTAACAACCTTTGTGTTTCGTTTTCTTTAGTATGGAGTAATGAAAGTGGTAGCGTGACGGAAGCAGGTGTCCCATTCAAACATTGGCAGACAATTGGAAAGTCAGGAAAGGATGCTACAAGCAGATGCAGACCCAGCAGGAACTCCAGTGGAAGGAGAAGAGGAAGCAGAGATGGGGAGCCTAGACTTGAAAGCTGAGGTTGTGCGGCTCACTCTGGAGCTTCAGGAGGCTACAGAGGAGAAGCTACAGGCAGCCCGCTATGGCCTGGTTGTGCTGGAGGAAAGTGGTGCTCTCAAGGTGAAACACAGGCAACTGGAAGAAGAGCATGAAGCCCTCAAATTGGAACTGCAGCAGCTCAAAGAGGTAGGAACACCACAGGCCTGCAGTTACATTTATATACACATTGTTACAATTGTAATCAGTAGTTGACAGCTCAATGTTTTGTTTCATCTTGTATTCCCATATCTGATTGTTGCTAGAAATGTGACATAGTTCAATTCGTAAGTTGTTACACCCCATTTTTTAAGGCTGAAGTTTATTTTTTCTTACATATCACTATGTGTATATATCATAAACCGTAAATAGATTATGAAGTGAACAATTGTAATACAAAATGAATGACTTATGCATCAAATTAATTTCATGAATTTTCAGTGCCCCCAATATAGTATTTATTTAATTTAAATTTTTTAATATTATCTTTGTTGATACGTGTTTATTTTTATCGCTAATTAGACTTGCTGTAGTAATAGTTTTTATTGATTAACATGCATTTTCTGATTTAAATTTTTCATCACATTATATTGTATTTTTACAAAATGTTTGTATGTGACACTATGCCTAAATATGGGAGGAATGAACACAGCAGTATTAGCAGTCTTTTTTTATATCTGAGAACTAATAATAGTTTTGATGTACTGTTGCATTAGTGCAAAAAATTATAAACAAGATACACAAGAAAGGTAAAATTCACTATTGAACAGAAAACAATTCATTGTCAGGATCTGACCTCTTGCTAAATGTAAATAAAGTCATCATTTTAATGGAGAGAGTCTTTCGGCTTGTTTTAATTGAAGAGCTAGTGAGCTGCCTTGTGTCATACATATTATATACAGTGTTGTCTTGTGTCACGTGTCTTGGGTATGCTTTATACCGCCATGTTGAAAGGCTATAGTGCCTTTACAAAATGTCAGAACTGAGCTATACTTAACAGACTATATATAAGCAAGTATGGAAACATTTAGATTGAGCAATTTGAACAGTGAACAATGTAGCGTTTTGGGTCAGAGTGTCGCATGATGTGACCCTGTTGCATCAGCTACTGGAGCTCTACATTGTATCTATAAGTGAGGTGTAATATTCATTGTATTTGTTACCTCCTCACTGCTTTATGCCAAGTCTGTCTTTCTGCTCCTGACCTCTATATTATATATGTATGATGTTTGTGATGTGTTTGCATGCCGAGACAATTTTGCTCTTGTATGTCATGTGATGTTGATACATCAGAGAGAGAGAGAGAGAGAGAGAGAGAGAGAAAATTGTGACTGGTCAGCATTTGAAGCAAACTCCACAGCATATTCATTTACTCTGTTCACGTTAAGCTGATTTTAATACTTAACTGCACAGAGTTGTGGACTGAATTTGGTTAGCACCGGAAAGTCACGGTGAAAAGATTTGACCATATGTCAAATCCCAGATTATCATCTAATACATTCCTGTATTGTGAATTTTGACATAATATTGTTCTTAATGTCTTAATCCTTTAAACAAACTGTATTTGTTTAAAGTATTTTGTTTCCTTTTGAATTGCTTATCTTTTAATAATGCTCAGTAAAGTTGAAAACTGTTTTAACACAAGTACATAATGGTTTTAACAGTTGCATTTTGTGTATATGGATTTGTGCTATATTTTTTCAGCATGGGCATGGTGCTTAATAATTAATATGTGTCTAGTAGTTGTTTACTGATCCAAATGTCACAAATTACCAGTTACCATTTGAAGGTATTCAACATTGCTAGAAATTTGGCTTAAATTAATTTCCTAATTTGGGCAAATTTTGCCATTGCCCTACCTATTTATTTAAACTAAGAGATTCTGCCTATGAATAGTCGGACATTAACCAAGATAATCTTTTGTGGTAGAGTAATAAAGAAATTGGTTCATCCCAGTGTTTTTGTAACCTCACATCAAGTAAAGCTCATTAGACTGGAAGAAGTTTAACAAAGTGGTCTCATGTGGTAAATTGGCATCATTATATAATCACACTACACTGTTCAGTTGAGTGTAAATATGCTGTAGCATGTTTTTTTCATTTAGCACATTTCTCTTTATCTGTACTCAATGGTGTGTGATGTTTCAAGGTTACTGATTGTGGCAAGCTGTGAAGATGCATGCTATAATATTGACTGTTATGTATTTAGTAGGCTGATGATATCCCATTGGCTTGATTAAGAATTCACTGGTGTCTTATTACAGAGCCATAACAGCAATGTCCTCACTATGGTCAGGTTACAGCTAATGGTTGCAAGGCCGTTCATTCTCATATTACCTTGTCTTCGACAAAGATGTCTTCATTTGTATTCTACATACCAAGAACACATTTGTCTTTCAGCATTGCAAATATTGTTTCCAGATATAACTTACCATAGCTTGCCAGATTCTGTATTTTTACCCTTTTCTTAACCATTTTTGTTTTTTGTTCAGGCATTTGCAGATTCTGTGAGCAGCCAAAAGCGTGCAGCTGCTGATGGAGAGTGCCGGGAAGAGAGTCTGCTGCAGGAGACTGCCACGAAGGAGGCTGCCATGGCAACCCGCATAGAGGAAGTTCAAGCAGAGCTCAAGCAATCCCGTCTTGCTCTAAGCAATTCCCATGCAGAAATCGATAGACTTGGGGTGGTGTCCAACCAGTTAAAGAAGGTATAATACACCTAGTAGTATACTTGTATCATGCCCCATTGTTTCATGACAACATAAGAGTGAATCCCTAAATCACTGGAGGTGAAATTAACCGCGTGATCTCATTCCTAATGTATAATTATGCATACATTTGAGTGTGCAGTTAAAATCTTCAGTTTACACTGATTTGAACTTTGGTTGTGTTCTACAGGAATGCGAGTGTCTGGAGGCAGAGAAGGGTCATCTGAGAGATGAGATGAAGGAATATAAAGTGCGTGAGCTACGCCTATTGCAGGACAATAGCGAACTTGAAGAAGAAAATATATCTCTGCAAAAACAGGTGTCTGTACTTAAGGAAAACCAGGTCAGCTATTGCACCTACAACATTACACATCACCTTCATAATCTACCTTCAAAATAAGCCTTAAGATTTGTAGAACAGTATTACCACACAATTTTTCTATGAACATATGTATAGACATACTTTTCTATTTTAGCTTGTACTGTATATTTTTTACACGCCTGGTTGATAAAAGTAGTTATGAAAAGCTGTCATAGTTTTGATTCTTAAAGATGTGCGACAAGCACCAAATGTAGATGGACTGTCTGTGGACCTTCTGTGTATATTGTAGCTCTGCCAAGTCAAATTGTCCATGATAAGTTCCAGATGTAGCACAGGCTTGTTTATGTGTGCATGACCTTTCAATCGACTCTGAGATAAAATGTAGCCTTGACGCTACAGTTTCTGGTGTCACTAATTGTTTATTGTTGCTTTAGATGTATAACAGTTTGACTGAACTAACTAACTAGGCCAACTGAACTGATGAGAAAACAGCACACCGAACAAAAGAAAAGTTATAGGAACTATAACATGGACTGTGTTGTGTACTTAGTGGTATTAATCTTTTTTTTTTTTTTTTGTTTATCCTGTAATTTCTCCATATCAGTGGAAGGAACTACATAGCATTCATTAATAAGACTCATTCAGAAAAATAGAAACAGTGGAAATAATAATTGGTGGTGATAATTTCATAATAAGCACCAAATATAATTTCCACTGTTGCTATGTCTTGGCCTCAGGGTACTGTACATGCCTGTAACACTGATGTACTGAATCCACTAGCATATTTTTACATGTCAGGGGCACAAATTGCACCCATATCTGTTTATTTTAATGCCTTTATACGCTTAAACGTGGTCATACATCTTATCACATTGCAGGTTGAGTTTGAATCAATAAAGCTAGAGCTGACCCAGAAGAATGAGGAGCAGGAAGAACTGCGAGCTCAGATGGAGGAGGCAGCAAGGTTGAGGCAGATTGCGGAGATGCAGCTGGATGAGGCCCTGGAAGCCCTGAAGGAGGAGAGGGAGCAGAAGAACAGTCTGCGGCGAGAGCTCTCTTCCCTGACCCTTCACCCCTTTGATGCTGTGGGGAACCTGGAGCTGCACTTGCAGCAGTTGGATGACAGCCAGGAACAGGGACAGGGGGGAGAGGGAGTAGGTAGAGGAGAGGGAGAGGACCAGGACAGTGGCTATAACAATGGTCCTGAGTCCGCTCCCAATTCTGCTCACCCTCCTCACTTGGGGGGCTCCAAAAGTAACGGCCTCATCCATTGCTGCTCTACACCTCGCAACAACAATGCATTCCTGCGTGCTCCAGCATCTGGGCTGGTTTCGGATCTGCTGAGCGAGCTACATTTTTCAGACAGTCAGAAGCTGAAACAACAACTCCTGCAGGTAGGCAAGATGGACGTTTTATGTTAAATTTAAATTATGGAAGTATGTGTAAGATAAATGCTTTAAAAAGAGCCAGGTTTACAGGTATAGTTATCCTCTTGGGTGTATAAGCTTTGACTTAATTAAACATTACTATAATCACCAGGGAAGAGAAGTCAACACTAAGCATAAACGCTGTTAATTCTAGTGTTAGCTTTTGATAGCTTTGCACAATACCTTATTTATTATTTGATGTATAATGTAAATATATGAACCTACAGTACATTTTAGAATTTCAGCACCATGCAGTATTTTAGTATTATTTACCTAACTTAACCTGAAACCTGAGAGCTTTAGATTTTGTGTTCAGTGAGCACAAAAAGGCCTCTGCATAATTGTCATGTACTATATGCATCATTTATACAACTGGTGATTTACATTTTATATATTGCGTTGGGGTTTAGTTAAAAGCTTCTCCTCCATCCAAGTTAAAATTAAGTGATATTTTAGTAAAATTAATAGTGAGGTTCCTGCAGGTTAGTTTGACATACAGACACTGCCTCTTATTTCCTGCTTTAGACCACATCCGCTGTGTGTTGGCCTCTCTATATAAACAAAATCAACTGGCACCGCATTGTATCATCTATTTCAGTAGCAGATATTTAGTCAGCTACCACCTGATACAGTAATGCCTCTCAAAATAAGGGTACTTGGGAAAATCAAGTAAATCTTGGAACTGCCATCCCTCTGTGTATAAAGGAAATATATTATTTATGATGCACTTAAATTGGGGGAGGGTAACCCTACACACCAGATGTGAATGTGGGACAGATTGCAGTCAGCCTCTCTTTTACATTAAAAATGCATCAAGTATAAAGTGGTTAGGTGAAATTTTTGAAATACAGAGAACTGTCCTTTTTGTTTGAAGAAAAATTATTAAAATTACCACTGTAGATTTTTTGCTCTGGCTTAAAACAAAAACAATGTTGATTATTAATCTAATAGGGATCTTTTAAGTGATTTTTATTTAAAAAAAAAAAACAAAAACATGAAGTAGATGTTAATTCCTCATAAGCATTTCATCTTGTGCAAACTCAGGCAGAACGAGAAAAGTCCACTCTGGTCAGCAAAGTGGAAGAACTTCAGATGCAGTTGATGATGTCTAAGCAGGCACTCAGTCAGCAAGAAGACAAAGTTGGCTCTCTAACTCAACAACTGGAGGCTGTGCAGAGCCAGCATCACAACCAGGAGGCAGAAGACAGGGCAGATGATGAGACAGAGATTGGAGAAGGTGGTACTGGTGTCTTTGACTATGAGGTAGACACCAAGAGCAAAGAGGTGCTAGAGGCCCGTATGCGTTCTGCTAGCGAAGAGCTTCTGAAACTGCGAGATGAACTGTCTCAGGCCGGAACTCGCTATAACACTCTAGAACAGCGATACAAGCAGGAAAAGGATCACTGGAGAGCAGAGGCCCAAGAGCTGGCTGACAAGATCCGTCAGTGCATCAAATCCAGCAAACAGGACCAGGAGCGCATTAGTGAGCTGGAGAAGGAGATTGGTGCCACACGGAAAGTGGCAGTTGATTCAGAGGGCCACTTGAGTGTTGCCCAGGAAGAGCTACTGGCCTTTTCCGAAGAGCTGTCCAACCTTTATCACCACATCTGTGTGTGCAACAACCTGACACCCAAACGGGTCACCCTTGACTATTACCGTGATGGTGCCAGGGCAAGTGGTGCAGCAAGTAATGCAAAAAGACCACATGTCTACCCACAGCACAACTCCCAGAAGAAGCCCCGAGCCAATGACATGTTCATCTCCAAAGCTGCAGCATTGCAGTTAATGGGGGAGGTGGACAGTTCAGGAGCCAGTGTAGATTCTCCAAATTGCCCCGGGTCGCCCACCCTGGATTTCAGGGACCCTTCCAATGTTTGCAACTTGGTAGCGGTCATCCGTTGCCAGATCAAACACCTCCGGGTAAGACACTTCTTCTCTCAACAGTCATTTGTTAGGGTAAAACTCCAATACTACTAGAAAGTTTGACAACTGAAGATTTTAACAAGTGAAAAATGTCCACTTTCCTTTATTAAGCCAGATAACCAAAAGCATGTTTTTCTTCATTTGGTTGCATTTCCTCCTTCACTAACTTCTCACTGAACCTAAAGCTCAGCTCAGACTGTTCAGTCTAACTGAGTAGCTGCCATGTCTGTATTAATCCAAGGCCTCCTGTGGGCCAGCTTGACGTGTGTGTTGGTTTGAATGGATAGGATTATCAGGAGTTAAAGTTGAGTTGTGGCTTCTACTACTGGACATTTCTTTCAGAAAATACCACTGTCTGGAATGTTGTAAATGTGTCTTACTTAAAGATATAGGCAATTGAACTTGGTTGAGTTGAATGAAATGAAGCATTTTCAAAACCAGAGGCTTCTACAGAACAGAAGAAGTCTGAGATGAGATGGGACACATCAAGAAAACTCAAGTCAAGTCCACTGGCCTATATCTACACAGCCGACATGTTTTTTAATCTGGAAAACACAGTGTATAAAACCTACATTCTCTATTTTAAGTTATTTCTGAATATCAAGACTAAGTTTGGAACAATAAAAAAACAACAACTTGTCATTGACAACAAAATTGTGCTTTAACATTTATTCATACGCACCTTAACACTCTCTTAGGTGGCAGTGGACCTATGTCGCCAGAGAGGTGCAATGCCTTACTCGGGGCTCAGCAGCAGTGGAGAGTCAGAGCGTGATGCTGAGAGCTTGATGGAGGAAGTCCTAAAACTCAAGTCCCTTCTCAGCACCAAGAGGGAGCAGATTGCTACCCTCAGAACTGTCCTCAAGGCTAACAAACAGGTAGGTCTTTCCCTTTCCCACATTTTACCGTTTTGCTCCTGAGAAGCCTTGATAATTTCATAATTTCTTTCAATGTTCATACATTCCTGAGAACAGCTATCTTGGTAAGTGGGGCCTGAATTTTGTGTATAATCAGTGTCTTGTCAAGGCAAAAGTCCCATGGGTTCACGTGGTATACTGCACCGTGTGTACAACAAGAGGATTAAATTTTCTTTCCATCTCTGCTGTCCTGCCTTAAGCACAGCATGACCAACTCCTTTCAATGAGCTGACACTCTCCCTTTAATGCACTCACGTGTGCACAAGGTAACTTGCCTGGCCAGACTATGCTTGCATACCCTCTGAAGTCAACAGTGTTGAACAGTGCTGACCCCTGGTTTTGCCTATGTTGTTTATATATGGTGTTTACACAACAGAACTGTGATGAGTACATTCAAGTCAGAAAAACATGTTGTTTTATTAGATGGAAAAACTGGTCTCAAACCTCTTCCAGTACCAATTTAATAATAATACTATATAAATAAATTCTTACGTTTTCATTTGCCACGTTTTAGTCATAGCAAATAGGAATTCAGGGGCAGTAATAACTTTAGTCATATCTTGTGAAATTAAGGAAGATTACAGTGATCCTCTTTAGGATGGTATTGTCAGTGTAAGACATAGTTTAGTAATGCAATATGAATTATTTATTTGCATTTATCACCACACTTTGAAAAAATATCATAATGCTGATGGTGGTATTTTGGCATATGGTTAAGTACAATTGTATTTTTTATCATTGCAGACAGCAGAGTTGGCCTTGTCCAATCTGAAAACCAAGTATGAGACAGAGAAGAGCATGGTGTCAGAGACAATGATGAAACTGCGGAATGAGCTTAAAGCCCTAAAGGAGGATGCTGCCACTTTCTCCTCACTCCGAGTCATGTTTGCCAGTCGGTAAGATTTCCCTTTTTTGTGTGTAAGAAAATGTAGACAAAACATTTTTTTTGTCATGTAAAGAAGATTTTTAAGTTAGGTTTCTATAGACTGAAATAAGTTAATAAGCTGTGATTGTCTTGTCTTTGCTAGCATTCTTCATTCCCAGTAATGGTACATTTCTCGTGGTAGCTTCTGAGTAATAAGCTTACTGTGCTTATTACGCCTGTGGGCAATCCGCTGGTTCTCATGAGGATTACCAACCACATGCTCTGCCCTGTGCCGACAGGGGAGGAGGCAAGGACAGATTAGTCGCATCAAGCCAGGTCATCTTAGGGACGAAGAAGAGGTTGAACGTTGGTGGGAGATTGTTGGGATATTAGATTGAGTGGGAAGGTCCTTTTGAGGGTTAACCTCACTAATCACTAACCTGCTCTGAGGCTACATCCATATTACTATGTGACTAAATGACCTCTGGTAAAGATTATCAGCCCAAGCACTCCTGATATACTGACATTTCAGATATTGGCAAAAAGCCCAGTATTGTGTGTCCCCACTAAAATTGTTTGTGTGCTGATGTAAAGGCATGCTAGGATGACTTGATTTCAGCATGAGCTTTATGTCAGAGCACCATTGTTCTCATTGTTTACTTGCAGTGAGTCATTAAACAGGTTGATGATGCTTTGCAATAAAAATTCTGGCGTCATTGGCATCATTGATTATGTTGACTTATCATTGCAGCCCTACATTGAGGTACACTGGCCATGCACATGCCATTGTAAACAGGAAATTGATTCTCTCCTCTGCAATTATTTGCATAGTTTCAGTAAGTAATACTTACAAGAATCAACAGAAAATGAATGCTGTTAACATCTACATCATTTCCAAAAATCTCAGTTTTTGCCTGTGCATACCTAAGACACAGCCCTGGAGTTTTTACAGAAATTAAGCAAACAGTGTTTTCTTGTCAGTGTCAGTGTCCCGAACACTGACACTTAGGTAATGTGAAAGACAGGCACATCTGAATTTCACACTCACTATGTATATAAATGAAAACAGAGTATTGTGGCTGTATCCTGAGTTAGCATGATTGTTTTGCGGACTGCTTTGGGTTGGATTGAGTGACTAAACTAATTACTTTTCTGTTTTTACAGTTGGCACCAGTGATGTTTGTATTAGTTATTAAATAGCACAGAATCTTCTTGGTCATGCATTAGACTGTCTGGTCCCTCTCCAGACAGTTATGAGCTTGCATATGATTATCCTTAAGAAGGATAAGAGAACAGACAGTCATCAAGGACTACCATCCCCTGTAACAGGCTAATGATTAGTGAACTCTCTTTGCATATATTTGTTTAATACTGCCATCACGTGGATAGCTGAAGTCACTGCATTTCTGCATTTATATTATAATTTATGATGACAGCAGAGTATTCGTATTAATCACTTGATCTTGTCAAATTACTATATCTTCCTGGTTTGTCATCCCCTATTTCAGCTCTGTAAGGTTGTCTAGTAATTTATGATTTAACATTAATTACTTGTCTATATATATATATATTATTATTATTTCATTTTTGTCACTTGACAAGCTTGCTGTCATTGATAACTTGTGATGGCATTTTAGTACGGATCAATAGTAATGGGCTTTTCTATGGCTGTGTAGTCAATGGCTGATATATGATTTATATAATTTTTTGGCAAATGTGTTTTTTCCTCCATCTGATAAAATATACTAGTTAAAGCATAATAATGACACCAAGAATTGCTTAAACATTCATAACATAACACAGGCTTTCTGTCCAATCTACTCAACTAATGATAACCTTTGTGTTGAATGTCTCCAGCTTTGTGCTTTCATTTGGCTTTGCCTGTGCATGTTGCAACTTTTCACCATGTGTGCGTCTCTCAGGTGTGACCAGTATGTCACTCAGCTGGATGAGATGCAGAGGCAGCTGGCAGCAGCTGAGGATGAGAAGAAGACCCTGAACTCTCTTCTGCGTATGGCCATCCAGCAGAAACTTGCTCTTACTCAGCGTTTGGAGGATCTCGAGGCCCCTCTGTCTCCCCACAGCTTGAGCAGCAGCCCCCGACGCTCCAGGGCCAAAGAACTAGCCACCAAGTCAGGCAGGGCCCCTCGGAGCCCCCGAAGCAGTCCTGCACGGCCACCACTGAGGAGCAGCCCACGGGCTAGTCCGGTTCTTGGCAGCAGTGTTCCTGCTATGGCCACACATCACCTACGTGCTCTAACGCGAAGTCTCCACACAAGTCCTGTAAGAACCCCTCTCTCAGTTTGTCCTAAAAAAAACAAGGGTCTCCCACGAGATGCCACTTTCATTAGAAGTCATAGTGTCAGTGATATTTTCAACACAGTGTCAAATTCTGACTATTCTCTCTCATGTAAAGACTCCACCATTTCTGTGAACAGTGAAATAATTTTCAAAACTCAAGTCAGTGGTCCAACAAAGGGTGCATCAAGGCAGAGGGCTTCAGCCCCTGCGCGCCAGGACACCTTCATTACAACTCACTTTGTACAAACCTCTTCCACCAGGCCAAAATCTTCTGTATTCTCTTTGCCCACAGAAAATTTTACCTCTTCCAACACTTTGTGTGTGTATCCTAACAAATCTGCAGCATGGTGTGAAAGCAAGAAAAAGCAACTTGTGGCTCACAGATCTAATTCTGTACAAGCAGCAGCTGCATGTCATAACACATTTAATTCAGACTCGCTGGTGGTCTCTTCTCAGTTGAAGGCTAAATCTTCAGGGTCACTGACACTCGCCTCTCTCTCTGTTCACAATCCACCTGGTAAGGGTGGGAAAACTGAACTCTGTAGAGAGTCTAGACATAGATCATCCAAATCTACATGTAGAACCACTGAGGAATTATACAACAATGTTACTAATAGCTCTGGTAATAAAGCTGCAAGGGCCCGAAGCTCACACTCTAAATCATTTTCAAAGTGGTGAGATTAAATAGCCAGATGATTTGTGCTCTACACTAAACTATATTATTTTAAAATTATTAACTAAACTGCAAAATACTAAACATTTGATACCAGGACTTGATTTTGCACAAATGTTTACTTATATAACAATTTGACCCTAAAGTGACACACTGTAGGATTTCAACATTCAAATAATGTCTTTCTTTTGATAACTTGTGTTTTCAGGTCCATGTTACTAAATTCTACTCTAAAACATATGGCAAGGATCCATCACAGTTTTTCATATTTTCATATTTGTATTAAATGCTGTTGCATAGGCTACTGAAGTCCTTTGTCGTAGTTCACCAGTATAATTGGTTTGTTGTAACAAACAATACAGTTCACTTACTGTGGGGGGGGGACTTGAGAGAAAAATCATACATTGTTTTACTTTAAATGTCCAGTGTGTAAGAATAAGTGGCATTTAAAGGCGAGACTTCAAATTTCAACAAATTGAAGCCTCCTCCACTCACCCCTACCTTTACTAAGTGTGTCAAGCGAACTACGGTGGCCTTTGCATACAAAAAAAGGAGTGAACACAGACCCTCTCCTTTGCGTCCTCTGCCATTTCCGTCTTCTACTTTTTGGTTCACACACGTGTGATGGAAGTTAGGAGCTGTTCTATTTTGTAATAAACTTCCACTTATGACAAACTCCACTTAAAACATGAAGCTCATCCTCTGGCTGGTTTGTTCATTGCTGTAGAAAAATGGTGGCATGAGATGTCTACAGTACATATAAAAGGCTTATTCAAACACTTGCTATATGCTTTATTTAATATAGTTTGTATATACAGTACTGTGCAAAAGTCTTAGGGCACAAATAGCTTTGTTTTTTATAGCTTTGTTGTCTCAAAATCTGTGATGATTAGCATTTGGATTGGAATGATTCGATTGGAGTGACTAAAAGTTGGTTACACTATATTAGCAAACTGTCAGTGGGTTTAACTTGTGCAACATGTGTATGTGATGCTCAAGCATGTCTTGGGTAAACATGGTGTAACAGATCTGTTTAACACCAGATAATTCTCAACATTGAACACTGGTTTACGAATAGCATTCATTGGGGTTCCCCTCTAGTTTTGAGAAAGCCAGGGCTGTGCCATTGTTTAGTGTATGGGTAGGTCACATCAAATACTGGACACTAAGTGTTATACACTGGACCTTTAAATTAGTAGTCATTTTATGTGCGTTGATCATCTGATCCTGATAAATTAACCCTTACTTTTTTATTTTTAAGTGATTTTATTTGGGTTGAACTCAATGTTTTTTTTTTGTCTCTGTCTCATCCTGTCTCTGTAGCGCTGAAACACTCTTTCCATCACTCCGAACCCCTTCTTCTCCATAAGGACCTGTCTTCGTGTTGACTCCCCGGCTCCCTCCTCCTTTCCTGATTCGAGACATCATGTTCATCCCGGATATGATGCTACATTCCCCACTATACCTTCCACCTTCCAGAACCATGGATGAAAAATAAGAAAAACAAACAAAAAAATCTCTCATCCTGTCCTTTTGGTGTTCTTTGCTCAGAGTGGAGAAACCTGCATGCAGCCTGGAGAAGGTTGAAGAGACAAATGTGTCTCATTGCTCTTTGAAGTCATTGACTGTGTCTCGTCCAAAGTGATTCCACTTTCAATTGGTCTTGGTCAAGACTGTGTGTTGTGGTAAACCACTGGCGGTATTTATTCCAAAATGAGACTTTTCGTGTGCAGTATTACTGTCTTTAGCCTTCAAAACCACAATTTGTTTTAAGGCTGCACATTGCTACACCCTTGCCTGTCATCATGTCTGTCATCCTGGCTAGGTTTGTCTGGTGTCCTTTAGTGTCTGTGAGCTTTGGATCATCTGTCTAAGATTTCCCATGTAGTGATTTTATAGAGCAATTTAGCTAATTGAAATAGTTTCTATCCCGAAAGTTGACGGTTTGCAGTAGTCTGGAGCAGTCTCCCCTTTATTTGTGGTATAGTTGCATGTCCTTTTTATAAAGGGACATTTCTGGCTCTTTGGCCTCAGCCGTGCCCTTTAACTAGAGGTTAGTAAACTTGCCATTTCATTTATGGTAATGGGTCTGCCATAAGTTCACCACCTCAGGTCAAACAGTGTTATCAGAAACATGATTTGGGAGATCTTTAATGTGCATCTCATTTATTGCAAACTATGCAGACCTAATCAGCCTGTGCACTCCTGCTGTTCTTTAAGACCAGGGTTGGTTTTGAAATTTAACTGTAGTTGGCAGTGTATGCTGCCCCTTTTCAACAGCCATATCGCATCTCTCTCAATAATCAGCTTCTGGACTTCATCTGGAGGGGCATAATGGCACAAATGCAAGCATCCCATTGGTTGATCTTGTACTGTTCTGGGCATTGAGCGGTGTAACATCACTGAAAAATTCAACTGGCTTTTTTTTTTAAACCCCCCCCCCCCCAATTAATACTAACATGTTGGGCCATGTTTATTTCCGTCATATTAACAGAACTTAAGCATCTGTTTTTTTCACTCCAGCTAAACAATGTACTTGGTGTTTAGTATTTTTTTTAGTCACTATGCTTACAAACGTGCATTTTTGATGTAGTAGTGTTACCAACAGCAAGCTAATTTTCTTTTCCTGTGACTATAAAATCCATTGTTTTCAGTTCGTAAAGCTCATAGCCCTCACATACTACTCATAGGTTTGCTGCTTATGGAAAAATGTAATAATAATGTCTCATTATTACTAAAAGTGTTACATTTAGCAGCTCAGCATGACTGAAAGCTGCACTGTGTAACATTGAAACATTAACACATTTATTCAAACCACTGTCAAACGAGTTCACATAATGCTGAATAACCCTCTCAGTTCCACATGACACTCTGTGTTTCTCAGTAAAGGAGTGTTTTGATTTCTTGTTTGGTGACAGAATGATGCATGTTAAATCCCAACTGATGGAGGGAAGGCAGAAGCATCATAGCTATGCTGATTAGGTGAGAAAGTGGACTTTAGGTCAAGAAGTTAACTTAGGGTTTTGGTGTCAGAAGTAAAACACTGGAGCTTTAAATAAGCAATTTCATTTAAAAAACAAAAAACAAAAAAAACTTTCCAAATTAAAATTAATTTTTACCATTGGAAAATTTGCAAATACAGTATACATACATTAGTTCAATAGGAAAAACATGGGTTACTGATTTTGATGCCATGGCTGTAATTTGATGACAGTATTGGATTTGTTGACACAAATAAGTAGTGAATACAAAAAGATTTTTTTTGTCCAGGTACAACCGTCCTGTGGTTTTCTAAAAGAGGCCACATCCTGCTGATTTTTTTTTTTTATATATATGTATTTTAGTGCCTTGGTTTTGATTTTGTCTTTTGTTTTTAGACCACATGTCACATTATCTGACAAAGGGCACTAACTAACACTGTAGTTTTTTCCCTTTGTCTTTATGAACTTCTTTTTATCTGCTGATATAATTGAAATTTGTTGAAACATTTTCACTTTTTAGCTAGCATGCCTCGCATCAACTCATTAGTAATAACTAAGTAATAATGTGACATCAACATAAATTAATATCTCCCAGTGTATTAGAACTATTACAGTAAAAGAGGTGCTGGAAATTATTAACAAAAAAACAAACATTACAACAATGTTTGAAAGTAGTATTCAATTTTTAGGATGGATTGTTTATGAAAATATGCTAAAAAGTGAAAATATTTCAACAAAATGTAGTTCACTATGAAGGATGTAAAATTGCTTTCTTTTAATCTATTTAATTCACTCTGTGCACATGTATTTAATTTAAGTTCCGTTCCTGTGTAATATTATTTTAATTGTATTTATGTGGTCTGGATTCGGTGTAAATTGTTCTAGAAGACCACACACTTGCATAACACATTTAGTGGTCCCCAACTTTTTATGTGAATGCAAGTTGATGCTCTCATTAACCTGTTAACCACTTTTGTCATCCAAATTAAAATAAGCCAACACTGTTTAGTGATTGTTGTCTTGAGTTGAAGCAACATTAGTGATGGTAACTGTTCATTCTAATTTGATAATTTTTCCCTAATTGGGAGAAAAATGAGAGAGAGAGAAACAAAGAGCCCAGTCTTCCATTTTTTCTTTAACAACTATACAATATCCTGCATATTTGATTTTATTCTACATTTCAATTAGGTTGTTGAGTCTGAAGTCGGAGCTGACTGAGCTAAGCAGTTTGGCTGGTCATTCAAGAGATACTAAAATGTGATGGACAAGACAATCTGGTGGTTAATATTGAGTAAGTGTCCCTCTGTGATTCAGTAGTTCAGGATATCACATTGTAAAAAATTATAAGATATTCAAGGTGCAGGAGCCAGAGTTTACAGTTAAGACGCAAAAAAATCAAGTTACAGATAAGCCAAAGCTAACAATTAACCAAGTCTTTCAAAGAAGGGTCAACAGTGTATCACTCAGGATAATCTAATGACTGCTGAATCCTATACAACTTTATAAAGACACTGGATTGGCATGCTCCTTAATATGTTGCAAAATAATTTAATCTGTGGAAAGCTTCAATTTACTTTTTACGTTTAGTAATTACTGTTTAAACATCATCAGCGTGAGGCCAGATTTAGAACAGTTTAACATCCACATGTCCTTGTGGGAAGTGAAAATTAAAAAGGAGTCTATTTTGATAATGGTGTTTTAGTTAAATTATGTAACACTTGGAGGAGTTGACTTGCACTAAGTACTTTTTGATTCTTGATACTTTCTTACATTAATTTTACTTACAGTGCAGCTTATTTACTTGTAGTGGATGTTGTTAAACACTGGCTCATTAGTTAAAATTAAAACATCTAATATCTAATAATAGTAATCATTTTAAAAATGAAGACTCCGCGTGCATTTTGCAGATTAAAATACAGAGAAAACAACATCCATGGAAAACACCCGCCCAATGCTATATGATCATAGATACTGTGACATACTGTTTCTGATTGGCTGCAGAGAAAACGCCCCGCCTCTGGTGACGCATTTCCACACGGGGCGGGGCTTACAAGTGGGGGCATGTTTTTATCTACTGGTTTGCAGGAGCAGCAGCACTGGGACGTGTTTACGTCGCTGAGCGAAAATGTCTGTGTCGACAGTGGGCTCAGCGTTGACCCGCACATTGTGGACCAGAGGAAGGCAGAAGGCTCCTCCTGTTGTCAGGTCCGCTAAATTAAGCAGACTGTCCAGCACATGCAGTGCGTCTGGACGAGGAAAGCAAAGTTGTGGCTCAGGTTCGGACAGGCCGAGCAGCGACGTGCCTCCGTCTGCCAGCGAGACCCCCCCCGGCGCTAAGAAGCGACCCAAGAAGCCCGCGGGTGCCCCCAGCGTCGGTACTGGGAGAGGACGGTGCTACACCTCCACCGCAGCACCCATGGACCAGAGGTCCTACCTGTGGTCGCGGTACAATGACATGAAACGACTAGTGCAAGGTAAGCAGAGAGTCTCCCTCCCAAAACACCACTTTAAACCCAGAGAGTCTCTTCATGTGACCACGTCAGCGAGAATCAGTGTTCCCACCCCACGTCCGCGATTCTCTGCCGCCGGTGGGAGAACTGGAGACATTTTGTTCAGTTTGGGGAGGGGGGAGAAGAGGGGGGAGGGGGGAGACACCCATTCCCCAAGTATTCCATGTGGACAGACGGCGCGTTATGAAAGCTACTGTTTCCTTCGTGTTAATCGCATTATTGGCTTGATTTGCAACGTAAAAAGAGCAGTTCTAGACAAGTCAGTAACTGAGTTGAAGACTGGGACCTTTTGTTCTCATGCAAGTTCCTCTATTTCATCTGTAAACAGCCATGAATCCTGACAACAGCGAACAAAGAACAAATGGTGATGGATCCTGCTGCGTTATTCATAATAAACACTGCAGCCAACACCGAACTGAGCCAAAGTAAAAGTCACTGCTGGTGTTTATTAATCCCAACGAGATCAAATGCAGTGCAGCAAAAATAGTGATTAAAAATATTTTGCAGCCAGCATTGAATTGAGCGCAGCAAAAATAAACATGGTAAATATAGATATTGCATATGGTGCATGTGTAGTTAAGCATAACATGGTCTGTCTCAATGTAGGTACATAAGTAAAATCTTGAAGTAACTGTTGGTTTATCTATCAAAACAAGAGATCAAATGTGTAGTAAAACAAAAACATGCAAAGTACAGATTTTGGATGTGAACCATGAATAGTTAAGTATTGCAGTACTGTTATTTGCAATAAAAACTGCCGCCAGCACTGAGTTTATCTAACAGAGAACATAGTTACAACTGGTTCAGACAAGAGGTTAAATGCAATTAATGTACTATATCTTATGTTATTAACATTAGTGGAGCAGCACTGAGTTTAACAAATAAAGTTGCTACTTGTTTTATTATTTATTATTAATGATAAGATCCAGTGCAGCATACAAAAGACCTGGACTACTCATTATAAATACTGCACTTATTGTTGCAAGAAGTGAAAATAGTTGGATAGATTGCAGTGTAGCAAAATAAAACATAAAGAATATTGATACTGTATGTGAAACACTAAAATATTCTGAAGCTGTTGTAAATGAATGTAATTGTTGATAATAAATACTGCAGCCACCAATGGACTAAACTAAAAGCAGTAAAAGTTAATCAAAACAAAGCAATGCATCAAAATAAACCATTATAAACATAGTGCTTGCTTATGACGCACAGATATTAAACTTCATACCACCAAGAAGATAAACACTGCGAAAAAAAATATTTGCTTTTCTCTCCGTTTGACCCATTTAGAGCTTTCTGACAGTGGCATTAGGAAAGGAGATTTGCGATAATAAAAGATAAATGCTCAGTTTCAACAAAAACCTCTGTATTCATAATTGTACATGAGTAAATATGCATAAGCAAAATACACTTCAAAGTATCAAACCAAACTACTTTCTTGTGGGTCTTTTAAATTACTGATGATGAAAACGTATGAAGACATTTTATGGTAAAATCTTATCCTGCAAAGGTCTAGTTACATAGTGCCACTTTAGGTGCAGTCAGTTATGTATTCATATCCCTTTCTGTCGGTGTCTGCATTTGTGTGAAGCGGTGACGCTCCACTGGCTTGTTTATATACTTTAAGTTCATCTGGTAATGTCATACATCAGAGCTTTTGAAATATGACAGTCTTGGGGGGATAAGCTTTTCTGTCAACGAAGGGAAAATAGCACAGGGTTTGGTCCATACATGTCTGCTTTGCCTAGCTACAGTCATCGAACCTAACCTAAACTCCCTCAGGACAAAAGACCAACATGTTCCACTTGCTGCTGTTGACAGTCCTGTGAACTCATATTCCAGCCTGGGCTTAAAAGGCAGTTTCAGGCACAGATTGCAAACACTTTTTTTGGTCTGTGTCCATATGGCAATTGCATGGCATTTCTGCTTATCAAAAAAAAGTGTTTGGTAGAACAAATGTATTAAAGAATGGAAAAAAAATACCCTTTAACTCCAATTCAGCAATGCAAAAAAAACTTAGCTTGGTTCTGTACCCACTGCAATGAACATAATGTTCTTTGTGGAACAACTCAGCACAGTGACGAGCCAGCTGACATCTTAGAAGCACAGATTATGCAACATGCAGTGGGGCTGCCAACTTCACTGGTTTTCACAAGTAAAAACAGCAGCACAGTTACTTCTTTCTTTTCTGCAGAAGTGCATGTTTCAAAGAGTTTACAAAACAATTTGCGAATGACCAAATTTTACCTTCAAATAAATTTTTTTTTTTTTTATTTTGCTTAGCCATTTGGGGAGTATCTGGTTTGATGTGTATTTTACTTTGAATCATTAAACCTGAGAAAAGGTAATCTGCTATCCCTGGATCAGAACTGATCCCACCAGGTGCATGTAAGATCCTCAACTCCTCCGCCATCTACGCCAACAACGAGGTCAGCCTGGATGAAGTGGACATCTACGGCTTTGACTATGACTACACACTGGCTCTGTACTCGAATGCTCTCAACATAATGATCTACAACACAGCAAAAGACTTTCTCATTGAGCATTTCAAGGTGCGTTCCATCAGACACTTTGGCACCACAGCTGTTTTTATATTCACATGAATTCATACCTTTTTTTTTCCCACTGCCTGTCCTGACAGTACCCTGAAGGCATCCGCAAGTATGATTACATTCCCAACTTTGCCACTCGAGGTCTTCACTATGACATCCAAAAGGTAGATTCTCTAAGGTCCACTTGCAGTAAGAGGAAGTCTGTATACTTTGCTGTGCATAATGTTAGTCACAATAGAAAAATCTTTGTTTTTAAAACAGGGTCTTCTGATGAAGATTGATGCCTTCCATTATATCCAGCCAGGAACTGTGTATCGGTAAATTTACAGGCTCCACGGCCGTATAGCCTTGACTTTTCTTATTGCTGCTTTGATGCATAAACTGAATGCTACATTAATTTTATTTAGCTGTTTTTTGTTAACATCACTGCTGATCAAAGCAAACCCACTATTTGTTGTCATGTTTAATTTTGCCAGTGGTCTGAGTCCACTCTCAGACGAGGAGGTCCTTCAGCTCTTCGGGGGAACGTACCATGTTCCCCTGCAGCAGGACAGTGGCTTCTATGGAAAGGTGAGGAGGATGTTTTTCTTTTCTAGCATTGTATAAATTCTGTGAGATACAGTAGATTAAATATTAGTGGTCGGGGATGTTTGTAAATAACAGTAAAAAAAAGTTAGGTGGTGAGAGCTGCCTGAAGGTGCACTCTGCTTTCAGACATTTGACATTTTCTGGATGTTTCTTTTTGGCTCAGTAAAAAACAAAAACAAAATCCGGTCAGCATATTGTTGGCTCAGCATATCTGTGGTAATCCCATTGTGTCACTGATCAAGAGACAGATCAAGATTTCATCTCTTACTGTCTGCAGTGCCTGCCTTTGCATGGCTTACTGTTGCATAGTGAATGTTGTAATCTCATTTGATTAATTTTTGTTTTGAAAACAGCTTCTAGCCCCTTCAATATAGATGATAGGAACTCCGTAACCCAATAATTAATATTGATGTTTTTTTTTACAAGTTGTAAATCAGTAAAGAAAATTAGAACCTCTTTTAATGATTTTTCCATATAATCTAATCTGTTTTCATGATTAGGAAACAGTTTGGGGGTCAGAGGTTTTGAATTTTACTGTTTGGTACATCAGGGCACTTAAAATATTTCCTGCAACAGGAAGTTTGTTTGCCTCTCCATTTTTTCACCCTCCTTGAAGCAGTCTTATCAAAAATAGTCTTGGTGTGGCTCTAGTCTCATTTGAAAGCTTGGCAGTGACTCAGTGGGCAAATGCTGAGGAAATGGTTTTGAAGGTGATTAAGAAGTCATTCAGAAGAACCAAAATAAAGTTAATAAACATTCACTGCGTCGTCTTTTAAACAAGCAGGAGGTTTTAACATGCATTAAAAATATATCTTCTATCACAGGGTCCGAGAGTGAAGCAGTACATGGACATCTTCTCCATCCCTGAGATGACTTTAATGGCTGTGGCAAATGATTTTTTCATCACCAATGACATAGAATATGATCCAGTTCACCTCTTCAAAGATGTATCTGTGAGTGTTTCCTCACAGTGTTTAATGCTACACTCTCACGCCTTTTAGTTCTACTCTCACCCTGTAGCTCATACTGAGAAACACAGGCCTAATTTGTTCCACGGTTCTCACATGCTCTGATTTTTTTTTTCTGCTGGAAGCTCAGGAATCTGCTGATGTTTGTGAAAAAAAAACTCTTAGACGCTCACCAGTGGAAGAAAGAACAATGACTGCTTTTTCTATAATGTTTTTTTTAGAGGTTTCCAGTTTCCGTTTCTTCATAATAGCTGGAGCCCAGCTGGCAATGCTTCCAGAGGTGTCATTATCAGAACACAGCATGATCTTAAAATTTAACCATAAACCTTTTCCTAAACGATTAATTCTACCACTTGCAGCAATGTAAAAATTTAACTGATCAATTGAAACATCTTTAATAATAAAATTAACCCATTAGGCTTCAAAAAATCTTCAAGGTGCATTCCATCACACAGTTTTCTTTACCATAATATTAATAACAAGTATAAATATGTTTCTGCATTATTTATTTAATCAGTTAAGCTATTAGCAAAGTTTTAAACAAGATCTTTTACATAATGAAGCAGTTGTCTTGTTCTACTTTAACACTTCTTTTCTTTCAGTGGCAGATTTTACTGTGCTACACTGTGTAATGTATCGTGAAAATTTTGAGTAGCACACATCTGTAATAAATATCCAACACTTATTTTATCCACAGGAAGCGATTGGCATGGTCCACCTCAAAGGCTACATGTACAAATGGGTCATGCAAGATCTGGGTAAGAAATCAGCGTCTTATTATTTCCTGTTCATTCAGGGTTGTACCTCTGATGCAGTCACATCCGTGTAACATGTAAGCTTTCTAACATTTTCTCCACTTTCATCACAGATAAGTACATTCTGAGAGGAGAAGAGACGGATGCTGTTCTGCACCGGCTGGTCAGTCAGGGAAAGAAACTCTTCCTCATTACCAACAGCCCCTACAGCTTTGTGTAAGTGGCATGTTTCTGGTTCTCGCGTGCTCATGAGTGCTAACAATTTTGTGGTGTTCTGTTGTATCAGCGTGTTTTTTTCCTGTCCACAGTGATAAAGGAATGATACACATGGTGGGAAAAGACTGGAGGGACTTCTTTGATGTTATTATCGTGCAGGCAGACAAACCTCATTTCTTCACTGATTGTATCAAGTGAGTTAAAGATTTGGAAACATTTTGTTTTAAATCAAAACTAAGCAGTGCTCAACAATAACCTCAAAGCTCTGTACATTCATACATTTAGTTTCTTGATTTAGCAAAAATGATCTCATTGTTTAACATCCTTCTTAATGTTACAGGCCTTTCAGACGCTTGGACGGCAATGGAGACCTTCGATGGGAGAAGATCAAAAGTTTGGACAAAGGACAGATCTATAAACAGGTCTGTGTTTTTTAAAGGAACCTATATGAACAGCTGTTTTTTTTACATCTTGTACTCTGTGTACCCAGTGCACTAAACTGAAGAGCTTGTGGTTTGTGGTTTTGTTTTGTGTTGCAGGGAAACCTAGTTGACTTTCTCAAACTGACAGGCTGGCGTGGGTCAAAGGTGCTTTACTTTGGAGATCACCTTTACAGTGACTTGGCTGTAAGTGTCAAAGCACAGTATTCTCACTAATTCACAATATATTATGAATGAATCTTTAAAATTAACCCTTTTTCAGTGTATTTAATACACTTTACTTTTGCTACATTTCATCATTGTGTTCTATGTGGGATTTTTATATATGATTTGTTATTTATTCATGTATAAAAGTGCGGTAACTTCAGTCATAATTTCATATCATTCATTTTTGAAACACATGCTGCCAGATACTCACTGATACCTATTGCGCAATTCTGAACATTTCCACTGTGGTACTTGGGTGTGGCTTGCAAAGAAAACACCAGAGGGAGGCACAGACTGTATGTTATTGTTTCGAACATGCTAGACGTGCAACACGTACACAAACACATGCTCAGCTTAAAAACACAACCTATGTCTAAAGAAAGCAAGGAAACAATCAAGGACACAAAGTCCTTTACAGAAGGCAAAGACGTGCAGAGGGGAGGTATTTAAAAACACAATGAAAAGAAAAAAAGAAGAGCATAAAAATACAAAAGATAAAGACAGCAAAGATAAAGACAGCAGTGTTTTATTAAAATTGTGTTGTATGTGGAAACCTTAAGACACTTCATTGTTTAGTTCTAAATTAGGGCAGAGTTTTTATGCATTTATATAATTCAAGCAGAGCACAAATACATTTTTGCACAGGGTTGTTCAGTGACTCATAAACCGACAGTAAGACAGTTTATAATGTAACCAGCTTCAAGTCCAGGCACATTAAAGATAAATTAAATATGCAGTCTAAAGGGCTGACTGACTTTGCAGCACATGTTCAGGAAGCAAATATGTTGCTCTGGATAAAACCTGCTTTTTCTCTCTCAAATCAAAATACTTTATGTAAATTAACATGAACTGCAGTAACTCAGTCACTGTACCATCACCTTTTATTTTGGAGGCTGATAACTCAAGTGGAACAAAGAAGCTGCACTATCTGCAATCATATTAAAAACCCGGTGAAACTGGTACGCGGGCTTACGTAGGACATTAAGGTTTCTCTAAATGACTTCAGCTTCTTTGCGTGTTGCTTAAACACAGGTTATGTAAAATGATTGTATGTTTAAGAGTTTGACCAAGGCAATTTTACACTCTGTTACAGGACCTGACATTGCGACACGGCTGGCGGACAGGAGCTATTGTACCAGAGCTGGAGGCTGAAACCAAAGTGGTGTGCACAGAACGTTATGCGCTGAACCTCACCTGGCTTCAGGCTCTAACTGGCCTGCTGGAGCAACTACAGGTGAGGATTTGATCCCAGGAATGTTTGAATAACAAATATGACATCAATAGAAAACTGCCAACTCCAACTGGTGTTTAGGTGTTGACCTCAAGTTAAGGATCATGTTAAAGCAGGTGTAGTATAGTACACCTTGGTTTGTTCACTGTGTTTTCCTCACTATTTTAGACACACCGAGACCCAGAGTCTAAACAAGTTTTTCAGGAGTGGCAGAAAGAGCGAGAAGAACTCAGGTGAGTGCCACATCTAATCCTAGCCTCCTCCCAGTGAACCCAGTGACCTGGGTCTTTTCAAAACATACAGTACACTTGACAAAGCAGTCAAATACAGCTTTCAGGTGCTCGGTACATCTTCATGTGTGCATCAGGTACTGTGTTACTCTGTACACATCTTTTGGCCTGTAAGCCTACACTGTGTTTATACAATATTGTATATAAAATGCTGTACACAAACCTGCTCACGCAAATCTGATGCATAAACCAATAATGAAGAACATAATTAATGACATCCTTATCTATGGGAAGCTCATCAGCTGACACATAAGCAAATGCATAACAAATATTTACAACTATTCATTGGGTGCTAGAATAAGAGGCTTGGCGAAGGAGAATATCGGTCCACTTGCTGGTGTTGAGCGTCACTCCAACCAAGAGTGATCTGATCCTGTTATTGTTGGATCATTTGGTGTAAATATTTTGCTTATCGTCTGTAACTAGAGCATTTCACTTTGCTGTGTGTCAGGCCATGTTATTGAAGACATTCCTTTCGTCCATCTTGTTCATAAAGCAAGGGATTCAAACAATGTCCCTACAATGAGCAATATGTTATATAAGGTGGGTTGAAAATGCAAGGTTTGCAAATTAAAGCAATATCGTTGTCATTTTTTTATCATATTTGTATAAAATGCTGTAACATAGGCTACTGTACTTGGTCTGAAGACATGGTTCAGACCAATTTAAGAGATAAGTTCTGACAATTTTAGATCATTCTGTAAAAAGCCTTTTTTTTCCAAGTTCTGTTCTCACTCTTGGAACCATCATCTTTACACAAAACGAGAGCGAAGGCCTTATTGAGTTTGTAACAAACAATACCATTTACCAAATGTCGGGGTAATCCTATATTGTGTTACTTGCATCAAATTAAAAATAATCAGGTTTCCTTTGACCCTAATGTTTTCTTTTCCAGGATAATGACAAAGAACTTGTTCAACCCTCAGTTTGGCAGCATTTTCAGAACATGTCACAACCCTACCTACTTCTCCAGGCGTCTGTGTCGCTTCTCAGACATCTACATGGCTTCCCTAAGCTGCCTCTTGAATTATGACCCCTCGTACACTTTCTACCCACGCCGCACCCCTCTGCAGCATGAGGCTCCTCTGTGGATGGACCAGCTTTGCACAGGCTGCAGGAAGACACCATTCCTGGAGGAGATGTCTCAGATACGATGAGAGCTGAGCTCTCCTCTCATACTGACTGGTAGGAATTAACATTTTAGGCCTGGTGAACACTTGAGCTATATGGAGGATTTTTTTCATGTGCCATTTTAAGCCAACTCAACTGGTGCAACTCGACTCTCTACAGCAACCCTGCACTACATAGTGGCCCACTAACAGAGGGAATTCACTAGAGGGTGCTGTGGGTCTACTGTTACCCAAAGAGTATGCAATTCACTTTAACATGTTGTGGTACAAGATTGACATACTCTCTGATTTTGCCTCAATGTATTATGGAATCACTGAGCAATATTAAGCTGCAAACGCACAAATATAACAAATAAATAAATAAAATATGACAGAAATGTGTGTTCTCTTATTTACTCTTTTTATACTGTACATGACTTAATTACTACGTTTTGCTTTTTATAACAATGAAGCAACATTTTTAATTTTTGCTTATTTACGAACAGAATTCTGCCACAAACACTTGTGTGTCCACTGATTTGTTGTAGCAGCCAGTGACATAATAACTGCCTTTAATTTGAAAACTGCAATAACAATAATGTCAGTGTAATACTGTCAATGTAATGACTGAAAAGTAATGTAATACCTTTTGTTCATAATATAATATATTGACTAAATTCCATTAAAGATGAAATTTGATGGATTTCACCTTTAATGTCAGGTACTTAAATAACTTGGGTTTTTTTTTTATCCAAACAGGTTCCATTATCTCCTGCTTTAAACATTTCAGTAGAATGTTCTTAAGTATCTAGGAGTGAATTACAGGTCTGCTGAAGAAAATTCATTTTCAAATTCATTTTTTAACTTGAAAATTCAAGTTATTTTACTTTTATTTTAGTCTATTTTGTATAAATATATTTAAATAGCTAGGAATGTAATTTTGGCAAGAATTTATTTTTTTTTAAAAAGCAAAATTAAAACAGTATTGAAGTAAATAGTGACATAATTATATATACAATATTATCTATCTATCTATCTATCTATCTATCTATCTATCTATCTATATGTATATATATATATATACACACATATTTATATATAACACCACTATTGTCTTTGATTAAGCTGTGAAGTGGGAAATTTAAACAACCACAGTAGGAACAAATCATTGACGGCAGTTGCTAAACACGCATATCGTCCTCAGTCGGTTTACGGCCGTGTGGTTGCTAGGCAGCGCAGCATCCATTCAACCGCTGCTTCACTCAGCTCATTCACATGGAGACGCTCGTCTGAAGGCGCCAGAGAAGGTACTGTAGCCGCGACAACACACGCTTCCTTCAGCTCGTCGTTGACCGACTCCTGTCAGAGGGTTAGAGCCGCTTCAGTTCGGCTCAAACAGCCGGAGGAAGAGTGGGAGCGTTTTTAGGTGAAGTTTTTCTGTCCCGTTCAAGAATCAGTTCTGACGGAAAAAGGACCGCGCGTTTCCCTGCGCGGACGTTTGTGATGATTAAACCGCCTCAGCTGCGGTTGGCGTTCAAACTGTAACATTTAAGTTTTAAAGTTTAGACCAAATTCAATTATAATAATAATTTGACATTTAGTTTTTAAAAATAGGGATTTGCGTCAGAAATATTAAGGACCAGTAGTCCCAAAACCTGGTCCTAATGAGGCACAACTGTATTTCTGATTAACCACTTAAGTTTAGGGCTAAGATTAGAATTTTTTGTTTGTTTAAGGTTAGTGTGTGTGTACCTGGTATTCCTTATGTTGTGGGGACCTAAATCTGTTTACACAGTCACATTATGGGGACTTGTCTTCCTTATGGGGACAAAAAATCAAGTCCCCATAACATAAATTTTTACATTTTAAGGTGAAAACATGTTTTAAAGCTAGGCTGAGTTTAGAGTTAGGGCACTAGTAATTATGGCTAAGGGTAGATTAAGTCTCCAGGAAATGAACATAAGTCAATGCCATGAGTCCTTAGGTTCCAAAACATAAAAACATTCTCGTAGTATTAAAATGTTTCTACTGTTGCAATATGTTTTTTGAAATGGCTGCTGTAATCAATACTCAGACTGAAACCAAGGAAGGACAAAATGTGCATATTAATTGTGGACATGTCATGTCCTGGTCTTGGTTTTGATTCTGTCTCAATCCTTAAAAGTCTTGGTCTCAGGTTAACCTGTTATTGAAATATTTGTTGGAAATTGGAAGTAACTTATTTATAGTAAGGTTTTAAGCATTTAATATAATATATGAAATGCAAAATATAATAAAAAAAACTTTTACATTTTAGTGAGATATCTCTGCAGTTGCAATGAGAAAACATTTAATCTCACCAGAATGAGACGCAGGGAGACGTGTTGTGGTGTTGTGCCTGTTTCAAACAATGATGTTAGTGTACATTTCATGCTTCATGTGATCTTTAGTGATGCATCAATGTTGGTGCAGGAGTGACTGGTGTGTCGATGTGTTTCACGGCTCTGAATGATCCCGTGAGCATCAAAAGCTGCAAGAAACTCTTGACTCTGTCCGGCTAAAAACATGGCATGGTTTTTATAAGAATCATTTTTTTAATTATTTGTGTTACAGATTGTCATTTTGAGAGAGTAGTTTGTTTTATTGAGGGGCCTCCTTTTCACAACACTCGGCCCTTGACTTTCATAATTCAGTGCCTCCGTCCTTCTCTACATGCACCACTTTTTCCATTCGCAGTGTCACCTCTGTATCCTGTTTCTTTAATCTTTCCATCCCACAGTTCTTTGTTTCCTCTAAATCTCTTCCTTCCCATCCATATGCAGATTATTCATTGCTTAATTTCTCATCTTTCAACTCAGTGCCCCTGTTTCTGTCTCTGTGCTGGTTGTGGGAGGCTGTGCGCTCTGAGGAGTGTGTGCTGCGGCAGACAGTACCTCCTTACTCTTCTATTATTAAATGTAACGGGACTTTCACTTTTGCGGCTGTGCAGTGTAAGGATCTCTGCTCAGTGTGGGAGGATTCCTATGTTGTAGCTCCTACAGTGTTCCTTCAAGCAGCTTAAAAAAACAAAGCAAACCCAGAGATCCCACAGAGTAAACACTGACTTACTCTGTTATCCTTCTTGTTACTCTGCAAACGCATCATACATTCACCACATATTTGTTTATTCATGAAGCATTTGACCACTGAATGAAGGGAAAGCATTTGTGGGCATACTGAGTTTGAAAATCTAACATTTAGCCATTACACACATGGTATGGTTCATGGTATGGGAATGGTTCTTTCTAGCAGCACTTAGTGTGATCGTCAGTCAGCCCTCACATGATGTGAGCAATTACTCAGTATGTTAAATCATCAGTCACACACATTTTTGTTGCTATTTTTGGGCTATAACAAATCTTTTTTTAGATGAGTTATGAGTTCTACGAATGTGAATCAATTAGTTTTGTGTGCAAATCAAACCATTTATAGTAATAATGTGACATTTACTCATAAACATATAGCTTATATTTAGAGGAATTACAACAGAGGAATCATTTTTTTATTGGTCTTGATGAATTGCCAGCTATATATCTAAATATATCAAGACTGATATAATTTAAAATAAATCTTGGCTGACTTTTTGCATATTTTACACATTGCTGCTCATGTTAAATCCTTCTTACCTTTTTTTTCTTGTTCAGCTTGTATCATATTTTCTATGAAATGATGCAGCGTGTATGTAACCAAAACCAATACACAAGGCTAGTTTTTAAACATGAACACCATTATATGCCTCTTTTTTTCCCACCTAAAAGTTTAATTACTTCCAGGGCTTTTATTGGCTGTTCTGGAATGAGCCATATGAATTCAAGATTCTATTTGAACAGTGCAATTTAAAGGGTCCCCAGATCCAGGATACTTGTGTAAACCAATGTTAGTCACATTAATTACTTACTTTATTATTATTATTATTATTATTATTATTATTTACCATCATGGTTTCAGTCAGCTTCTACAGAGGCTTTGCTCGGCTTAAAATTGATTATTTATGCTCCAGTTTATGTGAAGCTATTGGCTCCTTCATTTCTTCTTTCATCATAACACACATAGGCTGCCCCTTTGGCGCCGTAGCAAACATGCAACTCTGCCTTTGCACGCTTTGCTGGTGCCCTTCGCTCCCTCCTGCACTCTTGCCCACTCATGCTGTAGTTTGACGTGTAATATGTTATCGAAGCCTTTTGTAAATTGCAGCCCTGTCTGTGATGTCTGAACTACCAGTAGCCTGTGCTGTAATTAACATAGTCGCTGGGCAAAAGGATGAGAAGCTGCATCGAATGAAAGCATTGGGATGGTGGGAAGACCTGAATGACAAGAACTTAAAGAGAGAACAATTTATGTGACGTGACTGCAGCAATATTTTTAAAATAACTAGATTAGCCCCCCCCCCCCCCATATTTCTCACTGTTCATTTGTCCCTTTTGTCATCTTTATCAAACCTCTACATTGTACATTTACATATGAAATCTTAATTATAGAGCTACTCTTGTGCCTTAGCGAATACAACTAAGCAAAGATTTAAAGCTTCGTGTTGGTACTTAAGGGCCTTTTTTACAGGAAGCTGCAAGCACCATTCCCCCCCCCGTTGACTTATTCATGTGCAGACTGTATTTATGTGCATTCTCCGCTCAGAGGAGGATGACAGCTGGACTACTGCAAACAGCTTATTAAAGTAAAAGTGTGCTTCTCTTTGATAGTCTTTGAATGAGTCACCCACTCACTCTGTCTCTCTCTCTCTCTCTCTCTCTGTGAGGCTTCTATATTATTTTTTTCATCTCAAATTGCCTTTGTACTGTTTCCCATTACTTCCCCTGCTGCGCACAGACATACCCACTGAGTTGTACTACTTCCATCCACACTCCTCATCCTTATTTTAAGTCTCATCACCATGATTTAGACGGTTGGAGAAACATCTGTCCAAAAAAAAAGAAGCATTGCTGAAATGTTTTTATTGTACCAGCTGCTCAGTTAATATACCTATAGTACAAAAAAGGTAATATTTTAATCAAAGTTCTTGAATTTGTTTTAATATTATTTCACTGGTACTCTATTTTAACGTCTATTTTAAGAATTATGTGGATGAAATATCACACTGAAGTATTTAATGGCCAACCTTTACTATGCGCTTAAATCACCCTTGTAGAAAATAGACACAATTTGCCGAATTCATTCTGGGAATTCACTACAAATGGACCCATGACTAGATCTGCAGACAGGATTATTTAACAATAATCTTTTGCAGGAATTTAAAAGGTAGGATTTCAGCTTTTCATTATCAAAATACTAAATGCCAGATACTCCCTTTAAAAATATTATTTTTGTGCAAGAGAAGAGTCACTCTATGAAAGAAAATCTGTTGATTGTAATCACATGTAGCATCTTAAGGTATGGATTTCATCAACTTGCCTCTATTTATACACCTATCATCCGTAAATAATGGCTCCCCTACTTCAGATGGCGTGAATATTCATGAATCATTATGAGACGTTGTTCTCGTTTAAGCATGAAGTTGAATAAATTACCAACACTATATGCTGTTTCTCTCCATAATGATTTTATATCAACTCTTCTCTGCTCCACTGAGCTGTATGACAGAATGACAAAGAATAATAAACACCAGGGAGGAGAAATCACACAATCTGGTCTATTAGGCCTCGGTATGATTGTTTTTCCTGCCGAAAAAAAATGACAATGAAATGTACCGTTATGACAGGCATGGAGGCTATAACTTGTAATTACCTGTGTTGTAGATACAGATGATGAGCACACACTTCCTGACTGATCAACTCTATACTGCCCTCTATAGTCGGCTTCCTGTGGGCGACACATGCAGAACTTAGTCTCTATTTGGGGACACACTTGCTCTTTCCTCTTCACTCCATCAGCTCTACATGTATCTGGCTAAAACTAAAACAGATGCCAAACAGAAACCAGCCATTGTGCCAGGTCTTCATTGATTTAATTAAATTAAGTCCAACTAATTAATGAAGCAACCAATATTATTGAGTTTTAGGGTTTTCTCTTGATGGGTTTTTAGCGAAATTAGGTGTTCTTTTAAAGTTTACTCTCAATCTTGTTTTTTTTTTTCTTTTTAGCATAAATTCACATGTACTCATAGAAAAGCTTAATAGCAAACACCATCAAATATTGAAATATTTGAATCACAAAAATGTAAGAAAAATAACTGTCTATAGTTTTTAACAATCAAAATCTCCTGTAATTTCTTTGATAATTTAGATTTTATGATAAACTTTAATCAGCAGATGTGTACATTGTGACAGGAGGTGGATTAGACCTTGAGTACATTTGGTAGCTTATGTGACATTATATCAGTTGTCCAGGAGAGGGCACCATTCTAAATCCATGAGCAGTTGAATATTGAATTGATCAATTCTGCAGTGGAATAAAAAACTAAATAAAAGTAAAAGGATTAAAACTTGACCTTTAATTTTTTTTGACATCTCTCCTCCAGATGAAGGAGTTACAGATGAACAGTGTCAGGCTGAGTCTGTGTCATGGCGAGTCATGTATTGATCACCTGGTATGAAGACAAGGTTCTCCTGCTTCACAGACGGAACATTCATCACTGAGCTGCCACTAGCATGGCACTGAGGATCCATTATAATGTGAAATAGATCTTTCACATCAAGATCGATGAGCAACATGTAGCTGCTGCCTTCATCCTGCATCACATCTTATCTGTCGGAAGAGAACAGGTTACTTTAACTGATTCATTTCAAGGACAACAATGTAAAGACGCCCCTTCGTTATTGTGTTATTGGTATTTCCTCAGGAAACACAAGTGGATTTGTAATGAATTAAAAATGAGCTGCTGTCAAAAGCAATAACCTTCTGGTGACAGCTGATCGTTCCCTGATCATACAAAAAAACATAGACACAATATCGACAAATGATAATTGCCTTTAAACCCCAACGGAGAGGAATGTCAAGTACATAGATGTTTCAATTTGAGCGCGCTGCAACAACATCTCTTTTCTTTTGCTGATTCCACCATAATACCCTGGTTCTCTGATGAGAAGCAATGAAAGACCACTGTGTGTGCGTGTGCATGTATGTGGGTTCTCCCAGGGGCCTAAGGGACACGTAACCTCACTGGGAGGAGGACGGCTCATTTGACGCACTCCTCTCCTCCCAGTCAGACAGTCAACAACCTTCACTGTGACTTCTTTTCACCTGTTTTATTCTCAGCTGTTCAGACGTCTAAAAATCCAGCAGAGAACGCACAACTCATGAATTTTGCATATTAGAGTATATTAAATGTCCCCAGAGTTCCCTTGAAGTAACAGCAAAGTAAAGTTAAAGACCATGCTTTGTTTATTGTGATGTGATAGGCAAACTGAACCCATCCTAAACCAATAAATAGCTTTAAGTAATTACTCTGACTGACTCCAGTCTTGCATTCTTCCATTGAAGTTTGAAAAGTGTAATGAAAATGCTAACAGAGATAAGCCTGAGCTTATTTCCCTCTGCTTCAAAGCACAATTGCCCTTTGAATATTCACTCCCTTCAAATATTTGTGTGGTGCCCCTTCCTCTGCAGACTCAGCCTCCCTAAATAGCCAATCGTATGTGCCCCTCTTGTTCAGGCAAGTATCGGAAAAATATTTACAATATATACAACACCCATAAGCAACGTGTTCATCGTGATACAGTGTAAATACTGTATAACTTCCTTCGGTAGGAGCTGTTCACATAACTCCACTTCTGTCTTTTTAAAGTGGAAAAAAAACATCCAATAATTCTTCCCTTCAGTTGAAAACCTGTACTAACGACAATAAAGCCTTAATAATGTACTTGATTAACTGAAAATGTGTGGTTAATGTGAGGTTGAATGTGGAAAAATAACTTTACATTATCAATACAACCTCGCTTTAATTTCCCTTTCTAGACTACTTAATAAATAAGATTGTATTAACAGTGGGCCACACGGTGGATGTAGTAGTTAGCACTCTTGCCTTTGCGACCAGGTTTGTGACTTTGCTTGTTCTCCCCGTGTGCGTGGGTTCTCAGGTTTCCTCCCACAGTCCAAAAACATGCAGATTTGGGGATTAGGCCAATTGGACACTAAATGACACTAAATGACTCTAAATTGCTTGTAGGTCTGAATGTGAGAGTGAATTGTTGTCTGTCTCTATGTGGCCCTGTGATGGACTGGTCACCTGTCCAGGGTGTACCCCGCCTCTCGCCCCATGTCAGCTGGAGTTGGGCACCAGCGCCCCCCCCCCCCCCCCCTGGATAAAGTGGTAGACCCCCGCGACCCTCGTGGAGGATAAAGCAGTAGAAAATGAATGAGTGAGAGAGTATTAACAGTTACAGTGGAAACGATCATGAAAACAGAACAGTATTAAGCTTAGATGACAAATATAGATATAGATATTTATATTTACCTTAGAGAAAAAATATTACATTATACACTACGCATTACGCTGAGGCTGAATCCCTTTTTATTTTTCTTAACTTGAACAAAACCTTTGTTGAGCCAGATAGTCTATACCTGGGCCTGAACATCCCCTACCTTTGTAGCAGAGATGGTTCATGATGTTTGTCCACCTACAAACACATTAAACTCTTTCATATAGACGAGTCAGTTCCTTTTACGAAGAAACAAAAGGATAAACTGCAACGTGCCTCCTTCATAAAGGCCTTTGCACATGTTCATGCTCCGTAGCACACATCAACTCTGCCTCCGCATCGCTTTCCTTGCCTAGAAAACAAACTGATGTGTCTGTGCCCAGTGTTTCACTTATCCCACACATGTTCATACATGTTCAATAACAACATTATTTATGGACTAATGATGAATACAGTGAGATTTTAAAGATTTTGGACTTGGACTGTGTGCTGAGTTTTGTTTCTCGTCCGAGTTGATGCTTTGTTGATGTTGCAGTTTTAGTAGTTGTCAGTCTGACGACATGATATCGGGGGGGGATCTCCATTTCTTTTGTCCCTTTGAGAGTCTTCCTGTCCGCTCACTTCCTTTAAGACAAAAGAGGAGCCCGTGCTCCTCAGAGGACTGAGCCTTGTTCCCAAGGTGATATGATTAAAGACCTTTTTTTCTGAACCGGACATATTTAAATGCCTCACACACACCGCAGCTACTTTACTTAACTTTAATTGAATTGTCACGAAGGCAGACAGCACAGAATGTACAACCAAGGCTGATACATGAGATCAATAGAGTGGTGTTTGAATTAAGTTGGCCAGCAGTTTTGCCAAGGAGCTGAAGAGTTTTCTTTTTGTTCAAAGACTTTCTGATTATATCCAATTAAAAGTAATTGAACTGGCTGAAGAGTTCCTTTCATGATGGATAAGATAAATACAGTGCTGGTGTTGAGAACAACTCTGCTGTGTATATTTTACATTCCTGTGAGATTGTGGCATTTTCTATTAGTGGCTATTGTTTTTATTCAGTCTTCTTTTTTTTATGGTGTCATGATGTCAAAATTTGCTGTCCCATTTTCCCGATCAGTAAGCCCAGTCACTGTCATATAAACTCACAAGTACACAGCCACGTAGTGGGCGTCTGAGAGGCTACACCTTGTCCCAGTGCTGCTGTGAGCAAAGTGGTATCATCAGCATGGCAGCAAATGCATGATAATAAAATGGTTGACACATTTCCTCCTTAATTTCCCAACAATATTGGGATTGATCCCATGGGCCTTTGACAACCTAATTATGTATTTTTGCTGTCTAAACTGAAGTATGACTGTTTCCCCTAATCTAACCAGTGAATGAGTGAAATGTTAATAACAGGTGAGATCAATCTAGTCATGGGACTCATTGACTGACTTTCTGTTTAGCTCCAGCCATCACAAGTTTAGAAGAAACAGCAATGACAAAACAAGCAAGCACGCCACTGTGACTACTTACTTCTTCCACAAGTGAAACACCAAAGGCTGATAACACCAGGACTGTTTTTCCTTCTACTTCCAAGACGCTTAAGTCTTATCATGAGCCTGTCAGTCTGTGTGCTGACTAAGGGGCAAGATAAACAAACTCGGCACTTTACATGCACCCCTGCTGAATGAGTCTTCCAGTGTAGATAAAATACAGACTACAGCCACCTTCTGGTAAAGAAAGTCATTTCCTCTCATACAGGTGCAGAAGGATATAGTCAGTGTGGGGTGTGCAAGTGTAATTCTTTCCCCTGACCCATGCTGATTTCAGGCAGTGTTGTCGTTTGTTGTCGAGGCCATGTGTCCTGGGCCTTAAAACCTAAGTAAGTATTATGTAACCTAAACATAAACAAACAATGGTGCAAAATTAGTTTCGGTCTTTCCACGGGAGCTACATTCTTACATTCTTATCATGTTCTTCAGCACTGTGGTTTACATACCTGCGCAGTGACAGTGTCAACATGCATCCAACATCATGGTCACTAAGTCAAAGGTCAGCATGTCAGATTTCGCTAGCTTTTGAGGTTTTCAGTCTGGACAAATCATTTTATAGACTGGTTGACAGACAGAGACCAGCATTAGTGCTCACATGCTGCAGACAAACAGTCACATCAAATCAATAATCAATGGAGCCGTTATCATCCAGACAGCAAGATAAACCACTACGTGGCCAAGACACAAAGTGTAATCCATTACCAACAAATCCAGCCAGGACTGCATTGCTGTTGTGGGATGTTTTTAGGAAATTGCAGTCTCAAAGGAAAGAGTTGATGCAATTGTGGAGAGATGATGTAATTGTCTATCAGCATGATTGTGCTTGTTTGTTAATGTGATGAGGACATTATCAGCACTCGGGGAGATGATGGTCCCGGCTTGGTGAGCTTTTATTTATTCATGATTGTGAGTAAAATTAAACTGTTGCAAACCTTTCTCCTGTGAGCACATGAGACTTAGTCCTGCCTAACACTGACTATGATAGCACAAGTCTCTTTCATTCAACATAGTGAAAATGCCTTTGACGTGAATGGCTTATCAGATAGTTGGCTGACACTCAAGACCGTGACATTTCTTTATTCAATACTCCATGGTAGCTTTTTAATCCATCATGGTCACCGCTGCCAAGCTGACAACCTGCTCTGTGGCCAGACATTTACCCTGTTTAATCAATGCACCTGAAACGTCAGTGCTGCATTAACTTGGTTTTTGTGTGCATACCACGACTGAGGCTTCTGAAAGAAAGACTAAGGAGGGAGATGAATGGGCAGATTAGGAAGTTGTTCAGAGGTCATCACTTACAGTATGCAGAAGTGGAGCTGCCAGCACATAGCAAGGCTCTGTGATTAGGACATTTGTGAAGAATGATGTGAAGTGTTTGCCTGATGTCTACAGCTTGTTTGACCAGCTGTCTTCCAGTGACAGAGAGACAACTACTGTTGCAAGACTTGTTCCTAGTAAACTCTCACAATGCCAGGAAAATTGTCAGTGTTTTGCCTCAAGCCATTAATAAATAAAAAGAGAATGTAGCCAAGAATGTACCATGTGACTTGTGTCGGTGCTGTTTGGATGATGGATTGTGGTAAATTTAAATTAAAAGGAAACACATGGCTGTGTATTCACTATGAACTCGATCCATGAGAGTGAGGATCTGTCCTCCTTGTGAGAAAGACTGCCACCAGACTCCCGGTTCCTCCAGGAGATTGGCATGGTCAGCAGCCCTCGCTCCAGCCCCCCACCCCCTCTTGCATCCTCCCCTCATCCTCTTGTCGTTTGTGAAGGAGGCGTGTGAGTCACGAAGGGGCAGGGCACGTTGGACAAGGCTGGGGGAGTGGAACTCGTACAGCAGGCAAACTAGCCTACAAACACACACATTCACACACATGCTCAGTCAGCGTAAGTGACACAAGTGCTGGCTCCATTCAGCACTGAGTTGACTGACTCAGTGCTATCCATTAGCCGGTATGCCGCAGAGAAAGAGGAGTTTCACTTTTGGAGCCTATGGAGGGTAAGAATTAATTTCCTAAAGATTTACACAACAAAGAATCCTCTGCAGTCATATCTGTAACATTCTGAGCATGTGTGTGTGTGTTGATGTCTTGATGACTGTGCAGATTCTGTGTCTGTATTTCTGCCTGCATGTCTGCTGTTGGATTCACTGGAGCTGCTTTTGTGTGACATGTCTTTGGTGAGATTTCTGTGGCTTTAATGTGTGAATACGCCCTAAAATGCTGCGGTTGCAGCATTGATGGTGAATCAGTACAGGTTATATTCTGTACAGTTATGCTGAGGTGTCGAATGTTGGAGTGTAAAAAAGATCTGATGACAGTATGACCGGAGAGAAAAGTTACATTAGATTCAGGTTACAGGAAAGTGATAGTGAGACTTGAACAGAGGTGATGGCTTCATGATTAGTAAGGTTATCAGACACTGGAGTGAATACACAAAATGTAAGCTGCCGGTGTCACTCATTCACACAGTACACAAAAAGCTGTGTCTGTTTTATTTGTGTGTATTTATGTACATTCTGTTTACATTTGAGTCCTTGTGCTGCACTGCTGAGATTTGAATGACCCATTCAGATGTCACAGATACTGAGCAGCAGACACACAGCAACAAAGCTTTTTTTAAAATGTGTGCCTGAATGCAGCTGCATACATGACAGTGTTTTGTGTTGGCAGGTAGCTTCAAGAAACCTAACAGGGACATTGTTTAAGTGGACTGTGGAACAGTTTTAATGTCGTGGCCACAATAATTACTAAAACCAGCGTAGTTGCGAGTTGTTTGTCAAGTGGCACCTGGAATCTAATGCACATGTCATTTTGGTACAACTGCATTCAGAAGAGCGAGAGAACAATGTTAACGCATCATGTTATTATCATGTTGATTATTATTATTATTATTTTTTTTTTTTTTTTGATAATTTCCTGGCGAAATGTGCATTATTTGGCAAATGGTGGCACTAATGGTGGCGTGATACTCTTCGTGAGTGCACCAGGCATTCAGAGCGTCTGATTAGTGGAAGTCCTCTGAATCACCTCTGATGCAACTAGTGTCGTTGCCACTTGCAGTCCTGTTTTGAGTGAATCCACCTTGCCCTGTACCACTCCCCTCTCAATTCTGCAGAAGTCTTCAAACTTTTAGGCCATGGTTCTCAAACTGTGGTACGTGTACCACCAGTGGTACGCGAGGTTCCTCTGGTGGTACTTGGAGGAAAAAATACTGTTCTATGTATGTAATATTTTCTCAGGTGATACTTGATATAAAAAGTTTGAGAACCACTGCATGAAGGCATTACTTTGTCTTGGAAAGTAATGCTTGTTTCTTGCCGCATAATTCATACTGTATCCTCAAAGCTGCAGAGGGCAGGGTCACGGAAAAATGTGTTTATTGTTCCGTTTCATCCTCAGGTTGTTAAACTATTCACACTCTGGGATGGCAACACTCTGTCCTGAGCTCCTGATAATGCTCCACCTCTGAAACTCTTAGACAATATTGACATGTATTTAATTGCTTTTATTGTTTTTTTAGGTTTATTTAAAGGAGTAGGAAGTAATTACGGCTAGAAGGGTTCTACAGTAAACAAATTGGAACAACCACTACGAGTGTCCAGGCCCTCTCTATCTCTCTCTGAACTGCCCAGTGATCTGATTGGTCATAGCCTCCCATGATGCTACAGATGTAGCATCATGGGAGGTGGGAGGTGCAGAAGTGTTGTTCTCTGTCACATCACTTTTACATCATGGTAAAAGGTTATTATGGATTTACTGCTCAATAACAATTCTGATCACAATAGCTTGAAATAGGTCAGACACATTATCACAAGCTGAAATACTAAAATCGAGTACTGTATTTATTTTACCAAAGTGTTATGAATGTGATATTTTGTCTTTTTGTGGTCTCTCGTGTACCTCAAATTAATTAAAATGACTACATTTAGCTAATTTGTAAGTAACTGATTCACCTAGAAAGTATTTTAGTCAATGTACAGACAGTATATAGCATGTTCATAAGAAATGGATTTTTAAATAATTGTCTAATGGTTGAACATATTTGGATTCATGATTAATTGTATATTTCATAGAGGTGCACTGGGACTGCAGAAAAATTAGGGTTTAAATCTGAAGAGGGGAGCAGATCCTTATATGTGAAGCAGACAGTGTACTTTTCTGTTGCCTGTTTGCCACTTTGTACTTGGATTTGGATAGGTCTGTGTGATCGCTCACATCAGCAGGCGGCCTGTAATACACTCAGCCCCCTGTGTCCTTTTGGTATTCACTGGAGGAAACCTGGCCCTTTGGCCTTTCTTTAGCAGATGCTTTTTAATTTTGGCATCAGGCATCAATAGAGGTGCAGTTTTCTTTTTACTATTCCTGGCCATTTATTTTTATTCTGGATGCTGTACTCTGGTAGCAGAAACATTTCTTCGTCTACTGACCATGATGTTGCAACACAAAGCTTTTATATCCTTTTATTGTCAAGTACAGTCCAACTAATAAAAAAATGGATGCACATGAGGCATAGAGTATACTGTGGCAACCTTTAACTGTATTCATATCTGTGTTCTCTGTAGCTCACGACGGCTTACACCTCGCATTCCATTAAATTGTGACTTGTTTGCTTAATGTAGTCTCAGTACGCTCAGTGACTAGGCCTTCAGGCAGCATGAACAATGGTTGTGTGTGTAGTTTTCTTCCATAGGTTGAAGAATTTGTGTCAGTCCTGCTAAAAACAGCAGAGTGGAAATACCCACAGTGGTGGTGTTTGATTCTCTGGTCAGCTGATTTGAAAATGACCTTTTTTTTTTTTTTTTTTTTACCAAGATAAGACTTTGAAAGCAATAAGATTGTTCGAATTTATAAGAGCACAGGATCCTCTTCTTGAATGTTTTTTAGCTTGTTTTTGTGTCATTTGTGTCATTACCCTAACGAGAAAGCGTTTTTTCCACTCGTGACAAAAAAGGGGGAGGTTTTTTGATTACATTTTTGAGTATCTCGTGTCTTATGCTTATTGTATTGTGCAGAGAGCAGACAGTGTATGTTTGTTTGACAAAAGCAAAGGTTTGCATGACAAAAGGTGAGTATACCACTGGGCACGGCAACGTGAGAAGAGGAGGCTATTCAAGTGCCTTTTCAAGGACAGTGGCAAGTCAAACAGGAGATGTAGGGCAAACCAGAGGGCTCTTCATTGCCTACTCAATCAGTTCACCTTGCATATTTACTCTGACATTCATATTCACAATGGTAGGCTATCTTTGAATTAGAGGTGGGAGCGAGTCGATCAGCTGCAGTTAATTATCTAATATCCAAGGGCTTCTGATCATTAACTTAATTTTTCCCTGATAAAAGAATAAAAACATTAAGGGATTTGTTGTTTTGTCCCACTGTGCTGCATGTGTCCAGGCTTGGTCTGATTTAAGCAGGTATTGTGAATCAGGTTCTTTTTATTTATTTATTTTTAAAATACACAGACATAGTCACAAGAAAAGAAAGAATGTTCGACGCCAACACAGTGAGGTAATTAACCCATAAATAAATAAATATATACATTACATATTACCTGTATTATCCCAAAAGTCACTGAATCAGTAGCAGGTAGATTTGTAGATTTTATCTTTGTGTGAGATTTTATATATATATACTGTATATGAGCACATTACCCGAGCCTGCTTTTTTTTATTCCATTCTTTCTTACTGGAGGCAAATCAAGATAAACATGTTTATCTTGGTGTACACCTGATTTTTATCATGCAAACAAACACCAATGAGTCACTTACCTACCTACAGTAACTCTGTCAACAGGTTACCCTGTTTGCTGTTAGTGATGACACAGCTAGACTGACAGTGCAGACACTAAATGTTGTCACTGTAACAATGGCCTTGCATTAGATTGTCAAAATAACAAGATTCTTTAACGAACAGTTATTATGGGCAAAATCATTATCACAATAATAAAACAAAGACTTTCAAATAAGTTGGCCGATATTGATTATTACTTTGATAAATTTCAGAGAGCTGATTGTCACATGTTATATTATGACTGAGACAAATTATATTGTGATATACATTGTTATTGGATTATTGCCCAGTTTTTATCATGACATGTTCAAACACATTTCTTTGTTTGATTGATGTACATTAGGGTACCTTTCAACTGTGAGCATATACCAATATGTGTGTGTGTGTAGATGTTTGTACTTGTGATGATTACCTTTTCAGGACTTCTTCTGGTACAAACACTGACCTTTTCTGACCTTTTCAGGACTAGTAGGACCAAAGTCTGGTCCTGATGAGGCAGAACCTCATGTGTTGACCAAACTGCACGTGCATTTGTATCGAGTGTAAACAAACAATTCGGCAAATCAAAAGAGAAGTGAATTGACCTCAAGTTCTCTCACAATCCAACTGAGCACATATCATATGCACCGGTTTGGGTGCCTTTGTTGGTTTATTGTCTTCTTTCAGCCCCTCTTCCTCTTATTATCATCACATTGGCCGTGATGATTGGTGCGGTCTGTCACGTACTGTACGTCACAGCACAAAAGTATGGCTCAGTGATCACGTAATGTAACATAGTGAACATCGTGACAGAACAAAACATTGTGCAGTCAGACTGTTGTGGTGAAGGTTCGGGATAATGCTTTGGCTAGGCTGTCCAAATGAATGGAAATGAATGCAGTGTCCTCACACGACTAGCTGCACAAACCTGCATGTACTATATGTGTGTGTTTATACAGTGTCTTACTGTATCATGGCTAAATGAGAACAGTCGGCCACTTATGCTCATTTCTGTGTCAATAGACCTATTCAGCCCACACTGGTTTGACACACAGGATACTAGCAAGATCAGGTCATGTTCAGTATTGTTTGACACAGTTATTTATTGCTGCCCTGAACATTATTAGTATTAGAGATTGTTCATCACTCAAGGCCTTGTTTGCCTCTTTGTAGAACTATTTTTGACACTGTCTGGTGCTTTCTGAGTGGTTATTGCAGAGTTAGATGTAGGTGGACATGTCTTTATGTCGGCGTTAGTGTGAGAAAGACCCTATAAAGAATACATTCAATAATCATAATGTATTCCTCCAGGCATCATGCTGGTTGTCAGCTGGTCGACTATCCTGATCCGCAAGAAAATGTCTCAATAGTTATTTGATGGATAAAGACTCTTGTGTTCCTCACAGGATGAAATTCTAATTCTCCAGACTTTTCCTGTCGCGCCACAGGCAGGTTTACATGACGTTTGAAAGATCTGGACCACTATTGGCTAGATTGCGATGACATTTAGTCAGTTTACATTAACCACTGTTGAAAACTTTTGTGAGCGACTGTGTCTACCACTAACTGGTCCACTAACCACAAGGTTGGTGGTTTGATTATTGGCTGGAATTGGTATTAACATCCATCCTCAGTGATCGGGTCACACGTGGACAACCTGAAGTGTGACTGTTCACACATGGCATTAAAAAAAGCGTCCTGGCTGTGTCTCTTGTGATCACTTATGATCAGATCTGGCATCCCCACACGGATGTCATTTAGTGTTTTTAATGACTCTGACTATACTAGTGTATGTGCATACTGTCAGTGTGTGCAATTTTGGGTGTGTCTGCGTGAGTAACGGTGTGAAAAGCGACGAGAAGCTCGAGTGACTTACAGAACTAACCTCTGCTGTAACATGAAAACCACTAGATCAGTGAACCGTGTTGATAGTGTTGGGGTGACTGAACTAAATTAACATATGATTAGTATAAAATATAAATACAATGTCAGCTAAGGAAGTAGTCCCTGATGCATCTCTGATGTGAATGGATGAATGGCTAAAGTGTTCATGGTCATCAACACCAAACAAAACACAATAAATACGAACCATTACCACTGACCATTACAAAATAGTTCAATGTTACCATGTTAATTTTGGTTATACTGTATACTGTAGTGATTATTTTCCAAGCTTACTGTGTGAATGTTTTGAATCAAGTGAAATAAACATCAGAGATGTTGTGCTACATCAGTGAATCAATATTATATTCTTTCAAAGGAAGGTCACAGATGATGCTTTCCCATGTTTTATTTTGTTAAGTTTTATAAAACCCAAACTCAGTGGTTTTTTTTCCACTCATGCTGGGTGAAGTGGGACTTGCACTGACCATGACTCAACCAAAATTTATTGTAGCCTGCGGGAAGAGAAATAATGTCTGTGCAAGCTGAGCTTGGATGATATTCTTAACAATCATTTCACTCCATTATATATTATAAATGGCCCTCATTTAAAACTCATCTCATGGACTTACAGCAATGGCCTTATATTTGCACATACTGTACATGCATGATATCTCATTTCCCCCAATGAACATTAATGTGAGATAGTTATTTTATTTATTTATTTCTGTTTCGGTTTCTGTAAATCTGTTTTGTCTATTTTTAAAATACGATGGCCATCACATTATAATATTTGTCATATTTCAACGATTTTGATTTTTTTTTTTTTTTTTTTTTTTTTTTTTTTTTTTTTTTTGAGTGTGTTTTGTTTGTTTGTTTTGTTATCAGTCCAGGGACTACAGACAGAAATTAGTAAAATTGCTATAACCTGGCTCAATACATCTTTTCACGTTTTACGAGATTAATGTTCTTTTGTGCATTGTCCCTGTTTCTTAAATAAATAAACTCCTAAACTCCTATTTATTTAGTATTTTTAAATAAAACACATGACAAACCCTTTAAAAAAAGTGAAACTGTGAATGACTGTATTGAAAGCCTACTCTAACTGATCTTTCAGACAACCCTAACTAACCCTAACTCAAAAGATAATTTGGTAGAAGGGTGTGTTGGTCTCTATCAGGATTATCCTAAATTTCAAGTTCTTTGCAGATTCCTGCAGCAGATTGATATCTGAACAACAAACCTGTTTGCTTTAAGGTGGAATTTCAGGCTGACTTCACTGCTCTGTCTGCTGACCTATTTGTCATGAGCAGTGTTGCTCAGCTGAAGTGAGGAACATATTTTGAAAGTTTATCAGGGAAGGAGAAATTGCTGCACATGAAGTCGGATTAAGCTGAATAAACTTGTTGTGTGTCATGGCTGCTGACATGGCTTAGGCTTAGAATTCTTAGGATTGAGACCCACCCTTTGCCTCCTCATCCATTGCTGCTGATGTTGCCATGGAAACCAGCTATTGGAGTGTCAGTTGAAGCATGAAAAACTATTTGTCTACCACAAACTGAACTGTAAGTCCTCCTCATGCCATGTCGTGTTCATAAGTGCACCAGTTCGTCTTGAATGTCAAAAATAAATAAATACATGAATTAAATGACAAGGCTGCACACATTGTTGTGTAAATATGAGTCACTGCACACAAATGCATTAGCATGAGCAAATTTGTTAAAGCCTACTTAGTCTGCTCCAACCGTTATTCTGTCAGAGAGACATAGAATATTCTTTGTCTGAGAGCTTTCCCCAACTCACTGTTGTCAGCTGTTCTGCTTCTTCTTTAGTCCTGTCCAGGTCCAGGTTTGCTTTGGTAAAGTAATGGAATGTCTTCCTCAGGGATGAGGTAGGTTAGCTTTCCTATCAGTTGGAGAGGGGATGCATGCAGTGTTTTAATGTTTTTTAAGCATATGATTTTCATTTTGTGAGTTTATGTGCTTAAAAAACATTTGGATACATTTTACAAAGTAAAGTGCCTGATAGGAATAAGCACAAGCCTTATTTAACTTTCAGTTTATGTTCAGTACGATTTTAGTACAATATTTGGAGTTATTAAATAATATTAGTAAATTTTGACATGTCTTATATGTCCCGGTATGTTGATAGGAACTCACTGCTCTGGTGGCTCTTGTGTTACTGTAAATGTCCTTTATTGTTTTTGAAATTCCAGTTTGGAGCTTTTATTTAATCATACCGACACACCCCGGTTGATTTAATTTCATGGGAATTCTATGAAACCTGAGAATGGGTGAGCAACACAGGATGAGGTTTAGAGAATGTTATTCTTAGTGATGTGAAAGCAGCTTTTGCCTCCTCACACTCAGCTTTGCAAGAGCCCAGCCAGCCCGTAAGTATTTTGGCTCCCCCCCAAGGCCCAGTAGGCATTTCACTTAAGATAGAGCACTGATTTATCTGCACATCTGTCAGGCTCGGTGTAATCAACACTGGTAGTGGATTTGAGATACAACACCCAAAAATCCATCTCAATATCAGGCGACAAGCTACTGTAACACAATGAGTCTGTTGTTTTGTAACTCTATCTCCAGGGCCTGTTTCCTCTCACAGTTTTCACAGAAGGAGGAAGCAATAATTAGCTTTCATTTATGTCTTGATTATTTCTCAATAACGAAAGAAGTAGTACAGACATTTTTACTGTTGGTCCTCATGTAACCTCATTTGTAATTTCTCCAAATCAGTGACATTCAAAGATTGGATGAATGAAAACCTAGGCTCCTCCAGTCCACGTGCAAGACACAGCACTGCCACTATATAGATGTGATTGAAATAAAAGCACTGCAAATGCAGTAGATGTGCTGTATGAATGTGCATTTGAGTGGCTATCAAAACTAGAAAGTGCTATATAAATACAGATCATATGAATGGAAACAGAGGCTCCTTCTGTAGCCTGACTCATGTCTCTACAGCCAAAATGGCAACGTGCATCATTCTTTGGTCCAGACTGAAATATCTCAACACCTGTTAGATTAAAGAGCATCCCTGAATCCCGGGAGAATGAATCGTAACATCCAAGGTGATCATCTGACCTTTGTTTGATAACAACCAGCAGGTTGACATTTTCAACTTTTAGTGAAATGTCATGAGTTTACTATGCAGGTGGATTCAGACATTCATGTTTTCTTTAAGATGAACTTAATCAACTTTGAGAAACGTTCTTTCTATTGCCACTATTAAGTGAAAATATTAACATCCTGGAACATGAACTGCCTGCACATTTCACATGGAGTGACATCTCTTTCCAGAATTCTTTTGGGGTGACAGATCTGGGTTTTGGTTAGGGTACAGTCAGATGCAGCTGTATGGGACACAAATGCTGTATATACGGTATTAAATCAACCTACTAGCCTCAGTATTATTTGTTGTTGATCCAACTTACAGATTTAAGTTATCTTAACGGGAAGTGTCAAGTTCATTACACAGGATTTCAGTGATACAGCTTGTTTACTTATCTCAATATAAAACAAAAGAGCCACTAAAACAAAAAAATAAAATTCACATAAAGCACAAAGAGCTGTGTTATAGTTAAACAGTTTAGCATTGGTTTAGGGTCACATCATGGAAACTGTTGTAACAATTTTAAATTAAATAAAAAAGACATTCATATGAAAGAAGTACTATAATATAACAAAAATTCTATATAAGTAATTGTGTCCTGTTGCCAACAGACGAGCACTGTGAAGGCATTTGGTGCTTTTTGTTTGTTGTTGTTACTACCTGTTCTTGGGCTAAATATCATGATGAATAGCTGTCATGGTTGATTGAGCAGAGATGAAGCTTAGTTTGTCTTGACTTTCACCTGCCAGACATGAGACTGCTATGTCTCCTGCTCTCACAGTGCCACCTGTCTGCAGACACTGGAGCCTGCATTCCTGCCTTAGGAGTTGCACATGCCGCATCATCTGGTTGCTCTTGTAACTTAAGGACAGATGCTGGTTTATTCTTGACTGTCAGTGAGGAATGAGCCTCTTAGTGCAGATTCAAACCAGGGCGAGATTCACTTTGTCTCAGGAAATTCTAGGCTAGTAATCAACATTTCATCCTTGGAAATGCTACTTGCAACAGATGGCAGGAGTTATTTCAGGGTGACCCAGCGCTCTCAGCAGCCAACCTGTCTCAGTTCAGTTCACTATTGTCTCTCTGCACTAGTCACACAAATGTGTTTGACCAAACATGCATACAGGGCACATAAGCATTTTGATTTGATCAAATGAGACTTTGTGCTTTTGCATTAATATTTCTCTTGTTTTTCAAATGTTGCTTTTTGTTGGGTTCTTGTGTGGAATTATTAGTCGGTCTACTCTGAAAGTCAATTATATTTGCGCCTGTAAAACTTTAGTGTTTTTAATACCCTCTGCGTTTATTTTTTTTTCAGGGTGGACAAGACGTTTTCAAAAGCCAGAAGCATATGGTGAGTTATTCTGTTTGTTTTTGTCATTTTGAACAAGGTAAACTAGAAGAGTGTACATCTCTAACAAGGATAGATAGCCATAATTTGCAAACTAAATAAAAAAATAAATACATTTAGATCTACACACAGTTCATGAAAATCTTGTATTTTTTTGTGTAATCCCACTGACAAACAAACAAACAAATGGCAATTAAACAGCACCTTGAGGTTGCTATATTATAATATATATTATACGTAAGTATAACAGAGACTAAAGACAATTTTTTTAATCATCTAAATGATAAGCTATTATTAGTCCTTCAATTAATTAATGTAACTGATTACAGTTCTTGAGGATTTTAGTGCTTGGGACTGATGTTTAGTGTCACCAGACTAGAGCAGACTTTCCTCTGCCATTAAAGTCCAAGTAAGAAGTAAGATTGGAAGCACTATGGAGACAGGTACCTGGCCCATCCTGCCATCTCTGCAGTGCTGGCTGGACTGAAGTACTGCTATGTGTGGCGTGAGGAGACAGGCAGGGAGGTGAGCATGCACACCTCCCGCCACTGCGGATACACAGCTCCGGCTCTGATAGATTTAGGAGCAGTGGCACATATGTCTGGCCCTGAACTCGTGTTGTCTGACTGATAAACAGTGCTTCGCCGCAGCATCACCGTGCCTGTACTCAGATACAGGAGGATAAAGTATTTCTTGCCAGCTAGGCCTGCATTCCTCTGCAGTGGCTGGGCTTGTTCGCAGAGGCTGCAAACTGGCTGTCGTTCGACTGCACTGCAACAAACTGCACCTCATGCTAAAGGAGAAGCTGAGGGACAGTGCTGGAAAATAAAGAAGAAGAGGAGAATTTGAAGAAGATAAAAACAGCACGGGAGATGAAAGAACTGTGTGTGTGAAGAGCAAGATAAGGGATGAAGGAAGTGAGGTAATGTGACTGGAATAAAAATGAAGAAAGCATTTAAGTGTGGTGTCTGCAAAACAAAATACATACAGTGTTTTGCAGAGTCACACTTGTTCCTCACATCCGTGCTCAAACAAGGAGGAAATCATTCCTAACCTGATGACTTTGTGTCAAAGTAGTTTTAGATAATTCACAAACTGCAGATACGTCACTATATTAAGACCACTTTGCATCAAAGTCAAAATCTTAGAAAGCACAACACAGCAAAGATTTGCAAGAGCAAAACAACCCAGCAAAATGCCGTGCTCACCTTTTCGCATTGGAAGGCCAAGAAAGTTCTGGTGAGTTTCTTTTTAATCTGCTTTGAGATAGTTTAGATGATACTTGCATGTGCTTAAAGATTTGGATCTAATACACTGCTTATATGAATAATAAAACCTAGGTTTCATGTCAGCAATTGTTTGTTTTTAATCCCTCAGGAAAACTCTTGTCATTGATTAAGTGCTAAATGGTCATCACTGTGTCATACACAATAAAAAGGTCTCCACTGTCTCTGAGGAAGGCTGGTGTCTAATTGGACGTAATCCTGTCTTGCTAAGCTCCCATGATGGGAGGAAATGGGAGAGTGTGGCTAGGGTGGATAATGGTTTTACTAAGATGTGGTGTAAGACCCTCCCCTCTCTTGCTCTCTCCCCTACTCACATACAAACATACATAAATCCAGACACAAAGTGCTCTCTGCCTCTCAGTCTCTGGAGCATGATGGATTATTGTTGGATTACTGGAGCAGTCTGTCCATTGATTAACATCCTGCCCATTCTTTAATACATCCTGGCCACTGATCCCACTGTCCTCATCATACTTGAGCTCACGCAACCTACATGCAGCACAGGTGAGCGGTTTTGAACCACCCATGTGGTGTGTGCTACTTTTTCACCAAGGATGAATCCAGAATCCAGGCTATAGATTTTGATGAAGGATTAGGTTTTCAACCTACATTTGGTTAACTGAAAATCATGCATCTCTGATAGAGGATGGTTGTGTTCATTGGTAAATGCTATAACATCTGCCCTCTAGTGACAAAATGATATATGCATGATGCAGGTACAGAAATAGTTCAGTGTCAAAAATAAAGTAGCTTTTACTTACACCTATTAACTAATTATATTATATTATATTATATTATATTATATTATATTATATTATATTATATTATATTATATTATTAGTGGTCATTTAAATAGCACAATTTTATGCAAAGATGTGAGATATAAAGTCAAATAAATCAAACTGATATAGAGTGAAAGATGGGTTACACACTGGACAGGTCATTACTGACATAGTTAAACCTTATTTATAATATATGTACTGTTTATTCCAAACTTTTTTGATTCAGTTGTTCATTTTATATTCATAATGCTCTTTAAATTCTAGGCATATTTATTTCAGCTTGTTTCCATTACCACTGTTGAGGTGTCACTGTAAATCGCCCTCTGTTTGTGTTCACTGATTTCCCATGAGACGTCGCTCTGCATCGACCTCAGACTGTTTCCTTTGCACATGCGCTGCACTGCGCTGCAAAGCCTGCATGGCCCTGGTGTCACTTTGCTTGTGCACACTCATCTGTGCATGTCAAGCTGCATTGTCTGGAAAAGTGGACATTATGGAAGAGTAGGCTGTCAGAGCCGATCAGACTAGACTGTCTCTCTGTGAGTCTCCCACTGTCTGACTAAATATAGCAGCTAAGTGACAAGCTCGCCCCTGGTTCTACCCGTCTGAATAATCCACGATCCTAACGTGTCATCCATCATCGAGCACAGGCACAAGATGTCGTAAAAATAAAAACCCTGTAGCTCAGATGACAGCAGACTGTAGTGGGCTGAGACGACTGTCAGGGAACTTTTGACACGACATTCCTCTTCTACTTTATTTGATTATCACAGCTTTTCTCTAGCATAGTTGTTCTGACACTTTTTTAGCTGTAGTGTCTTATGGTATAATGAACATAGAAGAGGAGGCCAAGATCTTTATTCCTTGTGAATGGATAAATCCTTGGGTTTAAATTTTTACTTGTCACATCATACAAAAGATGGCGTTTTAATCTGGTGTGAGGAAGAGGCTGAGTCCAGTATCTCTTAACTTCCTGCGTTTTACCACAGGGTATAGGAAATGTTCACCTTTGTGTGAACATTTCTTATATTGTGTGAACGCTGCTGTTGAATACACTCACAGCTCTTATTCCAAACACCGAGGAGGACAAAATGATCCCTCAGTGTCCTCCTTGTCTGTTGGTTCAAAAGCCGCATCTGCATTTCTGTGATTTCCCCTGGGGCCAGGAAACCATGCTTTATTTAAAAACACCTGCTGTACCTTACCTTTTAATGCATACTGAATTTGGCCAACTGTCAAGGCAGGTGTGCGTTGTTGAGAACCAATCAAGATGTCTGCTCATGCATCAGGCCCGGGAGAGATTTTATTTATTATTTATAATTCCTACCATGATGTATTTGACTGCACAGACATAGCTTTAAAAAAATGTGCTGCCACTGTCAAGTGAAACCAGTTGGTGGGTTTTAATGTCTTGGTAAGAGACAGTGGATTTCCATATGTTTGCCCAAAAGGGTATAGTTCCCTTGGGAACATACTGCCTCTCAGACTTATCTGCCATTTGTCCAGTATTTGCTTTTACCTGATTATAGCGCCAATAACTTTTATGGCTCAGGGACAAAAAAGCCTTGATGTTTTTTACATTTTTAGAAACAGGCTGGATAAAGTCATGAGTCATGAGATTGTTGATTTATTTATTTTTACTTTCCCCTGGCACACAGAGTAGAACAGCTAAATATACTCAGTTTATATGACGATAACTTCAGATAAAATATTGTGTACAGATTTATGTAGCTGAACGTCCGACATAAAGCGGTTTTGAGAGGAAATCCGATCTTGTTGTCTGGAAAGACTGCCTCTGAGGCATAGAGTGCAGCCACATACAATCTTTCTCCCATTTGTCTGAGTGCATGGGGTCAGTCAGGAAGTACAGCTCAGAACAAGGTTCTATTTATGTGACAGTTCTTAGCACACGTGTTCCTTGTATCTCTGACTGTTGAACTGATGGCAGGCGTGGCAGCAGGTGCTATCGCCTCATGGCAGATTTGGAAAAAAAAAAACATCAAACAGGGGATGGGCTCCATTATGTCTGAGCACTTTAGTGTTATCATTGAAATAAATATTGACACACACAAGATCACTGAGCAGTTTACCTGAAGGTGTTGCTGCAGTAGTCTTCATATACAGACTACGGTAAATAAATAAATAAAACATGTTTAAGGGACTGTTGACAGTGCTTATATTATTATTATATTATATTAACTGTGGACAAACTAAGGCAAGGGATAATTATCTGTATAGCACATTTCACACACACGGACGAATTAATGTGCTTTTTCATAAATACAAAATAACATTTAAAATTTGGATACATTAAAATGTGCAATTTGAACTAAAACAGAGTACAGAATAATAAAAAGGAGAGAAAGACAAGCAAAAGTTAAACATAAAAGCATCAAATATTATAGTGCAGCATAAAACATTAAAACTGTATTTAAAAATAGTATCAAAAGAATGTGCCTTAAAAGATCTCCATCTTAAGCATATGAGAAAATAAGTGTTTTTAACCTGGATTCAAAAATACTCACATTTTGTGCTGATTTCAGTTCCAATGGTAGCTTGTTCCATTTGTGTGCAGCATAACAACTAAATGCTGATTCGCCATGCTGCTACTTCTATAAAGTAGTAGTAGTGAGAAGGAGGAAGCTGCTGACATGGAGATTGCCTGACCTTATAGGCATGGCATTAATGGTCTGTGGTCCAGTTACGTATTAGTAATTGGGTTTGACTTTGACTCGTTGACTTTAGTCTAGTGCCACCGTGTTAGTTAGTTATTTTTTGTTAGGTAGTTTTTTAGGGAAATGTCTCAAATGGGAAGCTGTAGATGTTGTACATGTAGAAGCTGCATTAGAAGCTGGAGAATGCATCCAATAATAATTGTCATTTAGTTTCTGTCATAGTGTATGAAGTTATTTTAAACCCTTAAATATGAAAACAATTCATCAAAGTCAGTAAAATACCAATGTAAGTGAACTTTATTCTGAAAAATCCACAAATTCCACATCTACTTATAGTATACTGGTTTACAGGGTGACAGCGTTGACATATTGCTGCACTGGGCAAATAGTCAATATTGTGTCTGTATATACTGTATGTCCATGGGCATAATGGGGTGAGATTATTGGTAATATATGATGATAGCATTTTAATCATTCTATATTATATATCTATATATTATCCATCTCAGGATTAAATTAATAAACAATTACCATGTTACTTTTCATCATGTGCCACCAAAATTTTACTTCTGTTGATCAGAGTAACAAAACTTGATATATATTTAAACATAATTCAAAAATTAAAGAACAATATTTAGTTTTAACTGTAGTCACCACCTGACCCAACCCACGGTGAAGAGAATGCACTATTAAAAAAAGAGATCTTAGTTTGCCTCCTCATTAATGTGCTCATATGCACTATTGCCCACACCACCAGTGAAATCTCATTACCCAGTTCAAAACAATGCAATTTTTTTTTTTAATTATTATTATTATTACAGTGATGTAATAACAGTCACAGTGGGGTTCAGGTGCACTGCTGTGAAATCATAGCTGGATGTGAAGTTTCTTCTAAAGTTAGGAAGCAGTTGGCACTCCTGCTTTGCCTTGCAAACAAAGTAGGGGCTTGATTATATGCAGCCAATTTGTTTAAGACTGACTGGGGACGGGATAAAAACAAACCTGAAAACAGCAGGGGAACTGACAAACCCACAATATCTAACAATGACAATTTATTATAGTAATGTATTACAAAAAAGTCACAAAATATTACATGGTATCAAGAAGGGTGTGGGACTTGTGAAAAACCAAGTTAGTAAGACATGACAGAGGAAATAAATAAGGTAATAATACAGTAAAAAAATAATCACAGGGTTTCTCACATGTAAATTGATTCCTCCCTATTATAAAATCATAAATATACACCAAAAAAAGGTCACACATTCAAATCTTTGGTTGGACTGTCTTTAGCTTGATTATGACACACATTCACCATATCATTGTTTACAATAAGCTTTAGCAACGTCCCATTTCTTTAAATCCACAGGTGCATTCATTTTTCATTAAGAACTTATGATGTGAGAGTTTCTCCAGTACATGGTTTGGACTCATTCTGTGGTGGCCAATCCATACGTGGAAATTCTCCCTGAACCATTCTTTAGGTTGAAATATGCCCCAAAACACATGGTCAGTATATGTGGGGTGTCAGCTGACACAACTGACGTGCCAGATCAAATCACTGCACCCAGTGGCTCGTCTGGTATGCACTCAGACTGAGTCATATTAGATATTTCTTCTTTTACAGTTGTTTAAAAAAATAAATAAATAAGCCATAATAAATTCAGAGATAATGCTCCGACCCCCCCCTGACTCCCTGGAGGCTGACCACCAATTAAACCTCAACGTGTGGGAGATGCTCAACGGGTATGCATTAATATCAACTCATTCATATTTCAGAGCAGGAGCCATCACTGTGCCTGCTGGAGGCCTCTGACATGGTGCAGGTGTATAATGAAACTGTGACTGTAGAACTGGACCTTAAAATGGTCGGTTGCGTCACTGGCTAGTCTCATGAATGCATGCATGGATGCAAACACACTTGCATGAGGGTTAAGGTGTTCATTGTATAAAGTTTTGGCAAATTGAATTTCAGGAGGGCATTACCCATGTGATGTGGTGTGGTTTAAGAGAGGGGAGAAGGGACCACAGGTCATTTCACCAGCCTAATGGGATGGGAACCCCTGGTGTTGTGGCTGCCCAAAGGGATTTACTGCAAAAGACTTTAAAAAGGGAAGGATACTGTCAATTTTAAAGTAGTATCTTCATCAATGCAAAATAAAATAAATAAATAAATATAGCTCTATGTGACTGAGGATTTATTGTTGCTCTGATATTATTTATTCAGGGGCTGAGGTTACAGAGTGTCGTAAATGCATGTGGCGTTGATTTGATAGGAACCAGCTGCAACGATCCATTTTGACCACTCTGTGCTAAAACAGGACATTAAGTGAAATCTGCCTGTTCTTATCCGGTAAAAGCACTTTTGACCAAAAAAGCCCTCACAGAAAAACATTTTCATCTTTAACCCCACTCCTGACATAAAACTAAAATTTTCACTGTCTTTGCTCTTTTCTTTAGGATTAAAAGCAAAGAGACTTTATTGCCTCATTACAAAAGGACATCACCACAATTAACTAATCTGGACATTGTTTGGTTCAGTGGATCAATGGTATATTTTCCTTGTTTTTTTAATCACACGGGTTACACGGCTCTTATATGGCACACCGTATGATGACGGTGCTATAATTCCTCATGATCTCTGGCATGAAGTGTTCAATTTTACTCAGGAATTGTAGTAAGTCAATTACTTTAAATAGTAATAATATTACTAATTACTTGGTATGAAAGGTAATAGCTGACACTACACGCTATATTACTGTATTACTTTTGTGAATACAAACAGCAACTTTCTTTTTAGAACTGACTCCACTTAAGTGAGACAAAAATGAGCAGAACTGCAAAGCAAAAAAGTCTAAACCTTTTCTCTTTTGTGCATATTCCTCCTGATGTCACCTGCCACACTTACATGTCATCAAAAGGGCAAACACAAATTGCAATCTAGTGAGGCAGTAATGCAGTAACTCATTATTACTTGACTTATTAAGTGTAATATTATTGTTTTCTAAATTGTAATCCCCTTCACTGCTTATTACTTGGTAAAATAACAATATAACAGTAATGTACCGTGTTACTGGCTGCCAATCATTGAGTGTTAGGAGGGGGAATCTGAGTCGACACTCTCACTGAATTAGAGCAGTGTTTAGCAGGGATTTAGCAGGAAAGGGCATCGATGGTGACACTGCTCACAGGTCTGTTGCGTAGGAAAGGCTTAGTGGATAAAATGGACATGTTCACTTGGGACTGAATGAGACTTATTAGAGTAATTAAAAACATTTCCATAAATGCTTTCCTCACTCTGCAGATGAAGTGTTACAAGGAGGCTGTAGTGTAGCGTAGTGGGAGCATAATTACCCTTTTCTGTCATATCATTAAGAACCCGAACGTACTTGAGGGTGTTATTTATTTATTCTTAAATATGTGTGTGTCTGATGTGGTTGCCACAGCAACAGTCCTGTCTGGCTCGTACGGCAGTGTGGGCACTGAAGGCAACCCCCATTACCCTAACCATCTTTCTGTTGTGCCCTCTGAATGATGGGGGGTGGGTCTCCTGCTTTGAAGCGGATAAGAGTGGTTGGAGGTGGATTTGTGTGTTTGGGGTCAGAGCACGGATTACAGTTTGGGATTTTAGGCAAGTAGCACCAGATCGCGTGCGTGTTCGAGATTAGACAAAGAAAGTGGAGATGCATGGAGAGGAAGTGACAGCTTAAGCGTGCATATGTGTGTGACAGAGACAGAGTGGGAGGGGAGTCAGTGGCAGGAGAGGATGCTCACTGAGTGTGTGCAACACTCCAAAGAGCTGAGAGGGAGGCCAGCAGGTGAACGGCTGATGGGAGGCAGCTAGTGAACTGACTGGAGCTGCAGACAAGGAGGAGTAAATGTACAGAGAGAGAGCAAGAGAGAGAGTGAGAGAGAGGGGGATGCTTAACAAGAGAAGAAGCATAGAGAGTGACTCATCTGCCCAAGTGCTGGTCACTGTGCGGACTTCACAGGAAGCCACCCGACCTGCGACTGCCACTGTGTGAGTAAGTTTGCTGCTCTGCTCCTCACACTTGTCCAGGTGACATGTTGTGACTTCTTCACATTGTCCGTTTCTGTGCTGCATCATCGCTAACCGGCTGGGCTGTGTTATGTAATTTGTTGTGGTGTTGAGATGAAGCTGCTGGGGCTTAGTGCTTCCAAACTGATCAGGAGTGGAGGGCTCACATGGTAACCCTAGATGTGTGTGTGTGTGTGTGTGTGTGTGTGTGTGTGTGTGTGTGTGTATAGCAGTGAGTAACTTGTACCACATGCTTGTGATGATGGGACAGTTTGATGGACACTCCATTTTATCTGCTACCTTTTAATTTGATGTGTGTTTTCCTGCTTCATATATTCTTGGCCAGAGTGGAATACAGGTGTATATGTTGTCAGTAATTTATGCAAAATATTATTTACTGTGTGTGTTTTGTACAGTTTCATTACGACATTGTACAGACACATTCATAAATATTCCTGTCAAGTATGTCCTGTATCATTAAAACGAGAGAAAGAAAGCATTTTCCTCTACATAATGAAATAAACGTGTGTGTCCATGCATCCATTTATTGTACATCAGCTCCAATTAAGAGTTCAGGGCAGCTGGTGCTTCATTGTTTCCCACTCTCCCATGGGAGAGCTGCTGCTGGGGCACTTTGCCATCTTCGTGTTTACTGAGCCTACTGAGAAAAGGCTTGTATTCATAATTGTTTCCAGTTTCTTTTTGATGATGCGGATCCACTTGTTGTGTAATAGTAATATGTTAATGATTTATGCTACATTAACTCACTGAATGTGAACACAGAGTTCTATCTCAGATGAACGGAGCTTCATGCACTCGGTCCTTCGTTCACCATCACTGAGCGTAATATACTGCACATTTCTCACTGTCCGATCACTGCTTCATGACCATTTCAGCTCCACTTTCAAACCACTCGATCACTCAGTGCGTGTGTTGTTTGTGTGTGTGAAATGACCGAAGTAATCAAACAAATTGAAAACCTGCTCTGCAAACCGGACAGTTGTTTGTGTCAAAAGGCCACCATATCCTGCAGAGTGAATCGATCAGTGATCCTCTGGGGATGAAGTCACCCTCGGCAAAATATTGAGTTAAGAAGAAAGGAAGCGTGACAGTACTGCATATTTAGTTTAAGATAAGCAATGTGTCACTCTCCTGCGTCAGAGAGGAGACATGTTTGGTTTGACTAAATTTTAATCTATGTGTACTGTTTCTTGTGACCAGCAGCGGGTGCTACAGAAGAAATGAACCTTAACGGAGGAGTATGATTTTATTTCACAATTTACTATTGCACAAACTGCATATAATTTGTCAGACCTAATATTCCTGCTCAGTTATGAGAGGAAAAAACATTTTTTAAAAGCCTGATCTTTGGGTTGTGTAAATGAATCTGTGCACCTCACCCAACTCTATCAGTGAGAAGATACAGGATTACTCAGTTTCTTAAATAGATGTCTCAATCCAAATCTGAAAAGACAAGGCTGTGGCTGTTTTCATATAATGTTTTAACTGTTTGAAAATAATTCTATTCTATTCTAAAAATGAATAAACAAAATACACTTTGAGATTTCAAAATAAAGTGGATCGGTAACACAGAACATGATTTATTTTTTTTAAAAAGAACATTTATTCAAAAAATTCAAAAGTTGTTGCATTGCACCCGACCACAAGTCCTTAGAAGTGAATTGTGTCGCTAAATGAGACTAACATCTTTTTTTTCCAGATGTTCTCTTTTATTGTCCTCTCACTTGATCTCAAACTGAGTGACCTTTTTGACCAGAAATTCTCTTGCTTTTGTCTCTTCATAGGAAACAAGATGGGAGTGACCCGAGGATTTCTGCAACACTAGAGCCCCAGCTGTTCCAGGCTACACTCCCTCACACCACCTCACCATTCCACAAAGTAGGAGGAGTTTACTCTCTGACCTCTAACCTTAACTGACGGACCCTTGTGTGACCTTTTTTTCTGTGATCTTTGTTTGGTGTCTCCGCTCATCTTGTCCCCACACCTGCTCCTTCCTTTTTTAGACTCTCATGACTGTGTTAGACCCACGCTCACTGTCTCATGCTGTGCTACGTTAATTTTTATTCTCATCTTCTTTTAACTTGTATAATTAGACTGCACAGAGCTGCGATGATTGTTTCCTGATTCAGTTAACAGAAATCTGTTTTTAGCAAGAAACTGATGGCTTTCATGCTAATAATTTTTCCATCCTAGTCTGACACTATCAAAGCAAACACAGTACAGCCCTGCATGATCTCTTTGTCATTTTTAAATCAAAAGACAAACATCTTCACTCCCACGATTATTCAGGATGTGTCATTTAATTGGAAAATTAAATTCAGTTGATCTTCTGAATGAACCTGTTTTTCAGTGTTAAGGTTTTGCAGGGTGTTGGTAAGGATAAGCTAAAAATTTGCAGATTTCCTCTCTCGTTAAGTGTAATTTTTTGAGGTTACAGTAAAGATTTTGCAATAAATTTAATACACTTCACTGCATTAGAGTTCATTCAGTTTTTTGATCATTATAAGAGTTTCATTATTCATGAATACGCCTGGCTTGCCATTCATCTTTCATGGAAATACGGTATATGACAAAAGACTAAATTGCTGTAATTTTGAACTAATAAAGTAAAGTACAATAATTGAGCATGAGTAAGGATGAAACTGAATTCACTACAGTTCCATTTAGGTTCCATTGGCACCTATTAAAAACACATCATGGACAGAATATTCATGTCTGTTGGTGAGGAAAAAATGAGCATCTGGCCTGGAAAAATCTGTGTGGGATATTTTAAGAACGTCGAAACTGAGCAAAGCTGAGCGCTGTGATGATTAGAAGTGGATATAATCTCATGTGGGATTGGTTTCACAAGGTCTCTCTCTTCACATTTCGGATGGGACTTACTCTTCTCACAACTGATTCTCACTCCTGATCCCTGCAGCTCACACCATCTGTAGGTACCTCAGACTTTCCAGTTACAATTAGTCTAACACGAGTAGAGGATTTTTCAGACTTTGTGTCTTCTTCTTAGTGATACATGCCTTGTGTTATTTTCTACATCCAGTTTACTTACTAATTTCAAATATGTGTAGCACTTAAATGAAATTACCACCCTATCTACAACACAAGGTCCCTACTGAGGAACAGCATGTTAATGTGATATACAATAGTGTAGAAATTGCTCATGGGGCATTACTCGGAGGAGTTTATCACTTTAATCAGAGCCTGTTGTAAACCAGGTCAATCTGCAATTAACCCCACCAGGTCTTATTGACACCACACGAATCAAACTGCATGACTAAACTGTCATATTAATAATGCTTCATGTATCTGGGATGGGGGGATGATTTAGAGATGGTGCAGTGTTCAAAACTGTCACCTCTCCACAATGTTTCCTTTGCATGTTTTCGAGACAAAAACAGTGTTTAACCCATAGGCCATATTTTAAATGTGCAAGTAATAGTGGTTTGATGCACAAATCCACTTAGAAAAACAAAAACAAATAATAAATGCAAAATCTGAGCCTGGTTGCAGGTGACACCTGCTAATTTGAAGTTGGAAAACCTCAATATGGTGCTGGCCGAAATTGCAAATCCCGAGGCTTCAGAATGGTAGTTCAGATTCTAATGGGTGACATCACTACCAATTGCCACTTGATTTGACTACAAAAGCATCACACAATCATAAAATCTGTGATATACAGTCCAGTGCTCATGGGAAGTGTTTCCTTGCTATAATTGGTCAGGCTTCCTAGTGCACAAAGAGTTCTCTATCAAACCATAGACACCAGCATGAATTACACCCTACACTTTCCAAATATTGCACCAGTCAGGGAGAATTCTAATAGCCCTCCATAAATTAGAGATGCAATTGAAATCCTAAATGGCCATTAAATAACTGGAACCAAATTGCAGAACTGAGAACCACACTATATATCAAAGAAAAATAACAAAATAACCCCCTATCCTTCTTTATTTTCATGGAGCTGATCCAAGGCTTAATGCAACCTGTAAGGATGCACAGCAGCAAAGAATTTGAGGGCAGAGGCAGTCTTGTGCATTTAATTTGCCCTTAGTCATCACAGTAAGTAACTTTTTAAGACTTTTGTGTCATTCACCATGTATACAGTATCTCCTTACTCTTCGCAGCATTTGTTTGCACAGCTGGTTATCTTCTTAGTTTTGAGTGTCACCTGTAGCCGTCCTGCCCTTAGGACAGCCTGTGCAGCTTCTGTGGGAACTGGAATGAGGTGTTGAATGACTTGTGTATTGGAGAAGAGGAGTTTTGGACTCCACCTCCAAGAACCTGTCAGCTTCGGTCACGATAGTGTTTGTGATTCAGAAAGATGTGGACGATATGACGTTTGGTTTCGTCTCATGGTACTTTTTAGCAAGAATGAGTCACAAAGAAGGATGAGTAGTCATCAGCTTCTTTCCGAGGATTATAACTAATCTTTACTCATCCCATGCTGCTTTTCATGGAACCTGAGGCTGATTGTACACTTTCTCTTAATCTTGTATATTTAAATTGCACACTGGGAGAGCCTGCAGATCTTGTTTCCGGCACTTTTTGCAGTCATGGTTGCAGTTAACGGTGATGTAGCTTTGCTTTGGGTGTCACAGTGGAACTCTGTGAACACATTTAACCCGTGCACAGCAGCAAAGAGACTTTAATCCAAACCTGGTGAAGTTGACACGTCTTTTGATGCTAAAGTTTGGGACACTTTAACAATGGCTAAATTCAATGTCAGCCCCTTCAGTCATCCAATGATGACAAAGGCACATTGGAGGAAACCCTTACATGTAAGTAGCCTTACTTTTAAAATGCTGGATGGAAAGCAAATGCAAACTAAGGAGAGAGTTTGCCCAGTCAGTTTTTATTTATTTATATTTAGCAAAAAGTGGACACCTGTCTTTCTAATGTGAAGTTGTAGTTGTGAATGCAAAACCTGTCAGGTCATAGTCCTGACAGGTTGTTGTAGTTTTTTTTTAAAGTGATGACCTGAGGAAATGTGTGTTTGTGTGGATGCGTTTTTAATTGCAAATTTTTTTTTTTTTAGTGTGAAGCAACTGATAACATATGATTTAGTTTGACAAACGTATGCTTTTTGAACATGGACATACAGTTATATGCCTAACTGTTGTTTAAGCCCAGAGATAATATGAGGCTAAACGATACAACTGATATTGTTCTAATCTTTGGCTAATGGTGTTGAAGCTGGGTTATTTACTTTCAGGGTTTGTGGCAGTCTGTGTTTGCACATGGTGGAGGACTTTACTCAAACTCACACTGAAAGCTAAGACATGACTGCTCTGTACACAAACTGCGATCAGAGCTATGTCAGGCTTTACTGGCTCAACCTTTTCAGCCTTTATTTGATTACAAACCAATACACCTGTGGACTATTGTAATCATAATCTTCTGCAGAAGTTGTAGTTATGGCCATGGTTGATGAATGCATGCTGGTTTTGTATGAGACAATTTAAAAAGACAATAGCCCAACAGCTGTGTTTGAGGTTTCAAGTGAACCAGGTAGGTGTTGAACGTCAAAAGGAGGATCACTCATATTTGACTGTGCAATAGTCACTGACAAAATCACAAGACAGAGACAAGAGATCACATGCAGCAAGTAGTTGATATTGACTCAGTTAAATATGTGTCTGAACTTTGCCAGTGTTTGAATTAAAGGGACCATTTAACAGAACATGCTGTACGATCTTAACAACACCCTCTTAGTTAAGATAGTGAGTGTCGGGACAACATTTGTCCTGAAATACCACAACTTTTTGTCCTGGAGAGTCAAAGCTCTGTAGTCTCTACATCAAGTTTAATTACTTTGATATGTCATAACTTTCCCATTTTTCAAATTAGAATATTTTAGAATCCATCTTCAAAAATGGCACTTTATTTATCTATTTTGATGTGCTTCATATACAGTATGTGAATAGAGCAAATGAATTTTACACACTACAAACAAGAATAACACACTGAAACCTATTATATTCATACTAAGTTGAAAAGAGAATTTTATGCTTAATAAAGATTCATAGTGGGTGTTGGGTTGTCTTTCAGACCATTTATGAATCTGACCATTTACATATAACATAAGTGTAAACAAAAAAATTGTCAAATCCAGTTTTAAACTAATGGAACTAATGTAATATCTGTATATTGAGTTCAGTAATGTTAGAGGCAAATAAAACTTAACCTTAACATTTAACCTATTTTTAACCAGGAAAGTCACCCCAACAATAAAACATTTTTTTTTGATGGAGACTGCAAATAAAATAAATAAAAGTCCCACATAAACACAATATAAAATAATTTAAAAGAGCCAATAATCAACATGGAAGTTAAAAGCTGTAACATCTTTAATCACTTGCCTCAGAAACACCATCAGTGAAATTAATTTACTGAACTACTGCAGCATACTCTAATACGCAAAAACTCTGTTTCTGTTTTCCTTGCACGTACTTGAAACTGAAATTATATTTAGAAACAAAATGTCTGACTTCACAGACTATGGTTCATTTCTTTGCTGCTTAATGCAGACACATGAATAATGAGGGAGTAAACCTAATTTAATACGACATATAAAAATGCACCAGTGTCAGAGCACACCGTCCTATCCATGCGCATAACTCAGAGTGATGAGTCAAAGCTTTAACCTCAGGACTGCGGGGTGGACTATGTCAAGCATACAGAGATACAAAGCAGGGAATTGACCTCCACACCCAGCAAATGAACTTAAAACATCTCACTCTCCTCTCTCCAGACCACAGATTTATTTGAAATGATTGAAAAGATGCAGGTAAGATGACGAAGATGATGATGATACATTCATCTTTCTGTTTTGTCCCATGTCTCTAAATGTTACTCACCAACCAACTATCCAGTCAGCGTGTCTCTGACTAATTTTACAGCACTCTCACCCTCTCCTCCACTGCAGCTCTGCACATGAGAATCATACTGAATCTGGAGAATTCAGAGGATTTAACATGTCTCACTGTCTCTATTAACATTCAGGTTTTAACACTGGCTGACAACACTGTAAAGCTTATTATCTCACCTTAGAAAAACTGTCTCCTTGCTTCTCATCCCTGTGGAAGGTTTCTCAACGCTGTAGAAGGACACATCAATCGTCATAATTATGTTTGTGCATCTGTGTTATCAATTCATCCCCATAGCACACATTGGCCATTGTTTGCAAAAAGGTGATAAGTCATAATAGCTGTCAGTGTTCTCAGTTTCTTTCACATCTGACTATCTCCTGTATGCTGGCTTCAGTTAATGTGTTAAAAATAATATTTTCACTATAACTAGAGATGTGATGCAGTTAAACTCAGACAGTATGACAACTTTAACATCAAAATATCTCAGTATTACGGTGCTTAGTGCTACGTACAACTCAAATAATTCCTTCTCTCTGTTTTTGAAAATTCGTTAAAAACAGCTCATACCTTAGGTTTAGTTGTGATACTTTGACCTTTTAAAACCATGGTAAACCTTGAAACCTGTTATTGGCCCGTACGTAATATAGGGTAGGATGATATATCTGCTTCCTTGCCCTTATTTATGTAGTAACATCTTATAGTACCATTGCACCTACTCTGCATCGCTCCCTCTTACTCTCTTTCATACATAAACACACACAGACTCCAGGTCTGATGGATGTTTTCATTGTACGAGTGTCCCTCAGCTCTGCATCTTTGTAGGTTTTATTTATTACCACGCTTTTCCTGATGTGGCCGAACAGACTTTTCCATCAAACCCAAACACCTGCTCTCTAATATCCTGTAGTTGTCTCTCAGTGTTCCTTCTTTCTGATGTAATTATTCCTTTCTTTATCCATCTGTCCCTCTCTGAACTTGCCTGCTGCACAACTACTGAGGAAACCACTGTTATGTAACATGATCCAACATTTTTTTTCTCAGTCTTTTGTATTTGCGTGTACATTATTAAATTGCTTTATGCGGTGTTTTTTTTTTTTTTTTGCCTGTGGCAATTAAGGTATTTGTATTGACTGTTTAAATGCAAGACCAGCTGTTATTACTGGCTGAGCATGACACGTTTTGGTCTCTCTAACTGGTTGTCTTATCCTCTCCTCTCTTTCAGGGCAGCAGGATGGATGAACAGAGATGCACCTTTCCTCCCCCACTCAAGGTATGACTCTGGCTGTAGAGACGGCACATTATTCACACGATGTGGTCATTGTTTCCTGACTGCTGTACCATATCTTCCTTTACCAGGCAGACATTATGAGCACAGTGTTGCTCACAATGCAATGTAATGTTCTCAAGTCTCGCCATTTTGTATTTAATAGAGAGATATAAGACAACATGTTGTTTGTAGGTCATGATCTAAAACTCTGATAACAGCTTTCATTAAACATGCATTAATAACACATTTTCTATGAGGCTAAACTGACTTCCATTGCATAACAGTCATGCAGTTACTGAAACAGTGTCCTTCGGGATTACAGAGATGGACTGCATGTTTATTTTCTGCATTTGACAAGAAACAAAGAAACACTTTTTTTTTCTCTCTTTATTTTTTCAGACTGAGGAGGACTACATTCCATACCCAAGTGTACATGAGGTATGATTTGCTGCAGTAACACTTGATGTGAATGTGTGTATATTTTAGAAATCAACCGAGCTTCTCATCTGTCTATACATGCAAGTAATGTCTGGCTGTCTGTTAATCAGTCAGTTGACAGGCTTCAAACTTGGCACACACACACACACGCACACACACACACACGCACACACAGTGGTTTCCATGACTTCAGAGGACAAAGCATTGACTTACATTAAATTCCTGGAAACTTACTCAAACCATAATTACTAGCCCTAATCCTAACCCTGACCCTAACCTTAACCTAATCCTAACCTCAGTTTAACTGTAAAAATTTTCTTCACCTTAAAATGCAGTAATTTATGTGATGGGGACTTGTGATGGGGACATAATGTGACACACATTACACATGTGTGTCACACACGCACATACACACACACATACACAATATTTTGTTCAACACTTTTAATCACATATCTGTGGAACAGTCCACGTGACAGGCTTCAAACATGGCAGCTGACTTAGAATGTACACCAGTGTCTGCACTGTTGACATTGTTTGGATTACAGGTATGGAACTAGTTATATTATTCTGTGTATCATCCACTTGCTGTTTTGCATTTTTGTGACAGGTGTTGGGCAGAAAAAGCCCCTTTCCTCTCATCCTCCTGCCTCAGTTTGGCGGATACTGGATCGAGGGGACCAACCATGAGCTGAGTGACGCTCTGGACTCAGAGCAGGTGCAGCCTCTGTCCCCAAACAGCTGCACCAAGCTGGAATGTAACACGACAGCCACACTCTACCGGAAACACTTCCTGGGCAAGGTGAGTGATTTACAATGATGGCTGAAACTCAGTTTCTCACCTGCACAGAAGAAAACTATTCACACCAGTCCTCAGGTTCCTCTTCTTTTTCAGTCATCTAAAATTCTAATCTCCTCTGGCTGAAACATTTGAGAGGTAGTAAGGCTTTTAAGATTTAATAATGTTTGTGTCCCTCAGCCACAGCTCACTTTGTTTGATTGTCTGTACTGGCAACCAGGTCAAAATGCAAAAAAATAAACAGAATTTATGGCCCATAAATTAAAATCTAAATTTGAATGAATATACAGATTGTAATATTGTTATCGGTGAAGCCAGGATTATATCATTATCATTTTAATACTTATTACAATACATTCTTATTACAATACATTCTTACACAATGTGCCTTGTTTTATGACTGAAAATGTAATAGTGCTACTGGATATTCCACATGCTTTTTTCCTCTATGTGTTTTGTATAGATCTCCATCCATCCTCTTATCATTATTCTGGGTTTGTATTTTTCCTCATGCAGAGATTAAGCCTGCCGTCATGCATTTAAATATAATGACATGAAGATCAAATAATCATGTTTCTTATAAATTAAGTCAGATCTGTTTTAAAAAGGTGTGTCTTTTGTTTCTTTTAACCTGACTGCACTTATATCCTTGTTACAGCAGGTCCCTCCTTCACAAATGAGCCGCATTACTTGTAATCAATATCAGTTTAACATCATGCTTTGTACAGTAATCAAATGAAGATTCAATGAGCAAATCCCAATGGACAAAACCACTAACTGGAATCAGTCTCACTGTTTGGCATCACACACACAGTTGTTAATGAAGATACATTAGGCTTTGCCACCTGTTCTCTCTCTCTCTCACACACACGCGCGCACGCACACACACACACACAGACACACACACACACGCCTGCATATGAGCATGTCTGATGTGCCTGTAGCAGGAGATCAGCAGCAGAAGAAACGGCTGCACAGAATGGAAAAATGTAATGACTTGAACGTTGCATACACACAAGTCCCACACAGGAGCGCCTGTGCTTATGACAGACACTAATGACTGTATCTGTGCTCTCTGCCCTCAGGAACACTTTAATTACTATTCAGTGGACAATGCCCTCGGACACATGGTGTTCTCCCTAAAGTATGATGTGATCGGTGACCAGGAACATCTCCGGCTAATGCTCAGGTAACGCTCACTTCAGGTGATGCGTACGTGGCACAACACAGTGTTGCTTACTTTACAGAGCACATTGAATCTTTGTAAGTGACGTGAAAAGAATGGTCAAAAATTTAAAATTTTCATTGTTGTTGGGAAAAAACATCTGCCATTTTCTACAGTATGCCCGTGTGTGTGTTTATCCACTGACTGAATAAGAAGCTCTCCCTGCACGTTTGTTATCATAAGAGTTGTAAAGCTTGAGTGTGTCAACAGCACTGTCACTTTCACAGCAGGGTAACAGATGGACTATTTAGTGAGCAGTGTGGGTGGGGAAGTCAGATGATGGTCCATACTAGATGGTGTCATTTCTGTCTGACAGATTCTGAGAAATATGTTGTGAATATCATGTTTTATGACTTCACTGTAGGACCAAACTGAAAACCTACCTTGATGTGATCCCCATTTCCTGTTTGACAGAATTTCCTAATGTGGTACAAATGGCAAAGGTGAGAAGAGGCCATACTTGTTTTCATGATGCAAAGTTTGTCTGTTTGACATTCTGACATTTCTTTCTCATTTGTTTTTAAATCCAAGCTTGTCTGTGAAGAGGTCAATGTGGACCGCTTTTTCCCTGTCCTTTATCCAAAAGTAAGATCTGGTTTGGTTTGTGTCTTTTCATGTCTAACATGCATGTAAGAAACATTCTTAGGAGATAAACAGAAACACGTCCATACTTAAGTATTATGAATTTGACGTTTGTATTTTATACACGTCTCACTACTGAAACATCATATTAGCTTCAATTCTTGGCCTGAATTAAAATTTTGAGTGAGGATTGTTGCTTTTCGAGGCATGAAATCAATTTCAATGTTTGCAATCCTCCCCAATTTCTGATTATATCTGTATTTATTTATTTATAGGCTTCAAGACTTATAGTCACCTTTGATGAACATGTGATCAGCAACAATTTTAAATTCGGGGTCATCTATCAAAAGTTTGGACAGGTAAGTTTTTTAAATCTCGATGTGAGCGAACAGTAAAGATGCCCTTTTCCTTGGAAATCTCACTCACATTCACTGTAAAACATGTACTATACATTGCAATTACTGTTTTTTTGTTTTTTTTTTCAAGAAAACTGATTAGTCTTTGTCCCCTTGAGTCTTAATTATGTCTTTCAGTGTAGTCCATTTACTGTGACTCATGTCTTCAACACTCCCTCCTGTCTCTCATTTTCTGAGGCAATCTCAGCCCTTTTGTTTGGCAGACAGAAGAGCTACTGAATGCTTTGCTGAGGGCACTTTACCTTTAAATAGACACCTAAATGTATATTGATCTGCACTGTCAATCCCTTAAAACCTGTAGAAGTTTAAGTGTGTTGATAAACACACTGTGAATGAGCCAAGGGTCATTTCAGGAAGGCACTGAGGACCCTCTGGTCACCATTCAGGGCATTTTCTATTCAAGAGAAGTGTCACATGAAGGAAAACACAGTGAAGGAATACAAGAGAAATGTTTAACAGGAAACACGAGCTTCTCCTCAGGTGTTTCAGTGTGTTTATTTGTGTCAGGCTTTGTGTCCACATTCCTGTTTATCTTCTGCTTTAATTGATCAAAGCCTCATTTGTCGCCTCAAATGCAATTTTTGTGTGTTTGAACAAAAGCACTAAAACATAAAAGATAGACATTTTACTTACTGGCTTCGTGTTATTGATCCTACTGATCTGTTGCAGTAAAAACACACCTGACATGAAAAGCTCATTGTGCCGTTCCTTGCAGTCTAAATTAAAAATATTTTCTTTTTTTCAGTCAGCTGCTTAAAATTTTTTTATTTGCAATGCAGATATGCTATAAGTGGCATTAAAAATGTAGACTTCTATGGAAAACTTAAGGTTTTTAACTTAGGTTTTTTAATATAATTTGGTCCTTAAAGCCTTGGTTTTTATGATTGTTTTTGATTGATTACAGACTTCAGAGGAAGAGCTGTTTGGCAACAGTGAAGAGAGTCCTGCCTTTGTAGAATTCCTGGCATTTTTAGGAGAAAAAATTGAGCTGCACAACTTTAAAGGGTAAGAATTTTGCTATGGTGCTTATTATGAACAACATTTTAGTGCTGCAGTATGTGACCTTTGGTGATTTTTGTAGTTGCTGAGCTTATTATTCGGCCTCTGTTTGGTCTTTGTGAACAGAAATTATTAAGCTTAGAAATTATAAGCTTTGTCCCTCAGGGTCTGTCAAGCAATACTATCAGACCTACCTAAGGGAGCATTTGTGTGTATACCAGCAGTACAGGAGCAGGTGGTGGCAAGAATGTTCCCATCCTATCCAACTGGTAAACCTTAACCTGTTAGCAAACATCTTACTTTTACTTTCAACATTGCTGTTGCCTCTGCCTTTCTTGACCATGAACTGTCTATAAAAATGGACAAAGTCTTCTGGTTTCAAAACAAACTTCCATTTTGAGGCCTTGAGATTTGCATTTTCACTGTTGCAATGACAGTTTTGCAACAGAAAATTCACCAACATCTTCTGCAACTGGGCACACATGTTATATTCTATTGGAGAAGACCTGAAACTAAAAAGGTGATTGAGACAATGGGAAAATTCTTATTGAAATTGTGAACATGAGAAGGAGGCATATTTTTGGACTTTTTGCAACCAGTGTCACCCCCCAGAATCACCCCCTGGTGGCCTTTTAATGTATTCTTACTTCTGGGTTGTTTTCAGGCAGCAAACTACAGTTGATGGAATGATGGTTATGTTTCTGCAGTGTTGGTGCAATGCTGTCCTTTTATCTCTGTGGCTGTGTTATTTTAGTTTCCGTGGGGGTTTAGACGTGACTCATGGACAGACTGGCACAGAATCTATCTACTGCAACTACCGCAACAAGGAGGTCATGTTCCACGTTTCCACAAAGCTGCCTTACACAGAGGGGGACACCCAACAGGTATTGTAATAAAACACCAGACGAACACACCTTTAATGATTCACAGCAAGCTGCCAGACAGGTTCCCTCTGGGTATTATGGTACCATATTTTGCATGTACGTCCCTGTTGTGCCTAACAGCTGGAACACACATTTGCAAAAAAGGACTAGTTCTAAATGTAAATCACATTGCATTTATGCCTTATTTTTTACTTAGCCAAACAGCAGACATCCCTCATAATAATTTAAGGCTAATATGCAGCTCTGCTTTGCTCAGATAGTCATGTATTCCTCCTCCTCCTCTGCTTCACATATTCATAAAACTGATAAGACTGATTAATAGCACAAACCTGCACACCATTTACTATCCTCTTTGCAAAACATGCACAGATGAACAGTAGAAGATGATGAACACTGGCTCCTTTAGTGCTTCTTTGAGCATTATTTAGAGGAAACAGCACTCCCTGGAGGTGTTTCAGTGTTGCTTCACAACAACAGCACTGCAGCTGCACTAACCAGCAGTATCTTCCCTTGTACTCACAAATATAGTGCTGTATTTTTTTACACTGCTTCTGAGTGTTTCTTTATAATTTTCTCATATATAGTATTTGCACTGAGGTACTGAAAAAAGTAAATATATTCTTTTCATTAAATGTGGCTTTGCCAAGAAATAGTAGGGCATACAATGATATCTCAACCCTGTACATAACCAACTAACATTCATACATGTCATCTAACGCACAATCATTTATCTGCAACTAAGTTATTTGAAGCTGTTGTGTTGCAGTTGCAGAGGAAGAGGCACATAGGGAATGATATTGTGGCCATCGTGTTCCAAGAAGAAAACACTCCGTTCGTACCAGACATGATTGCCTCCAACTTTCTCCATGCCTACGTCGTGGTCCAAGTGGTCAACCCATGTTCTGACAATGTTCTCTACAAGGTGGATTATTTCCCTTGTTCCTCCACAGATTCTGTACTTTGCTTCCTTATATAGATGATTTTTACCATATGTCTTGCTCTGGTCTTAGGTGTCAGTGACAGCACGAGATGATGTACCTTTCTTTGGCCCAGCCCTCCCAAACCCTGCCATCTTTAAAAAAGTAAGCAAACGTGTTGACCTGATCTACTGCATCTTCTTGCCAATTTATTTCTCCCTGTTTATCCTCCAAGACAACACAAATCATGAAGATTTATGTGTTTCTGACCATCTCTTCCCAGGGCCCTGAATTCCATGATTTCCTTTTTACAAAGCTCATCAATGCTGAGTACGCTTGCTACAAAGCTGAGAAATTTGCCAAATTAGAAGTGAGTTGTCAAAAAAAAAGAATGTTACCATCATTTTGCATTTCTGGCCACATCCATATTAGATATCTGTGGTGTTTCCTTATTTTTTGTCCTTCTTTGTTTGTGTTTGTGTGTTAGGAACGGACACGGTCAGCTTTGTTAGAGACACTGTATGAGGAGCTTCATGTGAACAGCCAGGCCATGATGGGAGTTGGAGGAGAGGATGACAAGCTTGAGAATGGGAGTGGAGGAGGAGGGGGCTTTTTTGAATCCTTCAAGGTAACAGGAGAGGCTGCAGCAGAGACTGGGGATTCACACTAACACGTTTACTTCCAGCAAAGTCCCACTACTGTGGGAAAGGTTTTAGAAGCTAAAAAAAAACACACTGTTATCTACACAGACTGAAATTTAATTTTAATTTCTGAACACAGGCGTCAAGATTATGGAAAATATGGGTTATTTGCATTTGTGCCACCCTCAGTGGAAAATGAGTGAGTGAGAGAGTGCATTTGTGCCAGAAGTTGCATATTAAGACTGATTAGACTTGCAATGTTTGCACATTACATATTAAGCTATAGTAAACAACTGGTTAGTTTCGTGTAAAAATCCATAGATATTTTTGCTGCATATCCTTTATTGGGTTGTGGTGACAGTTGGTTGTTCCTGGACATCCTTCTCCCAAGCAAAGTTTTTCCAGATTCTCTAGTGCAATACTGATGAGTTTTCATACAGATTAATTATATAGTTTCTCCAGTGCATTTGGGATATTTCCTTCAACATGTCTTCAACAAAACCACAAAACACCTTACATTATCAAACTCACAACCAGATAGATATCTCTTCACCCAAGACAAAACTAAATTGTGTATGGTGTTGTGTTACCAAATATACTGAAGAAATGCTGTTCTATAAGGTCTCAGGTTTACATGCAAACAACCCTGGATAAGTGGCAAAGAGTGAATGGATTTGTTTTCTCATCTACTGTAACTCAGCAAGAAAGGAAAATGTTGTCCTCTGGATAATGTCAAACTATTTCTTTAATTGTTTTCATTATAAAACAACAGTATATACTAATATCATTGTTTCTGCACAGGAAAAGTATAGCACGAGCATCTAAACCAGTTGGCACATGTTTTGTTCTGTGGATGTAACTTTCAGAATTATTCTATATGTGAAATGCAGGCTGTAAGAGATTTATTAATCTTCCTTAATCTCTAATAATCTGAAAGAGGAGACACTCTGCTGCTCTGTCCTTCTAGCGCACATCACTTGTGGCTTTTCAGCTTTTCTTTCATATGCATTCTAACTGTTTGTGCTGTTGTGCTCTCTGCATGATTCAGTGTTCCATCCTGTATTAATTCAATTCTGTTGTCACTTTTATTGTCCTATCAAAGAAAATAAGAATATACGAAAAGATGCATCTAATTCTTCACTCTGCTCCATGTCTGCAAAAAAGCTGAAGTGGGCTTTCACTTTTCCTGGCTGTGTCCAAACTCAGTGTGATCAGACATCTGTAGGCCACTTGGCCCTTCCACTTCTCTCCTCTTACTATCCAAACATAATGACTCATGTGAACCTTCCCTGCGGGCACTTAAGCTTAACAATGTTCTCTGTCGCTTCGTTGTCTGTCAGGATTAGCATAAGTCCTGCGCTCACTGCCTGCACTGGTCAGTGTTCGGGGGCAGCCCCGAGGCCCTTCCTGGTCTGTACCTCCGTACAGTAATGCTGAGGGGTCACAACGGTCAACGCCATCTGAATGTGTCTCCTCCTCCTCGTCTCTCTCTGTAGCGGGTGATCCGCAGCAGGAGCCAGTCTATGGATGCCATGGGTTTTACTTTCAAGAAGCCACAAACAGTCTCCACTAGCCTGAGTGCCAGCTTAACCCACAACCCTGCAGAGAGCCCCAAATTCCCAGGGATAGTAAGTACAGTCCCACTCCTCCTGAAGTCTGAAGTGAGGCGAGTCTCGCTTCCTCTGCCTCCCCTGGCTGCTCTACCAGAGTTCATACACTCTCTTTCCTCACTTGCTTGCTGCACTAACTTCTCACAGAGAAGCATTGCACATTTAGACAAGTGAAGCTTTTATGGTTGGGTCTCTCACTCTTACATTGGTTGCATAGTGTCTGCCACTACAAGATGGAGTCACACACATAGATGTTCCTGATTTTGGGGCATAAGGTGAAATTCTACTCAGAGTTAAAGCTGCTTTATGGTTTACACTTGTGTTCTCTTAATCTGTGAATTTGAATGAATGTTGGTTGACTCTTTATTTGCGTGCTCCCACAAAGTTTTAAATCGTTATTGTGAACAAATGAATAATTCTGTCATTGAGTGAATACCTTGAAACATTAAATGACGACATGTTTTCCTTTTTTAGCACCAACGTATACATATACGCAACAAAAAAATTGTTGTAATGCTCCCACTGGTGCAAGGTGGATGGATTATTGGAATAAAGGTGTAATTCTCACTAATACAGATTTAACAATGAGAAATAAGCCTGTTGTTTGCATACAAACATAGTATTTAGTTCAATTCTTGGAATATGGGAGTAAAAACAAAAGTATTGCATTTGTTTTTTGGTTAAGTGCATATCAATGTTATACTATAATGTACTGCTCAAAAAAAATTAAAGGATAAAGGCAACACCTGAATCATAAAATCTTTCGCAACAAGTTCATGTAATATCCTCCAACCAAACCCACATCACCAACCAAATTAGGGTTGGATTTGAAATCTCACAGAAAATCAAGTGTTGCCTTAATTTTTATGCAGTATATTTAGTACTTGCACACATTTCTTTTAACTTCAAGGTGCTAATCATCCTTCACTTGAAAAAGGACAAACAATAATCTGAATATATGGTCTCTCATATGACTGCTGGCCAGATGTGTAATGGAAGTTTGACTTTGGTATTATACACAGAAATGATCTTATTTTTCTATATACACCATAAAAATTGTTATGGAACTAGAATTTCAATTATCTTAAGCAGTGATTATGATATTCTGTTTTGCTGATACTAAAAACAGACATATCTATACCAATAATATGAGTATCTTAATTGCCATTGTAACTTTTAATGAAATTCAGTATTCCTTATCAGTGCAAAACATAAAAGGCAGTAAAAACATCCTAAAATCTAAAGTATCATTTAAATATTTAATATGAAAATAGAATGAAAAGGTTATTAAAAGACAGACATCTACATATCATTCAGCTGTACCGCACAGTCCCTTCAGGCAGTTTTCTTTGCTGTGTGTGTGAATTGTGCTTGGGCAGCATTTAATACATCGATGGCTGTGGGTTGAAAACCTTTCTTCGATCTGTTTGTCCGTGTTTTCAGAGCTCTGTATCGTCTGCCTGGATAACTTAAAATGTATTTGGCTTCATTGTATTATTGCTGTATTTCAGGACATGTTTAAAATGTTGTATAAAAATAACAGATAATTTTTTTTGTTTATGAACCACCGTGAGCTATTAATGAATGTGACTGCAGCTTGCTTTTGCTCATAACGCAGCCTTGACGTGAAACATAATGTATAACATGTATGTCCACCTCTGTTGTTCTTTTTTTTTTAAACTCACGGGCTCACATGATAGAACTCATCATCTCTCTCTCTCCCATTCAGCTGCCTCTGTGATAACCACAGAGCCAAAAAAAATGTCCCTCCTTGTATTTTCCAGTTAACATATGCTTTGTATTTTGTTTGATCAACATGATTCACTGCATGGAGTCTCATATATATTTGTACTCATGTTTTACCCCCCCTCTCTCTCCCTTTTGTTGTCTCTCATCATCATCATCCTCCCCTCCCCTGGTGTATTTCTCTCTCTCTCCTCTCTCTCTGTCGCTCAGTCATTGCTTGTTCCAGGCAAAAGTCCCTCTAAATATGGACGTCGAGGCAGTGCCATAGGGATAGGAACAGTAGAAGAGGTTCATGTCTAATTCTAACTTGTCTCACTTGTCCTTTTTTGCTCCTTCTTGTCTGCATGGTTTCATTGTGTCATGGCTTAACACGTTCCTCTATAGATTTCAGTATACTGATATTCAACACAGTTTGGATTATAGTGTACAGACAATACTAATAAGCAAATGTACACAAATATTTTCCACATTTTTATACAAATTGATTTGGTAACTCCAGTCTATGGAGTATTACGTACTCCTCTTTAAAAATGATGAACAGTAAATTCTTATGGATGAAATGAGCTGCTCTGTGATGTGGGTGTTGCATATAGTCATGTGTGAAGTATAATGTCCATACTTTTCTGTACTGTGGGACTTTTCTGTATTGTCACTTTCTTATCTTACTGTAGTATTTCCTTTAGTTTCTATAGTACTTTTTTTTTGCTTGGGCTGTATTTTAATTCACCATGCTTAATTCTCTATTGTCTAAAAAAAAATAGGAACATTAAAGATTTAATGACCACGTTGCAGAGAAATTATAAAGAAAACCCCTTCCTTCTATTGGAAGTCAGATCAAATAAAAGACCTTATTCAAGTATACTGAGAGCTTTGAAAAGGGAGATTGAATGAACAAAGGAGTTGCTGAGAAAGCATATTTAATGGTAGGCCCTGGGGCCTTTAAATCCATCTTTCATCTACAGTACGACTTAACTATGCATTGCCCTTGCTGGAAGACTGACACCAGAGCTTGACATTAAGCTACTAAATGCATATTTCAGCATTCAGTTTCATCATATTAACAACTTGAACAATGGAAAGTGAAATTTGAATGTGACACCAAAATAACCATCAATGTCACTCAGTAATGAATAAATGTATTTATAAGGTCAGGGGATTAATTTAATACAACTCAGTAAAGACATTTAAGCGATAATAAGTATTTTTGATCTCTGACACTGACTGCCTCTCTTCTCTCCCTGGCAGTCTTTGATAATCCCAGGCAAAAGCCCAACAAGAAAGAGATCTGGTCCTTTCAGCTCCAGACGAAGCAGTGCCATCGGTATTGAAAATATTCAAGAGGTCCAGGAGAAGAGGTGAGAGAAGACCTCCATACTATTTGTTTATTGTGTGTCTATGCAACATTTTTATTTTCTCTCTCTGATATCCTCTCTCTGATAATATTTGCATCTATAGTTTTATACTTTTTCTATTTTTTACCATGTTAGAAATAGCCAATTATGTGTATTTATTGCTTTACATTCTATTTGCTTTTTGTAAAAATGTATTAAGATATTTGTCTTTTTTTTATTTATGTCTTTTGTAGCAGTAGAGAGAACTCACCAATCACCCAGAAAACCCCAGACAGTGGTCATGTGTCTCAAGACCCCAAATCTGATAATTCATCCAATCAGAGTTCTCCTGAAGTTCTCACAATGGCTAAGAACAGGTGTGTATGAATGTCTGTGTCTTGCAAGTAAAATAAAGGTTTGGCTGTGGTTGAGACTGGTTAAGGGTTCAGTTCCTATCTCTGGGGCAGGGCCCCATCCATCGCTGAGGGTCAAGACCTGTCCCGCTCCTCCTCCAACGCCAGTAGCTTCGCCAGTGTTGTGGAGGAAAATGAGACAGAAGCTGCGGAAGACTATGACACAGGCATGGTGAGGGATATATTCAGTGTGTGTCATTGTGGGTCATCATGCTCATTTGTGTTTTAGTCATCTGTTTTTTTTATAGTCTAGTCTTTTATAGGCATGTGTGTGTGTGTGTGTCTATAGGAGAGTTTGTCATCTGCGGGGACTCCGCACAAGCGAGACTCTTTCACTTACAGCAACTGGCTGGAGGACAGTATCAGCAGCACCAGTACTACTGGTTGTGGGAGCTCCCCAGGTGAGACAGGAAATAGAGATGCAGGTCCTGCAAATGAAGTGGTAAAACTGGATCAGTCTGTTTTCACCCATTTATAAATAAAAATAGCCTTTTGGCTTCCTCCTGAAGCCACATAGGAAAGGAAAATATATTGAATAGCCACTAGGGGGAGCAAGTCTGCTTGAATAGATGTCTACTGAAAAATGAGCCTATTTCCCACTTGATTTATAATAGTAAACATTTTCAATTGGAGGTAAATGCCTTAATCACTAATCTTAGGTCTTCAGTAACACATTAGTAAATTATTTTACATTTAGAGGAAAACAGATAATCAAGTATGTCACATATGAGTAGACACCAGTGTGACTGACAGGTAGTATTTTCCAATAAACATCTGGTTGCAGGTGACACCTCTGGTTTAAGTACATCAACATGGCACCGGCCAAATCTCTCAAGGCTTCAAAATGAGAGTTCAAATTCTTATGGGTGACTTCCTGACTAACAGTCAGGAAGTCCTGTCAAACAGGACATCTTATACACAGCCTTGAGCACCAAAATAAAATAAAATAAAGTAAAATTCAATGAGGTGTTATGAGGTACTTAGAATTTACCATACAAAATATAAGCGGAAAAAAGGATGAATATTTCCACTTCAGGTACAGATGTCTGACTCTGGGAGTGCAGCTGTGGTCAGTGAAAGTATCTGCAGTCACCCACTTTCCTCGTTGTCACATTATTTCCACCAACTACAATAAAGCTTTGACAGTCATAAACCACGAGGTTACAGGACAGTGGGCTTTTACAGAAGGCATACCACTGAAGAACATCAAGTCTAATATAATATTACTTAACACACGACTTACATAGTACATATGTAAGTCGTGTGTTAAGTTGTATCATATCAGATTTGATGTTGATAAAGCAAACATCATATTTCTAGAAGTTACACTTTACATAATGCTATATTTACTCTAATACTTATATTTACTTGTCTAACACATTGTTTGGACCTACGTGACTCAGGGCCTGGTAAAACAGAACGAGGAAAGGGGACAGACATTCGAATCAAACTGGAACGACCTTATGATCATCAGTCTTCGTCGGTAAGAAAAAAAAACTGAAGTTAACTTTCTTTTTAATTTTATCTACCTCCAAATCGCTTTGGTTATGTGTCTGTTATTTTCTGAATGCTTAATATACTTTGGCATTGAGCACTAGTTTTGCTCTCACACTAGGTGCCACACTGAATCTGTATAAAATTTCTGCTTTACTGCCCTGCACTGCTGTTTTGCTTCTTGTGTGATTTTGCTGTTCTGTTTGTTTGTGTCACTGTTTGTTCATCTCTGTATGCAGAACTGTTAGCTCCACACACCTGGTTGTGTCCTGGATCTCCATCTTCAGGTTAGACCTTAGTCAATACTATTTCATCGTCACTCCATGGAATTAAACAGTGGGAAATGGACTGTATAAATTCATAACAAACCAAACGCTGCTTGCACACTTAATCTATAAATTGTGGTATTTTATGTGCATCTATTAAGATAACTAAGAAGTCTGCAACAGAAAGACATATAGATGTTTTAGTAGCAAGAATGAATATAATTTATTCTGCCACCCTAATGTGCATTTAGAGCTTTTTGTCTAATAGGCCCTGTGTGTTTCTGTTATGTCTTCACAGCATTCCCATAAGCCACAGTCCTTCTGGGAGATGAGACAAGTGCAGGTGCTCTCCATGGCCAGTGATGAGAAGGAAGATGATGAGGAAAATTAAATGAAAGAGAAATTGCAGGTGGAGCCTGGTCATAGCCTGCTTTTCAATGAGTGAACCAGAGAGGAAATACAGAAACCTGAGTGTCACTGGAGAGAGTGACGCACAAAGAGGGGCCAGCTTTTGCACAGTGTTGTTTCCTTCCACTCTTTTCTTTGCCTCTTCACACACCTGATGCCTCGTTGTATGTTTTTGTATCCGATCTTTGTGTCAGAACCTCACATTTGACTGTAAGGACTGTAAATAAAGGTTTTAGCTCAAGTAAGTTCCTCACTGATTGCAAAATATCAAATATCCAACATCAAATGTGAGCAATTTCCCATACACTATCCAATGTGAAATATAATTGTTCTGTCCAATGCTTAAATGTGATAGGACTCTATAGCTGCAGCTTCACAGTTATCCTCTTTTTTACTTGACCACCCAAATCTCGATAAGATTAGAGTTCAAACATATCACCACACATCACAGCAAAGATAGAAATGCATAAATCGAAAATGAAAATGCCTTAAAGCTTAAACATTATTTTACCTCACTTCTTTGACACACATGTTCTACAGCCAATAATAGAACAGCAGTATTGAATTGAAATTAAAATGTATATGTACTGAACCCTTTTTGAGCACACTAGTGTGCTGTCAACAACGTTGTCAGTATAGTCCACTAATATATAGATATGTGTGTCTGATGGTGATTTTACTGCTTTAACCATTGTGTTTGCTGTTGTGGACACTAGTTCTGAGTTGCTTCTTTTTCTTCTCATTTGTGTTTTTATTTTTTGAGTTAATTGCTGTTGAAGTGGCATTTATGGAGTATGTCTGTTATACTGTACCTCTGTGGTGACTACAATCAGCAACCTTCCATATAGTGTGTGTTGCTTTGAAGTAAAATATAATGTCATGTGAAGCTCTGGGTATTTCAGGGTTCAGATCTTCTTTCTGTGCAGTGTCATTTGCAATGCAATTACCACAAAACAGTTTATATTTATTTGAGAGATATGGAAAGATAACACAAAATACAACTACTGCTTTTGTAAATAGATATTTTGTTGCAGTGCATTGTGTATAATGTATAGGTCATCAATTTTAGTTGGGGTTGATCAACACAACGAAATAACTGCCAAGGTAACAATTTACTGTTGTTTTTTTCTCATACACTTAATTTAAATATTTTGAGAGTTTTGTAGGATGAAATTATTTTTCAAAGCTTTTCCGACTGTTCTATAAAAGGGAAGATCTCACAGCATATCCTGCTGACCCTTTAAGTTGCCTTATCATCTCAAAGTGATGGTGTAATTATAAGTGAACAGTTAAGAGCCAGCCTGATTTGCAGTGAAATGAATGTTGTGCTGTGTTTGTTTTTATTGTAAATAAATGCTTATGCATCATCTCTTTCTCTGCATCACATCAATCAATTAAAACTCATTCCCCTTTTAAATTAGTATGCTATCTTTTTTGCAAACAAAGGTAACGTTCTGAATCCCACATAGTGAAAATGCCTGCAGCAAAATCACTACACACCATCTTAATGAAAGCAGAGAGAAAAAGCCCCATGAATAAATTATTTGATGTGGCTCCCCACAAGTATCTAAAACTAGAGCAGTCTAAAAGTAGAGGCATCCCTGGTTATACAACTGTACCACATAGAAGAAAGAACATATTCAGTTTTAATAAGTCAAAAGGGAAAAAGAATTTAATCATAACTAAAGCAAGTTTTTGAGATATAATGGCTATTAAAACAATGCTGAACCAATTTAGCAGGTACTATATACAGCATTTTAGTAGGTTCAGAAATAAGTCACTTTACAGATAAAAATAAAAAAAAATAAGCCTAATAAAGTATATATATTATATACTGCATTACTTACCGGTGTAATAGCGGAAACGTGGTGAGCTAATATTTAATTTATATTCTTTTTTTTGTATGAAATACTTTATTCTTTGACAAAACTGCCAGAAGTATAGGTCTCAATTATTTGGTCTGAAGTTAAAATATTAAAATCATTGCTGATGTAAAAATAAATACAACCTTACTGTTCAAGTAAAAAGTATGAATGCAGCAATGTATTCAGGTTCTATCATACTGAATCCTTTGCATTATTTACCCAATATATTTCATTGCTGAGTTGCCTTCGGGCAAGCTAAGATACTAACATTCACTTAAATCAAACTGATCATCTGTTTCCTTTGTACTACTGACAAGACTGTTAGTGCCCTCCATCAGAATCATTTAGGCCCTCAGCTTATATCCACACAGCATATGCGTGAAAAATGCGTGAAAAATATGCGGGAAATATGCGTGAAAATGGCCAACGGCATGGTTGTATAATAAACTGTAATTATAGCTATATTGCTACAATTAAAAAATAAATAAAACAATATGATAGTCCACCTTTCATAAACCTGTATACACTTTTGTGTAGCTGCTCGCTAGGAACGCTTCTTTTTCCTGAGAAACAGGAAGCGCAGTAAATTGAGTCGGATCCGCCGGATATGGCTTGTTGAAGTCACATTGAAGAAGAAAATCCCGGTCACAGTATTTACTGGTAAGATAACCCCACTGAAATATAAGAAAATTCATCGTATTTGTATTTTCATATAGTTAAAATCAGAAACGCTCTTAGCTCGATGTGTTCGTGATAATAAAGAAGACCTTTTATGTCCACAGCGGACCTGCATTGCTAGTTAGCATCAGCGACAACCCAAGCGTTGCAATGCTGTAACATCTCCGTTTGTTGTTTACGTTAATATATTTTCCTGTTAACTTCACCAATAAATCCAGAACAGTGTGTGTTGTCACATACTGCCATGATATACCTGTTTGTTGCCGTACTTAAAGTGAAAATCAAATAAAATGGTGATTGTTTTTCTACAGCTCATCTCAAATCTTTATGTGAGATATTATACAATTAACACACAATAATTTTCTTATTCCCACAGGGCACGTGACCAGTCAACTCATTCCTGATGACTTTATTATTGGGATGATCATTTACAATGTTTTCCTCAAAAGTTGTCCCTCATCTCAGTCTATTACGTAGAGCAACCTGTAAGTAGAAACATTTGTTGGTGTGTCTGCTTGATCTTTAAATCCTTTGTGTATCCATAATTTCTTCATTTATATGTTCAGGTGCACTGCAAACCCATGGAACCATTTTGAATGGATGTGCACCTTCCTGCTTCCCGCTTCCTGCTTCCCGCTTCTCCCTAAAAGAAACCCTCAGAAAGTACACGACAGCAGCAGACAACACAGCTCCTCCTCGATGGATACAGCTTGAGCCAGAGCTGGAGGAGGCTCTGGTGCCACGTAAACTGTCAGTTAGTCCTCTGGAGAGTTGGCTCTCCCTGCGATACTCCCTCCCTCCCCTCCTGGAAGCTGCTCAGCCACAGGAGGATGTCCAACTGCTGGAAGACAAGGTGCTGCCACCCATCTCTGTCCCTGTTTTGGAGGACGAAATAGGCCCAGCTACACCTTTAAAATGCAAGAATGTTCTTAAGATTAGACGACGAAAAATGAACCAGCATAAATATAAGAAGCTGCAAAAACGGATTAAATACTTGAAAAGAAGTGTGCTGGAAGGCAGGGCAAGGAAGAAGCAGGTGAGTTTTTACCCATAAAATTATTCTTTCTTTTATTTCCAAATAATGTTCTGGTCAGGTGATTTTGAAATGTTTTTCCTGTTACTCTTAGCAGATACCATTATGTACGAGGGATAAGAAAATTAAAGATCTATTCTGTAATGATTTGTGACATCTAGTGGTGCAACTGCACATTGTAACAAACAGGGGACTCCTCTGCTTACTGTTTTATCACATCATGGAACTACAGTGGCCTTTACATACCAGCAAGGAGGTCACTCTTCTGTTTAACAAGCTTCCACTTCATAACACAAAATGCATGCTCTGGCTGATTTGTACTGATTTGTAATTATTTTAAAGAGGCTGTACACTTATACAAAGTTGACATGTTAGTTAATTTATTAAGTTTTGCCAATAAACAAGCCTAAATGTTACACCCTGGACTTTTAATGCTATTTAATTTGAAGAACTAATTAATTCTAACACACAAACACACACTTTTTAAACAGCAAATTGTTGACTGGGGTAAATGTTTTAATAAGAGATTTCATTGTATGTAGAATTACTGCAAGTCTTTATCTGCAAAACTACTGTGTCACTTAACTAATGGAGCATAACTTGACGTCATTAAGATGGCCAACTGTGTTTTTGTTTTGGACAGAAACGATTTGAGGAAGATTTGAAGAGGATTTGGACTCGAGCTGGACTGAAGAATGCTCCAGAGGGATGGAGCACACCTAAGATCTTCGTTAAATACAATGTAAAAAAAAGGCAGTGACAAATAGTCAGTGGTTCCAGATTGTGTTGCATTCCTCACACTGTATGGGTTTCTCCAACGTCATCATAACAGGCAGATTGATATCTGTGTTTTGCTGCTTAATTGCAGCACGTTTCTCTGATGGAGCATATTCTATATGAAGATGGTGAACCTGTGTACAACAATTTTTTTAGCAATGCATCAATAATAAAAAGCTTTTCTGTCATGACCAAACCATGGTCTGCTGCATTTCTCCACTGACATGATGACAGTAGCATGACAGAGATATACTAACACTTCTTTTTGTTACTGTGGGGGGCAGTATTTTGCAAAGTCTGTGATGGTGGGGAGGGGAGCTTTGCTCTCACTCTGGTAAATAACAATCTGCTCAAGTTTAACTGTTTTGCCTTTTAGTAGACTTTGAAGTGAACCAGCATCTTGAAGAAAAACAGCCTTCTTAAAATGAAATGAAACATGCTTAATAATCATAATATGATCTTTTATAGATCTATTTAGGTTAACAAGCTGTAGTCGTAAATAAGTGTTTAAAATAGTATAATACTGGGAATTAGATATACCTATTTAAACTGTAGTCGGGCACCAATATCGGGGTGCACCGCTTTGCTATGTTTTCCAACAATTCACAGCAGTTTTAGGTAGTTTGCGGTCACGTCCACCACATTCAGCTCATATTGCCACTACGCCAACAGGTGGCAATATGAGCTACAGGAGTGACTGGCCGTTTCCTCTCTGTCACTACTTTTTACATTAGTTTAGTGTTGGTAGTAATTCCGCAACTGTCATTGGCAGTTATAGGAGGTAGTCAAGTTATTAAGTTATTAATATAAGTCATTAAGTTAATATATATTAATCTTTGTGATGTGTTTGTCCTGGCTAGTTAGTGTTGTTTACAATATAAATATAACAATGCTTCAACCGTTAAAATTTATTTTTCATGTGTAGATTTTTTTTTTTTTTTAACAGTTCATAAACATTTTTTGTTTAAATTGTAATTGAGACGGTACTTTTTTCTTTCTGATCTTGGTGCTGAGGGAGAAGCTTCACATCAGTGGTGGGGCCTGACATTAGCGCGGGTACAAGACTGGCCGTCTGGGACAGGAGAAACCCGTACAGGACCTCAGAGGAGACGGAGCCGTCCTGCGGTAACAGCGGGAAGAACATTGTAGTGAAAATATTTTATTATACTAATTTGGTTGGGAAAATGTTATGAGTTATAAATTGTTATTTGAATAATAATTTAATAACGAAGACCAGGTTGATGTGCAACCTAAGAGTTGTCAGTTATTTAGTTAATCCTGTTCACTAACCTAGAACCCGGACACTGGATGTTTTCTTTTCTCGTTTATTTAACGTGGTGATCCCAGACCTTGAGTTTACTGGTACGAGATTATAACCTGGTAACATATACATACGATTACCTGATAGACGTGTAAATATGTATTGAAACAGATTTATCACACGGACTCTTGATTCATCAGTTCTGGGATCTGAAAAGTCAAAATGTATAAAGTTGATGGAATGTTACCTACTTCGACTTTGTTTTTAAATCCTTCTGTTTGACACATTCCTTGCCACAGCTGAGGTGTTGGGTTTCACTGGTGTCGGAGGCGGAGCGTGTGCGGCCTTCAGACTCTCCAGACTCTCCAGACTTCACTTTAGAGCAAAACACAGCTGAACTTGAAGCTTTTCATGCGCCTTGACATCAGATTCACTTCTGACAGACTTTCACCTCCGCTGCTGTCTGCGCTGTGAAGATGCGCCTCGACATGACTCTCCTTCACAGTGAGTACTTCATGTGGTCTCGCCTTTTAAAAAGTCCAAATCTTTTCAAAAGAGCTCACGCAAACTTTCTTTGTGCCATAATTGGATCCAGGTTACATTTTTATATCCGCCGGGAACAAAAGCCCCAGAGCTGCTCTGCTCCTCTGATCTGCAAGTAACGCCTCCCTAAAATCATCTCCCTATAAATTAGATATTTAGTGTCATGGTTTTGCAGTGTTTTTGTGATGCTGAAGCTAAAAATGTTATTTTTAAGTAATTGTTAAAACCAGTTATTCATTCACCAATTCCCTATTTACTTTTTTCAAACTTGTTTTTTATGATGCAAGTACATTATTTCTTCTTCTAATGGTCTCTGTTATGTAGGTTATTGACCTAATAGACCACGTGATCGTTATTTTCTTATTTGTAATTATTATTCTATTGTATTGGTAAAATAGAAAGGTGAAACAGGCTGCATTTCGTGCAGCCTGTTGATTTTGGCTGGTGGTTTCTGTTGTGTGGGTTTTTTCCCCAATGTGTTTCTGGTTAATTGCGGTCTGAGTCGTGGATTCAGCACAATCCTGCACCCTGTCATTTTATGTGTCAGTAATGAGTGTTTCACCTCGAGTGGGCTCAGTCCGGACGACTGGAGGAGGGGATTTACCACCCCAACAGTGTTTATGGGCTTTGTCCTAATTAACGGGGGCACCAGCAACGTGGCATTGAAATACTATCAGTTAACTTTAAAATGTTATGCACATTCATCTACCTATTAAAGGAAGACAAAAAGTGACAGTCACAATAAGCTCATGGATGCATAAGAACTTAACACCACTGAGACATTTCCTTAACCTTCTCCTTCACATTTTTCCCTCTAGCTATCTAGTTATACAATTTTTACTGATCAATTTGATCTTTCATATGAAATGGGGAACAATTAAGTTAAATAAAAGGTAACAATAATAATAATTGTTGTTACAATACAACTAGTCTGAGATGGTTATCATATTTAACTATAGGGCACTGTCTTTTCTTTTATTTGTATTATATATATTTTTTTGCAAACTTTATCTGAAAATAATTATATCTATACATGAAGTATAATAAAAAAAATCTGTGTACATGGATTGAAGTATATAAAATTTAAATATTCATATAAAGCACACATACACATTGAAAGTTTACTTACAACTTGAGTAAACATGCATAATAGGAGTAAAATACCTGAAAATCTTGTTTAACCTACACCTCAATAGGCCCGTGAGTGTATCTTTGTAAGTTTTGCTGAGTCTGCATCTGAAGAGACACAAATCAGTGAGTAAACCTAACTCCCCCACAACAGCCATGAATCACCGGACACACACATGCGTCAATGCACCGAGTAAATTCATGCTTTATGTTTCAGTTATTCATATTGACCTGGGATTTCATGAAGTGATTCTCCATGTGTTTCCTGGGGTTACAATTCCAACAGTGATTTTGCAGGTCATTTGCTAAATGTGTATTATTATCACTGGTAAATCAGAAGCACATTGTTAAGTGTTTACCGTGAGTCACCAGCCTGTGTGTGTGTCTGGAGGAGAGATGAGAGAAAATTACAGGGACACTTTGCTTTACCTTCAGCAGGAAATTTTATACCCTTCAATAGAAAACCCACCAAAGTTTTCCAGCATGAGGTCTCCTCACCGACACCAGTGTGAATGCCGAAATTATTTATCTAAGCTGTAGTGCATATTGGTTAAATCACTGCTTAAAAAGACAGGAGAAGGGCTCCAGTGAATTTTTACTGTGTTATTATTTAGATTTGGTGAAATAAGCACATGTCTGTCACCTGCAGTCATACAATAAATAAACAATGCGCAGCCATGATAAAAATATATTTAAAAAATGCTGTATGCTCTAACAACTTGCTTTTAGATGTTTCACACTTAAGTTGGCTGTTTTGAAATGTGAAGCTTTGTATTTTTGTAGTTGTTTAAGGTGGGGTTCATTTTACTAATTTATATATCAGTGCAAAAGATTCTAAAAACGTATCACATTCAAGTAAATTAGTAATAATTATAGCAGTAAAATACATGTAGAAATGTTAAAAGTAAAATTTCCCATCTATAGAAATACTTCATATTTGTAATTAAAAAATGATAATAAATGTATAATTATTCACAAATACAAGTACTTTTGTACTCTTTTGCCACATTTGTCACTAATCGATCTTGACTTGTTTCATTGGTAACAGCTCAAAAGTTCCCAGATTTAAAACTTGCATTGCAGCTTGACTTAAAATCTGGTTGACTACTGTCCAGAATTCAACTGCTGGGCTTCTTACCAGAACCATGATGAGTCATGTCCACGTCACAACATGTTTACTTCCACAGGCTCCTAGTTTGTTTAAGGCTTGGTTTTCAACATCTCTGACCACCTTTAAGACTTTTCATGGCTTCACGTCTTGACTGTATTATTCGCCTCTTGCCTATACGTCCTGCATAGAACCATAAGATTAGAAAAGATAAAATAAGATAGTCCATTATTAGTCCCACACATGACAAAGACAGGAAACGATAAAGGTAATAAATAATAATCATGCATTTTCACATCTGTGATTGTACTGTACAGAAAAATATAAACTATAAAAAAGGACAATAAAGAATTAGAAAAGAGTATAAAATATAGACAAAGAGTTACCAGAATACGAGCCTTCTGGGGAGTTTAAGATTGTCCACAGTCATCCATCACCACCGCACGTCTCACAACTGTCACTGAGGCCTGACTAAGCATGAGAGGATGCAGAGCATTATAGAAGTCAGGGCGGTTTTAAAATTCTTGTTTAAACAAGCTTTCACAATGCTTATTTGGATTTCACTTAACTGTTTTGTTTTACATAGCTGGCATTTGATTTTTGCACTTTTATTAACACATCTATGGATTTAATAATATTTTAATGTTAAAGTGTTCCAAACTTTGGTTTTTAGAAGTGCTGAGTAAGCATTACATTTTCAACAACTGTATATATTGCAGCTACATTATTTTTTATTTGAGCCCACTGTATATAGCCACACATTCAGAGCATTAAAAATAACAGAAGACTGACGATTCTGCTCTCTAGTCTTTACTGTAGCCACGAGTAGTGCAGTAAAAATTCACAGGTGTTTGATCGTGTTCCTGGACTTTTGACAGACACTAGGCAGTGTGGGAGAACTGAGCTGAATAACAGCCTGGTTCTTCATCCCCTCAGGATCATGGCCTTGCAACAAGCCAGCAGCAGCCTGCATGAATAGAGGCTCTGTATGTTTTGGCTGAATGCGTCTCCACTGACCCTTCGGTAAACAGACTATGAAATAGCACTGTGGGAAAAAAGAATAAGAAATAGCAAACGCTCTGTAGGAAAATTTCCTATCTCTAGAACCAGAGGAACATGAACTTGCTGTGTTGAACTTTTCATTTTCAAGTCTTGCCTTTTTCACCTGTGTCCCTGTTTCCTCCTTTTTTGTTTTTGATGGATTTAAACAGTTGTGCAATTAAACCCACATCAACTCCAGTTCTTTAATTAACCACTGATGAGTCAGGCCAGGTCAGATTTAGGATGTCAATTTTTGAATATTTGAAAAACACATTTTACCGACAGCAGAGGGAAGGAATCGAGTTTCAGCAGGACATACTGCATCTTATCTTTTGTGCTTTTTCTGTTTCAGTTCTTGCTGTAGTCTTCCTGCCTGGTGGTAAGATATTTTTATTTCTCAATGATACCTTGTGTTTGTTTCTTGTCATCTAAGGCCCATGTGGTTATTTGTTTCAGCATGTTGTCAAAGCAGCAGCAATGATCCTGGTGTGGTGGTGGAGGCCAAGAACATCACCCTCCCAGCAGGGTCTCAGGCCGTTCTGCCCTGCCACAGCCCCCGCATGGTGTGGACACGGGACAGACTGAAGGACCGGCAAAGGGTGGTGCACTGGGACCTGGTCCGCAGCAAGCCAGAATATTCTGTAGAGAGACTCTTGGACATGTCACCTGGAGCGCGCCAAAGGGTCTACAATAGTTTAAACAAAGGACGCATCTCTGTCTCTGCCTCTGCTTTTAAAAATGGCAACTTTTCCCTCATCATCAACAGTGAGACTTGTCCAAAAGCACCTGAACGTTGCCCTCTCCCATTATTAATGTTGTCTTACTGTTGTTTGGATGTGTCTCTTTTTCAGATGTGGTCTCAAATGACGGAGGAGTGTATACATGTAATCTGCACCATCATTACTGCCAGATTCACCAATCCATTCAAATCGAGCTCAGTGTCACTCAGTCAGGTGAGACCAGTCGAGCGTTAGTCTGTTTCTGACGTATCAAATGCCATGTGTTTCAATGTATTTCATACTTTTGCGTTTCCAGTTTGGCAAGAGAAACGCTACTGGGATGGAGAGAAGACTATATTTGTGGTGTTTCTGGGAAACTCTGTGGCATTGCCTTGTGTGAACCGGAACCCTCTGTGGAGAGAGGGTCTTCAGGAGGACCAACAGCAGGTGGCTCATTGGGACTTCCAGCCACCTGGTGTGCGCCCTGATAAGGCTGACCGCCTGGTAGACCTCTATGCTTCTGGAGAGCGCCGGGACTACGGACCGCTCTTTGCCAGGAGCAAGATGAGCGTGACTGAGGATGCGTTCACATTAGGTGACTTTTCGCTGTCCATCTCTGACTTGAAGCCTGTGGACAAAGGCCTGTACATTTGCCACCTGCACCACCACTACTGTGGTCTTCACGAGAGACGCATTTTCAGGCTCACTGTGGGACCTCCACTTCCAGCCACCAGCACTACAGCACCTAGAGTTTTCCACAATCATGAGCCAGAACAAAGTAAGTCATTATAAACAGGCCCTTTGCACAGCAGCCATTTTATATGGGTCACAGTAGGAAAATAAGTGATGCAACAAATAAATGTAGTGTATATCAAATTTACTGTCACACCATCCTGACTCACATGGCCTGAGCAGAGCCATCATTAATGTGTTAATTTACCTGTGCTTTTCCTGCTAAAACCTCAATCAAAATGGCTGATGTGCAAAGGGCCCTTTAAAAACAAAAGAGACACCAGCAGAACTGTTTTTCCAGACAACAGTAATGAATGAAGTGAATGTTTCCCCACATGGTTTCTTGGTGGTTTGTGCATGGAGTGAGAAACACTGCTCCTGGTTTTTTGTGTTGTATTTATAGACATAGTTGGTCAGTTAGATCAGTTCACTCTTTTTGCCAGTTTCTTCTCTATCTGCTTTGTTTTTATGTTTGACCTGAGCAGAGAGAGGGGAGGTAGGTGGAAGAAAGAAAGAAAGACAAAGGAAAGAAAGATAGATAGATTTAAGTAGCTCTGGATTGAGAGGCTGCATCTGCAGTAAACAGCATTTAATTTTCTCCAGCGGAAGTAGTCTCATTTTCCCAGGCAGTCTTTTTTTCTCCCGTCATTTTACAGCCTTATCATTTACAGCTGGAGACATTTTAACTACACTGAGCAGATGAGTGGACGCCAACATAATTCAGGGTGTGGATTTGTTTTTTCCTCGATTTGACCCCATTTTCAGAAAGTCCCAAACACGTGTCCAGACTGGTTACACTGTTTCTGTAGTTCTGTTTATCTTTCTTTTCTATCTTTCTCTCTCTCTCTCTCTCTCTCTCTCTCTCTCTCTCTCTCTCTCTCTCTCTCTCTCTCTCTCTCTCTCTCTCTCTCTCTCTCTCTCTCTCTCTCTCTCTCTCTCTCTCTCTCTCTCTCTCTCTCTCTCTCTCTCTCTCTCAGCCTATGTGTGTCAACCTCTGGTTGAGGCAGTTTAACAGTGGCCAAAGGAAGTCTGATACATCTGTTTAACATCTGGACCAGCTGTGACACGAAAGAGCAAAGTAAGAAAAAGGGGTGAAAGTATGCTTTTGACTATAGATCTTCCTCCCCCTTCAAAGAGATGACAGCCCTTTAACTGTAAAGTATGTTTTGAAGAAATGCACATGTGGAGCAATAGGATCCTGTTCTTTTGAGCTTACACCTCAGCTGGGAAAGCATCTTTTTTAAACACCACTAGTCTTGACAGATAGATTTAAGTTCCACTAACTCAGGCTCCAGCCAGCATCTGAGACTCCTTTCACATTAATGCTGTAATTATTTATAGCAAGCACAAACACACCATTGTTTCTTTACAGTCATAACATTAAGTGAGCTGTCAGCAACTCAAGATGAAATCTTCCTCTTTGAAAATGAAGATGCTTCTCCTGAAGTTCATTGACTTGCAAATGATGCATGTCCTGTATGCAGGGGTAACCTTTGTGCTAGATATGTGAGGAAGCTGTTAACACACACTTGTCGAATCTGTCTGGAAAATGGAAATGGGCTACTGCTGGGACAGCTCTGGTGACAATGACCTTCATCTTTGCATGTTCGATAATTACACTGTGACAGGCGATAATTACCAACACCCAGATAACTGTTGCTTTATTTTTTCATGATAAACTGGTTTTAAGATGGTAGATGGTACACTGCACATTCTCTTCATCAGTCTCTCAATATTGTTTGGGTGTAGTTGTGTCCAAATTAACTGCTAATGATAGTAAACCTATATTTAAAAATATTTAAAAGAGCAATATACTGGGTGGTTTCCATGCTGCTTTTGGAGAGCTGCTCCGTATACATGCATAAAGTGGTCAGGTAAAATTAGGAATTTAAAATAGTAGGATAGTATAGTTCCAGTCATGAAATCCCCCATAAGAATCTGAATTCTGATTTTGAAGCCTCCAGAATTGCGGTTTGGCTGGCACCATGTTGATGTTATGCAACCAGAAGTACAGAGGTGCCTCCTGCAACCAGGCATCTTGTGGACGATACCAACTGTCTAACACACTGGTGTCCACTCATATGTGTCATATTTTATCATCTTCTTTTCTCTAAAATGGAACCTCATTTACAAATCTTCATCATGTTCTACTGAAGAAGCCCTGAAACTAGCAGACCATTAATTCTCCAGGAAAATTTGTACTCACTCCTATAATCAAGTGAGCGATATTTTCTCATTTTCTCATGTACTTCCATTCAAACTGACTTCTTTTTGCAACCAGCAAAAAGAGTCACCCCCTAGTGGCTATTCAATATATTCTCATGTCCTGCTTGGTTTTAGAGAGGACCTAGAAGAATTTGTTTTTTATATAGTGACCGTGTTGATATCTCTAAACCCAAGCCTATGTATTTGTCATTCTCACTAATTATTGTCAAGTCTTAAGTGTCGAGTGTCCACATGTAAACGAGTATAGGTGAAGTTTTTATATCATATCGGCTTTTTATCCACATTGAAACAGTTTTGGAACGCTATGTTTTGAAAATGGGTCCCAGAGTGGGAAAATATCAAAACACCACCCTTGCATTTTTGTGTAGACAACCAATATGCTACTTTGAGAAAACAGTGATGTCATAATCCCACCTGTTCCGCTTACATTTGCTGTCACTTCTCCTCCTCACTCATCTTCTTCTTGTTCTTGTGTTTGGAGATTGTTTAGTCGGTTCGCTTCATGATCATTTTTATTTTGTCCCTATTTCTATGATTGTACACATTGTAACGTGTACTTGTTCAAATGAAGCAAGTGCATGCTCACCGTATTCTTCTATGGTCTAGCAGTGCTACAGCACAACATACAGACATACTGTATGTGCTACGGTCGGTGGGGGTGGGGAGTGTAAGTGTGGATGAAGACATTTCCTGAATCAATGCTGTGTTTACATAAAACCTTTTTTAAAACAACAAAGAAAAAGATATTTAACATTGTTTATGCTTTCATATGGATAGGGCCTTAAAGTGCACACAGTCACTGTGACTGGCTTGTCACTGATGAACTCTGCTGAAGGTGCCACAGATTTATTTTTCATGCATGCGTTAACTAGACATCTGTGTTTGTAAGAAGATGGAAAAAGTCCCATATGGAAAACTAATACAGACACACTGACAAACCACATTACAGTATTTGTCTCCCTTTCCTCACACTTCTACTTTCTGGTCAGCCTGTGTTTTTTCATCTGAGAGAGAGAGAGAGAGAGAGAAAACAGCTGCATGACATCAAGTCTGGGAGTCATTACTGCCAAACAACTTTTTGACATTTAACTCCTGCTCTCCCTCCCTCTGTGTCTGGCACAAAAATATAACAAAATAAGCCTCAGAGGCAATAAAAATGTTAAGTTGTTGAAACGTAGTTCAGATTTGTTCTTTTTTTAAAAATCACTATTAAGTTAATTATCTCTAACAGTGAAGTTGTTATTGTTTACATTTTCCATCTTTAGGGACTAATGAGGTGGAGAGTCCTCGTGTGGTCAATGTTATCCTCCCCGAGCAACGCAGCTATTTTGTGCAGCATTTGGGCTACTTCCTGGCAACATTGCTGCTGCTGGCGCTCATCGTTGTTGCAGTCGTTGTGCTGACACGACGGAAAAAGAGAGGTTTGTGTATGATTGTGTGCGCCTTTGTACCATAAAGTTTACCCTTGTACTTGGCTTGTATCTGACAACTTACTTGTACTTTATAATTATAGATGGCATGTTTAATATACTGTAGTTGCTGTCATTTATGGACACAGTGTGTTTGAGATCATGTGTTAACTTTTCTTTTAAGGGATGGATTATGAGCTGCGTCGATCCGAACAGTAAGACATTATCATATTGTCAATTATATAATTTTATATCATATTATATATAATCCAATTTTAAGGAAAAAAACGTTGTATTTGTGCAGAGGAAATGCGTTTCATGGAGGAGAAATGTCATTAGAATGCACTGAGCTGAGGGCCCGCAACCAAGAGCCTCTGAATTCAGGTACGGTACGCCTCATCTGCACAGATGCAGTGAACACACTTGACATTATGTACTGTACCTCAACATTATCATAACATTGTCTGACACAATCCACAGACTACAAAAACAACCTACTGAAAGAGAGAGACATGACCAAAGACTGCAATAAGGGTGAGTCAGCTTTCTGCAGTTGGACGGTTTCAGCCAAGTTAAAGATAAGAAATGTCATGTTTTATTGATATGACTTCCGCCGTGTCATTCAGATTTTGATGGGAAGCTGAGGAAGTAAGTGCAATATTTCTGAGATCCTGCTGGTCCAGGGAAAATGCCAGAAGAGCAGAGAATTGTGGAAAGAAGGGAAAAAGAAGGAAATTGCAGGAGAGGACAGGAGGAATGTTCCCTCTGCTGTAATTTTAGCACACCAAGTTTTTATATACATTATTAGCTCTCCACTCTCTGTGTGCATTATTTGGTTTATGTTGAATATAAAACATTTTTAACTTACCTTTTTTTTTACATTTGTAATTAAAGTGCATGCTGTTTGTTTAGGTATGTTTTATGTGTACTGTGCTTGCTCACAGCTCCTATTATCTGATGAAATTTAATAACATTCCTTTTAATAGAAATCCTGCTGTACATATGTAGAAGGAATTTCACCAAATGTTCATTTGTTGTACCAGTGTTTGGAAACAAGTGGAGCTATGTAGTACCCTTTTATGAAATGGAGGGAAAACTTCTATATGTTGAAAAGAAATATTTCAAATTTTATGTATCCTAAAAATGCAGACATGAGCTTTAAATTAAATTATTTCCTCCACAAATTGGTTTTCTGAGAATCAGTTGAATGATAACTTATCAGGTGAAGAATTATTCAATTTTAACACCATGGACGAAAGGCTCAGTCTAAAAACTGAACACTCAGGAAAAAAAAAAATAATGTTTTAACCATTTACTTGTTTTTAACGGGTTGTGCAGTAGATTATTTGTTTGCATCAAGCATGTACAATGTATCCTGGTTCGTAAAACACTGAATGTTCACTGTTGAAACAAACTGCTGGTTGATGATACAGGTTGTTACAACCCTGGTGTAAGGTGTGCTGCAGGAAGAAGTGCGTCTACTATCTCCGTAATGGTAAATCACAAACTGTAGTCCGAAACCCTTTTTTTATGTGCCTGTCTCTTGCTCTCTGTCTTGCTCACTAGCACACACTGTGTTGATCTCTTCTAATAAAAATATTTCTATTAAAACTATACAGCAGTGACCCCAGTTTTCTCATTCACTGGTTGTTTGGTAAAAGTTTGATAAAGGATATTAATGTTTATAAGAGACAACAAAATTGTACATGAATGTAGTCAATTTCTGTTCAGAAATATTTTTACAGAAATTTCTGATATAATTTATGTTGTTTCGTTGGTTATATAGACCAAGGAACAAATTATTAGATTTTGGTGGCAATGTGGGAAAATGAGTTGTACTCTTCCAGTGCTTTATCTTTTTAATCCTACAATTTTATCTCTGATAATGTTGTATATAGTTATAATTAAACATTTTGATGATGCATAACATTAAAAAAATTTAATTAAAAAAAAAAAAAAATAGGGAAAAGAAAGGAAACATTTAGATACGTCAAAGTCAGCAACTTTAACGCCAGGAAAAAAAACACAACATCGAGGTACGATGATATCCCAAATCTCATCTCCTATCACAATGTTGATTTACTGACATAAATAATATTTAAAGGTCTACAGTATCCAGACTACATAAAGGCAGTGCACCTCCTCTTTGTTCCATATATCTCCGTGGTTGAGTGAAGGCTTGAGCAGGAGTGTGTTGTATAATATGGGACTGGAGGCCTGCGCGCAGCCCCAACACGCCACTAGATGACAGCACTGTCTCACCAATTAGCTCATGAAAAAAGGCAATAGCAATATTCCCAACTCCATATCGCAAGGATGTGGACTGTCCCTTCCTGTTTCAGTGCCGAGAGAGCCACCGTACCGACTCACACCGGAGCAGGAACACCAGCACGGGCGCCAGGAACGCGATTATGTCTGCGCTTTTGCCGCGGAGCTTCGTTCCCCACCGCCGTCCACGCAAGTTCCTGTTTTAGGGAAAGCTGTTAATATGTTATTCCACGGGTGACTGGTAACACAGCGGGCCTGTTTACTGCGCTGCCAACCCTCGTTTCCTTTGCCGTGTCAATGATTGTCCTCCCCTCACTCTCATGGCGGAGACTAAAATCATATACCATATAGACGAGGAGGAGACACCTTATCTGGTCAAACTGTGCGTCTCTCCAGAGAAAGTCACCTTAGCGGATTTTAAAAATGTCCTCAACAATCGACCCGTCAACAGCTACAAATTCTTCTTCAAATCCATGGATCAGGATTTTGGGTAAGTGGCCACCGTTGGTGACTATTATGATCGTCTTATTATTATTAGTATGCGCCTGGTCGTTTGGTTTCTTGGCTGGTTGTTGTCGTAGCGCGGGTCTAAACAGTGTATTACAACATGAAGCGATGCAACATTGTTCCATGTGTGCCATGTCTGCCTCCATGCTCTCCTCCTGGCACCTGCTCATTATTACAGGCTGTCCTGTGCGCAGTGGAGGACAGACACACACGCGCGCACACACACACACACACACGAGTGTTTGAAGTGATACCGGATCTGTCCAGAGCTCTAATGACGCAGTCCTGCATGTATTACACGGATCCAGACCTCTGCTCCATATGAAGCCACTGGATTCACTCATAATAAGGTCCACATACTGTCTTAACTAGGCAGAATGTAAATGTCAAAGCTGCAGTGTTGACAAAGAGTGCACATGTTTAACTTCTCAGGTTTCACGTTGTTTGTTTTGGTTTCTTTGTGCCAATATTCTTTATTTTTTATTTTTTTTTATGTTTGAAAAGACTATGTTAAAAATGGTCATCCACGCATAATAGCCTGGTCAAGTTTTATTGCTTTAGAGACACTTAGAAACTCAGACATAATGGACTGCAGGTGAAACCCAAGAGAGTACAGCAACCGCAAGTAAGTGGTTGAGACTATTAGATGTGCAATTATATTATCAATGATCGCATTTACTGTAATTGCACCCAAAGGAGGAAATTAAATGTCAAGTGGTCAGCTGCCATTCATTGTTTTGTATTTTTTCCTATGGTTTTTCCACAGCGGCTGCTACTCGGGTTTTCAGAAGACTGGTTGTAAATAATGTATGTTGAAGGGTCAGCTGTTAGACTGAATATTGCTGAATCTCACTGAATCTGCCAGACTGGATCTTGAGAATCACTCAAACAGGATGTGTAATATACAATATATGATCAGGAGGGAGAAAAATGATTACCTTTGCCAAGGAGGTAATATTTTTAGCTGTGTTTGTCTGTTTGAGCAATGGAACGCAGAAAGCAAAGGACAGATTTTTATTAGATTTCCTGTGGGTGTAGGTAATGTGGACCAAAGAAGAAATGATCACATTTTAGAATTTGACGAATGTGCTTTCTGAGTGCTTTTTCATGTTAGACTTGTAATTTCACCACTGATTACGTTGTTGCAGAAAAACCTTTTAATGATGCACAACATTTTAATATGGAAATGTAAAAAAAAAAAAAATTTAAAGAACACTTAAAAAAAATATTTTTTTAAGCGAGCCACATTGAGAATAGAAACATTTCCTGTTTGTCTCTTCCTTGTCTTCTTTGTGCTCTCTCTTCCTCTCCTCATACTCCCATCTGGAGTGTCAGGAGTTACACCAGGTCTCCAAAGCTCCCCATCTCTTTCGGTCAGCGAGATCCACTTGTATCAGGCCTCCGTCAAGAATGACGTATTTGTGTCAGTGCCCATTTCTCATTCCAGTCTGAACAGTCATACAGGGGCACACACACACACACACACACAGACACACACACACACACACACTAGTTTCTAGCACTGTATTTGCATGGGATTGGAGGAAATGCAGTGTCTATAGAGTCCAAAGTCACACCATTTCCACTGCAGCCTGATCTTGTGAGGGAAGCTGGCTCTTCCTGGTGGCAATCTATAGGCTTGGTGCTCCACTTTGTCCCCAGCTCCCACTTCCTGTCTCTCTCCTACACTGCAGGCCTGGGCTGCTCACTGGGCCTCAGGTGATCGACAAGCAGATTATAGAAACAAACAAAGCGTGTTTGCTCTCCCCGCATAGAGAACATGGCTCCGTGTTGCCGAACACACTACTACAGTAGGCCGGCTCCTGCTTGTGCATCAACAAAGCAAGTGAACTTATAAAGTGGACATTGTCAGAGGACTGTTTCCACACAGAACCCTCAAACACTGTTCTTTTCAAGGTGTCTTCAAGAGCATGCAGACCTTTGAATTAAGGTTGAATTTTCAGGCTCTGCGAGTGCCGTATGTTACTCGCACAGTATGGAGGCAAACGCAGTCAAAAGCACAGAGGACAGCGGCAGCTTTGTGGTAGCCATGTTGTCTGTACTGCAAACACACAGACAGTATGGCTGCTGGAGAATTAGCTGGGGAGGAATAAGACTGCTGAGCCGAGAGGGAAAATATCAAATCCCTTGCAGTTATAGACAGTGTTTGAAATGTAAATCAGCAGTCAGCGCAGGGTCCTCTGTAGTAGACCCCCTGCTGTGCTGAAAAAAAACAGCCATTTTCTTACGAGATTGGAGAACTACGTTTGTGCTGGCCATATCAGCTCTTTAAGCAATGGCCACACAAAATTGTTAAATGGCTTCCCTCCAAATAAACACCTCAGTGCACCACAGTGAACCTGCCATTTCAGCGCCTTCTGGACTCTGTGTAACCCGGAGCTCCGTCATTTCTGATCACAGATCAGGAAATTTAACGACAAACGTCTATTTATGTACATGTCAAACCTGATTTCTTCACCCATATTCATTAATTAATTCATTCCTTCATTCATTCATCAATATCCATAAGACAGGAAGTTAATTGAGGCTGGGTTTTGAAGGCAGCTGCTCAACTCTCAGACTCTAAGCTGATGATATGGCATTTTGTCATTGCCACTGGTGGTGAGTGCATTTGGGACCTCACTATAATGCAAGTCACAGAGGCACTCTGGAGCTGAGGAAGCAGCCAAGCCGAAGCTCTGAAAGAAACAGACTTGTTTGTGCCTCAGAAAAAAAATAGGGGGCTGGTTGTGGGATTTTTTCCCCCCTCTGCTGAGGAAGTGATGCAGAGACATTGTTCGTTGGTCAACAGAAATGAATCAAATGAATAAAGGTTCTATTATATTTTTGAGTACTGTAGTGGCATTATGGATGAAGAACCACAAAACATCTGTAATGTTGGTGCTGTTACAACACAAGGGTTACAATATGCATCCTATTACAAAACCAGAATTGAATCAGGCTGTTGACTGAGTCAGACTGTGTAGCTTATTAAAATCTATCTATTCACAATCTTATTTGATTATTAGCATTTATTTTGCTTCTGTGTCATTAGCATCAGCGCACCAGAGTCTGTGGGCTGCTGGCTGACGTTGGCTCCTGACTCCTGCCTCTGGTTCCTGGATTAGACTGTAACTACCCGACCCTCCTCTGTCCTTCTGCCTCGCAGTATAAACAAACACGTCTAATCTTCCTCAGCTACACAAATATGCCCAGCAAAGGAATATTTAGTGTTCGCTGAGGTAAATCTTGTGTCATTATCCTGTGAAATCTTTCTAGCCCTATTATGGCTGTCAGCCTTAAGGAGTCACATCTGTGACAGCAGCCCACACCAGACACATGCTCCTCTAAACCTGTGTTTATATGCCTGTTTAGAGTTCGCTCATGGAATTAAAGCTCGTGATATCAGACGACGACGAAAAGAATGCAGGCCAAGGGTATTTCATGACATGTGCAAGATGTCATCTGTTATAATTGGCATTGTTTCTTGCTTCCTTTGGTTTTAGGCCCTTAATGCAAAAGACAAAAGCTTCATTTTGTATGTCAGTTCTTTCAGACATTATAAAATACAGCCTCACTGTGTGAGTGGAAAAGCCTGTCCTGTCAAGTGTTAGGAAGAAGAAAGCTTGGCTGATATTTTATTTTTATGAGCCACTCCCCACATCCTCACAAGTCACCTTACAGCTGCTAATGTAGCTTGAGACAGGATGCACGCTTCCTACCTCACAAGTAGCCAGTAGAGCCAACCTTGGCCTCCTTCCCTTTTCCTCCCTGAGGTGGAACAGGCCACAGCAGCAGAATCTCTGGTCGTCAGTTCCCGCCACGGGGCTACGTTATCTCTGTCCGCCACTCCCTGCAACACAGCGCCCACAGCAGAGGCGAATACAAAAACACAGCTAGCCTGGCTAATCATTTCACTAGCAGGGAAGTTCTGGCAAACAGGAGGGGGGGAAGAAGAAGAAGGTTGTAAAGTCGCTGTCAGAGGCACCACTGCATGAAATCTTCTTACACTTGCCTTTCCCTTTTCATGTATATCTTCAAAGCTAATATGAAAGCTCTGCAGTGTCTCAGAAATGCTTGGTTGTGTCATTTCTGGGAGAAACAAGATACATGTACGGTATGTATACTGTATATTAAACTGGTTACTATCATCAGGATGTTGTAGCTCCATGTGTGTCAGTGTGTGAAGCGACTCTCTCTCTCTTTCTGTGACACGAGCCTGGCAGGTGTGCGGAACCGTGTCCCAGCAGGTCAAAGGGCAACTGCAAGGTATTTTTGTAGGGAATTTACAGCCAGAGAGAAACACACTGAGGGAGACTTAACACACCAGATCACTCTATTAATACACGCTCCTCTTCTTTCACACCATTGACATCTATCTATCTATCTATCTATCTATCTATCTATCTATCTATCTATCTATCTATCTATCTATCTATCTATCTATCTATCATGGTTCTTAGTGTGAAATGAACACCTCTGAACACTTTACTGTTACTGTACGATCCACCATTACTGTTTTATGACTCTATCCTTGCCAGTCGGCCCTTATCGCATTATTGTGCTCATAGTAAGTGCAGCATGTCCATAAATCAGTGATGCAGACTTCACTGCTTCTTGTATTTGAGCTGGCTCTTTTACATGCACGGGTTCAATGATGGTCGAAACTTGACATCCACTTGGAGAAAGTCACTCAGAAAGTGTGAATGTCTCTCAGTGTGTAAGGAAGGGTTCTGGTCAGTTAAACTAACTATATCTGTCTCTCTGTTCCCCAGGGTGGTCAAAGAAGAGATTTCCGATGATAATGCTAAGTTGCCCTGCTTCAACGGGAGAGTAGTGTCCTGGGTAAGTGAGATTGATGATGCACCCATGCTGCGTACCTATCTCTCTGTCTCTCCCTCTGTCTGTCTCTCTCTCGTGGCTGCATAGCTTCATCTCAAACCAAAGATGTGTGGAGCACCCGTGGATCATGTAAATGTAGCCATGTAACACCTCCACAGAGCTTTTTAGACACTCTTTGCCTTGAGGTCATTGTTCAGGTGACCTGTATAGGTGCAAGTGCTTCCATTTGATGTTTAACTTAGCCACAGTTTTAAAATACAATCAGAGGTGACTGAGTTTAATATCACAGCATCTTGCATGACTTGTCTGATGGAGGGACTTTTTGTAAGTATATTAGACAACAAGGGCCACAAGACAGATTCTTAATACAGAGACAATAATGTTAAATGTGTTAAATAATGTGTAAAATCCACCTTTTTTGTTAGATGTGCATTTACACAATTATTGCACCGTAACAGTGGACAGAAGCTCTATTCTAAATATTGATGTCAATAAGAAAATCATTAGTATTTTTTATATTTGCTGTTCATTCAAAAGGATTAGTGCATGGAATTTAGGGGGATCTATTGACAGAAATTGAATATAATATTTATAGTATCTCCTCCCACCTCTATAGGGAACAGGTCCTCTCTGGTGGAGCCATCATGTTTTTACAGTGTCCCAGAACGGAAAAACACACTGACTTTAGAAAGGTCATTTTGCATATTTACATGCTTTACATTTATTAGACCACCACCCAATATAAGGTTTATTTCACAGCTGCCCTGATGTGATGCTTAATGCCAATTTGTAATACATTTTTATTTATTTTTTTTTTTAAATATTTTTATTTTCATTTTTATACAATATATATACTGAGCTTGCATTAGAATAATCACAGCCCATATAGTGGCTGCATACTTTAACTTTCATTTTTCTGGTGCAGATGAAAGGAGATAAGCTGCATCTATGGGTCATTGTACACCATCCTTTGTTCTGACACTCAGCTGAGTAAAAGCACTTGGGTCTTTCAAGTTTCTTTGTCACTTTTCTCAAGTTGTTTGAATGCAAAGCCAGCAGTCTTCTCCAAGCCCCTCTTTCTCTTTGCATTTCCTAGCCTGTTCCACACATACATACTCCTCATGTGTCTGTATCTATACCACCAACATTGCTGTTTATCTTTGAATGTCGCAATCTGTCAAGAGTGTTTTTGACCTTCCCTCCTCTAAGATATTGGGTCTATATCATTCAGCAAAATATTTAATATTGTGTGTTTGCTCCTAGTGCTGAATATGTCTGGTCTGTAATGAAACTTTTCTCTTTTCAACTTCTCTCTCAGCTGGTCCTGGCAGAGAGTGCCCATTCTGATGGAGGATCTCAGTGCACAGAGAGTCATCCAGAACTTCCTCCCCCTCTTGAGAGAACAGGAGGCATCGGAGACTCACGACCCCCTTCCTTCCAGTGAGTAGGCTAATTACCGTTTGTCAATTACACACATGCATGTAGGCAGATGTACTGAAGCACACAATCCTCTCAGAACTGGGTCAGCTTTTTTTTAATTTCACATCCCACCATATGTAGTGATCAGAATGAGGATTGCTTATCAGAGCTCATCACCATCATCCGGCAAGGTGTGGGTGGTCTGTGTGTGTTAATATGGAATGTGTGAAAGCTTGAGAGTGGGAACATGCATAAGTGTGAGTGGTTCTCTCCACTGTGTATATGTTCCCTCCCATCCACTCAAACCGTCAAACCATGGCATTTGGCATTAATCTGCTCATATGCCGCCGGTGCCCCTGATTCTTGAAATAGCCTTCACAGCATAAACATCTTAAGGCAAATGGTAGCACTCAGGGAGGCCCATTGTATTCAGTCACTCAGAGCATTCATCCATACTCACTTACTGGAGACTTAAGTGGCTGAAAATGACATTTGTGCCTAAAATCTCAGAAACGGGATTTTTATGATAGCTTGATTATGGTTACCTAAACTCAGGCCCTTTTCCCAGACTTGCAGATTACAGAATATCACTGCACCCACTGAGGAGAAATCCCAAGCTAAATATAACTGGAAGAGCTGGGGGCAGAGTGTTGTTGCCACTGCTTTGCTGGAGCAGTATGGCTGAGGCTCTATATTGAGAACAAGCTATCTGTCAATTCTGAGTGTATCTCTTTATCCAGGGTTTGACATCTCAGCTCGCTTTTGCCCTCTATGGGCTGCTGCCTGCTGTTTGGCTGTCAGCGTTCCTGATGATTTTATTGTTCCCAATCAGCTTTTGCTGGGATTACTGCCACCTTGTGGCTTGAAACGAAAGTATGCCAGACCCCTTATCCCCACGTCATTTCCCCCCACCTCCCCTTCCCTCAATCTCCTGTTCTGTTTCTCTCTTTTAGTCAGACAGGCGAGCCTTTCTCTCAGAGACACAGTATGGTGAATCCCCTATAGCGAACGCCCTCTCTCTTTCTGAAATTAATCCAGTTTTCTACCTTTTACTGCTCTCTGTAAATAGCTAGAATATTATTACCACTTCATTTTCTCTTTGTGCTTTATTCATGCATCTCATGTGTTTGTCGACGTGAATGGATGTTTGATGAGCGCACAGAAGAGGTGTTTTGGGCTGAGAATGGACAGAACTGATGTGCTTTTGCCGGGTAATCCGGATTAACGTACACATTGAAAGCACCCATCTCCCAGAGGGAGGGGGGTGCTGGGATTGAAAGGGGGTGGCATTTGTTCCCAGCTGCAGCCTAGCACCTTTAATAACCCCCCCCCCATACACACACATCAGATCAGCAGCCCTAGCTGGTCAGCAGTCACTGATTGTCAGACACTGTCACGACCACATGCGTCATCAGCAGAAAACACCCAAACTGTTCATCATCATGCTATTTGCATAAAAGCCCTGATCTGTGCTGGTGAAGCCTGGTCCAGGGGCACCCATTAGTTTGCTGTAGCCGAAACATGTAAGCCGCACGCCTCATTGAGCACTTAATCCCACAGGGGGAACACAGAAGACACAGCATACTGTCTGCTGTTGTGTTTTTAAATTTTATTGATCATCTGCACACAGATGTGTGAGAACCTTTTTAGGTCCTTTTTGTTTCTCCCAATTTTAGCACACTCTTTACACACAGTATGATGATCAGTAACTCGTAAGCGTGAGTGGGTGCAAGCGTGATTTTTTTTTTTATGCAGGTGTAAAGTACATGTTGCACACATGTCTAAGTGTGTGTGACAGACTGACAGGACTGAGTAGAGTTCTCACCAGCTTCAGGTTTCCTCGGTGCCCGGTGGCTGTGTGAGTCCCTTAACCCTGCTGCCCGAGGCCACAGCGTCTCCAGCCCTCTGACAGAATAACAATCTGTCCTCCAGCCACTCCAGAACCCCCAGACTCCTCCCAGACCACAAGCACATAGCCCGGCTTATTGCTCAGCCCGCACCTGATCTACCACTTCTCGCTTTTTTTATAGGATCTGTCAGTCTCCCCTGTCTCTCTCTCTCTCCCAATCGTGCTCCAGGCACCATCTGGGCTTTCAAAAGGTCTCATTAATGCAAGTATTGTCCAGAATGGCTCCCTCTCAGCGTATCTGGTCATTAATGACACTTAGTGAAAAACACATCACATACCACAGAACAATGAAGCTGCTGTTTTTTGGCCAGAGGGATTGAATTTGAAACAGTCATAATATGAGTTCCATATTCCCTTAAGGTTGAATGGCAGGCAAACTGATATTATAACAGACAGAAGTATATTGTAGCTGGGGATTATGTTCAGGAGCGTTAATCAACCTGAAAGACTTTCTGCGAGGGAGACAGAAACTGTGTGTTTTGTGCATCATTATGAATCTGACTGTGTGTGTGTGTGTGTGTTTTGCAGTGCCAATGCGGTTAGCAGTCGAGATGGCTTGGACACCGAGACAGGCACGGAGTCACTTCTGAGCCACCGCAGGGAGCGAGAGAGAGAGCGGGCACGGAGGAGAGCTCGAGAAACTGAGCGTAAGTTTCATCAGTGGGGGACAGATGGATCTTTAAAATATAATTATCTTGTCATTTCAGAAGTTATTACATTTCAGTGCCTCTTACTCAAAATGCAGTCTGCACAAGACACTCACCCCCTCCTAAAACAGTGGTCATACTGTTTATCCAAATGCTCATTAGAGCTAAGAAAGCAGGAGATGAATAAGTTCACTGTAGGTCACAGTTTCTGGAATCTCCTGTCATACCTGAAAAAGTTGTCTTGTGTTTCCTCAGTGTGGCTCAGGTTCATGGTCGGAGACTGTTTTACATTTTCCAATGTAAGAAAAAAACTATAGGAGTGTTGTTGTTGAGATACATTCACAGGCCACTTTATTAGGTACACATAGCACCTACTGTAATATAGTGGCAGGATTGGCATCCAGTGTGGCCTGCAGTCTGCTGTTGCTTTTATTCACAGTAAAGCCAGTTGTCTCTCTTGCTGCCTCTCCTCCCCACACCTTCTCTTCACAGCAAGTGTGGCTCTATGTATCCTGAGCTTCAGGCTCATTAACCAAATACTCACAATTAATATCTTTAATAATAGGTTGGGGTTGTAGGGAGAACAGCAACTGGAAACTTTATTGGAGAAAAAAAATAGCTGATAATCACATGCACTGATTTAATCACAATCACTATCTGGGGAATCTTGTGACTGTGCTTTTGTTATGACTTGGCTAAGGACATGTTGTTGTTGCCGGTCAGAAGCGCAGCTGCTGACTGCCAGCTGCACATCTGTTACTGTGTGGGTGATAACCTCAAGTCTAATGAACTTTGTGTCAGTCTGTCATTCTCATCTGTGTTTACAGCGCTTAATATAAAACAGACACTGATAAACAGATGACAAAAAAAAAAGAAAAATAGAAATTCACTTAGGGATCTCCTCCTCGCACACAGCCTTCCTCACCTCACATGTCTTTGCCTGCCTTCGTGTGAGCCAACTTGTTAGTTGATTTCATGGATCATAAATTTAATAGACGATGACCCAGTGAAATGTAATTTAATTTTGGCTTCTGGTTTCTGTCACAGTCACATGGTCTGGATGTAAAGATGTATACAGTAGGAAGCAGTAACCCCACCTCTTCACCTCACTGCCTGCAGCATCAGCAGCAGGAATTCCCCTGTCACATTATACACACGCTTCAAATGATTTCTGTCTCTGTGTGAATACTGGCTGCTTGACAGTGATCAGTTTAAGTGCTGGTAAACACATCTCTTGTTGTTTTCTGGAGCGTTTGCGTTTGAATGGATGAATAATGTAGCAGTTGAAAATTTTAGGCGAATGAACAGGTGTAAGACCCTGAGGGCAGCAGGGTGTTATGGGATATGATCTGTTTTGAGGTCAACGGGTGGTGTGCAGTCTTCAGCTGCTGTAAGACAAGACTTTAATATTTAGTTATTACTTTGTAGCAGAGAACATCAAATATCCCCTAAAAACAGAAATGCTTTGCCACAGGATTCCAGCTGTTTAGTGCTGCTGGAATTTTGAGGTTGAGGTCAAAGAAGACATAAGCCAAAGCACTTATGCTTGTGTTAGCATTTTATCACAAAGCAAAAACATAAAATAAAATAAAATAAAATAAAAACCCTTCTGCTGAGTAAGTATGCGGGCTTTTAATAAACTGGTGGTGGTTTCACCTGAGGCAGGGATTGGAGAGCACAGCACATCATCTCAAATCCTGTATTATCTTCTCGGTTATGGAGAAAACCATCAACTGATTGGTCAGAGGCAGATTACCAGTCATTCTATAGCTGTGCGCTGTGGGAGGGAGGGACCAGGAGGTACTTTCTCAGACTGAACTCAGTTTCTCTGTGCGTTGGATGAGAGAACACTGTTGTCTCTGGTGAGAGGTATTTGTGTTTTCTCAATTGATGGAATTTTTAGGTACAGATGATTTAATTTTCTACTTAGTTTAATGCAGGTGGCTTTTAATTAGGTTTGTTCTATTTCAAAGGTAATATTACTAATGTTATTACTTGTTGGATTTTGTATTGTTTATGTATTGTTACACAATAGAGTGTGTTCATTTATTTCCTTTAAAATGTCGCAAGATCACATGTAGACATCCATTGTGTCTATGAAGTGACTTTTCTTTCTTCATAGACTGTCTTTGTGTTTGTTGCCTTCATTGTAGATAAGCTGTGAAGCCTGTCAGCAGCCGGCCATCTGGGGCTTAGGCTGCGTTTTAGGGAACGATCAACACAGATGTAGCAGAGCACAAATGCACAGATTTCAGTCTGACTTGGTGAACTTGCAAACTTGTTTTTTTTTTTGTTTTTTTTTTGTTTTGTGTAATAGTCATCCGAGCGTGGGAGGAAATATGTTTGAGTGAATCCTCACAGCGGATGCCATGTCTCTCTGCTGGTTGAATGTTTATGTGCAGTAGTTCAGCTTACATAAGAGCACCTTCTGGGGCGGAGCTAACGATGGGAACTACCACACTGCTGGAATGTTTTGTTTGCTCTCGGCGAAAGCGCTGGCTGCCACGCCCTCTTTGCCTTAAGAGATCTTTCCAGCCGATCCGCTGCTACCCTGAGACATCACCACCTCGGTGGCAGTGTATGTATGGAGATGGACGAGATGGTTGTTGTCTGCTGAGAATTTAGTTTCTTCTAACACAGCTTTATGTTTTCTTTGTAAGAAAGTGAATTCATGTAGAGCTGTGTACAGTAAGGCACTGGTGTGAAAATAAATCTCAGCTACCTCTAGTTCTTGTTAATAATATATAGTACATCCACTTTTCATCTGCTGTACTCTCAAACGAAAATCCCATTTCATTTGAGCGCAGACCTCCACCAAGCAGCTCATATCCACTATATTATGATTTGCATCCAAAATTATTAATCCTAGAATTATTTTATCTACGTTAGATTCCTTGACCACGAAAACATACCCTTAACATTAGGAATAACCTTAATATCATTGTTAGTTTGATTGGTATTTGGGAAAATCCATATTTCTGTAATGGCGGTTTTCTTCTGGATCCAGTTGCATAGCTTTCAAAGATACCGCAAATCTGTTGATACATTTCTGATTCAGCAGAGTCCCAGCAACAATTTGGTGTTAGTTGCACGTCTGTATCTTTCTTTGTCACCTTACAGTGCCCAAAATTCCCCAAAAATTCCCCTATTTTTTCCTGTTCTGGATTGTAATATCCGGAATGTTCAAAAGATCCAGATCAATCTTTGATATATTATAGAACCTATTGTGCTCTTATCCTGTATTTTTTTGCCAAGCACCCTGGCCATCTATTGTGGAGTAACATGCACAAATGCTGAAAATCGCCCTATCTAACAATGTTAAATACTTTTTGATATGTTATTTTGCTAACAGACAAACCAACACTGGCAAAATATAATCTCCTTGGCAGAGATAATAAATATCTTTTCATTTCTGACAGAATCTTCCATAGATGTACTATGTGCCTCTTAATTTGCTTTCTCTTGTTCTGATCTGACCCCATGATAAAGAGTATGACCTCCCGTCTGACTTACGGCTGCTTTGCCTTTTCTTTCTCCAGTCCCTCGCATCAACGGTCACTCCAAATCAGAGCGCACTGCAAGGGATTCGGCCATGGGTTACGACAGCGCCTCGGTAATGAGCAGCGAGCTGGAGTCCAGCTCATTTGTTGACAGTGAAGAAGATGAGGATGCAAGCAGGTAACACACTGCTTCACTTTTAAATGGATCTTGTCTATATCCAGATGCTTAAATCAGTAGCTGTTGTTTGTGTCTAAAAAGACTGTTGTTTTTTTTTCAATGAATGTCACTATTCTGTGTGTTTTCCTCGAAAATCTGTCATTTTTTTTGGGTTGAGACTTATTCCTCACAGTTGCATGATAAATCTTTGCATTTATTGTGGGTAAACCACCAACATTTCAGGATACAACATTATTTCACAAGTGAATCCTATGAAGTTAAATATCATTGCAAGCAATGTTTGCCAGCTTTTTTCCGAAGCAAAATAAATATGTTTTAGGTTGATACAATTCTGATGTCAAAATAAAAAATAAAGAAAATATTCTAATGCATTTTTTTTATTTCATCCACCTCCTGTATATATACTTAAGAGTTCAACAGAAATGTATCTTTAAAACAAATATTTACAATTTCAAGTAATTTTATCACACCATGTATTCAAAACCATGTATTCAAAACATGCTTATTTTTATGTCCTGTCTTTCCTGTTTCTTCCTCACCATTTCATTACACCCCCGTCATCTTCTGTGTTTCAGGCTCAGTAGCTCCACAGAACAGAGCTCATCTTCACACTTAATGCGCAGACACAAGCGTAGAAGACGGAGGCACAAAGTGGCCAAGATAGACCGGGTGAGCACCTCAAAGACTCATTTCTGCACCTGCTGAAATTAAAATAGACACTGTGTGAGAAACATATGCGAGAGCTGATTGACATAGACCTAATGCCATGTCGACTTAACTTTTCTCTAAATGTTTTTATCCTTCTGCTTCTCCAGTCATCTTCCTTCAGCAGTATAACAGACTCCACTATGAGCCTCAACATCATTACCGTCACACTGAACATGGGTATATTTGAAACCTCCACCACAATTGTATATTTTATTTTCTACCATATGTGCATGACTATTTTAATGCAATATACTGTGCTTCCCCCCTGACAGAGAAGTACAACTTTCTGGGTATCAGTATTGTTGGTCAGAGTAATGACCGGGGTGATGGCGGCATCTACATCGGCTCTATCATGAAGGGAGGAGCTGTGGCAGCTGACGGCAGAATAGAACCTGGAGACATGCTCCTCCAGGTACAAACACACATGCTGTGTGTTTTTTAGCTTCACAAATTGTCATGCAACAACTGCAACACCTCTGCTGCTGCTATTTTGCAGTATGAAAACTTGCATACAATGAGATCACAGTACTGTACTGAGGTTTTGTGGCCTGTTAAAATCAACTTCCATTACAAGGCTGTTTCGTAAAGGCTGTAATGTAATTCTGCCTCTCCTTTTCCTTCCTGTTACTGCCTCTCTGATCTCCATGGCTCCACTCACTTCAACCACATGATGGCTGAATACAATTTGTTGTTGCACTAACACTCATAATATAGGTTTGTCACTCTGTATCCTATAGCAAGCAGCTTAGGATTTGCAGTCATCTGAGCACTGCATAGATTAAAGTGTGTAAGCACTTTGGGGTCCTCTGCAGATTTTAATCACAATGAGTCAAATATGACAACATAAGTATGGAATTGCTAAAAGTGAGTCGATTACATCATTTGTTGTCTGTCAATCAGGTGAATGACGTAAACTTTGAAAACATGAGCAATGATGACGCAGTGAGGATTCTACGAGAGATTGTTTCCAAAACTGGGTAAGACAATTAAACTCACTCAGACTTAGACCACTACCTGCTGTATAAGAAATAATCTTACATACAGAAAAATTGATGTTTCAATGACCCTCATTTGTCAAACTTGAGTAGAAACTGGTGCATATTCAGGTGCAAAAATCATGCCAAGTCTCATGTGTGACGCATGGAACATGTGCATGTCACCCCTGTGCCTGATCAGCCTTTGACAAATATGGCAGCTGAAAATGATCAGAATATCACACCACCATATATTCATGGTTTCAAAACCGCACCCCTTGAGAAGCTTCAGAGGCTGAAAACAAGCATCATAATGTTGGAATTTTAAAATAAAATCAAGGTGAATCTGTTTGTCAGCCTGATCACATGGAGTCAAAAAGCAACAGTGTGAAGAAAAATCAGGTTTGATAATGTACAGAATTTCCTTTAATGTTAAGAATTAAAGAAAGCCTGTTGAGAAAAGACTGGACTCTAAAATGCAAACACACATCCATAGTTGATCAATTGTTGCCAAAATAGTGACTTTTCAGACACTTCTGTTAGACTTTGTGTTAGACTTCATCTCAACTGATGTTGAGATGAAGTGCTTTCCTGCCTTGCTCTTGATGATAGTACAAGTTCTGAGCAACTGAATTTGCAGATTATCCTGTGGTGTCGGCTTGTATTGATTTGATGTAATTAGGCTTCTCTGCACTGAAAACAACAACCTTATCTCAAAGCTGCACTGATAAAGGTCAGTTAGAACCTGACACCACTGACAGTTGGGTGGTAAGTTAGTGATATACACGTTACTTACGTGGAAGGTAGTTGCATTATTTGGCAAAAAATAAAATACATATTGTATCACTATTGTATTATTTATTGATACTTATTTTCCAATTTTCTTCTCCAGTCCTATTAGTCTAACTGTTGCCAAATGTTGGGACCCGTCTCCACGAAGCTACTTCACAATCCCTCGTGGTAAGACAAAGCTATTTTGCAGTCACATGGGCAGATGTGTTATCAAATACCTTCTTTGCCAGATCAAATTTATTTTTATTGCATCTGGAGCAGTGTAACTGAAGCCATGTCCTCAGGGTTAAAGTGGAAGTTGGTTAAACTGTATCATTTTGCAGCTGAACCAGTGAGACCGATTGACCCTGCAGCCTGGATTTCACACACAACCGCCCTGACAGGACCTTATCCACACTACGGTAAAAACAACCAACCACTGCCTCTATCACAATGATAACAATGATAACCATACAACTTTTTCTTTTAACAAACCAAATGTTCCACATTTTTCTGCCCTCGCAGAGTTTGAAGACTTGCCTCTGTCTGTAAGTAAAACAGACATGGCCACCATTGTCAAGGTGATGCAGTTGCCTGATTCTGGCCTAGAGATTCGAGACAGGATGTGGTTGAAGATCACAATCGCCAACGCTGTCATTGGTGAGAAAAACTGCAAAAACATTTCACAAAACCAAAATACATTTTCTCGAGTGTTTGTAGGTTTTTTTAATGGAGGGGTTTAGGACTAGGGTTGCAAAAGTCCAGGAATCAAGGGAATTAACGAGAATTAATAGGAATAAACATTTTCAAAGTAACATAGGAACATAAATATAGTTGATAAAAAGAATATTGTAGAATAACCTTGGCTAAAACAATCTGATTTGATGTCAATACAGTTCAGTATAATATTAAAGTATAACCAAATCGTACTCTGTGGAGAGGAGATCAACAGTGTTTACACCATTATTACTGCCTCATCTCACCACCTGGGTCTTGATGCAGGTAAAGTTCTTGGTAGTTTGACAGAATACTGTACAAAGCAAGGCTTTTGGCAAGGGGGTGGGATCTGGCTGTCAATCTGTAGCCTTTGTAGCCTCCATCCTCTTCCGAGTCCCACCAACATCAGCTGCCTCTGAGCGCAACTGGTCACTATTCAGGAACACACACTCAAAAGTTCGCAACAGACTCACGAATGAGCGAGTTGGGAAATTAGTGGCCATACGGGAAAACCCCGGGCTGTTTGAGCCATCCTCAACAAGGTTGGACACTGATACTGAAGAGGATGGGGAGCCTGATGTTGAGGAAGGGAACACCCATTGAGGTTCAGGAAGAAGCCTGAAAGTATTTGGCAAAATGCAGAACATGCAGAACATGCTTTAATTTTACATTTTTATCAGGCTTTTTTAGATGATTTTAGAAGCATTCATAAAGTTCTATTTACAAATAAATCTGCATCATGTTTTTTTAATTGCATGTATCACCAGTATTTCAGAGCAGGAGCCTAAATGCCTGTGTTTATGTGTGTGTTGCTGTGTCAGGTGCTGACGTAGTAGACTGGCTCTACTCCAGAGTAGAAGGATTCAAGGACCGGAGGGATGCGAGGAAGTATGCGAGCAGTCTGCTGAAACACGGCTACCTGAGACACACCGTTAACAAGATCACCTTCTCCGAACAGTGCTACTATACCTTTGGGGACCTCTGCCAAAGTACAGCCACTTTTCTCAGTGTGTCACCAATGCATGGCCTTTTTTATGAATAGAGAGATTTTACTAAAGCTTTCTCTCTCTGCTTGTGTTTTTCCTCCAATAAGACATGGCATCACTCAATTTAAATGAGGGATCCAGTGGCGGAGTTTCTGAGCAGGACACTTTGGCACCACTCCCTCCCACCAGCAACCCGTGGCCCCTGGGCGGGCAGCCGTTCCCCTACCCTCCTTTTCCCTCCGCACCCCCAAGCTTCCCGCCAGGATACTCAGACCCTTGCCACAGTTTCCACAGTGGGAGCGCAGGAAGCCAGCACAGCGAGGGTGAGTAATGACTAGGAGGAGGAGGAGAAAAAAGATGGACCTTTGAGTTTTACATCAGCTTTTCATTGAATAATGTGATCATTTGACTCAACATGCAACATGACACTTTTTCTAATTATTTCATACTGACACATGATGTCAGTATTGCTTCATGCTAATGTTAGCTGATCTCGCTCTGTTGGCAGGAAGTTGACTCTTTTTGTCCTTAAGTAAATATGCATGTATTCTAAAATACATCCTGTATTATCAAGGTCACTGATGAGCATCTTGAGTCATGCAGCAGACAGCTCTGCAGTACTGGGTGTGTAAAAAAAGGATCAGTCAGCTTGAATTGATTAACACCATATCATTTCTCTCCATCAGTTTCTCCAGTCATCTTTTTTGTTTTCAAATGTGATATTGCTGTGTGTGGCTGCTGCATGGTTTTTGATACCTGCATTGATGGAAAGTGGAGATCAAGGGGTTTTTTTTTAGATGTGAATGTGTGGCGGGATCATATATTTGAAACCAGGCAGTGCAAATATAAGAGGACGATACGTTTCATCTTGCGATCGATCAGTAATTGTCATTGTTTTGAGTGGTTCATCCAGACATAATCATATCATTCTTCCAGCTGGTTTGTCTGCAGCCTTTGGTAGAACAGGCATGACAAAGAATTGTTTTTTTTTCTGAGATAAATAAATAGTTGTAGTTCTGTTTTGACACTTGCAAACAAGTGACCAGTGTTACTGTTGAGTTCCTGCTTGTTTGAGTATGTGCATATGATCTTTTTTTTTTTAGTTGGATGACTTGAGATTGTTTTTAGTTCAATGAATACAACAGGAGTAATAACAGCTATGATGGGCCAAATGTAGGAGGCTGCATTAGTTAGAGTGGGAAGCACTGGGCTGGGAGGTGTGTGTAATTCTGTTGTTCCCCTCTGTTTCTGCTGGGCAACGGTAGACTGAAGGAGGCGGTAGTCCCAGGACACTGGGGGAACCGGTAAGCCTGCTAACGCCCTCTCCTCTGCTGCTCTCATTTTTCTTTCTCTCTGTTTTACCATTTATGCTCTCAATTTTTTATTCTATTCCTGCTATTTTTCTTGTTCTCCACCTTTTATGCGGTAGCTTTAAATGTTTTTTAATTCCTCCACCCTTTCCATGCGTCTACCTTTGTCCGTTTGTGTCCTGTGTGTGACAGTTCATTCTCCCTCTCTGGACCTCGGGTGCATGCATTTGTACTGTTATGGGAGGTGCATGATGCAGGATGATCACTCCAAAACGTGTGCTATCCTTTCCACCAAGAGGGGGCGATCATGCACCACGATACCCAGTACTGTTGGGCTCAGCTAGTGCAAAAAGGGGAGGAGTTGAATATTTGACTTTGCTACAGTGTGTGGCACACCTCCATCAGTATGACTCCACCAGTGAAGTAACACTTACTTTTAAAATGAAATGAATGTTACTGAAGGACCCTCTTTAAAAATATCATTCTGCCTTATCCTCAAAGTGCTATGTAACAATGTCTTTCTGGTGTAGGTGTGTCATATATTTATTTTTAATCTGTGAATGTTTCAGTATCTGTATGGACAGATGATGTCCATGGGATTAGTTGCTGCAGGTGGAACTTGGGGAGTAATTATTTGGAGATAAACATGGTTGACTGTTGATTCTTGCTAAATTGCATTATATAATAACTAGTCACACCTTAAACAAAGTGTATTAATCTATTTAAAACTCTGACTAATAACATACATGTGACACTGTTCACCAAGGCCTATTTAAAGCTTTTCTTACTTTGTTTAACGTGTGGCCTTCTGCCTTTATATCAATCAGTAGCAAAAGCAGCTGATTCTGAATCAGCTGTTGCTCATGCGTTGGAGCTGCTGACTGTGAATTTATGTTTGAGTATACTTGTACTGTGGAAGGCCAAGCTTACATGGTTGTTTGTATTTTTTTTTCTTTCTCTCTCGCTCAACAGGAAGCCGAAGCAGTGGATCCAACCCAAGTGCAGGCAAAGGTAGACGCTCCTCCCCGCAGGAGAAGGGTCACAGGTCCACGTGCAGTGAATCAGAACCCGGTATTCGTGGAGGGAGGCGCGGTGATCGGGCTGCAAGCCAAATGAGCCACCACAGCCATGCCGTCTCCAGCCACAGTCACAGCAGATCAGGTCTCAGTCACAGTCAGTCCCACAGGAGCCACACTGCCTCACAGAATAGCCACCCGTCCTTCACCTACAGCCACGCCCCCTTTACTCAGCCAGGGCCAGGCTCCTGTGCCCACAGCGAGCGAAGCCACGCCTCCTCCTACGGCCCCCCAGGCTTGCCTCCTCCTTACTGTCTGGCCCGTCTGGCACCCAAGACCTCAGTCAGCAGCAGCAGCACGCCCCCTGGAGCTCCTCCTGGGAGAGAGTTAGCCGCTGTTCCTCCAGAGCTCACCGCTAGTCGTCAGTCCTTCCAGCATGCAATGGGCAATCCCTGTGAGTTCTTTGTTGACATCATGTGACAGGACAGTGCCTTTAAAACTCATTGAGCACAAATTAATTCTCTCACCCACTCCTGTTTCTCTCTTTCCTCTCAATCTTTGCCTCTGGCCATCTGTTAGTTTCAGAATGTGGACACTGACTGTCCCTCTACCTAAACCCCCCCGCTATCTGTCTGTCCCTTTGATGTCCCCTCAAAGGATTACAGGCAGCAAGAGTACAACAGAAGGGCGTCCTGTCGCAGATACGAACACATCTCCTCTGCGACTGAAAATCTGCTTTTGCTTTGATGTAACATGTACAGTTTGTGAACCGTGAATGGTATTCAATGTGGTGATTCTTTAAAGTTGCCATGCAGACGAGTGTGTACTTGATGTGGGATCGTTTCTGTTCTGCAAGTCCTTTAAACTGACTGGGCCTGGAACTCAATCCCCCAGACCGATACGTTCAGTCTGCACTTAGGAACTTTTTTTCTGGGCCTAGAACTTGGACTGGATCTCAAGAATTAAATCTGTGCATACTGATAAAAGAATTTAGCCTGTTGCACCAAACATCGCCCCGTTTCCTTTATGCTGTGGCCGTGTGCCATCAGCTCTTTAAGCTCTTACCTGCCAGCATCGGTTGTGATCAATTCACAGACAGTGGATTTCTTCAGTTTCATAAGGGAGGCCCTGAAGTCAGCCAAGAGTTTAACAAGGCTGCATATTGCATGATTGTCTCAACTGCTTTAAAGAAAAGAAATTTTATTACTACATTTTGTTTAAAGTATTACCTTGACTGGGAAGGGGAGGGGTTATCTCTTGCCAATGTTCTAAAGGAAGAATCTGTACACTGGATGATTTTTGTGATGTTATTTATGTGATCATGTTGCATTAATGGTGTCATACTTTGGCTGACTGACAGACAATCAGACATCACCCTTTGTGAATCAGCGGCCAGCTTCCACTGTCCTAGCTGTGCTTTGTCGAATGTATGGTAGTTTGTGTCAGTGATTAAACCCTGACACTCCAAACAGTTTGGCTCAAACACTTAAACGAAAAGTTAATCAACTCACAAACAGGGTTGCAAACAGTGAAAAAACCCACCACAGCAGGTTTGATGTGAGAGAAATCACTTTGCTGTAAACATCATTGTTGTCTCCTTTGTGACAGGTGTGATAAAAGCCAAAGCCTCACGTTGTACGGTGGATCTTTAGAAGCTGTTAATCATTTAAATCTCCCTGTGATTATCATCAGACACTTCTCTTTTTACAACTAAGTGACTTTCAGGGGAATCTTGGCCTGCAGATTTTGATACCCTTGTAAAACAATGGCAAACCCCTGTTGGATCTACCTAAAATACAGTTAAAGAAGGGAAAGAACGCAGTTTCGCACAGCTGTTCTTATAAGGACTTGCATTGACTTCCATTCATTTGGACAGCCTAAACAAAGTGTTATCTCTAACCTTAACCACAATGAGTCCATGCCTAACCCTAACCTTAACCTAACCACATTTCAAATCCTAGCCCTGAACTTAACCAGTTCCTCAGAAATGACATTTGGCCTCATTAAGATTAGGTTTTGGTCTTCATGAGGACTACTGGTCCTGACAAGGTCAGTGTTTATGCCAGAAAAAGACACACAAACACTGTTCTTTCTTTAGTTTTGTGGACACTCATTGACATAATTCCCTAGTACCTTTCCTAAAACTTAACCAACCCAGATAAATGCATAACCCCTCTCTGAATCTAATGCTGCCTGAACTTTAAATGGTATCAAGAAAATATTTGTCCACACAACTATCAAAAGGCAGACTCTAATTTTAATGAGCACTTTTCCATTTTGTCTCTCCCTCCCTTTAGTGTGAAACACTGTTTGCAATCAAAGCTTTTTTCTTTAATTTGTTTTCTTTTCAAAAAGAAGAATAAATTGTACATACAAATTTATTATATATGAATAAAAAAAATATATATGTTCAAAATTGTGTTGCATTTTCCATGACAATTACCTGTTACATTTTCCTGGAAGGTCCACTCTGGGAAAAAAAAAAAACCCTAGGTGCATTACACAGTCAAATAAACAAGCAATCAAATAAAAAGAAATGGTCAATTGTTTGGAGGAGAAAGAGGAAACGGAAAGCAGCCTCCCCAGTTCTCTTGTGACAAACTTTGGAAATATTTTAAGGAAAGGCACTGTTTTTTTGTTGAGACACAAAAAGAGAGACCGTTGCTTCAGTGAGAGTAGGTTAAAATATATTTTTCTTCATGATTTTTACTATATGTTTTTGGTGACATCCATTGGTGACACCAATGCAGATGTCACCATTAGACACCAGTAATAATCAGAGGTCTCCTCCTGTACAGTGAGCTTCACATACCAGTTTCTAAGGTTCTAAGATTCACTTATACAAACACACTTAAGGGTATTATATTCAATTTCTTCCAACAAACCCTCCTAAATAGTACACACTGGACGTTAAACTCAGATTTTCTGCAGAACGATGAGATGTAGGCAAATTAATTTGTCGTCGCCACTTTTTTTTGCATGTGCATGAAATGTCTTTTGGAAACTACATGTATAAATGCAACATTCAATAGGGCATTAACATTCAAAAATGCTTGACACTGACATCCATTTCTCAGTACTGCTCAGCCAAATTTGAAGCCACGTACTTGACGTTAAATCGAGTGTAACATTTACAAGCCTGTTGGCTTTGACATTTCATAATTCACACCTATGACTGGAACTTCCAAGCACCAGTGCTCTTATTGGTACTTTCCCAGTGGGCTGACGTTGCTCTCAACAGGCCTTACCCACACAGGCCCTTTATCTGAATGACCCACCAACCAGTGAAGCTTAGCAAGATTTCAGTCTGGTCTCTGACAGTGACAACTTCCTCCCCCACATAAGAGGACCTAGTATTTTTAGTCATCCTTGAGGAAGGAAGTGATGTCACAGCTTCTTGACACATGCGTTTGCACAAGCCGTTAAAAAAAAGAAAAAGAAAAAAGAAAGTGCTTGAGAAGCAGAGCTCAGGAGTGATCACCTGCATAGTATTCACAAGCATTAGGTGAAGTAAAAAACATCAACTTTCAGACCCTGATGTCTTTCATCACTGACATTTTTTGCACTTTGTCTCTCACTGAGGCTGCTGTCAACCTGTCAACCTACAGGAAAATGAACCATCACTACGTTACTTACCGTACACTGCTGAAGCATTCCCCAAGTTGGTATGTTAATGAAGCTAATGGGGTTTACTGTGCAGAATTTTTTTTTTTTTTTTTTGGGGGGGGGGGGGGGGGGGGGGGTGTTTTTGTTGTTTCAGGTTGAGGAGCAAGTGTGGGAGGCATTTCTTGGACTCAGATACGTGGGCATGAGGAGGTGCTGACATTTGACATCAGCACAGCATCAAATGTATACTCTCAAAGCCGGCAATGTACAGTATGAAAAGGTGAGAAAACAATGTCTTTACTGTAGAACGTCAAAGACAACAGCTAGCAAATGTCACCCAAGCATCACACAGCTGCCAGACCTTGTCATCAAGGTGACAAGGTCTGGCTGATCAAAGAGCTAGATCACTGCAGACATTAAGGCTGCATGGACTTCCTCACTGAGAGTAGGGAAGTTCCTGGCATTCACCTTCTTATGGGATCTTCACTGAGTCAACTTGAAGCTGAGCGACAGAATAAAGTTTTGTTCACCTCAAATGACGGTAAAACAGGGTGACTGGTTTAAATGTGGTAACTGAGTGCTGTGTTTTATTTTGAGAGTCAGTTAATCATGAAATGAATGCACTGCTAATAATGCCTGACTCAGTTACCTGTTTTTTTGTTTTTGTTTTTTTTTTTACGGTGTACAGTCACCTACCATTGTATCGTATCATCAGGAAATTTCCCATATTTTCCAAAGGTCAAAGAATTTACTGTCAGGAAAGAAAAACAAAACTTCCCTTTTCAAAGGAAATAAAGTCATAACTGTGCTAATTCTTTTATTAGTTTCAATTTAGCATTGTATAATAATGACACTGCACTTTTTGTTTCACTTTTGGAATAGCTTGTTTCGCCAGTGGTTTCCATCACAGGGATTCAGAGGAGTTATTCACCAGACAGGTGATGTGAGTAGAGACGGGGATTTTAAACCTTTCCATGCCCTCTAACTAAGCGTGTGACTTTTTTTTTGCACGAGTAACTCATATGGCCTCTTTACCATGACTCATCAGCATATGTCCTATTTGCCACCAGTGGGATTTCATGGAATCAGGAAGAACAAGACTAATGTTAAAGTTTGACCTTTTTCAGTATATTATGTAAAATGTCATCCCCGAGGTGATTTTTTTTTTGCACAAGCAGGAAAGCCCCACATTGCAATGACATCACTTTATAATTTGTTTACCAAAGCATTTAACATTTAAATGTTAATAAGGTTGGGGAAACAACCAGGACGGTTAGCTCAACTGGCTTCACCTTTGTTCAGGTATAATAATAAACAACAAATTACTTAACAGCCACTTTTGTTTTGTTTTTAACTGTAATTCATTACACTGGACAATTTGCATTTGTGTATAAATAAGTATGATAATTAGTATAAGAAATTATAATATAATTTGAATATACTCAAAAGAAAAAAGTACATAGCAAGAGTTAGGCGCACTTTTTTATATTATATCATGGACTTCTCCCCTCATTGCATTTTAGTGATTTTTAATTATTGTTAAGTGTTTTAAGTTGCTATCTAGATTGCTGCCAAGGTTTCTTGAACTATTTCCCAGCGCAGTGACAAGAAGATTCTATTCTATTCTATTCTATTCTATTCTATTCTATTCTATTCTATTCTATTCTAACACTGATGTGCTCTGCCAGACTGCCACGCCTTGTGGTTCTGGTTGTAATGAATAAAACATTTAGAGGTAAACTATGTTCTAAACACTACATCTGGACAAGTCAGAACACATGGTTCATGCCAGCAGCAACAATAAGACTTTAATGCTTTGTAAACCTTTACATGAACAAAAAGGCTGGAGTTCCTAAATAACACAGTGAACTCAAGGAGATTCACTGATAAAAAGCACCGATAAAAGGAACTGAACACTGTAACTGTACTTTAATAGCTTGCATATGAAAAAGAAATCTAATCTGACTGTATATTGATTTAGCTGAGGAAAATACCTAAACAGATAGTGAGATAGAGAAAACAATACAGATAATGAGGATTTCCCATGTAAGTCATTGACATATTTCCTGACGCACACACACACTCATCTTTAACGTGATTGGTGTGCCTGTCATCTCAGCTTTAACCACGCCCCTCCCTTCAAAACCCCCAAAAAAGGTTGGCTTGAGGACTACAGCACAGAGTGATTAATCACTTTAAGGTTAAGAACAATTTTAAGGACTTTGGGACAGAACTACAATTTGGACACAAAGAAAAACACAAGTGCCTTTGCAAAAGGAAGAAGAAGAAGAAGAAGAAGAAGAAGAAGAAGAAGAAGAAGAAGAAGAAGAAGAAACGGAAGAAGAAGAAGAAGAAGAAGAAGAGGAGGATACCTGGGACAGTTCTCTATCTGGATTAGTCCACCTTGTCCCTGAGGTGGCTTTGTCTCCCTTGACCACACGGCTGGAAAAATGGCTGTGATGCTGTGGGTGATGCCTCTCACTCTGCTAATGCAGAGCTGCTCGTGCATACGTGAGCCCACGGCCGGAGGATGCATGAGATGGACCAAAAATGGAGAGAATGTTTGCTGCGATGCCTGTTTTCCAGGTGAGTCATGAAGCTCTCGCACTTTTAAGCCCCGCGCAAATGTGTGCCGTGTTTGCTGTGGAGTTTATCAACAGCAAGATAACAACAGTGGTGTTTGATTGTTACTGCCTTTGTATTGAACCCGTGTTCGTTGTTGCTGTTGTCCTGATTGGTCTTTCTTGAAAATGAGACCTCTTCCCTCGAAGAGACCAACTGCATTCATGAAGCTGGAATCCTTCAAAAAAAAAAAAAGATAATCAATGAAAAAGCACACTGCGTAACAGAAATTCCCTTCTGCTCACTCCATTAATACGCTGATAATAAACTATCAATATGCTAATATTACCTAAAAATCCTCATAGTTGGATTATCCAGTGTGGGACTTTGTCAAAGCGTTTATCTCACCAAGTTGTGCATCTGTGGATATAAAGAATATTCCAGTCAATGGTGGTTTCCTGTAACCAATTGTAGTTTCAGTGGTTTTTTCAGCTAATACCACAACAAAGGTAAAGGTATGGATGATGCAAGTGAGAGTTCAAATCATTTGCAGTTGTTAAAAGTACTTGTATGTGTCATTTACGCTCCACAACAGTATCGTTTTAATAAATGCAGGATGTTGGAGGTGTTTTCTTCTAAACTGGGCGACTCCAATATGACTTTATTAGAACACTCAAAGCTTTGAATTCTCATTACCCTGTGACGGAAGAACTTTGTCTCTTCACTAAACCGAGTTAATTACTCACTCTGTTCTCTGTGTCTTGTATCTGCGTGTGTTTGCAGGAAACCACCTCGTCAAAACCTGTGGTCGGAGCCCAAAAGATCTTTGCACGCCCTGCGAGCCCGGGACCTATTCAGCCAATCCTTTAGGCCTCAAGTGTGACACATGTACACAGTGTTTAGGTACGTTAGTGTATGGCACAAATAGATTCCCTCAGTCACGTACAATCTGAGCATCCCATAAGCATCCCATAAGAACTATGAGAGTTTGGAACCATTTCTTTCATGTCTTGGAATGTTTAGGCGCCCAGGTCCTCGTGAAGGAGTGCACAGCTACAACAGACTCCAAGTGTGGCTGTGAGGAAGGACTCGTCTGTGGCAACAGCGCCTGCTCCTTCTGTGTGAAGAAGTGCGACAAGGGCCACGAACCTACAGAGGATCGTAAGTAAAACCGGCTGAGTACATGGCCTTAGTTAGCACGCGCACACAGAGAAAACGAGTGGGTGTTTCTACAGGTTCTTGCCGACCGTGTCCAGAGGGAACCTTCAATGACAAAACGCACCAGAAGTGCAAACCCTGGAACAAGAAGTGAGAGACACATTTTGCTCTTTTGCTGCTGTTGCTGAACTGACTGACAGATTTATTCATATATAGGAAACTATTTTCTATCTTTTCCTAAGGTGTCCCCACCCAGGTGAATATATTGTGGCCAAGGGAGATGCAATAACAGACATAAAGTGTGCCAACAGTACAGTCAGTCCAGTGCATGGTAAAGGCCAACATGGTAAGGCTCAATTCTTTTCTTAGGCTTCATTATTTTTTTTTATTTTTTTTTTCATGTACTCTATGTAAAGCCAGTTTTAATGTCTTACTCTTCTCTATCAGCTACTACAGAACAGGTCAGGCCTTATCTGGTTGTATCTGTGCTGGTCAGCTTGGTACTGGCAGCCTTTAGCATCATCGTCATCTTCTTTGTGGTCATGACAAAACTCCAGAAATCACAGAAGACAAAAGAAAAGAAAGCCACAAATGCACCGATCATCAGAACACCTACGGGTAGTTATTTCATGTCTGAGCTCGAATGATTCAAAGAACCTGTATGGCAAAATATCTGATTTGTCCTCATTTTTTTTTTTTTTTTTCCTGTTTAGATGATCCCAGAACATTAATAGCGATCGAGTGTAGTTTTCATGAAGCTCAGCAGGAACAAGGCGGCAGCTCAGAGTCAGTGGACTCCAAGGATTCCTCACGTCAGCTTATTGCATGAACAGAGCAGGAACCAATGTTGGAACCAAACCAGGGCTAAGACTGGATCATATCTGTGATACTGAGCTACTGGTTTGGAGACTAGCAGTCTTTTAACAAAAACCTCTTGTCCTTTATGAGTATAACCATAATAATTTTATAATGTTACAGTGAAGTTATTATTATTATTATTATTATTATTTAATATAAGGGTTTTACAGTCTGTACAGCAAGTGACACCCATAAAAAGTCTGGGAAAAGCAACAGAGGAGGAATTCCCCCCTCCGAGGACAGACAGACAGACAGACGTGCAGAAGGTGTCGCACGTACAGAAACAAGTTTGGCAAATTACAAACCAAAAAAAAGGCACATTTACAAATAGATAAAAAAAGAGAAGAGAATAGAAGATAAAAAAAATCAATAACATTAATAACAATTATACGATCATTGTGACCCTCAGAATAAGACGGTGAAAGGTGGATGAGGATATTAACATTAGCAGTAATGAGTAGCTATATAATATATGGTAATGGTTAGAATTTTTGAACTGTGGCGTTGAAGCTCTGGAATCAGGGATACCTGCGAAATAAAAAGAGAGAGAGAGAGAGAGAGAGAAGAGCAGAAATTAGGGGGAGGGAGAGAAAACAATGTTATTGGCACAATAAAACAGTCACAGGGCCAACATACAGAGATGAACAACCAGTCACTCTCACGCGGGCAATTAATAGTGTTCAGTTAACCTCTGCAGGTTTTTTGGACTGTGGGAGGAAACCAGAGAAGCCATGGGAAACAACCCTTTTTTTTTTATTTTGAACTTCTTTTAAATTACTATTAAACAAAGGACTTTGTAATGAGCACCACAGCTGTGTTGCTGTGTGTGATTGTGGGAGTAAAAAGAAAAAGAAAAAAAAAAAAAAAAAAGACATGGTCTTCATATTGCTGCCAAAATTGATACGGGGTTTAACTCAGATTCCAATGCTCAAACAAGTTACTGAGTTTCTACTGAACTGTTGCAGCTGTTAGTCACACAACAACAATGTTGTGTGAATAACTTAATGAGATGAATTTATCAGGGAGTTTGTTATAGTTTTTTTTTTTTTTTCAAACTGTCTATGAATGGGAGCTACTTTCTGTGATAACTTGTAAAAAAAAAAATATATATATATATAACGCCTTTGTTAAGTGTATACTACTGTGAACACAGCTACCACACTGAAAACAGAAAGCATGCTGTACTGTACAGTCCCTATCACTCTACAGTGAACTAAATGGACTTTCCTAATCTTGATTTACTGCTGTGAAGATGTCCAGTGAAGGGAATTCCTTTTTTAAATCACCGGTTAAATGAATGCTCCAGGAAGTCTATAGTGCGTAGAGTACGGAGACTGCATGACAAGTTAGGTTAAAGTTCAAGAGCTCCTTTGTCAAGCTCAAACATGTCTCTTGAGCAAGAGTTTGGCAACGGAGTGCATATCCCTGGTTATGGGGTTGAATGCCAGATAAAGTCACGCACTACGCACATAACTGGTTATCATTCTTATTAAATGGATCATGAACACACGGGAAACCCTCAGGATTAACAGAACGCTCGCTTGGCAAATGTGAGGGACTCAAGAAATGAAAATGAGGCTCAGTGGCCATGTGGAATCCCCCTGTGTACTGCACTCCCTTTTGCTTTTGTTTGACTTTGGAGTGGGCAGCCAGATCAGACCAAGTGGAACTTTTTTCTCTCTAGTGTACAGCGTTTTCTGGTGTTGAAGGCGTAATTTTTTCATCTGAAATGGAAAATTTGAGTAACTACATTGCGTGGGCTCACGCACACCTATAGTAACACATCAGTGACAATGTATGAGTCAGTGATGTGTTGTGACTGATAGGGGACCACATAGTTCATGGGTGACTGTCACCGCAGCATGAGAAGTAGGGGGAGTTACAGTAGGTCATAAAGTTTAATCTTCTTATGATCTTCTTATGAACTGTAGCACTTTATTTCACCTGTCAAATGAAACCTGAACCAATTCTTGTTTGCCATTGTTACCTTTTTTATTATGCTGAACACTGGGATACACTGTGCTACATGCCTTTGTTTACATTGTACTTATATGAAATTGTTTAACAACCAATAAAAATATATATATATTTTTTAATTTGTTGCACTTTTTTTACATAGTTGCATTAATAGTGTTCCACCACGCCAGTGGCATATTTCACTTGTGAAAAACAAAAAAGGAAAGTAAATAATAGGGTAACACGAATATAAAAAAAAAGATAACGACAACTGTCATGTGTGTAAAAATAAAACCATTGTTAGAGCACATTTCCTGTGCCTCTGAGCTGATCTAACAAGTAAACTATGAACTTACCAAATAATAGTCTTTGAGGTCCACTCACAAGTACTCAGAGTTTTTAACATGTGTCTCTACACGCGGTGAATGAAGCAGACTCAGGTGTCCTCATGTGACCTGCTGTAAGTGATCAGTAACATGATATGATCAACTGTCTGATGAGGAAGACTTCAACCCATCTCGTACAAAGACAGATAACCACTGACTTTTTTTTGCCAATCAGCAAATTTCATTACTGTTTAAATGAGAAATAAATGCATTCATTGATTGTCGTAGAGCTAATGTAAACATGACAGGAGTTTGGCCAAACTGTTTTGAAACAAACATTGGCAGACACAAAATCAGTCATTAGACCTTTGTCATTTCCTTTCAGCTTTTGTTGTCAAAATAAACCAAGCACACTTTGCAGAAATACCTGCTGCTCTATAAACACATACATAAACAAACATGACACTTCAGATACTGACAACATAGTAAGAATCTAAGTAAAAACAAATAAAGGTTACAATTATAAAACAAAAATGTTCAGTTTAAATTAAACACTCAACACTGAAAATTAAAAAAAAAAAACTTCACAAAACAGGTTTCCTTCAAAAATAATAAAGACTTCAGACGAAAGTGATTTCCCTATTCATTTTTTTCCATCAACAAATAATCTTAAAAAGTCCATTCTCTTAGGTCTTTGTGCCACTGGTCTAAAGTGCTACTGGGGTGACCAGTAAAACTTTGTTCTTACTAGTAATATTCATCCTCACTTATGTGTACTCCCAACAGGAAACTAAGTGTGTTTTCAATATTACTGTTGCTTGCAATTTTCCCGCTTCTCTTTAGGTTTAGTGCGTCCTGGTTTCTCTGTTTGGCGCTTTGTGGGTGGGATGAAAGCAGGATCAACGTCATTTAGACCAGAATGTGGCACTGGAGGTGACTGACAGGCTGGACCTGTAACGGAGAAAACGAATGTGAATATACACCCCTTATATTTAACATTCTTGCCCAAAAGACCACTTATACTGTTATCTTACCACTTTGTTCCAGTTGGAGGCGCTCTGTGTCTTGCCTCCGGGCCTGGAAGGTTGGGTCCAGCTCCTCTGCAATGTTTCTGATGTGCTGGGCTTGTCTGTGAATGCAGTAGTTACACATGAGCATACATTACAGCATCTAGTCCCACCGTTATATACTTACCAATATATTCTTTGGGTACACCTGTTGATGTTGTTGTTAAATCAATCACATGGCAGAAAGGGGGAAAAATGGTAATTTAAGCGACTTTAAATATGGCACTGGTGTTGCGGCCAGACAGGCTGGTCTAAGTATTTCAAAATGTTTTAATCTACTGTGATTTTCATGCACAAACCATGTCTAGAAATTACCAGACTGGTTTGAAATTCTAAAACTTGAAATTCTAAAACAAATTTATGCAGAGACAATTACGTTAAAGCAGAGATGGGACTGGGTGGCTGGTTCTCTGGGCTGCAGTCTTCAGTGTGGGAAGGAAGACCTTCTGAGTCAAGCCTATCTCGTGGAACCTAAGGCGGAGGAGAAAGGAACCAGACATACTTTCTCAGTTTCTTTGAAAAAACTAAACTGGAACTGCATGTTACATGCATGACAACTCACCCGTCTCTCTCTTGTAGCTTGCCTGTCATGAGTGATCATTGCTCTGTGCTCACGCCATGATGCCGGCCCTTCTAGCTCACGAGATCTCCGCTTTGACTTAATTTCCTGCTTCTGCATAAAGTGCGCAATTTCCTAAAGCGAAAACATAACACGCACAGCTAGTATCACTCTACAGTTGAACGTAAACATGAGCTCCATAGATGCTGGCAACATTCATCATCGTACCTCATCCTGCGCCACTTGTGCTACTCTGAAATCTCCCTCTGGATAAGAACTGTGTGGAGATGGTTGGGAGTTCTACAAGAACAAGTTGGGGAATGTGAGAAAAAAAGAATCCTGAGACTGACTCATCCTCTATGTGTTATACTTAGCTAAGAAATCAGTGTATCATGATCACCTCATAGATCACTCACCCTCCTCAACAGCTTCTCCTCTTCTTCCTGCAGCTTGCGGGCAAGTTCTTCATCTTGTAGGACCTGCTGCAACTCCCCAAGGTCCATGCTGGCCTCACCCAGGTCTAGTTGCAATGAAACTCCTGAGGGTGAGGTTTCAGTGTCAGAGATAAAACGGGCAGATCTTGAAGTAAGACTGCAGCATGATGACAAAGGAGGGTGATAAAATGATATCAACCAAATCAGAGGATCGGTGATGAATCATTCAGATAACAAAGGAAAACACCAAGAAAATCATTTGAATCACACTGAGTACGGCATGTAAAGACATGCTCCAGAAACTCACTAGACTATTCATGAAGGTGAGAATGAAAGCACGTACAGCACATTATTTTAGGGATATTGAAACTATAGATAATGCCAGAGGAAAATGTTTCACTTCAGAAGGAAAACCCAAATCACCTCTAAATTCAGACCATTGTCCCAAGTTAGACGAGGATTGAAGGAAAATGAGAGAAGCAGAAGGTCACAGATAGGAAGCACAGCTTTGGAAGCTTTCCTTCTGCAGATCGGAGTTGGCTGAAGTTCTGGGTGTTACCTGCTGACATGTGTCTTGGTCTACTCCTAGTTGAAGACCTGCTGCAGCTGAGACTTTGGCTACGCTGTGGGGCTCTTCGAGGAGGCCACTCGGCCCTCCTCTCCACATCCTGCTGCTCCTCCTCTGAGCTTAACCTTTGTTCTATGGGCCTGTGCCAATGCCTGCGTTCACTTGTTATGCCATTGACCCTGTGATGATTCGCATTCCAGTCACTCTCATTATCATTAGTGCATGCTTGATTTCTCCATCTTCTACTGCCCTGCCGTTCTCTGTTTACGACATTGGAGTTTCGACTACTAATCTCATAAACCTCTCCATCTTGCTTCACATTATCACAGTGTCTGTCTCTGCCTTCTCTGTGATCTCTCCCACTGTTCTCTCGGTATGATGATTTCCTCCTCTTCCTGATATCTCCATGGAAACTGTGCCTGGTGGTGGCAGCTCTCTGGAAGTCTGTCTGATGTGGTTGGGGGTTGCAGTAGGAGACTTCACTCCCATGAAGCACCTGGCTGTCTCTGCGTTGTGATCTTATTTGGAGTGGTGCCCCATTGCCACCAACCATCACAGGCACACCCCTCTCCTGGAGGATCTGGCCTAGCATCTCCCACACTTGCTTGCTTTCATCTGACTGCCTGTTAGAGCTTCTTGTATCGTCCTGAAAGTGGACATGTTTGTCAGGATTGTCCTTATAACTACAGGTTCTTACCAAGTCTCTATTTTTGTGTCTACCTCTATCATGTATCTTAACAGACTCACTGCGACTACACTGTCTTTCTCTTCCCTTGATCAACCTAGAGTCTCTATTCTGATCTCTACTCCTGTTCCAACCCTCATATTCCTCTCTGTAGTTCCTTTCCTGGTTCCGATTCACAAGCCGTTTTATCTCTCCGTCATAATGGTCATTGTCACAATAGTCCTCATATTCTCTTCTCTCCTCCCTCCGGCTTCTAAATGCATTTGTTAAGCTGTTGTGAGAGCTAAGACTTCTGTAGCTTCTCTCCTGGGAATGACGTGAAGAGGCCTGCCGTTGAGGCGGTGCTGTGTTGAGTCTTCTATCCCATCTCTGGGACCAGACAGAGAGGTGTTCTGAGAAAACTGTGTCTGGGCCATCTGAATCCTCACTCAAAGGCTCTCCAAACACGTTCCTGGTTTGCCTAATGGAATCTTCCTGTCCTTGATTTGACCATGAGGCTGTGTTTTTATGAGCTATGTGTTCCCTGTGGGAGAGCGCTGAAGTCCCATTTGAGTCTGAATGGTTCTGAGAGATAGAATATTGCCACCTAGTGGTGAAGGTTGAGCTCTGCTCCCCTACTCGTTGGCTGCTGAGCAAGTGTTGTTGGTGGGATGACAGAGCTGGATCGTCGGTACTGCCTTAGTTAAGGCCAAACATACAAACACAGAAGCAGGGAGGGTTTGTAAGACTGTCAGGGGGTTTACCATCAGACAATTGCAATTTAATGAACAGGGAACACTTAGTATCTAGAAACATATGTAACACATATCACATATGTAACACTGATTTCTGCATATGTGAGAAATGTTTCCCTGTTAAAGAAGTATTTGTTCATAAAATCTATATCTAATATCTAACTAAATATGTCTAAATCTAAATATAATCACAATAATGGACAGATTTTAAACTTTTAATCCTGACAACTTTTTTTGGACATATCAGCCAGCCATAGCTGATTCTGAACAAATTACATAATGGAGATGATAATATCATGCAACAGCTTTATAAAGACTCTTTTGTTCAAGCTGTTGTAATATCTGTGGCAACTTGAATACAATAGGAGGCAGCAGCAGTTAAGCAAAGCAAGGCTGGAGAGAATCTAAGTATAAGGTTTTGGACTTTCCCTACTTTAACAAATCACAAATCATTCAGCAAGTGCCAATATAAAGTATTTTATTTTTTAAGTTTTAAAAAAACTTTCTCGATTCAAAAATCTTTTTTTTAAATAATATTGTATTGTGTTGGCACTTGAGTCTAATGTTGCAACAATATTATAACATAATAAAATAAATTACATAACAGGATGAAACCACTTGTGTACCTTCACTATGGCCCTCCTGATCTCTGCTCGTCCCCCTGATCCTCTGCTCCTCCTCCTCCTGCAATCGTCTGGCTATTTCCTGTAAAGACATGGTAGAACTGATTACTTACAATCAAACATGATAAGTAATCAAACAGGATTAAGAATAAGCTAAGATTAAAGATGGATGAAACTGTTCTGTTCATGAATAGAAATATAGACTAATCTGTTTGAGACCTTTGGAAAGAAACACATTTTAAAGTCTCTATTAAAATCAACCATAAAATGTATCATTATAGCATATTTAAAACATGTGGCAAAAAGCTGCTCACTGAGATCACAGTGTGCAGCCACAAGTTGACTTGACTGCAAGAATTAGGCAACGTAAAGACTGTACTGTTGACAACCAGCAGATGGCAGCATAGCATATTGTGTAAAAAAGAAACCAAAGAATCTATGTCTCATACTACAAAAAAAGATGATAACTGGGAAACTTTGTAAGAATAATTTCTGAGATTTTATCTGCCATGAGGATGTACTGGTCTTTCTGTTTTCTTCATTCCACTACAAACAAAAACACTGTTCACCACATTTACTGTAGACTTCAACTCACTTTGATTTGATCTATAGATTATTGGCGATGAAATAAAACAAGCCTGAAGTCTGAGCAGAGGCATGTCATGGGGACTGTTTCAGTTGAAGTAACACTTTGTCACTGGAAAATGCCTGCTCTTACCAGGGCTGCTATATTTGCCTGCTCTGTAAAGGACAGCTCCTCCACCACGTCTCTGTGTCACTTTTCTAGTAAAGGCCAGAACTAATGATCTTCTCTATAAATCAGCAAAGTCTCTCAGTGAATTACATGACATCTCTCAGTGGACTGCTTTTGAAACATAAATCATCACTAAAAGCTAACACAGCACCTTTTGCTTTGCAATCAGGGCATGCATGTCAGCCACTTTGCCAGGATCAGCAGATAATTAGCAGCTTGCCATGGCAGGTCAGGCATGGAGTGCCACAGGGATCTGGCATTTAAAACCGCACAGCCTGACGCCTTCTGTTCCTTAATTAAAGACACAATCTACAGGGAGGCAAATATTTAATCAACACCTCTGATCAGCAAGTCATTAAGGAAGGTAGACTAATGAGAGTGTTGATCGTTCATTATTTGATTCTAACATCAACACTCATAAAAAAGGAGTGAATACGGGAACAGATACATTTATATACGATGTGCTGCATTACCTGGCAGGACTCAAAACCCACTAGGTAAATGAATCTTTACCCTTAAATAGACTGAATGTTGTAGAATCATTAGTAGGCTTAAAACCCAGCCATTTTAATAATGATGAATTGACTGCACAGCCCTCCAAACAAGGAGCTTTTATGAGAAAGCCTCCTCTCTAAAGAGGAAACTGCAGGCTAAAGGAAAATATTACGCTGGATCAGCCTTGTGACACACGGGACCAGCTGGGGAGATGCACAGCTCAACGCTACCCACAGTCAAGATTTTTCTGTAAAGCAAACAATGTGAAGAAATGCCAGTGTGAGCTGTAAAAATGCACAGCATCATAAAATAGCATTTTGGTGGGTCTAAGCTTCTGTGTGAACACTGGAACAACAAGGGAGAGGTGATTGATGAGAACCATCTGGACTCCCTGTTGTGTTTGGGTTGCAAAGTGAACTGTTTTTGTATGTATTCACAAAGTTTTGAAAAGATCCACAGTTATATCTAGAAATGGGACAACTGAAAAGAGAAAACATACACGGAACAGCAACTGTCAGCTTTATCTTCATATCAACTAAAAAGATATGTGATGGATTTATTTTGTTGATATTTACTTAGCAAGAAAACTGAGGTGTGAGACTCAGTGTTTATGTTTCTCAGCTTCACCAGCAACGTAAATAATTCTACCTTAAATCAAATTTGTAGTCATTTGGATAACACTTATTTTTCTTGATTAAACACTGCACTTGTACTTGACGTACCACTCCCTAAAACAGCACAGTTAAGGTTTTACACATGTTGATAATGCACATCCACTGAAGGCTAAATGTGCTCACATGAGTGAGTTGTGTTAAGAGGATGGTGATGTTTGCATCTACCCATCACAGAAATTGCTTGAGCCATCAGCCAGATGAGCATCTGACAGATGAGCATCTGACAGATTGCATCTCTGTTTAACAGCTGACTTTGCTCATAGAGTTTTCTTATGGCACAGAGGAGACATCAGGAGGAGGCTCAGAGCAGCACTTTGCTGCTTCCACCATTCATTAAGGATTTAGTAATTCTTAACTAGAGAACAGAATGAACATATGATACTCCTTCCCTTGTGTTCATAGGCAGATAATTGTGTGATATACAAATGTCTTGCATGTCATATTTATCTATGGCTAAAAAGGTAATGCTGGTGCTAGTTTAGTCTGCAGTTCTCTGTAGTTTTGCTATGCAAAGTCAGATAAGGTTTTAATTAGCATTTTTAATATAAAAATATATCAAATATTTTACAATTCGGAAAATGGAACTAAAGTTCCGATAGATAGATAGATAGATAGATAGATAGATAGATAGATAGATAGATAGATAGATAGATAGATAGATAGATAGATAGATAGATAGATAGATAGAAAAATAAAATACAATATTAAGTGTACCAATAGCCGTACTGACAGTAGTGCAGAGTAAAGTAAAAGCCTGTGAGTCTCACTTTAAGTGTCACTTTAATTATATTCAAAGCCTTCTGCTTAATCTGAAGTTCATACAGTGTCTTGCACTGCTCCAGTTACTGACAAGAACATGACACCAGAGGATATTTCTATTTACAATCTTTAATTTCAAATGTAATTACTAGGGACAACAGTCGGTTTTCTCTGACAGACTTATATGATGCAAGATTAATCAAGTGGATCATGTTTTTATGTTAACTATAGCTACAGTGAGTTACAGTTACAGTTGTTAAGGGGGAACACAAAATCTTTTTCAATTTTATATTCATAAATATAACTGATTGATGCATTCACTGTGAGATGACTGTGAAAACAGGAATATCGCTGATAAAATGGTCCAGAAATGACACAGTGAAACATGTGACCATGGCAATACCTGAATTTTTTTTGATGCAATGATTAGATTAGTCATCTCCAGAGAATGGATTTTTTTAAATTTGTAATTGTTCCAACGTGAATATTTATTTAACAAATTAAGTTAAGACTAATTTATCAAACATTTCACTTGGAAATGGCTAGTTTATCTATTTATAATTATATTTTTTGGTAGAGAAATTACATTAGCTCATTAAAAGGTAATAGTTCAACAGTTACACAGTGCAAAAACTTGCTCTTGTGACAATTTAAAATTTTATCGAGAATTGGGTTGAAATTGTTAGTCATCTGAAAAAGGTGGGTGCTTACATTAAACTTTGGGAATAACGTGATTAGAGGGAAGATGCAGATTAAGAAATTTCTACATTTCTATTAACCTACTATGCACTTTTTTGCTCACCTCATCAACCATCTCTCGTCTGCGGGCCTCCTCAGCACAACGCTGGATCTCATCCTGAATGACACGAGCAAACTCCAAGTCTTGTTCCTCTCTACAGGTGAGAATTATTACAATTCTGAATTAACCAACCATCAATAACTAAAATCATAAATGTTTACAACACATCTTTAACTTTTAGTCACAGCAATTTACAACATTGTCAGTAGAAATCCACACAGTAAATCCTTGTCTGGTGAATTTCCATGAGAAAAGTATGGGGTTAAAGTGTGTTAGCTGTTTAAGGATTTAAAAGGACACTAAAACCCAGTTGATATTTAACAGTGTGTGTGTTTGAATCAGGGAGGGCATGGATTGATGTCTGAACAGTGCAGAACTATGAGCTGTGTTTGAGTGTAGCTGGAGAGCCGTGGTCACCTACAGTTGCCTGGAGGTCTGTCTGACGATGGCTGTTTGTTGGGCCAACTGCTCCTCCTCCTCATCCTGCAGCCTCTTAGCCACACGGATGTCATTCTGTACCAGCTGGTTCTTCTGGACGTTGCTGGTGTAGTATTGCTCAACTGTGAGAGGAAGGTAGAGTGAGAGGCAGAGGATATGCAATTTTAACAAGTGGCATGATTTGGATTACAGTAATTAACAATTGCTATCTTACCTCTAGTCTAAATCTGTAGATAATGTAAATATTCGTGAGGGCTGCGTTGTTGACTTAAACCATAGCTTGGGTGCCAGACCAGAGTACTTTTTAAGGAATCCTAAAAACTCTAAAATGTCACAGTTACAGACACTAGCTAACCTAAAACTTGAAAACACCTTAGGTTTTCAAGTCAGCCCTGATAACCCATGAGAATAAAATAAATGTTTAATTCAAAAATGCTTAGTAACAAATCCATCAACAGTAAAACTGCTCTATTCTTTTCTCTAAACTGTTTCACAAATACTCCAGAGTGGTACTTTGACACAGTACTTACTCTCCTGCTCCTGCAGGTTGTGTGCCAACACTCCATCCTCCAAGACTGCAAAACACTGGCACACTGAAACAAAAAGGACAACAGCAAAATATATTTATCTACATAAAGCAACCAATTTTTATTCAAAACAGCTGATCAATCTACAGGTTCTCCTGGTAATCCGATTGATTCAAAATGGAGATTGACAAAGGTGATTTTAAATTTAAATGGTTTTCTCAAGACCGATTTGAATATTTCTATGGCTGAAGCTGATGACCATATACCTGCATAGATGACGGGGGGACCCGATTAAATAAAATAGAACTGTTCAGTTATGAGACGTGATTGCTTAACTGAAATAAACCTTTCCAAAACAACACTATGGACTCTCCCTCCAGTCTACATTTTGTGTCTACACTGCAGGTTATTTGCATATAAGCAATAAGCATTTGCATTTAAATAAAAAAAAAGGCCTAAATTAAATATTAAATACATGAAAGAGATCATCAATAAAATGCAAACTTTGTAGAAGAAACATGATTTAGCAGTAACTGTTAAGTTTCTGAGAACAAAAATGCAACTGATTATTAGGTCTCCCTCTCGATTTATTTGGTCACAGTTAAAATGTGTGTATGAATTTGTGCGTGTGTGTGCGCATGTGTGTTAGTGTATATATGTATTTTATGATACTGTATAATTTTGCAACATTTACTGGTGAAGTCACATATCAGGTGAATATCTCTTGCCTAACCCTTCTCTTCCAAGTGTGTTGGATAACATCAAAACTCAAAAAATGTTAAGTTTGTCTATTGTAAAAACACAGTGGTCCACAACTGGAGCATCCATAGAGCTGACCAAGCTCCTGATATTAATATTAAAGGCTGGTATTTTACGTCTGTGCTCACTATGACTACCAAATTAAGATGCAAAGTTTCAGAAGCAGCCCTCTACAGTCATTTCCAATGGGAAATAGTGCAGTTGGTACAAATGTATGCAGACTCAGAAAAGTTGTTGTAAATCCAGGAGCTTTGAAAACAGGTTTCAAGTCATTCAATCCTCACTCTGCCATGATCCTCTAGTCTGACCACCTGCTTTATCTACATGGTAATAAAACATATTGAGGTAATGCCATTAAAACTCCCAGAGGCCTTGCTTTGTCAGAAAGCTAATAAAGTCATGGGATATAGTAAAATCACAAGGACATATTATATAGAAAATGTGTTTCCAACACTGAGCACACACAGTTGGGCATTACTCTGATCTAAACAGTGGCTCTGAGAGCTTCAGCATATATGGACTACTGCTATCAGTAAACATTCCAAGTGTTTACAGTAGTCTTTAAGAAGTCATCACCACTAAAGCCTCCATGTGCTGTAGCCCATGTGTGTTTAAGTATGTCAAAAGTTTCTCCAGACAACACAAACACGGATTGTTTTCTTCTCTTCCTTAATTCTTGTGATTATGAACAGTCAAAACTACTCTCACTCAAAGGGAATCCAAGATTGCTATCTCTGTTGTTTTTTTAAATGCCAAGAGAAGGAACAAGGACAGCATTTGAGGAGAGATTTAACCCACTACGGGGAAAACCCTCCAGTCTGAACCAGATTCTAGTTGAATTAAAAACACCTGTCCTGTCCTGTCCTGTTAATCCCTTGACCTGAGACAGATCAGCTGACTGTGCCACTTCTGTGGATTCAACGGTTTCGTTTACACCCACAAGGACAATGATTAGGATAGTTGAGTATCAAATTTTATAAATTGACACACAAAAATGCCATATGTCATTTTTAATTGCCAGCGTAAGCTCTTAAACTAGCTCAAGAAAACCAGGATATTTCAGTGCAATTACTGCCACAACACACTACACTGTTTCAAATGGTTTAACATAAGCAAGTATTAGTCAAGTAAACTAGTAAACTAGCACAAGTGCAAACTAGCACAAGTGCAACATCCAAATCAAAAGACAGTGTGCACTGCAACATTTGATAAACACAAAATGTGTGTCAAAACAGCATTATGATGAAATTCTCCATTGCGGAAGGAATTCAGTGGCCCACAAATCTTTCTTTTCAGATGAGAAATGTGTTTTGTTTGTTTGACTCCAAAACATGCCAAATCTTGATAATGTTAATCTCAAGATTTGGCATGTCTCAAGATCCGTCAAAATAAATGCATCTTTCAGAATGGGAGATGAGCAAAATTCCTGGAAGTTTACTTACTGCCTAGAGATGCACTGTGGGTGGTGCCATGGATGATGGGAACAAATGGGAAGCCTTGAGATTCATTGGAAAAATTATACATTGAGTTTACAGTCTACAGTACAGTGGTGACCAAAAACTATAAACTACTCCCCCCCAAAAGATGAAGCATGTCCCTAATAAAAATAAATATCTTGGTACATTTTATTCTATTGGTTTTAACAGTCAAAGTTCATGGGAATCATTTTGACAGCAGTAAGCCATCATAAGGTTCTGTTTACACCATAAATGACCCCATAAGTCTACAGTCAGAGCTAAACCACACCAAGACAGACATGCATTACCACTTACACCTGTCGTAGAGCTTAAGAGCCTATCGGCTAAAAGGATTTCCAAACTGCCCTTATGTGTCCAGTCAATGAGGAGGGATTAAGTCAAATGCTAGATTTCAATCCAAAAGAACCAATTGACAGCTGAGTTTACTATTACGATCAGTTTAAAGAAGTTAAAAATGTTTGTCTGTGTGTGTGAGTGTGGGTGTGTCGACATTGTGGGTAAACTTGTTTCTCCAAAGTCCTTTAAACTATGGTCATGTTACATTTTTCAGGGAGGGACAAGGAGACTGTGTTATTTTCACTGCTAAACAGGTTTTGAGACTTAGGGTGTGAGGCATTCAGGGCCAACTGTAAAAACATATCTTGAATGTGAAAATCCATGCTAGGCCCATTTTCAGAATCTTATGGAAACCGCTAGTGTAAGTTCCTTAATATGGACAACAACAACAACAACCTGTGTCTTTTTTCCTAAGAGGATATAGCAAATCAAAGATCCAAAGAGAAAACAAAACTGGATTTAGCATCAGAAAAGCAGAAGCTCAAGGCTTAAAACTGTCTAAATGAGAAGTCAAAACATTAGTAACCACCCACTCCTACTATGAATAGCACAGTATGTTTTCTTGCAGTGCATGTGGCCCCACTCTGCAGTGAGACTGGGTGAGGGGGATGTTATAAAGTAGGAAACCAGGACCTGCATGACCTCAAAGCCTAAACACTCCAAATAATTTTCTATTCCTCTTCTCCTTTACAAATACCCCTCATTATTTACGCGACAAAAATTTGTGAACATTATGTTCCTCTCTGGTGAGGGAACTTTTTATGCACTTTTCTTTGAGTAGAAAAACTAAAATATAAAACCAAGTTTAGAGAACTAACTTATGTAAAAGTTTTTAGTTGCTCAATATTGCATATTTTTTTCCTGTGCCTTTGACTACGATTTATCAGATAACACATGGATAAAATAAAGTTCAATAAAGTGATTCATTTATAAAATATATCTCCTGGAAATGGCTGGTTGATCGATTTAGAATAATATTAGATAATACAAACATAGCAGAAAAACATCAGAAATGTTGTTGTTTCTTACACACTGGCCCTCATCACAATTCATATTGGGAATTGGATCATGACAGTTTTTCCATATTTAAAAAGTGGGTCCCTATATAAATGGCTTGGAAACATAAAAAGCACAGTAAAGAGTCAAGAAGTAGTTGATCAGATGAGAGCAGACACTTCTCTATTGCGTCTTCACACCAACTTGGATACCAGCAGTGCCTCCCAAACAAAGAAGCAGGCAAAAGAAGAAAATGACATGGTTCTATTTTCAGCAAATTTTCCCCACCGACCGCCCACACCGTCTTTTCTCCCACTCTCCTCCTCCTCCCTGGTTGGTTCTGCTCTCCTGCTTTCTGCTCGCTTTTTATAAAAAATTTCACCATAAACCATCTTGTCCCTCCTGCAGCTTTCTGTATTGTGATGGAAACTAGATGGACTGAGTTGGACAACTCAGAAACTGGACTATGTTGTCATGGAGAACAAAGAGAGCTGAGAGGTAATGGGAGTCTGGGTCAGTTGGTGAGTGTGAGTTCAGGAAGGGGGGAGATGGGGGAATTCCTCTGAGAGTTGCATTCCCTCAGAACATCAGTCTATTACAGGAGCAACCAGAGCAGGGACAAAACAGGAACTGATAAGAGGGGCAGTGAAAACAAAGAAAGTTGACTTGGCACAGAGTCTTGGATAAGGAGGAACATGAAGGAGATGGGAAACTGCAGCTCGTGGGGAAATTGAAATATAAACACCCACAACAGAACATTAAGTAAATAACCACAGTGCCACACAGAGTCTGTCTGGTGAAAGTAGATGACGTGTGGAAACACATTTCAATGACTAGACATCTGCTTTAATTTTACATGGTGCAGTCGTGACAATGTGCAGTTTATTTCTGCTGTTACTGCTTCTGCTGTATTTGTGCACCGGGCCCTGTTCAATAAAGCATGAAAACAAAAAGCTCCACAGTGTGCCCTTTGTGTGTGGAAGAGTGAAGTGTTGAATTATCTCCCTTGATAAAAAGACATGGAGACCTATTTCTATCCTACTCATTAGCATAGACATGCTGAAGACTGAGTCAAACGGTCTACAGCCGGGCTGTTGGCATATTTCCTATTTGAGGTTGTCCGTTTCTCCATTCTGCATTTTGTGTCTACATGGCAGTGCACTTTAAAGTGATTTTAAATTAAAAAAAAAAAGATGCATAAACTAAACATTAAATTCATGAAACAGGTTTTTAGCTTTGGTGCACTGAGCATCATTTAAGTTTCCAGGATCAATAATGTGTTAAGTTGTAAACATACAGTGAATAAGTAACAATCGGCCAATGATGAATAATAAATCTGGCCCGATGAATGAACCAATCTAATTTTCATGGATACATGCAGGTTTGATTAAATTAAATTGGAGCATAAAAGAGACATTTTCATAGCTGCACATTATGTGCATATGTCCAAGAAAAAAATCGTGAAAAACAGCAATTTTTAATCACTAGTACTCTTACTGCAAATACTGTGGTAAATGAGGTAAAACATTCAGAGTGCTTATGTTGTGTCGTGTGTGTATGTGTGCCATAATGTTCGCATAAAAATTGATACATATTAAACTTCTATTTGGTGCTAAAGTTATGATGTATTTGAATATATTCAATTATTTTTCAAGCATATGGATACGGACTGACATGCTTTTCTTAAGCAACTTGTTCTGAAATGTCCATGAATATAAAATTAAATCCTCTATGGCTACATGTTTGCTTCACTAGCTGAACGTCTGTCCTCTCTGTGGAGGGACTACACATAAAACGCTGTTTTCCCTGCAGGTCTGGCCTTGAAGCGTGGCGCATACTGCCCGCATACTCTGAGGGAAGCATGGTTAAACTCTCCAGATGTAGGAGCTGACACTGACTGGGATTCTTGGGTTCTTACCTTCTCGGACACGTGGAAGGTTGGACTGGTCAATCTCCAGCTCTGCCATCACTGTCCCTATGATGTCACTGCTTCATGGTGAAACACAAGATTCTGACACCGCAGAGAGTGATCTGTGGAAGTTATTTATACATCAATGTTTTCCAAATATGAGTTTTCATTGATAAAAAAATAGATTTAAGAAAAGGGAATATTTTTAAGCAGTTCAAGAGTTATTTTAATGCTAATTCACATGTTCTTCTTATTCAGCTTGTCTCATCTACACATCTTCATCTTTCTAAAGGTCTCACTAGTAGAGGGCGGTTCTTATATAGATTTAAAAGTGTCAACTTACGGTTGCACACTGTTCTTCTTTACATTATTTCAAAAGATGCATTAAAAATAATCTAATAGCTGCTTTTTCGATTCTTATTATTATGTATTGTTAAGTTTTATTGTTGTGTATGTGGATGTTGACCAATAGGGCTGGCCCTAGCCATTTAGGTACTGTATCCTTGGCAAGATCACAATTGGGTGCCCAACCACTATTGCAAATTCATATTCTTATTTTTGATCAATTGAAATTACTTGGCAAACATGGACTTCCTACCTATACAGTTAAACATAGTAACAGTATATTTTTCATGCTTTCAGTCAAAAATGACTAGATTCACCTATGTTGGGCTGTCTTTTTCTTTTATTTCTCTCTGACCTTAAAAACAAAAGTAAAAGCCAGCTGAGCAGAAAATTGTGAGGGTCAGGGTAAAGTATTCTTCTTTCTGTATTTATGGCTCTTGTTCAAAAACTAAAGAGGGGAAATGTATAACCTAAAAGGACCACCTTCATATCATTACATATTATTATTATTATTAGTGTTTTTGCAGTGCAGGGTAGTATATAATTTTCTGTGTAATTCTGTGAAGTTTAATGTTCAGTTGAAGGCTTCAAAAGAGGTCCAATGGACTTTCTGCACTGTATCATTTCTGTTTTATTTAATCATTGTGTATGTTAAAGTGCAAAATAAAACCCATGACGTGAATCTAAACAAAAGCAGGTCCTAACAAGGGACAGTAGCACAAGTGAAACAAACTCCATTAGCAAACACACACACACACACACACACACACACACACACACACACACACACACACACACACACACACACACAGTTAGCATGAGCAGTGCTGCTCTGTAACAGAGAAAACCACCTCAGCTTAGTGTAAAATAACAATTAATACTGCATTTAATATGTACCTGTTCTAAAAAAAAGCCTCTGTTTTATAATAACCTACCTGTTCCCAGCTCGGTGTCCACACACACACACACACACACACACACACACACACACTGAAGAAGGCTGAGTGTTGACTATTCAACAAGTACCGAACACGAGTGTCAACTTTGTTGTCGTCCGTTCACCCGAACTCACTCTCCCTCCCTTTCTTCCTCCTCTCTCCTGTCTTCTTTTAACTCTGTCTCTACCAAAACAATCCAAAGATGCCACAGACGCTGTTTGGACGTTAATTTAAGTGCGAAACCGACGAACGTTGTCCGCTCATCAGTGAACCGGAGCGCCGTCAACCCGTGATGGGAAGCCACAGCGGACAAACTTCGCCCACTCCTGCTGCCGCTTCCTCTTCTTCTTCTTCTTCTCTGAGCTCCTGTTCTGCGGCAGGGGGCGGTTGGCGGCTGATGCCTTCACGGACACCTACAGAATCCGGAAAGATCCGTGTCACCACCAGTCTGCCTGCAAGTCGGCGTTCGAATGACAGCTTATCCATCTCAAGCAGTGGTTCTCAGAGAAACCTGAGAAAATATTGATCTCTCGAAGAAACACCGTTATCACCAACGTTTAAATACAGTGGAGTAAACAGACCCAGCAAAGGCAATAATTTGCCCTCTCGTCATCCTCCTCTTCCTCAGATACACTTCAGACACTGGTGAAGTGAGATATAAGGCAAATCTAATTATTATTATTATTTCATTTATTATTATTTTATTTTGTTATTTGTCACAGTTTATAAACACTAAAGTCAAGATTCCTTAGCCCCACTCCGATCACATACCCTGGTATATACGGTAGTACAGTATTTCTGATTTTCCTCCAAGTACCACCAGAGGAAGCTTGTGTACCACTAGTGGTACACAGACCACAGTTTGAGAACCATGGGTCTAAAGGAAAAACAAGTTGTCCATTAACAATTACTGTTTTAGTCACTGTCCACAATCAATGGAAAAAACTTTAAAACAAAACTCTTTAGTAATTTTACAGTCTTTTTAAATGATGAATTTGATAATTTAGATTCCCATTTTCACTTTATAGTTTTATTCCATTTTGTTAAGTTTTCAGATTTTAATGTGCCTTTTCTTCAGTATCCAGTAAAAAGTGAGTTTTAAGAATAATGAAAGGGTGTGTTTTAAGAATAAAGTGAGTTTTAAGAATAATGAAAGTGCCATTGTCTTCTGCCATTCTTCAATGCTGAGAAACTAGTAAGGACAGTAATCAGAAAAGAAGAAGAAGCAGTAAAGTTTGTGTGTGACCTTTAACTAGTGACGCATATCCATGGACTATATTTTAAAAGCAATCTCCCCATGTATGATTTACATTTTATTGCACATAGAAGGGGGGGGGGGGGGGAAGAAATATAAATATTAATGCTTATAATAAATTAAAAACACTGACATTGTTGGGAAAAATAGTAAAACAAAGAAACATAAAGGCTTGTCACATGGTCCTCCCAGTGGAGGCATCATTTAAAGACAAAAGCAAATCAAAACAAACAAAAAATTCCCAAGAAACTGAATGAAACAATGTAGAGGAAAGTTTTCTTACAGATACTAAAAATATGACAATGTGAGTGTTTCATGGTGTTGCTTTTTGTGATCCAAAAATCAAAAAACTGAAGGCAGCATCTGTGAAGGCAGCACCTCACTGGCCAAAGTGAAGTTTCCAAACTTATATTAAGCACTAACGAAACAGATCATTAATGTGGGGGAATAAGAACATCAGTGAGCTTCTGCAGTGTGGTGCTTAATCACAGCGCTGGAACTCAGTGAGAAGGAGGAGGAGGAGGAGGAAAGCTTCTTGCTCATGTGCCAAGTTCCATTAAAGTGGGAGGAGGATTATTTCGGAGCAGGGTGATATTCTGCTCTGTAAACCCTCTTACAGATGTCAATGACAATGACACTCTGCTGCCTTTTGGTTTCCATGGCTGCAGGTTTAGTGGCAGATGCAGTTTGCACATTGATATTTTGAAGACTGATATTATCAGGGAGAAATAACAGTCATCTGATTTGTCTGTTTTACTATTTTTATTTATTATTATTATTATATGAGTCTAGGCCACAGTGGAGGGGAAAGAAATCATACTGCAACCTAATTTTTTGGAAAATGTACAGATTATTGCACATTTTATTAAACGTATTGTTGCCCCCTGCTGGCTGTAATTACTATCACAATGATGTCAGTAAGTTTCAAACCTGAAAGGTCACATAGTTGAGAGGTGACTGTTAAGTTATTTAGTGGTTTACCATATGTAACCTTTAACAACCTTTATTGGTGAAGTTGCTCCAGCAGAACATCCCTCACCTCACCTTTCCCTTCCAAGTGTGTTGAAGAACCCATGTAGCCTTCAGTTTAGGGCTGCAGCTAATGATTATTTTCGTAACTGATTAATCTGTTGATTATTTTCCTTCTTCCTTCAGTTTTGTTTTGATGAGTGAGATAAATAAATATGCACAAAATACACTGCATTTCTGTTTTAAACCAGCCACCAGGTGGGAGCTAGACCTCACAGCACTTCAGCCAGATACACTTAACAATAAAATGTCGCTTACACGTTAAAGCAGTGATATAGTGACGCAATGTCTAAAGAGTGATCTTTTTAAAATAGGATAGCCTTTACAGTCTGGTTAATAATTCTTTGTTTTTAAAACCTTCTTCTTCTTATATTATTATTATAGTAGTTAATTGATTTATATATTATGAATTCTGCCCTCAGGTGTCTCCTTATTTCCAAACTACTGACATAGCATTTCCTCAGCTCCTTTTTATATTTTTCCACTCTTAATGACGGATTAATGATGTCGTGTGTGTGTGTGTGTGTGTTGGCGTGTGTGTGGTTCCGAGTTTTTACACAACACACTTTATGGTACATTTATGAAGCATGAAAAATGCTGAACAAATAAAGTTAGTTTACAAGTTAAATTTTTAGATATATGGTTTTTAGAATTGCTGTAACAGGGTCTCTCTCCCTCCCTTAGTTGCTGCTATTTCCTTGTGGACCACAGATTGTTAAAAAAAAAAAAGGAAGTAGTCCATTTTCTCAGACAATTTAGAGTTCACTCCCTCCACAAAACTGAAAACTAAAGACCACAGAGGTTAAGTCAAACTTTTGCATAATCAACAGATCTGCTTATGCATGCCTCAGCTCCTCCTTTCAGCCAAAAACCTATTAATTGTCCCTCATACAGCAGGAAGAATCTTAAAAGCGGAAGAAACAACATTTATGATTTAGTTTTAGAAGCTGGGCCTTGGCTAATACTGAATATAAATCTTAATAGCTTTCCATGATATACAGCATCACCTAATAGACTGTCTGGCGTTCTGACCATAAAATTAAATGTCACCATTTCTACACTGGGCCTCATTACCATTCAAGAGACTGAAAAATTGATGAAACACTTCTAATAAATAAACAAATTACATACAGAGGCGCAAAATGTGTCTTTGTAAGTGGCCATCTCCACCTGGCCCCCAATCTCCTCACAAACAGCAGAGCTTACGTGTCTGCATCCACTGGTGCTGGACACAGTCATAAAGCTGACTTATATTACATGACTGTGAGGAAGCAAAAGCACAAATGCAACGTCTCACTAGGACAAGGATTCTAAATAATGTGCTTCAATCAGCCATTCAGTGATTCAGTGACCCATTGAAAAGTCTTTGCTGTCTCAAAATGTCAGGGTGGCTTTTAGACTACAGGGCTGTGAATATTTCAGCATTTCCACTGATCCTTGGTGCAAGTAATTATGTAGTTTTATTAGGAGGCCTCAGTGCTTCGTATGTGGCTGCAATTGAGGGACTCTTCTGTGGATGTTGAGTCAAGTATTCAAATGGCCTGCGAGTTTAATGAACTGGTGGCATAAAATCATAAGTCATTTGGCTGCAGTCTCTGCACCTGCTCCCCTGTGGGATGATGCTGAGTGACATAAGAAACACCTGCATGATCCCATTTACAAAGTCAGTAAAAAAAAACGGCCAATAAAGCTGATGAGCTGGTAAAACATGACCGTGCCCTTGAAGCAAAGGCCACGACACTTGTCCTTCTATTCTTCCTATAATTCACCTGTTGATTTATGAGTCATGGGCAGGATGAGATTGAGGATACCAGTGATGGCTGTTGTGGTAAACAAATGTGGGTGTGTGTTTGTGTGCGTGTGCGTGCGTGAGGGAGAGAAACAGCTGTATGGGATGCGGGAGGGGGATGAGGCTACAGCTACAAGTATATAAACACCTCAGAACCAACAGAGTGTGTACAACTGTTGTCTTTCCACCTGGGGACCTTTGTAAGAATCAGAGCAAGTCCAACAACACTGTCCCCCCAGTGATGAAGTGTAACCATCTCCTGTCCTGGGCCGTCCTGCTCATGGCCTCTGGCCCACTGCTGGCACACCCAATCACCGACTCTGCTGAGATGACCTATCCTGGAGCTGGTGAGTGGAACATTACATCTCCATTATACTGTATATTATAGTTATTTACTAACTCTGATGCCGTGACAAGAGGCTTTAGTAGTGCAACTTAATTTGTGAAGACTAATGGTTGGAAAGTCATGTCGTGGAAAGTCAAAAGTAATTATTTTAGTGTCTCAGTGTTGAACACTGAGAGTTCTGCCAAGGATAGGACACTTAATGTTGCTATGCTGCATTTCTCCGCATAAAGGTTCAGTATGGGATAATTAGTGACATCTAATGATGAGACTGTAGATCATGACATATGGATGGACGAAAATACATCGTCCCAGAAAATACGAATCAAATGCTATTTTCAGGCATGGATAAATAGGAGTTGATGTTATGGACCACATTTACAATACATATTGTATATAAAATAAAACAAAAAGACTTTAGATAAAGGCACTTATCTGGTCAGAGGGGCTTGAAAACCACGTGGGGTCTATTTGTGCATGTCAAGTGCTTGAAGTGGGTACATACTTTTTAATTTTACTGGCATTTTTATTTTTATACCAGCATATTCTCACAAGATGTTGTTAATCTGTTTCGGTTATCTGTCAAATTCATTATTATGGCCTAGAATAATCATTTTTCAGGGTGCACTATTTGACCTTCATCCCATTCTTACGAGAGTCCAGTGCTTGTTTCTAGTATCTAGAGTTTTTAATTTTTTTATTGTTAAAGAACAATATCTATCAGGCAGATGATCCGCTGTGGTGCCCCCTGAAGGGAGAAGCTGAAAGAAGAAGAAAAAGAAGAAGAACAACATCCATAATTTGTTTTTCAATATCATTTTCATATTTAGTTATATTCACTGAGTTCTTGCCACATTTGTGCCATGGAGGAACTGCAGGACACAAAATTAAATGGACTTTGTGCTTGAAGTTTAAATACTTGTTGGAAATGTGATGATAATCTAAATATACAAGTTGGCAAAATGTGAAACCTTTAATAACTTTTTAGTTGTTTTAATATAGATTAATTAATAGATGTGAACATTTAATTTACAGAAGATTTTTATAATCTAGTGTTTAATAACTTAATACTGACATATGCACATGCTTCATATAGATAAGGGGAGTACTGATACTTTTTCCCCACTTCAAGCACTGTAGGCTGCACACTTTTGATTAGTTTTGATAGAAACTGACCCCTAATGTTTTCCAAGTGCATCAGGGACCACGGTGGATTCTCAAAAGGATGCCAAAAAAGGATGGTGTTCTTTGTCATTTGTATTGTAAGATTTCGTATCAAACTGCAAAAGGTGCCTCTGGCCGGTTTATTCAGGCTGCTGTATAAACACAGGAGTGCAAGAAGGCGATCACCATAAAGGAAAGCCCTTGACTAAAAGAAAAAAAAAGAAAAAAGGCTTATTCTAAGACTACAAAACCCAAAAGGTATTCATTTAAAAAGTGATGACATATTTATACAAAAATACATGGGGTTATGTTTTCAATTTATGCCAATAAACCCTTCTAAATGTTACACATTGGACCACTAAAGAGTGGAATCAGTTCTGTTCAAATAATGACAAAAGTGTTCATATAACTGAGTGTTTATTTTTCAGAATAAATAATAAATCCATGATTTAATACAAAATCTGTTCCTGTCAGTGTTTGTTACCAACGGTGTGGGTTGTTTACTTTTTTTATTGTTGTCCTCAGCATCAGTGGAGGATCGAGGGGCCGGCACTCTTGATGATCTCTCGCTCTCCGAGCAAGGCTTCCTTCCTCAGGATGGTGCTGGTCTCAGATACGCCTCTCTCATATCTGATGGTGAGAAACACATTCATGTGTACACGCAGACTTTTTACCCTGGAAAATCTGAATCCACTCAAGTATTAGTCAGTTGGAGGTATTAATCAAGGGTGTGTAGATTATAGTTGCTGACAGAGGTGTGTTACTTTACCCCATTTAGTCACCACTAAGATGGTCAGATACACAGAAATGGAGCTAATAGTGTCATGTTTAACGTTGACCCAGGTGTCAGAACATCAGGCCTCTTTCCTCGCGGGATGAAAAGAGAGGTGGGTTTTCATCCGGTAAAGAAAAATAAGCCACATCAAAAAATTAATGATAAAGAAAAAAGCTCTATCATTAATTCTTAATCTCTTTTAGGTCCTGCTGGAGAAGCAAAGTCTCCTGAATCCATTTAGCCATGCATTCGGGATCAGGAAGCAGTTCCGGAAGAGAGGAGGGAACTCTGAATGTTTCTGGAAATACTGTGTCTAAAAGTGACAGTTAAAGCAACACACAAGAGAGAGGGCTTGCACTTAAACAATAATCGCAATCGTTCAGTCAAATAGGATCATGCAGATAAACCCCACATCACGTGTGCATATACATTTTTGTGTACATATGCATACCTAGTGTTCGTGCTCACACATTCATACTTACATACATGGTAAGCAGGTATGATTGAGACATATTTCAAGAACTTTTTGAGATAATTTGTAAAAATTAATTTAATTCTGTGTGAAACTACTGTATATTAATGTAAACATATTTCTTTCAATTCCTTGGTTATGTGTTTGGCCCAAATGGATGTATAAATGTGAAATTAAACAGAAATAAAGCCTGTATTATAAAAACCTTATTTGTCTTTTCTTGAAACATACAGTACCTGCTGCAAAGAAAGTAAAAGAGGAAACAAAGAAGTTTCAAAGTCAGTTCTCGAGTTTTCTTCATTTTTTCATTTTTTTTTTATTATTTTACAGCAGAAAGAATATAAAGCATTCAGAAAACATCTTCCATATTTTAAGGGCAATTCAAAACGTTTTGCATGGCTTCAGCAGCTGAAATCTTTTTTTTTTGTTTTGTTGTATTTTTCTTTTTTACATTTCCATCGAGTCAGTGACGCTTGTACATGCACAATTACAAAAATAAAACTTACAAACAGGGGGGGGGGGGGGGGGGAAAAGAAAAAGGAGGAAAGCAAAACACATTTGGAGAACCGAGAAGAGATGACAGTTTTAGGGGTAGGGGTTGGGAGCGGAGAAAAAGTGGATCACATAACAGGGAAAGACAGAGAGAAAGACAGCTATAGAGGAGAGGAAAATAGATCTAACACTAGTTCACATGCAAAGTGTCGAGGACCCTTAACTTTCTATCAAAGTCGGGTCTGTTTTTTTCTTCTTTTCGGTTTGGAATTGATGAAAACGTGCAGTTCAGTAAAGGGTGCCATATAATTGCTGTCCATAAACTACTGAATGCTTGTCTTGCAATACTGGCATTTGCATAAGAGTAAGTCAACTACATGTGTCCAATCATTTTAAACTTCACTAGGTCTATAGGTCTCCACAAAATAGTTCTTTATTGCTCTGTGTCCACGAGTGGAATATGTGGTAAATCTCTTTCTGTTCTGTTGTCCTGATGTGCCTACCTTTCTCCAGTTTGGGTGCTCGGGGAAACAGAAGAGGTGGAAAGGCAGATTCCCAGGTCAGTTAGCAGAACATCTTGAGACGGTTAATACTGTATATACGAATGCAGAGAGCCTATCAGATAACCTGTCATCCCATTCATAAATGGCAGTAAAACAAGATTTGCAGGTGAACTTTTTGTACACTTACACTCTTAATCTTAAGTACCCTCTACACTTTGACACTTTGATAAATTACAGGCCCAAAGAAGTGGCCAGAAGTATATTAGGATTTGACAGGCTTCTATGAAAGAACATCAAATCATTTATCTTAATGACCTATATATAATAGGACTTTTTTTTCCAAGTCTCCAATGATGTATCATTCAATGATACTGACAGGAAATTGACCATAGATCATATTCACTCATTTTAAGGACTTCACTATCACAGTAGTGAACTGGCTGCCCTAGATGTTTTACTAGAAAGCATTTTACTTTTTTCAATTTCAACTTCTATTGTGAAGCATGTGTTGCACTCTGTTTCCTCCCCATTTTGGCACCCTGAGTAAAATACATAAGGGAGGTGAACCAGCCCCTCGGCACGGAGAAGAGCAATGCTGCCTTCACTGTTCAGTGTTCTAGTGAAACTGACACCTTCACGTCTGCATGTGTGCAGCTGTATGGTGTCTTGTGCATGTTTGTGAGTATCATGTGTCACAAACATACTTGCTCTATATACTTTATGGATATACAGCACAATGGTCTCCAACCTTGTCCTTTTGTTTATATTTGAAGTTGGGAGCACACTGATCAAATCTAAATGAACCAAAAACTAAAGAAAATATTCTTAAAAGTTAGAGCTTGCTCTAAAAACAATCCCACCCTCACGCATTGCCATGAAAACGTCAGTAGCTACTGAGTATCGATCACTGGCCTGTGCCCTCCAGTCACATGCCCTCTGTCTTTCTGAGTTCGGTGACACATCAAACCAGCCTTCATTGTTTTACAGAACAGTAATTCTTTAACGAGTCGATCTGACTATCAATTCTAGGAAAATAAGCATGCGTCAGGTGCAGTTCTGTCACCCTGTTAACTATTTTACCCATGCAAGCATAATAAATCCTCCTCCGTTTTTGCCACGACATTGCATCGGCTATGCATTCTAAGCACACACGAGGATGAATGAAAGGCAACAAACCCCAGTAGTGGCATTTCTAAATGTGGTTTCAACAAGCTGACCTAGTACTAAACAGAAAACTGACAACACGGAAATAAAAGAAAACAAATGTCGACAAGCTGGAGTGCTGCACTGATATTGACGTGAATGGGGAATAACGTACTGTGGCTTTGGCGAGTGTAGGTGACAGTGATGTGTTTGTGTTTCATGTAGAAGATACAGCACTAAATATGGATGACCATGTTCTCTCAGAAATCCCTCAGGTACACGGACATTAGCTTGGTGTTATCAGGATATGAATAGGCACTTTCTACATAAACACTGAGGAAATCAGATGAGTGGAAAACAGTCGAGGGAAAAAAAGGTATCAGCACTTATGTCACCTAATAATAATCAATTAAAAAATATGACAACACCAATGAGGAAAAATCAAGTTTTTCAGTGGCACTTGGCTGAATAATCACTTGTTGTCTCTTGGATATGGAATACACTTTCTAGTATTTATGGTAAGAATACATTATAAGAATTAAGCAGCAACTGACAGGCACCTCGACCAGCAGCTCATGTATATTCTCTCTCAGACTGTTCCTCTACCCCCGAGACAAAACTGCTTTAAACAAGTCACATAATGTGTCTCAGTCACAATTATAAATGGCACCAGTACATTACAGCCATTTTGGCTCACTGACCCTGCACTGAGGCAAATGACAACTGTTAATGCTGTTTTAGCACCTTTGACCATTCATTTTCTGTTTTCAGCTGCTTGACCAAGAAATCCAGTCATGCACAGTAGCTACACGTGTTACTTTTAAAATGAGACATCTTTGTTCTTTTGGAATTCATGGTCTATTAAACCCTGGCAGCCTTGAACTAGGAGACTTTCACTGAAACACATTGTATTAGTAAAATCTGGTCACCACTTTACAACTACAGGGATTGTAATTCAATGTTTGTCGCAACATTTAAAGAGGCAAATCCAATCTTTTTCAGTGACAGAGAGCTATAACATGGATTGCTTTATAGACGCCTTGGGCAAGGCTGCCGTTTACAATCTTTAAGATCAGACAAGATACCTCGGTAATACAACACATTCAATTTCCAATGACAACAAAAATAAATCTAACTTTGCAGTGGAATAATATCATTAATGGAAAAATGCTTTAGTCATCCATTGTAATGGAGAGACACGATTGGCTTAACTGCTTTACTATGACTCCCTCTGCAAACTGTGTACCTAATTGGTCTATTGATCCTCTGCCAGTTGTGATCTTATGGTGTTTAGTGCTAGAGTGTATTTCACGTTATGATTATCTGTTCTGCAAAAAAATTAACTTAACTCTTTTTCTTAAACTATGGAGCATTCACATACCTTGGCACCAGTGGCAAAATTTTCTTGGTAGCCCAAAACAAATAGGAAAAAAAATAATAAAAACCTTAAACATAACCATACATTAAAGATAATTCTGCAGGCTTCTCCTAACTCTAAATATGGTATTTTTCAAACCTTTTCATATTGCATTAATATCATGCTTTAGCAAAAATGTTCTTCTCAAGAACAATCAAAATAAAATAAAATAAAATACTCTAATAGTGAAATAGTTTTCATTTTACAGAGCATAGCCACTACTGCTTTTGTTGTTGTTTTTTCCCTTTGACTCTGTTCATACTTTTCATGCACATAGCTCATTTTTATCCCTGGTATTTACACTATATACAAACAATACAACCGTACTTCATAGGCATTCAAACAAAACTATACAAATATTCTGTTTTTGTCTCGTACCTGTTTTTGACCCATTTTTAATGAATAAAATAATATATTTCTAAAATACAATCCCTTTTGGGTAAATGTTTTTCCTACGTACTTTCAGCCTTCTTTATATACACAAATCGCTCAATTGTCAAAAATATGGATTTGTCAAATCCCTATTTTGGGACAGGCTTAGGGACCCCTCAAAGAATCTCTAAGACATCAAGGCAATGTATGTGATCTTCCCCTCAAAAGCCCTCACAGGCTCCGAAGTTCGTTAAAAAAGAACAGTAACAACCTGCATGACCATAACCATTACAACATAAAATAGGCAAATTCTTTTCTCTTGTTAGGTTTCAGTGGAGCAAACTATTGAACAAAATGGATGATATGGGGAAAGCTTCAATACTGAGATGGTAGAACAATGAATGTGTGATCCACTAAGGTGGTAAAAAAAAGAAAATAACAGGAAAGACTGAAAGACTGGACCATAAGCACACAAGCACTTTTCTTGTACAAGAATTCATGCATTTTTTCTTGGTAGGATTCAACAGCATAGAGTCTGAAGATATAGATCATCAACATATTGGACATAGTGGATCAAATACATTGGACAGTATGGAAAAAATTTAATAAAGTGACAATATATTCCATAAAGCATAGAACTTCTTTTTAAAAAATGGTGAAACAAACATTTTATCCCCCACCTGCATCTGCATGTTAAAACCCCAGACTACATTCATTTGTAGCTCCACCCATGTGGGCAGACTAGTGGGGTAGAGCACAGTGGGACAGGAGGACCTGTGGTGCTAAATTGAATATTGTATCATCTACAGCAGTGGAGAGACGTTGGCGTAATATATCTGGTTAAAAAAATCCGTCTTCAAATGAATTGACTGGTCATTTAAAAAATATGAAATACAATTAGAGCCCAGAGTGTTTCCGCATGACCTGTCTCCTCTCTCCTCTGGGATCGTCTGCAGCAGCTGTGATTTTACGTCTCTATGGGTCCTCACGTTAGACAGACCTCCTCAGACATGTCCAGGGCTTGCTTCCTTACCTCTTCATATCCAAAAATGACAAAGCGATCCACGAAAAAGTGCAAAAAATGCCACAAAGCAAATGTTCTGCAGAGTTTATAATCCCGTTGAAGTTGCCACTCTCTGACCAAAATCAGGTCAGTGGAAAGAAAAGATATGTGAAAAAATGCTGTCGTACATGTAATAATAGTAACACTGCAGAAGATGTAATAATTGCAGTGCTTGCATCAATGTTTTTTTTTCCATTTCTCTTGTAAAATGTTTTGGGTACAAACGAAAAAGAAAAGAGGACTCAGGAGAGTGATGTCACATCGCGAGGGGGCTCCTCTGAGGGGTCTTATGTTCCCTGGCCCTTTTCAATTCTTTCACCCTGAAACACAGACAGAAACACGTGTCACTGAATACAACAGCTAGAACCTGAGAAACAAACAGGGTCAAGATACAGACAAGCCGAACAGTGACATCACAACAGAAGTAAGTCAGTCCAGATCAACAGGAAGTACAGCTGGTCTGTGAAAGGAAGCGTTGGTCAGGAATGAGCTGGACCTGGACTGGAAAATTACAACATGGACCATTGCTATACCAATTTATTAGACCTAAAACTAAATGCAACTTTGTAATATTATCTCCTTATAACCACACTATTTCCATTGCTATGTATAAGCTGAATTTTAAAAAGATTGTATTACCATGATATTATCTACATATTACCAATTTACTACCACACTAATGTCATGTTGTTACTGTAAAATGATATAGTGCAAAATGTTTTTCAATGTTTTCAATATTTTTAGTGTGCTGTCCTTGTATGGAGAACATTTTTAAATCTTGTTAGTCTGTGATCCACTTTATCCAGGGAATGTTGATGGTCAAAGTAGAGGCCAATTTCTCTTATGAGCTCAAAAAAGAAATAATAAGTCTTTCCAAATAAGTCTATTCTGAGAGGACTGATAAAAAAAAGCAACAGATTTTCAGATATATATTCAGATATATTTTTGACATTGTCTGGCAGCTGGTGTAGGTTCATGGAAAAGACCTGTGTGTGTGTGTTAAGTGTAAAAGCATGTGACTCTACTCTAAAAACTTATTTATAAAAGAGAGGCAGACAAGCTACAGTAGATATATGGTGTGTACATGGGTTTGTGTGTGATGCATCTTCTCATGCTGAGCTGATGTTCGACCTGGAGTAAGAATCCATTAGTTTCATGGGGCTAAAGGAACCTATTGTTTGTTTTTTCCCCTTGCTGTGACCTATATGCAATTACAGCTTTCTAACCTATTATAAAACTGTAGCATGCGGGCGTGCAATAGAGGTGGTACTTCAAGAATCTCACCTCCTCTAAAAACATGGTACCCTGATTTAGGACAGTATTACGCGGATTAAGAACATGTAAACATGAATCTCAGTGGCAAAAGAAAGTCAAAGATTTTTAATAATAATCAAATGCTCACACTTTAGCACATGCTAGATATAACTGTAGCGATATTCCATTCAGCTGTTTCTTATTGTGCTCTGTTTATTGTATGTTTTGACAAACCAACGGGCATATTATATTCAACAGTTTGACACAACTTTGGTGAAGGGACGTTAGAGGTGATAGAATCTTCCCTCAGTCAGTTGAGTGGCTAGAGACAGGACACAAAGCCAGTCAGACGGACAGACAACTACTTGAGAAACAGCAGGCCCATAGCATGCCTAACGTTAGAAGAGCAAGGCCCATAGTTGTCACCACTTGACATGCAGCAGAATAAAACACGATGGAGAAAAAGCCTCCCTTTCTCTCAAACTGGCTATGTGCAGAACCACACAAAACCAAAAGAACAAAAACAAAACAAACAAACAAAAAAAACCAACTTAAAATCAAGAACAAAAAGTTCCAAGGAGAAAAGTACAGAGATAAAGAGTGAGAGAAGTGCCTGTTAAGAGTTGCAAATACATTGTCATTCATAAGCATTTAGTTAGTTTGAAATTGTTGAAATAAATTTTGCTCTAAAACTGAGCTTCTCAGTCCACCTGTGGCTCCAGTTGGCAGCCTTCATGCAAGCAGGCATCAAGCAACAGTGATGGAGAAGGAGGCAGGTTGGGTGGAGGGGTGAGAGAGAGGGAGGGAGGGAGAGCGAGAGGGTGTGAGTGAGTAAGGAAAGGAGGGAAAGAATGCAAAGTCTAAGGAGAAACTGTATTGTTAGAGTGAAAGGGAGAGACAGAGCAGGAGATAAGAGGGAGACAGATGCAAACAAAATAAGAAGGGGGGGTGAGGGGGTAAGAGGGTGAGAGAGAGAGAGAGAGAGAGAGAGAGAGAGGCACGAACTGAGTTGCTGAGGCTGCACTCACCCGCTTGAACAGTCTATGGTCCATCAAGGGGCTTGCCATAAACAGCAAAACAATACCAGACAGCTATTAGCACACAGTAGGCACTGTGGAGGAGGGGGCTAGGACAGGTGGGGGCCAAATACAATGAGGGGAGGGAGGTGGGACTTGGGTGTGGGAGACATTTCTAACCACCCAGCTTTCCAACAAAGCTAAAAGCAAATACATCATAAGAGTTAAAAGAATATGTGAACTATGACGTTATGTATGATTATCAGTGGAATATTATTGCTTTAGACCATAAACCAACCACAGATGTTTGGCTATGTTAAAGGTTATGTGTGTGTGTGTTTGTATAAGTGCATTAGTTGTGTGTTAGAGGTTGAGGTCTACCTGTGGCGACAGCGGCGTAGGAACCTCATGATCTTCCTGGCAGCCTGATCCTGCCTCTTTGTGAGCAGACTACCTCTATAAAAACACCAAAGAGGTAAAGCTGTCACACTGTTTGTAGAGTGATAAAAAAAAAAGTGATTAAATACTGGCACATAATCCTGTTAATATGATTTCATTGTTTATCTTTCGAAGAAAACAAGAAAGATTGTACAACAACAGGATGTGCTCTTCTTGAAAAACAAAAACCAGACACTGACTATTCATCATCTCTGCAATCCTCAGGGTTTCCTCTGTAAATGTGTCTATCCATAAATGACTTTAGGCACTGCTTCTCCTTCAAAAACTCCAATAACTTAACTATTCCAATTAATTTTGTAATAACCAGGATGACAAATTGCTACATTGACCTACTGTCTCCAGGAGGATGGGTATATTTCAGTACATGGCCTTGATTTGTGGCAGAGAATCTACCTCAGTTTGTGCTGCACCAGAGCAGCAGCTGCCCCGCGATGGTGGGGCTTCAGCCTCCCGAACTCCTTGTAGCTGCGGTAGTATTGCTGAATCAGCACAGCAGCCCTCCTGCTCTGCTGGAACTTCTTCTGCTCATGATAGCTGCGAAATTTACTCTGGATAAGGATGGCGGCCTGCGTCATCTTCTTATAAAGTGCATACTGTTGAAAAAAACAAAACAAAACAGTGTGTTGTTCTTTGCTCTGAATAACGTAAAAGAGATCATGTAGAAGACCACACTCTTAATGTATGGGAATGAATTCAGCAGCCTGTAGTAAAATAGCTTTACCTTCAAGGCTATCCATGTTAGCTTGCAAACAGAACAAGGCAAAGATTATGGATGATGCACATGCTCAACTATTCATCAAAACTCACTTTCAAAAAATGCAGAACAAAAACTTTATTATTTGGGGTGGGTCAATACCATGTCTGCGTGATGTAAATTTTATCGACCCATTTACGTGGTGGCCTGCGCAGGCCCTTAGTGGGGCAAGTCCATAGAGATCGTACACACTGACTGCACATGCTCCCTACATCACAACACTTCTCTCTCTTTGGTCAAAATAGACAACTAAGTAGATGCTAACCATGGAAGATTCCTTGAGGTTATCTGAGGAGTCTGCTGGCTCCCACACATGTACAATTCAGTGCTCAATGAATACATACAAGGACGCATGTGTGGAAAGCTAGACTGATACAAACCCCTGTTAAAGTATAAACAGAACCACAGGCACGTGGAAAAGTGAGGTAATGTTTTCAGTAAACTTGTCTTGTCTTTGGTTTGCTACAACAAAGAATGTGTTTCATTAAAATTGGTAAGTGGAAGAACTTTTATATCCTTGTCTGAGGCCCACTAGTAGGTAACAGCCCACACTTTGGGAAGCACTGCTGTACAGTATTGATCTCTCTCCTTTTTAATGAATTAATTCCATATCAGGGAAAACTTCAACACTTTTCAGTGCTTACCTGTTTGTACTTCTTGTAACAACGTTGAATAACAGCAGCAGCTACTTCCTGTTGCTCTCGGAGCGGCCGTCCCTGTTGGAGAGTAGAGTGGAATAGGTCAGAGTAGAACCTGAATTTTGTCTCAATGGACATCAGTTGCTCTGTCAAGACTCGCTGAGGTCTCCTGGTGGCTGGAAAATGAATGACCACCCTGGAATGATTCCAAGCCTGGTGGTCTTGCCCCATGTGGGAAGTGGATGGGGGAGAGGTAAGCTGTGGGGTGACAAAGAGCCAAGGATCTAACTCAGTGTCAGATGGCACAATTAAGGACTGTAAACAACAGTGAAAAGTTTGTCATATGAAAAAGCATGTAATTTGGGGGGCTAGCAAGTATAGGAATGAGATCGGGCAAGAGGGAAAAGATTGGTGAGTGGACACTATAAAAACAGGCAGTAGCAGGCTCCAAACATGAGAGTAAGAGAGAAAGTCACAAAAGAGACAAAGAGAGGAGAACATAAACTTAATTATGTCTATTTGGAGCGGGGACACACGGGGAGAATGCATCGTTCCTCTAAGCAAGGCCATGCTCTGCTCAAGCCACCTTCCCATGCTGAAACCACAGGGACATATTTGTATTTTTTTGTTTATGTTGTCATGTGTATATGAACAGAGAAACAGAAAATGAGACATAAGTAGAGACAGGAGAGTGTGAATAATATTAAGCATGACCAGAAAAAAGTATATCACCATATGTTGATGAACCATATTGCAACCATGAACTTTAGTGCTTAAAACAGAGCTCCATACCCTGGAACCACACAAAAGCAAACCCTTCAACCCCAAAAACAAAACCACACATTTACTCCAGTCCAAAAAGTACAGTCCTGCCACTGTGGGTCGCAGTACATACAGCATATAGCACCTGAGCCCCAGGCCTGTACCTTGTACTTGCGAAAGGCAGTTTGGACGAGGCGGGCAGCCTCATACAGCTCTCTCTGCTCTGGATCTGAAAGAGTCAGCTGGGCCAGGTCTCGTTCCACTTTGCTGTTGGAGGCATTGATGAACTCACTCCAGTCGGCTGGGGATGGAAGTGTGGACCGCTCCAGGGAGCCCTCTCTCAGCGGTGACCCTCCCGGGCTGAGGCTGGGATTGGACGAGGGTGTCAGTGGTTCATTATAAAGAGATCTGAGGACAGAAGATGAGAGACACTTTCTTCAGACCTCTTGATGATGTAGGAACTCTGATAATTCAAGCTTACAATAAACCTGCTTACTTAATGCTTAAAGTCTTTGCACATGAGAAGCTTTTTTTTCTGGAATTTATTCACACAATAATAGTATTTTTCAAGCCTGTGTCCAGTGAATGCTTATTTCACATCAGTGACAGCATTTTAGTGAGCAATACTAAAGCTTTTATTTTACGAGCCGGGGTCCATTAATCAAAATTTTGCTTCTGACTTGTACATCTAACCAATTGGAATGTGTGTTTTTAACAATGCAACATTAAAAATATTGAAATACGCAAATGTACTGAGCTGCGACTGTTAATAAACAGGAGTATCCTCAGTTCTTCAATATCCTAAGGTTCAGCCTGAAGAAATGTTTCTTCAAGTGGCGCAGTTTTTTTTCCTGGTCCATTTATTTGCTTCATCATGTCTGCATTAAAAGTCACCTCCAAATTATTTGCAATTTTATTCTGTTTACTCAAATCATTGCTCATATGCACAGGCCTTTACCCTTCACTCTTGGGCAACCTACTGTATGTGCTGCAAACATAAATGCTTTCTTTTCACTCCCCACTCATTTTAAATGTCCGTAGTATCCTTACCAAAATCATAGAGAAAAAAAGATAAAATCCCTCTGCAGTGAGCAGGACACATATACTGTTCACGCACCCACATGGTGGCTAATGAAATATGCATATAGTCCTTTCCCTGCCTGATGGTACGCTTTACCGCAAGTGTATGATGCTCGGCAGCTGTTCCACATCTCCCAAGTAGTTGGCCAACCAGTTCATGGTGTTGCTGACCCCTGATGTGTCTAAAGGAGCAGAGTCTGCAGCGGTGAAGTTCTCCCTCTTGATTCTCTCTGGTGTTGCTTCAATGATGTGCTCTGCCAGAGTCATCATGTTTACCTGTTTTGTTTTTATTCAAGGCAAGAGAAAAGGATTCACTTAGTAAAAGGTTAGCCTTGTATACAGTCACAGAGCAGATCAAAAGGACCAAATGGTCTAATTAGAGCGCAAACATCCAGGTTTAGTGACTGCTTTTAGCCATTTTACTATATGACAAAAATGTGGGATCTAATGTTAATGTAGAGGGTATTAATACTGGGAATGACAATGTTTGAGGCAAAAAGCCTCAATTCACCACTTAATCTGCTGAAGGAGTAGCTACACTGAGATGGATGGCTGGATTGACTATGGAAAAGGATCGAGAGAGTGTATTATTCTGTCATGGTTATTAATTAAGTGTCACAATGACTGGCTGGTGCATATCGCCTACCCAATGAAGAAGGCGGATATGAGGGAAGTTGCTGCTGTGTCCAATTTAAATGTCATCTCATCATGCACTGGTGACTGAGTAGCTCTTACACATGCCACTTCAAAAAGTGGTACAACAAAAATCCACTCCATATCCTGCCTCTAATACTACATATATTTTAAAGGCAAATATTAATATATGCATTTGAATGTCAATCATTTTCCCTTTTTAACTAACTTTCACAACAGTGCTTTAAATTACGACCACTTTTCTTCTCGAATTTTTGGTCCTAACCACTGCAAAGCTGACATTTCTGCTGCAGTATTGTGTGGCACACAAGATCTGTGATGCAGTCATTTGCATCAATAGCAAAATGCTTTTGGACGAAATCAATCATTTGGCAGTGCCAGTGCCAGATTCTACACATTAAGCTGACTATTTAGCAGATTAATTTTTTAAAAAAAATGGGGGGGCATTTTTTTAATTACCTGCAGGTCATCCATCTGTGTGAGACAGTCCTGGTTCTCCAGATCCTCCCGATAGGATAGTAGTTCAGCATCGGACATTTCTCTGTCTGCCATTACAAGCATGCCTAGCTGTTCCCGCTGGCGTAACCGGTTGACCAGTTTCTCCTTCCCCAGACTGCTGCCTCCACTGACCCCCATTGCCTTCCTTCCTAAGCCACTGTTGGGGAAACTGTCTCTCGAGGTCCATCTGACTGTCCCTGTGCAGCCTCCTGTAGACAGGCCCTTTTCTGAGCTCAAGCCTTCTGAAGACAGGCTCTTGGGGCTGGAGGACAACTTGTGCAGCTGTTGCTGTTCCAGGCTCAGAGGAGCAGACATGGCCTTGTCTGGCCTTGTCTGAGAGAGTTCTGGGTTGGGTTTATGTTTTTTCGCTAGAGGGAGGTCTCTTTGGCCCTCACTGCTGTAGTAGTTGGAGGGTTCTGATCTGGGCCTTCTTAAGTCTGCAGTAAACAAAACATGTAAAGATTAGCTGTATAATACACCACTGGTAATATAAGGGGCCATTCACGTGAAGCTTCTTTTGTACTAATATTTGATTTTGAATAGAGATTTTGAATAGAGAAGCTCATATTTTGACGCGTTCTCTGTCCACTATAAAATAATTAATGAAACTCCCTCACCCAGACGAATCTCCGAGTCAGGGAGCTGCTGTGAGGGATATGCTGTGCAGATAATTTATTGTTCTGATTTTTGTTAGCTCAAGTGCCTTGGACAAAAACACTTCTGGCTTCTTTTGCACATTCTTAATCTGCTGCATGTGAACAACCCCTAAGTCTTTGTTTGTCAGACACTGAGAGAAGGGATTTACTTAGTGACTGTGTAAAAAGTGTAAAAAAAAAGAACTCTGCTGACCTGGATTGAGGCTGGTGCTGGATGTGGTGGTTGTGGTGGTAGGACCTCCACCTTTCTTGCTGCTGGGTGCCACTACACTGTCGTTTGCCCAGCTGACCATCCAGCTGTCTGTGGTGGGGGCATCTGGGCCCGGGGAGAAAGACATGCGAGTCGAGGGTGGTAGAGGGGCTTGTGCCTGCTGCTCTTCCCTCTGTAGCTGCTCCAGACATTCAGCCAATTTTGTATGACCACGAGAGCGGGCTATTGAGAGAGGTAAGCGGCCCAGAGAATCTGGGATAGCTAGGGCACGTCTGTCCCATTTGTATAATACCACTGCTGCCTCCAGGTGACCCAGTGCACATGCCCACATCTGAATGAAAAATGATATAAAAAGGCAGACAAATTGGTTTAGATTATTAAACTACTTAGCGTGAATTAACAAATCTATGCTAACTATAGTTTCCATCAGAAGAAATGACACAAATTGGGATGTTCTGTTGCTCACACTGTTTAACAAGATGTTAACTTCAGCTCTCTTACCAGAGGTGTGCAGGAGAAGTGATCCACATTTAGAGGGTCCACTTCTAACTCCAAATCAATACTATCAGCATGCTTAGTGCTGTATTGAAGAGAGAGGATAAGAAATCTGCAACTCATTGCTATTTGGTGTGGTACACAACAATTACAAACCAAAGCACCATTATAGAGTGATTGTTCTCACCGCCACTTGATGAGTGTCTGAATAAGTGTGGCGTAACCCTGGCCTGCGGCCAGGTGAAGAAGTGTCATGCCTCTGAAGGTCTTGGAGTGGATTAAATGTTTGGACTTGGCCCAGCAAGCTCTGCTCATCATCTTCTCACAGACCACCACGACCCGGCTCTCAAAGGAGCTGCCAGCTTGCATCTGGCCAGATACACACTAACATACACAACAGAGCAAATCATTACTCACTCTCTCTCTCTCTCTGTATATATATATGTTATATATATAACAGATTTTCCAATCACCCAATAACATGCTTGCAGTGTATTGTCACATGTATAATGTTTGCCTTAATGCATGAGAAGCACAGCATAAAGTGACATTTTACCTGTGACTGACTGTTGTTGCCTCCCCCTCCACCTCCCCCAGCCCCCCCTGTCCCTCCGCCAGCTCCGCCACTCCCTGCACCGCTCGGCTGCTGGTGACTGGCCATCTCCGCCATCCTCCTCTCCATCTGCTCCAAGCGCTCCAGGATAGACATTCTGAACTGGTTATCTGGGCAAACAATGGGACACAGAATAGAAACATGTCAGCACAGACATAGCAAAAAAAAAAAAAAAAAATTTGTGTTTTCTGTTACCAGCACAAACAACCCTCCTGGAAAGACAAAATTATCACACAGTATGCACCATACATTGCTTTGAGCAGCATTAAGATTGTCACAATGAATTGGGGCTTAAAATCATAAGACATTCAACACTTTCACAAATGCATTTGAATTTAATTACCTTTTTTTTTTCACTATAAGACACAGAAAAACCTTGATTATCATTATTAATCTCTCTCCAGACTGTGAGTGAAAAACAACATCAATCATTAACTTCATCAAAAACAATTGACTTTCCTATAATAATATTTAAGGCCCATCAATCTTCTGCTAATGGCTCCCATCACTAAACTCCTGCTGCCATCTTTTCCTATACCACTCAAGCATGGCCACAGCATGCTAAAACAGGTTGAATGATTGGGCAATGAGTGGGGACATGTTAAATGTGTCCACCCCTTCACATAGGGTTTCAGACACACTCTGGGGGAGTGTGCAGCTCTCCAGCTGATTAAGTACAGCATGTTATGGCCAAAGAGTCCCAGCCCACCCTAGTTTCATGAGGCTGTATGGAAGGTGGATCACAAAGCTGACAGTACTGAATCAATCACATATTGCACCTTTCCAGAGTCCTTGAATCCATAGCCTTTCTATACATCAAGATTGATGGAGGTGCATGGGATGTGTTTACTTGCCATCCTGGTGGCAGCTCCTTTGTTTTACCTCATGTCAAAGTAGTTAAATGTGTTGACTCTCATTAACTTTTAAGCCCACAACAAGAAAAGCGGTTCTATGAGGCAGAAATATGGAACATGCTGTATAATTTAAGACCAAAGTGAGCAGAGGCCAGACAAAATTTGACTTCTTAAGACTAAACATGTACAGTACATATAGAGTAAGGGTGAAAAAATTACAAGACAGGGTTGGATTTTCACATAAAATGTTTTTGATTTGATCGCATTAAAAAGTCCAAGTGCTTATCCTCTCATCCATGCTGCAATACAGTATGTTTGCAAAAGATGACAAGATCTAAGATCCAAGGCTCACGTGGACGGTTAGGACCCCAGCAACAAACGTTTACTTGTAGAGCATGTACTGTATGTATGTGATATGAGCGACACACACTCACATACGACTTACAGTATGTTACAGTATGTACATGTCGTGAAATGGAATGGGCACTGAGAGACCACTGCAGCAGGGAGTATAGAAGACTGCATTAGCATTCCCCATTTAGCCACTATGAGGCCGTTTCTGTGGCAACCTGCTGCCGAGCAGTAACTAGGCGACAGGAACATGGCTGTGTGTGTATGGTCTGCCAGCTTGCTATTGGCTTATTGATGAAGGGGAGGAGCAGGACTCAATACACCAGAAAAAAAAAAAAAAAAAAAGATGAGAGAAAAGCAAACAATGAAAAAATAGAGTCTATAAATCTTCTTTGCTGTGCCTTTGTGTAGTTTGCCAACTCTCCTTTCTCAGTGTTGATGCCGTAGGTAGGGACCTAATGACTCTAAGTGGGGAGCCTTCGCAGCATGACCTGGTGACATTTGCGCTTTACGGTATCTTGGCAGTCGTAGCTCAGGGCTCCATGGAGAGCTAATGTCACAGTCAAACCTCCTATAAGCTGCTGTAAAAGAGGTCAAGTGACTGCTATCATTGGATAGAAAACATTATGTCACTGGCTGGCAAATTATTGCTTTCAGTGACAAAATGCTGCACAGTGAATAATGGACTCTAAGGACAACACTGAGGGCTCTGCCTTCGATCCCTCTGTGTGCTAAAGACTGCGTGAGTGATCATGCTGTCAGATCTGCAGAGCGCTCAAACATCTGAGCAGGTCAATTGCCAAGATTCTTCCTATGTGGGAGACCATATTCAGACAAGTGAGGTGAAGAGTTGAGAGCTTGTTCCAGACTGAGTGCTTGTGTCAGGAGGGGAGTAAGAGGGTAGAGACAGGATGCAAAGCTACAACCTGCCTTGGCACAGGGCTGTGCTCATCCTATCCCCCTGGCTTACAGGTGGGGAAAGAGGTAGACAGAGAGATGAAGAGAGGGAGAGGGGCTAGTTAGCAGCAGGCTGACATGTCTTTGTTCAGACCCAGTGCTGCAGTGTGCTGCAGTGCAGATGATGTCATCTCCACCTGCTGCCTGCTGCTCCAAATGCGATGCACGTCCACTGCAGAGGGAGGATGGGGGTAGAGATGAGTGGGAGGAGAGAGGGAAGAAATGGGGAAGGTGAGCAGCCAAACAGAACTGTAACAACAGAGTGACGTTGTTTACGCCCTCCCACTTTCTGGTTTACTCCCTTGTGACAGTGTGTGGCAGACGTGGCCACGCTCACACATACATTCATTTTAGACACTGACATGCTTTTTTTTTTTCTTACTGGGAAAGGTGATCAGTCAACATTAGTGTAAAATTACAACCGCATTACAAAAAATGCCTTCCAAAACCTGGCTAAGTTTCTGTAGCTGATACCTTGCATGCGGAGATTTGTTATACATCTTCCTCATGCTTCTAGTGCTGTAGTACCCTGTAGGAGTTGGAACCGCGCTAAATTTCCTTACCCCAACATGCATATTAAAAATGCCAACTGTTATCAACCGGATAATATCAATTGATAGACCAGCTAATATATTAGAGAGTGAAGTTTTTTCCCTTGTACAGTTGTACATACATAGTCAATAACAAAGTGCTAATTGTCTCTTCTTACCTTTAGGTTGAAAAGTCTGCACAGGATGGGAAAATGTCACATTTGTAAGTGTTTTAAACAAGCAAATGTTTTCTTGGCACCAAGAATGTGGAAAAAAATAAATGTAACACATTTTGAACCTTTATGGCAGAACAGCACTCGTTACAGTAAATTTCTAGTGCAGTCATCTTGAAACCCACCGGACACTTAGTATGTTTCAATGCACAGTAAAGTTGAGCTTGACTACCCCATTTGCTCGGACTTCTGTCCTTGTCAAAGTTATACATGCTTTGTATACTTTGTTTTTGTTGCTCCTATCGTTTTCTGTGTATCGGCTCCTTCTTTTATTGTCGGGTCAAAGCCCGGGAGTGAGAACTGTGGTGCAAGCACACAGCGTCTATGCCAACTTGTGTCTGGCTGAACATATACATGTAGTGGTAATTTAAATCCCAGTCACACTATCTGGATATGTGAAGTCTGAGAAATGCCATTTTTTTCATTTCATAAAAGTCCACTTTTAGTTGGAGTAACACAATTAATGAGATTTTATTTTTAACGTAACGTAAACATACTGACTGGCCTGTGGCAAGAAGCTGGGTCCCAGTGGCAAAGACACATGTCTAGTCAGGGAAGTCACTTTAACACATAGGTAACAGCAGGCATACTGTAACATACTTTCTGGATAAAAAAAAAAATAGTGGCTCATATTTGCTGAGTCAGGAGTGCAAGGACATAAGTGTCCTCCAAGAGAATCAGAGAGTACAGGACCTGCAAAGTGTGCACTGGGTTTCAAACCCACAAAGTCACAGCCTTGCCTCCCGCCCCCTGTAATCTGTCTCATCTCTGGGACATGGCAGCAGCTCTTCATTAAACAGGTTGACATACAGATGGATAACGGAGGGAAGAACAGGGTAGTTTATTGACATGTAGTGGAGCGCAGCAGGTGTGAGAACACACTGAAGGGAGGAAGAAGACAGCAGGAGAGATTACAGATAAGGATGGGACAAAGATGGGAAGGATGAAGGAGATGGGGAGGGAAAAGGGCCACAGAGACAGAGAGAGATAAACTAAGGTAGAAGTTGGTTGGGTCAGCTTATCAGGCAGCAAAAGGCAAGAATGATGGTAAGAGAGTTCTTAGTGGTGCTGCATTATCTTGGAAACATGTGGGTGTTGGTTCTTACAACAACTTATTTTGCTCCTTAGACCAGTAAGATACAAGCTCAAGTTTGTTGTGCACAACATCATAACATAGCAGCAGTCAGGGACCTGGATAAACTGGTTATCCAAAAGTCACAATTGCGTTAAACGTATTGAGGGCTTTTTTTTTTTTTGGCAATATTTTTGCAATTCCAAAACCCTTGGTAAGCATGCGCACTGCAGATACTCATAATACAGTGAACTTTTGACAGAGACTGGGAGGACATCTTTACTCGTCAACTGTGACACTCTGATTGTGTTCATGGCAATTAATCTAGAGCTGCATTTCGTTATCTCGCTGAGGCAGTCAATTTTTTACATGTAACCCAGAAGAGAGTCCAAAGGAGAACTTTCATATAGGTTCATGTGTGAGCTGACTGAAAGTGGTTGGTATTTGTGACAAAGCAGAAGAAAGGCCCAGGCCATCTGATAGCAGCTCTCCCAGCTGGAATACATGTGATTGACATTATGGAATAACTGGCTGTGGTTTTGCTGGCATCTTTTATTATTTTAATGTTGAGCAGAGTGAAATTATAACATTATATATTAATTAATTAAATTAATTGTACTATATTAACACTCTGCACATCATCATATGTGAGAGACATTTTATTCTTAAGGATCCATTGTTATGGCATCATTCTAGCCATTAATCCACCCAATCTGTTATACTCATTATCCTGCTCATGGATGTGGAGGTGGGGTGAGAGGCAGGCTACACCCTGGGCCATTTGTCAATCCATTATAAGCCTAAAGTCCAGGAGACACCACCCCAGCAGTTAGCTGTTGATGACCATCTATGCAGCCCCATCAGCCATTTGCTGTGTTGAACTCAATGTTTCAAAGCCAAACACAAGTAGCTCATATACATATACTTCCAAACTTCCTCCTACCTCATTTGATTTGGACATTTACATTAAACCAATAAGCCTTTGGACTGTCAGGTAAAACTTTTCAATCTATAGGAAACTGCTCAGACACTGGATGAACATCCAAACAATCAAGAAAAATGAATTAAAAGTGCACCAAAAACTCATATAAATGTAGTTTTGTCATTTGCCAAAGAAGTGATTGCTCTTTGACAGCAAGTTCAGAAGCAGCTGAAGCAATGAAGCAGTAGGCGGGCGTGGACACTGGGCTGATGCATGACTGGAGGATCTGTTGACTGACAGTGTTGTAGAAATATACACCAGAGTCTTTTCTGTCTCAGTCCCAAGTGGAGTTTGCACTCACTTGGAAGTCTCAGCAATATAGCCCATTAATGCTTGTACATATTATACACTGGAAATAAAAACACTATTATAGCATTTCCATGTTTTCAGATTTATATAATTATCACATTTCCTGTTCGAGCTCTTCCTTTCTTTATTCAATTTATGTATAAATAACTGGACTTGAAATGAGCTTCCCCTCCAGACCACCACAGAAAAATAACATGAAACATTTTGTATAACTTTCATGTAATTTATTACAATACTTTCCATTAGGGGAGTAAATATTAACAATGCATATTCTGTTGTAAAGTAAAAGATACAATACACAGATCACTGCACTGGTTGGTGAACAACTGTGCAATGAGCCAGTGTTTTACTGTTATGAATTGGTTTAATGAACTTGCTATGCTGTTACTTCCCAATTGCATCAATTCAAACTTTTGTATATGACTCTCAGTAGTCTAATTATGCTTGTGAGCAACTCTCACAAGCAAAAATGTAAACAAATAAATAAAAAGATTTCTTGATTAAATATCTGTTTGGAGGTATAATTTGTAATTGAAAATGAATATGTACATTTCTTCCCTGAATCGTACCATTGCCAATGTATCTAGATACTTATCAAATTGTCCTCTATGGAAGAGACCATTAGTAAATACGTTCTGTCAGACTATTCTGAGTCTCAACTGTTTCCACACAAAATAATTTACTCTCAACTATACAGTATACTAAAGTTTAATAACTGCAAACAAAGGTCACCGAGCTTTAATGATACTCTTCTGTTCAGCCACAAAGGTGAGCTCTTAACCCGCTGGCATTTACTCAGCTATTTAGGTCAATATGAGTATAGTCTGAGCACTGAATGGATACAGTGTGTCACATTGACAGTAAAATGCCAAGAGTGCACACTGTAGGGATTTACTGTCATCTGCTATCACACTAATAGAGTGAATCTGTATTGGCTTTTTCCTCTTAGAGAGTAGAGCAGCTTGATTTTTTTAAAGGGTGATCAATTGATACGGTAACAACAGCATACAATTAGTCTCTCATTTGCATCCACAACTATACACTGTTTGACACATGAGCTGTAGGGCAAGTGCAAAACAGAGATGAGTAGATAAATAATCCAATGAATATGAATCAATCCGATATAAAACACAAAACCCCAAGGAACAGGACGTCTCCAAAGCCTTCCATTAATAGTAGGACAACACAGTTGAACTGAATGCATTCACAAGTATCACAGATTGCTCTCCTTTTTTCCCTCTCTGTCATTTTATTTTATCACAGTAGCCACTTAAAATCACATTTGATTCTTTTGTCACATACTAGAACGCTTCAGAATTCACAGAATACTGTACATCTGAAGACGTCTTAGAGCCACCTGGTTTTGATTGAGATATAAATTGGACTGAGACTATGTATTCTATATTACCACTACCTCTGGCCATCTGCACAGAATTAACAGGGACTGAAGTTGAATTTGATAACCACATTAGCTAACTGACCCACAAATGCAAAGCAACCTAAGATGACACATTCCCTGGATTATATTTATTCACATAGTGTAGATAAATTAGCTGAGCAAACAGAGGGAAAAAAAACAATATCCCCTTACACTTTGTAGCATGAGTCTTGTTAGGACACAGATACACAGCTAAATGCAAATTTCACATCACAGCACTGACATACAGAAAATAATGCTAGCTCATGTAATGCTGCCCTTTCAAAATGAACAATATCTTCATTCAATACATATTTGACATGAACAGCCCTAACCACACATAATGAATTGCACAAAAATCCACTCCCTGAGTATTGTATAAGAACATTTTAGATCAACACATCTTAGTATGTCCACTGACAATATTTCAAACTTTAGGTGGATTGCAAAGTGATGAAATCTAGGGCTGAATAAATAATGAACCATCACTGTGAGGAAAAACAAACAAACAAACAAGAAATCAAGTAACGTACAAGAGAAGTCAATAACCGCCAGGGGTGGGGTGGGGGTGGGGGGGTCTTGATTGAGGTCATTTCACAGGAAAAGTGAACTGGAGCACAGTAAACACCCAGAAATGATGAGCTCGCTCCAATTGACTTATTTTATTAAAAGGTCCCTGTTAGTTTAAAACCTCTTGTCTGGGTTGATACATCACCACCAGGTACAAGCACGACCACATTTGTGCTGCTGTAACTGAATTACTACTGCTTATTATGCTCTAGTTATTTATATTACAGGTACAGCTACACAAAAAAGGTTGTCACATTAAATATTTTTCCACATTATTACTAAGTACACAACATCTGCTGCTATAATGTAAGTTGTTTTACTGGTAAATGCGTTATTATACATATAGCATACAAAAGTAAAGCTACAGAAATGCAAAGATTGAATTGACCCAGGAGGAACATCTGTTTGCAGAGTCTCCCTGCATTTACTTCCACATTACTTACAAAAACATACTAGTGTACACATCTGTATACTAAAGGCTACACAAATTTACAGGGATCAGGCAGGTATTTCATTCAGGGCTTCACACAAAGAGACAAAACTATAACCAATGTGAAATGAACAATAATATCAGCACTGCTAACCATGCTGCCTCTGCAGCAAGCACACAGCTATATGCAACAACAAACAATAACACTACTACCAATATAACCATTAACATAGTTTTGTAAAATTCAGCCAAGGCAAAAATTTGTCCACCACAAACCACTTTGCATTAAAGTGCCAACAAAACAGTGTCACTCTGTGTAACTGCAATAAATCCCTATGTGTTAGACTAACAGTATTAAAATTATACGAAAGTCAAAGCAAATCCCTCCAACATCTGCTAAACATATTGCAACTCTGGTTTGTTGCATTGCATTTTACACAGCCCTTCTTGGAAGCTGCAATATGGCCAATGAGACTTCACAGGTGAGCAACAGGTACATAAATGCATATGCACTGCAGTCTCACTTTAAATATTCTGGAAACCTCTACACCAAAGCAACATTTATTATCAAAGGTGAAGTTTCTTTTCGTGTATGTGGAGTACATACAGAGGAGTACTGTAGCAACTTGTAGTTTGTTTAAATGCAACCTAAGTGTTTTATAATCCAAGTCCATGCAGATACGGTCAGCCCCAAATGCAACATGAAACATAACAGCACAGGGACTAGAAACAATGACACAATGGCTCTAAAAATCTGAGCAGCACTTGTGGTTGCTACAACCCTTTAATGCGGTACACATGAGCGACTACAGTACTTTTAAAAACAGCTTACAAGCCTGAGGAGTCACAGTGACCACCACACACACCAAAACTGTCAGGGAAATAGTCGTGAGAACTCACAATGTGAAAACACAATTTCTTGAAAGTGGAAAGCAGACACATGAGAGCATATTGTCCCTAAAAATGAGGAATCAGTTTGCTCTGACAATTCAGTCGTGAGTCAGGAGTTGGCCACTATCAGCGTCAACTCTCCAGTGTTCTGCAATGAGGCAGAGTCACAAGAAACTGGGGGAAGCATGTGGCCAAACATATGTTTTCTTTAGGAACTACAGACAGACACAGCTGGACCATGATGAATTAAAAAACAACAACAACCAGTAAGCATGCAGGGTGTGTGAAGAAACTTCTTACAACAGAATGAACAGAATATTCAAAATAAACAGCCCAAACACAACACACATAGAGCATAGTACAACACAGCACTACATCCATAGGTTGGACTTAACACTTCTAACCTTCTATTTTATTTTCCATTGGAAGATTCCACCCCAAAGAAAAGAAACTGCCTCTTTTGTCTTTTAAGAAATGCAGGTGTCATTCACTGGCATCCTGACCCAGAAGGAGTCCAACCAAAGCTGCATTTCTTTCAAAATGCAGTTTTACTCCCACCGAGGCAAAGGCTACTGCATGGAGTTAAATGACTTAAAATGGATCTGAAAAACTCATAAAAATCCTTGATGTGTAGACAGAATCTCAGTCTCCACAGAGCACTCGTCAACAACGGAACATAACTGAGAGAAGAGAGCGACGCGAGGAGAGAGAGAGAGAGAGAGAGAGAGAGAGAGAGCGCTCAATACTCTTCTTCCTCTCAGAGCCTCCTCCTCTTCACTTGTTTCACCTCACACACAAACACGCACACGCACCCACACTTTCCTTGTGCTTCTACTAGTCGCGGCTACAGCAGCCTGCAGTAAAATGACAAATACCGCTGCTAGGAGACGATGTGCGCACGTGCCGCCGGTAAACAGACGCCCTAATTCCAGTTTGCCTCCTCCTCTTTCTCCTACTCGAGCCGCGGTCTCGCTCCTCAAAGCCCGCTCCTCATCTCACTGTAACTGCTCGTTTTTTGTTCTGTAATGGCTGTTTTTATTGTTATTCAAACAGTTCTTCTCTTCGGGACGAGTGGGGCTCGGTTCACCGGTGCCACCAGTCAGGCGACGACAGGGTTCGCCGAATCCCGGCTCGTGCAACTGAACCTGGTTCTGTTTGCAGTGGTGTGCCGTGTTTAACCAAACACGCCCACCCCTCCGCTCCTGCATTGTTTCTGTACACTTTCGATCTGCTGGTGTCGGAGTCACAACTGTCAATATTACGCTCCCTTTAAACACTAACTGTCAGTAAAAGCCGCCGTGCGGAGCCGCGATTTTGTCCCGGCTCGGGTGGAATTTGAGCTCATGTAAGGGGTGATTGGCGCGGACGGTGAGCGCTGCTGCTCTCTGCAGCTCCGACAAGCTTTTTCTGTCCTGCCCATGGCTCCATATACCTGCAGTGCTGCAGAGAAAAGCGCCCCTTCCCCCACTCTGCATTATGACAAATCAAGGCAGGCAGGCAACTGTGCCATTAGCACATCATAGCACACTGAGTTTACCATGGGAGAACAAACTCACGCAGCTGTAGCTGTACACTTGCATCCCGCTACGAAACTATCTCACGCACGACACGCAGTGTCAGCAGGTGAATGACCGAAAGAAGGGCTTAAGTCCACAGTCGTGGATTTCAGGAGTCATTACCCACTGTGTTCGGGTCGTGCACGACAACGTGCAAACACATCCTGCATTTCATCTGTCAGGACATTTAACATTCACAGACCAAAGTGATTACAGTCTTACAGTCTCACTTGTGTAATAAGTTCTGATGTCTGGACTCAAGGAACCAACAAAAGTGCGCTTGGTGCCAGAGTCGCTGTCCAAACTGCGGTGGTCCTGAAACTGCTGCTAACACACGCGTATTTGCAAAATCCACCTAGAATATCAGGTTTTTGGTATGACTAGCCCTCACCTCTCTCTTACACATGTGCACGGAGAAGCACTCTTATAAAGCCACACTGGCTGTAGAAAGAAGTAACAACAGTCAGCAAGTAATAAAAGTAATTAGTGTAGTAGGGAAAACATCAAATAGCCTTTTTTCCTAACAGTTATTGCAAATGCAGTTTGATTTGCAGTATATTTTTTTGAGTTAAGGTTCAGTACTGTATTCGCCGAGTAAGAGATCATCATCAAAACATTTAGTCTAAATTTTATTGCAAGGACGAGAACTTGTTGATGGGAGATGTTACTTTTTTTAATGTGGAAAGAAGACAGAACAGTCAAATGTGCAGCCTTTGCAATTTGCTAATTTCATTGTTTCAATTTGCAATTTCATTTGGAAAGTGATCATCTGTTCAGTCCATTTTTTGACAGCATGTGTCAGACGGTGTGGATCTCCTTCTCTTATAACTCTTACAGAACAAGTTATTTATCATTAGTCAAATGCAACAGAACTAAATCAAAAGGCTAAACTCAAGCAGAACTTCTGCAAGGTTCCGGATTTTGCACAAGCCAAAACAGTAAGAGATAGCAGAGAAAGGGTTAATATAAGTAAGGTAATAGGGGGGCCGTGTTTTCCCTGAGACAGTCAGCTCCTCCTATACTGGTTCTGTGAATGGGCCAGTGAGGCAGTAGGGTATGAATGGCGGAGTGATCCACTGGTGCTGCTGTGTATGGAGGCAGCCAGCTCTCGATTACTCACTCCCACTCCCTCAAGAGCCGTCTGCAATGCAGCTGTCCTGTGAGCCCATGCTTCACCGTGCCCTACTTTATTCTGTCAATGCTCACGCACTGCAGCAATGCCTCATCAGCAGCGCGCACACACGTGCAGACATACAATTTCTTACTTACTCAATATATTCTGCTGATCGTTCCAACAGCAGTCGCACTCACACATATGAATCCAAACCAAATGGAAATGTGCTAGCCCTGCAGTATATTACTGGATGCACAATACCTCTAAAATGCCAGTAAAGTTGTCATCCTATGAGAGGGTCGCAAATAAAATATTTAAATAATCAAAGTCTTCAAATCTAACATAGCATTTGCATTGCTGCATACTAAATACTGTATATAATCATGGGTGATTGTAACACAGGCAAGATGAGACAATGTGGCTCACTTTCACTGATCTTTAAATAAATGTTTGAGTATGATGCAGTAATTTGCACATCTCTAAACAAGAGGCTGCTAAGTGAAAACGAAAATGTCAAGCTCAACAACATAAACAAGCAGAGCAAATGTAACTAATCTGAAAAACACTCTACTACTAACAGATATAAATATAAAATACACTGTACTTTCATCTACATCTCTGACAGTAAAGATAAAGCTAAAGTTCATCTTAGCAGCAGGGGAAAATATGCTTTTCAACATATCAACAAATTTGTTTTTATAAAACAATGCAGCAATTCACATGAAAAGAAAGAAATCACTCTCTATGTGCTGTGCATACATGTTGCCTGGCGATGAGAGATCTAACCACCACACACAGATTACTTAACAGCATTGTATGAATTTGACAATGGTTTCAACGTCACTTATTTTGTTTATATGTAAGTGATTTATATTCAAGTTATGCACAACTGTTTTAAAGCTAAGGTTCTCACTTACAGTGAGGGAAATATGTTTGAACAGATGTTGGGTTTAAACCCTGATATTTGATGTTTGGTGAAGTAAGAAAATGTACTAAATGCGCTAAAATGAAGAAGAATTAAACCAAAGCAAGGCTCCAGCTGATTTCACCAAGCTGTTAGTTCATGTTGGTAGGCTAGAAAAAGGCTACAAGTCAATCAAAAGAATACAAATCATTTACTAAATTTTTTTTTGAAGCTACAACTCGCGTATCTTCTCCCAGGGCCTTCACAACCATATAAAAATAACACTAAACATTTTGCAACTGCTAAATGTATAAGCACCCTGGTAGCACTCATCGGTAAGTGGAAGGAAAATCACTTTCCCATTAACAGGCCACAAAAGGGAGCTCCTCACAAGATTTCTCACGAGGGAGTAATATCGAGCAGGAGCATATTAACGCCATACTCTCCATCCATTCATATTAGCTCAAACACAAAATCCTCATATTTTTCAATGATTTTAAATGTACAATATACAGTAATCAATTAATATTAATAAATTAATGATTAAATATTGCTGCCCGTGCTTTACTCTTCATCAGCAATATTTATATCCTGTTTCCTAAAGTTATTTGTTGTTAACATGGTCTAGTGGCATATGATGCTGCAAAATGAATATGCCTTGGTTTGGTCTCACTTGTTAGAGATATATTAATCTAAATGTGACTTCCCAGTAAAAGAAAGGTTAAATAAGCATTATTGAGTGGACGAGGAGCAAAATTCAATCGCCATGCTCCAGTTGATGAGGAGTATTCGAGGATGGACAAAGAGCAGTTGATCTAACAATATGGTCAAGTCAAGGACCAGACTAACACCCAGACTAACAGTAAGGAGCTGAAAATCGGGATTCACAAACAGCTTTACTTAAAATGAAAGCTGTATTTCCCAAGTATTATATACAGTACTTTTTGTAAAATATGTGTTTGTCAACACATATTTTACAATATACAATATTATACTATATTAATGTATTGTCTAGAGTTCTTTATCTGTGTGAGTTCCTGGAGTTATACCAATGTAGTGTATGGTCAAACTTCAACATAAATTGCTGCATTGAACAGGAGTTTAATTTGTTAATAATGTTAATATGTACATTATATTTATGTCCCCAATGTATACAATCTCTATAAAGCAATATGGATAAAGGTGGAACTAATTTTTGTAAGTGTACATAGATGAGATGCCAAATGTATTTCAAACAGATTTAAATTAAATGTCAATATCTATGCAGCAATAACAAAATAATAAAAAAAAATAATAATAATTAGTCCATATCACTGCATCACTGCACAAGATATAGAATCAAACTAGAAAAAACTAGAACATGGCTATGGCGACACATAAAAAACCTTGAAAAGTTAAAGAAAGTGAAAATAAATTGAATTATAACCTCATGGTAGAAATAAAGATAAGACTTAATGTTACTGTGTTACTATGTGGTTCCACATAGTGTGTAATAGTGTAAGATAACAATCTGTCACTTTCCAAAGCATTTAATTAGGGTTGCCACACCTTGGACTTTCCAGGTTCCCTAAAATTGAATGTGCTGACACAGTTTAGGATGGGAGGGCAACTTGTAAGAGCTGCTTCGCCTGCTCTTAATTGCTCATCGTTCTGCATGGACTCTCACATGAACTGTGGAGAGAGACAGTGCCCACAACACCACTAGTTCTGCATAGTCCTATATACTTCAAGCAATGCAGGGCACGTGAAACAGTAGGTGGTGTTGTAACAAACAAGGGAGACATTTACCTAAATATCAACTTAACTTCTTGCTTGCACAAAATTCAAGTACTTTCAATGATCTATTTAGGACTATTTTCAAAAACTTTAAAGGGCCTTCATTTTCTTTTCAAATTCACTCTCAAACTCAAGGATTCCAAAGACCTATATATCCTATAGAAAGAGGATTTGTAATGCATGACAATGGAGCAGATCAACAGCAGGAAAAAAATAAAAAACAGGTAAGTTGATGAACCATATATATATATACGTGTAGAAGAATAAACAGAAGACAGGACGAGTCAAGGAAAAGTGTAAAGCTAATGTAAAGCTGAGGAGAGACGTACCATCTAGCGAGAGCCAGTCGTGCTGAGATGATGGCAGTGAAGGAAGAGCGCGGGCCTTGTACTCAAAAACCACAGAGTTGGAGATGATCTGGTTACTGACAGCCACCTGCAGTGTCACCAGGCCGGTGTCATGAGCTGGATGTGGGGGTTAATGAGAATTTAATGAATTTAGTAACAGTAAATGCAAAGTCACCATTACATGGTCAGCTTTCTTAATTGGTATAGTGGCTGGTGTGATTTTCCATGCACAACCATTCTCAGAATAAACACAAATATTATCTAGGGCTTAAGTTACAATATTAGAATCACAAATACAGCTAGGGATTTTATTTCATTTCAATAAGCATATATTTTTACTGTATAAAAAAAATCAATCTGCAAAAGTAAATACTTTTGTTTAAAATACAGCATATGAATCCCTAACACATGGTATCAGCAAAAAGAAGACTATTTAATTAAATATTAGATTTTAGCCAATACTATATGTGATAGATAAAAACATTCAAATATTAAACCTTAAAACTCTAAGTTTAACATGCTGCAGCTTCCTCATTAACTGTCACTGGGTTTCCCCTGGTTTACCTGGGCAGTAGCAGCGCAGCACCCCAGGTTGGATGAGAGAAGCTGGAACTGAGATCTGGTCAAACAAACAGCTGTAGTTTGAGCTGGCCTCTTGCCAGGGCCCAGTGATCAGCACCTTAACTCCACCCTGCAAAAACGGGGCAAACATAAAAAAGAAACAACTCAACATGGATATACTATGCCATCTAGCGTGCAAATATGAAAATAGCACCAGGATGAAGCAAACAGCTGCACTGTGCCGATCTCTGCTGCCATCATGTGGACATCCACATATATTTTACTACACTGAGTTTACTACAACCCGCTGCTACCACCCAGAGGCTGAAGGAGGGAATTGCACTGAGTAGTAACGTCATCTCGCCCTCAGGAATTAGGAAATTATAAATAATTTTGTTTTCCACTAGAGATGTGATGCATACAGTATGTGTGACCCATTGCTCAGTATATTATGAAGAGGAATTCAATGTAAAATATAAAATATATAATGTATATATTTATATAATGCTCTTCATGCTTAGAGGTACTGTATTTGAGCTCATTGATGGCACAAACATACGCACGTGAATAGTGACACCTAGTGGTATGTTGACGTTACAACCAAACAGATCCAGAACTTGTACACAATCCAGAGTTGTGGTAAAATACATGTATTAAAGCACCAGTGTATAGGATTGAGAGAGAAATCCATTGGGAAAAACTTTGATAATTTTAACTAGTCTTTAATGACACTAAAGGCATTATTATGTTTTCATTCATTTAAAATAAACCATTTACTGTAGACTACTGTAGAGTAGAGTAAAAGTTTCACAAAGGATTTTCAATAGCCTGGAATTATATTTTGCACAGCAAAATAAACACTTTCAGCTGTAAAACACGTACATGGGTACAATGAAGTCTCCTGAGCCAAAACCAGATTGAACAAAACCCACAGTGATCTGTTGGGCTGACGATCACTGTGGGCTCTCCTACAAGCATGGAAAGAAAGGGTGATGTGTTTGCGATATACTTACTACATATTTTATACTACCAAAAGATGAAACTTAATCCTACACACTAGGGTGAGCCAGTGCTTGGCCTAATATTTTGAAATATTAAAATTAAGTACTGTATATCTGGCTTTGGTCATAAAGGAAGTTGATGGCACTTTAAATTTTAAATACAATTAGAGCTTGCCATGTATAAAGTACTGCTGCTTGCCATACATAAAGAACTGAGACAGGTAGTTACATCTTAACACATCGAAATTAGATATCTTAAAGTGTAGTATAATCCATCTGTTATGTAGCAATGTATGTATGTATTTTGAAGTCCTCCAAGGTGGACCAGGACACATTCATGTACACACTGCAAAAATTGTGAGCCCATATGTGGCCCAAACCATCTCCAAAAGTGGTCTGAGTAGGTCTCAATGCATTCCAAGCTTATTCACAGTTGTTCTTAGAGCTGTTAAGATGTGTTAATGCAAAGTAAAAGTAAAAACAGAGCTTAGGGGTGGTGTGTGCTTGTGCTTGTGCATGCATGCGAATCAATGTGCTGTGCACAGCTTTGCAATTAAATATACTTTTGCCCACAAATAAATCAAGGACTGCCACAAATAAATCAATACATAGGAAACACTGGGCTACAGTCTTTGATCATCAAAGAGTAGTAAAAAAATATTGATTGACCCTATAATGCAGCAGGTTTTACTGGTGCATTTTTGCTTCTGCAGCCATGCAAATTTTTATTTTGTTTTATTTTTGGGTCTGCATTTTGAATAAACTTCAGTTTTTCCTCCGCCTTGTCATGGCACCTTGTTAAGAAATTCATGGATATTAAGTTTAGATGTCAATTTACCTCATATTTTTTAATTTAAAAAGTAAAAAGATAGATAAATTGTCATCAGACCGGACTGCTCTGGTTCAAAAAAAAGAAATTATAATTAAAAATCTGTTGAATGCACATGACCCTGCAAACAAGATTGTACATACATATTTTCACCAAAAACAGCCCCCAAAAGACTGGATGTAAAAAAAAAAAAAAAAGAGGTACCAAGTCACTCACCTCAGGATAGGACCACTCAGGAGAGTAGTCAGTGACCATGAAGAGCCGACCTGTGGCCTGAAGCATTCCCAGAGCCCCCTGGGCTACAGCTGCAGAGACTACCTCTGCTACATTCATGTAGGACAATGAGCCTGCATCACCTGTGTTTCCTGCTGCGCCAGCCCCTGCACTCAGAGACTGGGGACTGCAGCAGGATTGAAGGCAAAGCTCTGAGCTGCTGTAGCCAGACCCTCGAGCCCCTCCATCTTCCTGGCCTTGCTGTGGGGCCCCCGCAGTAGTGTTCTGACCATCAGAGCTATGGGATGTGACTAACTGGTGAGCATACAAAGCTCCTCCCGCTGACATGGTAGCTCCACTATTGTCCACTGAAATGAAATCATTGATGAGGTCAGAGAACTGGTTTCCAAAAGAGATGTCAAAGTGATCCAGACTGATCTCCATGCCATTGCCCCCTGCTCCTCCATTACTGGCTCCACCACCAAGGCCCTGATGGGTGCTGACAGCATTGTAGAGTCCCTGGACTATACTTGTACCCTGGAGGAGAGGCTGCAGTTGCTGTTGCTGTTGAGAACGGTTGCTGCCATCACCATTGTTGTTTCCATTATGAATTGCAACACCTTCTCCTGCACCTCCATTTGCTCCTACACCACCATCAGATGTCTGTTGTAGGTAGTGCTCTGCACCTCCTCCATCTCCATTCCCTGCCCCACAGCCCTGAATGTGATCTCCTGCTTTCAGTAAATTCTCAGCTCCATTCTCGTTGGCTCCAGTCTGGGCTGAAGTCACACTGCCAGGTTGCTCTAGACTCACGACTTCCTCATGCTCAGTGCCAAGCCCAGGGAAGGTTCCCTGGTACTGGAGGAGCTGGAGAGAACCAGCTGGGCCAGGACCCTCTGTGGGTGAGCCTCCATTGCAGTTGGCCCTGTGCTGGGTCTGGTGGCCCTGGTGATGGTGGTGGAGGTGGCCATTGCTGCCTGGAGAGTCTGTCTTCACAACCTGTAGCCCCATGTAAGCACCAGAGTCATGGGAGTTGTGCTCCATCATATGTGTTTTCTGGCCCATGTTGGGCCTTCCCTGCTGAGCCTGGCCAGTCTGAGAGGCATCCTGGAGGAAGAAGCTGGGTGAACGATTCTGGTGTTGCATGTGAGGACTGGACATGGCTTGACCATAGCTCACTGTGGTTGTGTTGGAAGTATAGTCCTGCTTGGCATCTATGGCACTGAAATCCATCTGCTCCAGGGTGGTACTTGGACTGAGACCCCCACCGGAAGGAACAAGGGAGCCTGCAGGGGTCAGAGTGAGGTTTCCCTGACCTGAACCACCACCAGATGTTACAGAAACCCCACTTCCACAATTTACTACAGTGCCCACTTGGTAGCCACTCTCCTTTGCCAGTTGCTGCTCAAATGATGTGTCTTCGGTTTTGATATTCTTTACCAAAGCTGAACTGAAGGTGTAGCTATTGTCTTGAATGGTAGGGGAGCGGTGAAGACTGCCATTGGTGCTATTGCTGCCACCAGAGGAAGAGGAACTTGAAGAAGAGTTGCTCTCTGTCTTTAGTGCACTGCCTCCATATGTCTGACCCTGTTTAGGGTTGTTCAGGAAGCAGTCAGGATCAAAGTTCATGTTGGTTTCTGGGATCTTGATGGCTCCAGAATCTAGACTGCTGGAGAGCACCAGTTCCTCAGACACACCAGCTGCAGACAACATGGACAGGCCATCTCCTGCTGCGGTTGTCCCAGGTTCCCCTACTCCTCCACTGGGGAAGGCAAACTTGTGACGATCAGAGGTCACAGACAGCACCAGACCCTGTGAGGTGGCATCTGCACCCATCAGGTGAGAGTTGGGACCCCCAGTAGGAGACATGCTATAGACAGGATCTCCTGTTACTTCAGACATAAAGACACTCTGTGACAAGCCAGACATGACAGAGGCCACGTGGCTCATCCCTGTCACCACAGGACTGTCAGCAATATCTGGATCGCTGTTGAGGCCGCTGCTGATGGAAACAGGAGAGTTTTGCGTGGTGTCTGGGACCTCAACCTGGTTGGTGGATGATACCTCTGTGCTGTTCTGGTGCAGCAGGACTGGCTTGTGGACTTTGCCATTGCGTTTCTCCCTGGCACTGCCCCCTCCGCCTCCTCCAGAGCCTTTACCTCCACCATGGACACCATGCTCGGTCTTGCCCTCTGACACATCATTGTTTTGCACCTCAGAGTGGGCACTGCTGTATCCACCTGAGCGGGGGTCCACTTTGGGAGAGATGATGCGGTGTTTGGCGCTGTTGCATTTGTGATGGACACTGCTCCCTGCACCTGTGTGAGGACAAAAGACATTGTAGATTTACATTTAAATCTAAATTCTTCACTTAGATTTAAGTGAAGAGGTTAAAGACAACATTTACAAGTGCTGAAGAATTTGGCAACACAAAGATGGATGATTTATTTTCACATTTGGCAGTTTGTGAAAGACAAACTGACAAACGTCAGACAAACTCTTTGGGGTGATAAAATTAGCCTTTAATTTTAGTGTATGGGATGTATTGCATGGTTTATTAAAAGCAAATGGGGTTATTCCAAAGTAATTTGTTTTATCAGTCACAAAACCACTGTTTGACGTTCTTGTCTTGAGTTACAGCTGAGTGAAATTACACCACTTAAAATATGAGTGACTAGCAAAACATTCAAGGAACAGCTGGACTATTTGAGATATAGCCCAGACACAGTTATCAGTAAAGGAAAAAATAAGAAAAAAGACAATAACCCTAAAACTCAATTTCACTGTAAATCACCCACCAGTAAAAGACCTCAACAAGCGTGTCTGCTCTACCATATATAACAAATAGTATCTTTATGGCCTTTTTGCTTATCTTATTGAATTTTCAAGTTCTCTCTGGAGAACAAACTCCATCCCACTCGCTAGCCCTTACCCAGGGTGCCTGTGCAGAGGCAGTTGTGAGTCCGGGGAGGTGGCTTAGTTTGGTGGCTGTCCAGAATCTGTTGCACTAGCTGCTCCACTGAGAAGCCAGAGCTGCTGTTCCCATTGCTGCAAGTCCACTTGATTCCATGAACTGCCAGGAGAGAGGAGGAGACAGAGACGTCAGCCAGCCCAACAGACCACCAGCCACAACAACCCCCGCGCCCCACCCACTGTCCTCTCTGTCTACCTGCCAGTATGCCAGAATAACAATTAAAAAGAAAAAAAAACATAGTAATGGTTTCCCCATAATGGAAACCACTGGTCAATAGCGCCTGAAGGTCTAAATTATACTGTCGTCTAATTAGTAGAGACATTACCTTTGGTTTCATTTGTGCTATTCTCTATTCCCATGCTCTTTATTTGTCAGCCCTCTCAAATGGCAACTCCGCTACACTCACCAGCATCTTTTATACTTTTCCATGCATGTCTTGTTTCCTTAGTCCAGAACTGAACAGTTGCATTTCTCTCGTCTCACCTCACCTGAAAAGTCAAACCTTGTGTAGTTCATAGTTCATTCTCTATTATGTCTCTTTTCCTCCCATGTGTCAGTGTCTGAATCTGCACTGTGGCCTCCCTACTGCGACTGCTGATGAAGGTGACAGCAATATCAATCCTTCCAACCTCCACCCTTACCCCAAAATATGACTCGGTTCTGACAGTGGAAGCCTGTGGGGAGGAACATCACCTATAGCTGCTGCCACATCGGCTGCTGCAGCAAAGGAAATAGAAGCCGTTCTCCTGTAAAGCTCTACTCCCTGCCTCAGTCACACTCCGCTTGCACCGCCTAATACTTTTTTTTGCTCTACTTGCCTACCAGCCAACTGTTCTGATGAGACAGATAGTGGTTTTAGTGTCTATAAGGTGGTAGGAGACAGCATTGAGTGCCGCAGTACTCAGGCTCTCAACCGGCAAATAAGGTACATTTTCAGAAGTTGAGCATATTTGAACTATCAGACAAAATCAAGTCAGTTTTACCCAAGGTCCTTGCATTTGTTTAAATTTACAAAGGAGAAAGATTCATTTGCAAAGAAAGTGAGGTGAGGAGCATGAAAATTTCTTTTGTGTATGTCTTCTTTGCACATGAGATAAAAGGAGACAGGAACAGCATTGGAGTGTGAGGGTAATGTAGATTAAAGACAGCACTAGTAATGCGGAGTTATAAAAGCTGGGATGACATTGTGAAGATCTAACTTGAAAGCGTTACTTTCAAGACTACAGACTGGTCACCAGCAGATATCAGCAGAGCTTAGATTCATCAGACTAATTTATCCATTAATCTACAGTGAGCAAACTAAAACAAAAAGGCTTGGCAGCAAACATTTATTCTGTTGTTGACATAATTACTTTAGTAATAATTCTGTATACACTCTAGAAATCTTACTTGACAGTGTAGCTTTGTATCATTATTCTCTCCTTGAAATTCAAATAATTAAAATGAGATGATGGTAGTATTACTAATAGTGATAGGGTCACTGGCACAATAATTGCCTGGTAGGCTGCATGACAGAATGGCATCCATTCTATTGATCCGTCTCTCAGAGTGCGATATAGCACTGTCAAAATTTTTAAAATATTAAGTAAAATAAAGTATGTTAATTGCTTTTAAGATTACACACCTATGCTGGACTGTCTGAAATCCATATGGGCTACACGGTTTCCAAAATAAACAAACAAAACCTAATGCCATGCAAAATTGTCATTTAAAAGCAAAAGAGTCGATTAAGAAAGAGATTTTTTTTTTAATGTAGTAATTAATCCACTGTGTTATAAATTCACAAAAACAAGATTAATATTGCATACAGTCAATTTATAACCACTTTAAACACAGCCTGAATTATTTTAAACACATAAATATTAAATATCAAGGTGTTTTACTTTAATTGGCAAGAGTGAGAGCCTATAATGAGACAATTTACATCCACCACGCACTGATGTCCCTTTTTGTCCAAACAGTCTCATGTCTATCCTACACCCTGATCTCTGTCAGAATTGCCACAACCCTCATCATCCAGATGGATGTCACTCCTGGAGACTCCAGGCTGTTGAGGTACAGTTACTGCTGTGTCTGCCTGTCTCTGCCTGTCTCTGCTTGCTTTTCTCATGGAGGGTTATCTTCCAAAGCGGACATGACAGAAGCAGTGCCACTAGGCTTAATCCCAATGGCAGCAACAGCCGAGGCACCAAACAGCAACCCGGGCACATCATCTTCCCGATAAATTCATCCTGTCATGAGTAGCATCACATAGCTCTACCGACAAACACAGTTGATCTGTAGGACACATGCACATCCCATCTGGTTGTCTCTGCACCACTGGGCACTATATGGGACAATGGAGTACAATAGTTTGCATGATGGCTAGTGTTGTCTGTCATGCCTTGGTCTGCTCCTCAGTGGCCTGGAGACAGGCCTTATGTCTGTTGGAGTGTTTGTTAAAGCTGTTCATGGGCTATCTGTCAGCAAGCCAGGGGCATAGCTGGGGAGAGTGCTGCGTGTTTATAGCATTAGACTCAAAGAGTGAATCAAGCTGGCTGCCTTGTCTATAGTGCTGTAGCGTGACTGAGTAGTGATGCCCCTCTCTTACCCCCTATGCACCCCTTTGCTTCTTCTGTTTCTCATCGAACACTGAAGGGTGTTAAGGAGGACAAGGTCAGAAAAGGCCACATTTCACCAAACTGCTATTTAAACTGCTGTGCTTGAGTATCCATGCATGTGAAAGCTTTGTGACTGAGAGCAGAGATTCTGTGTATGTTTTTGTTATAAGAGGAGATAGAATAAGCTCAGCTGATCCATGAAATCTACATTTTCCCTTTGTTGTGTTATTTTTGTGTCATTAGAAGTGTCAAATGGCTTGTCCAGTGAAATATCTTGAGAAGAACAAAAGGGGAGAGCAAGATGGAGGAGGGCAATTAAATTGCAAAAGCTGACACTGTTCTAAAATAAACTAATCTGATGTAAACTAAGCATGCGTTTTCTACCAAAAAAGTCAAGTCAATCAAGAAGGAACCATCATTATAATGAAAAAAAGTTATAAACATACAGCCAAAGATACTATATATGTCCCAGTGTCAAATATCCGTCAAGCAGACTTACAGTAATGGAAAGTGTGATCTTCAACTATATTCAAACAAGTTGGATTTTTGATAATGGGAATAGATAAAGCTGTCATGTTAAGTTATCAATACAACCACTGAGGGCCACTAAAGAAAAGTAATAGATATTTGGTTTAGTGTTTTATTAGCTACAGTATAATGTAACATTAAACAATGCATAAATAATACAGGATGGCTTCATATACGTAGTTGCAAGCATTTGCCTCCTATAAGGGCATGGGGCTGTTTTCTCACAGTACCACTAGATGGCAATGTTGCTCCATCACTGAGCTTGTGTTGACATGTTGGCTTTTCTAAAAGAAGACACAGGGACAGAGAGCAGAAGCAAGATAGAAACCTAAAACTGACAGATTTTTTAATTAATTATTCAATACATTTAGAAAAAAAAAATTGGTCTTTGTGTAGCCTTCCATCAAGCCTGAAAACTAGAGGGCATCTCATGCATGCTCTTTGTCCCAACAACCCCCAAAGTTAATGACTTAACACATTACTGCTAATTGTGCTTGGTTTTTTACACTACGCCACAAATGTAATGAATACAGTAGGTTGCTGCGACTCACCGTCATGAGGTGAGACTTTATGTTTAAATGTGCCCCAAAACTGATTGTAAGCAAAACAGTTAGGAGGATAACAGTGATGATGGTCTGGACTGCCTTGTAGTATGCAACCAGCACACATGCATATGCTTGTAAAGCTGCTGACATGTCCCTTTTAACTTGGCCACATCACCAATAATTGGCCATCGGAATATCAGTCACAGCCCTGCTGGCCCCTGCAAAACATGCCCGAATCACAGTCTGGTTCTTAAAGGTATCTTAACAGCTCTCTGAAAGATTTTCAATGCCCCACAAGCCCCATTTAGCTATTATCTTTATCAGACAAACCTTGACTTTTTCCAAAACATTGCCCCAGTAGTTGGGCAGGCCTAAAGACTCATAAAAACACATGTAGTGCACCTCACAGAGCATTAATAAAAGTGATAACAACAAGGATCAATTGAGAGGGGAGCAAAACAAGAGAAGCCAGAGAAAGGGTGGAAGGGGGGATTTCTGGTGAGTAAAACATTCTTGCTCCCACGCACAAACAAGAATCAATAACCGGCTTGCTGCCGTCCTCTGTCTTGAATTCCTTCATGTACCAGAGAGGAGGTGCACTCTTAGCCTGGCCAGAGTGGTGCCATAGGTCTAGGACAAGAGCTGGACTTTTACCTGTAACTAGCAGATGGCTCCAGGAGGAGCAATGACTCTGTCTAAGATTGTATGAACACTGGCCAAAGATGCAATGCTTCTTTCAAAGGTGCTGAGGGCACTTAGCCATCAGCTAATAGGAATGGACATTAAATCCTCAGACAAAAACAAGAGCCACTATGTTTAGTCTTTTTATGCATGTAGTAAAAACTACTGAAGGCTCTTAAAAGGAGTCAGCAACTGTTTATTTTAAAGACTATGATTGGTGATAGGGTGACAATAACAGATGAGTGCATAGTTGTGAATGTGAATATTCAAAAACTCACACATGGGTTTGAGCTGTCCAATAAGCTCCTCCTTGGTCCACTTGGCCCACTCCTTCTTGTCCGTATTGATGGAGCACAGAATTGGACCACATGGTTTCCCACAATCCTCAATGGCTGGAACATTCAAATAGTGGACGAGCACAATGTCAGGGTTCTGTCAGGAAAACAGAGAGGAGGTGCAGGGGAGTAAGGAGAAATGGCATAGTAGATACGTTGTCTTAATCTGATAGGGAGCATGGTTTCTTACAACTAACTCCTGAAGATGACTATGAACTGGATGACTGAGATACTTCACAGACAAAACATTAGAGAGGTAGTGACAGTCTGATATTGTGGCTCAGCTGTGAGGGTTTTTATGTGGAACATGCCAGCTGGTTAGTGAGAAGCAAAAATGTTCCATAAGTATAAACACTGCATGGTAGCCCACTCACAGAAGAACAGAGTCCAAGAACAGAAGAGGAGAACTTGAAACAAATCCAGGGAGAAGAACAACTCTGTGGTCAGAAATATACAGTAATCTCACTCTACATTCCTATCTATATCATTGCATCTTTAAATGTGTGTGTCTGGTCTTTGTTCTTTTATTCATGTATTTGTGTGTACATACGTGCGATAACTACAATTTGTGCATATGCAACACACTCGTCCTCCCACATGGTGAATGAATAACCTAAATTAACCGCATGTATTTACCATTAAAGCCAACAATATCATGCCTTGAAATTGTTACTGGGTTACCTCTGCAAATTCCCTAAATTGACAGCTTATGGATAATAGGCTGCAATTTGAGGGTTGTTGTGCGGGTATGAAGAACACCAGTTTGCTTCTGTAATCATGAAAAGCTTTGAGTTCTTTTGAGCACGGCAAAATATTCACAGGGAATGTTCCTATTCCCCCCTTATCACTTCCTGTTTATTGCAAACCAATTGCCACTAAGCACACAAACACACACACACACGCGCACACACACACACACACACACACACATATATATATATATATATATATACACACAGTGACTCATAGTATACAAATAAAAGTTGCACCAACAAACACCCAAACACAAGCAAGTACATAGTATGTAGAGAAAAGTTAATCAGACGAAAGAGTGAAATAAAAGAACGCAGACAAAAACTCGCACTCACACACATGCAAGGACTTTCAGTTAAACAAGATGCAAGCATCGACAAACCAACAAAGACCTTGATAGAGAAAAATGCCGTGACAACATGTGTGTGTTACTGCAGTTTGAAGCTTCATCAGTACTAAGTGGCAAATAAATCAAGGTGCTGCTACTGTAGGTCCGTGCTCTCTCTCAGTGTGTACCATTAATCTGTGAGAACACCCCACCCCCTTCTCCCTTTCATCAGACAGGGGTGTGGTTGAAAAAAAAAAAACAGAAAAACATCCCAACAACTCCTAATATCTATGATGTGTCTGTGTAGTCCCAGGCAGCTCCAGCAGTGGGAGGCATATATAATCTCAGGAGGACAGATGATGAACTCCCTCGCCATTTCCGCTGGAGCTGGACATTGCAGTGTGTTATTACACTGTTCTCCTTGTCCTCTGTCATTGGTATGGACACTAGGGCCATGAGTGCCACACTGTTAGGATGGAGATGGCACAGGACAGTGTGCGATGCATCCAGATGGCACAACCAGCTGTGTCAATAGCCAGGAGATGTCCTCAATCTTTACTTGGAATGAGAGCGGCAAATGTAGAACTGCTTCATGCAATTATGATACATGTATGTGGATGTATGGGTGTAATCGTGAATATGCAAAGATGCACAGCTTGCAAACACACAAACACAAATAAATTCACCAAGCAATGACAGACTCATTAGCATAACAGACACAAAAGACACTGAGGGGCTACATGGCTACAGTCTCCTCCTTCCAACACCTACATTCCTAGCTGTTTGTAACCTTTTCACACATAGATTGACAAACATGCATACGCACATATGCACGATAAACAAAGGAAAAGACCATGAGGCAGTCTTACACCTCATTCAAAACTAATGTGTGTCTCTGTGCTACACTGTAGTAGTATGTTCTCTGTTGTAAACTGAGGAGCAAGCCTGAAACATACGATGTGGGGAACTTTCACTCTTTCTCCACTCTTGTTTTGCTTCTTTCTCTTGTCTTTAGATCATCTTTAACTGTTCACTTCAAACTTAGGCCCTCTCAACTCTGAGAGGAAAACAACACAATGAAAATGTAAAGTGCCACATAAATCTATCAGGATGGTAATTTAATTTAATTTCCTGCTGGCTACTTTCTTTTTCCACGGTGTAATATCAGGAGCAGGGTCTCATTCAAGAGTAGGTGAAAAAGGCTTAGGATGAACTTTTTGGCCTAGATACTATTTTCCAGAGAAAATTAGATCTCATTAACTTATTGATTAATTGTGTAATGTAGTCTTTTGGTTGTTTTTTTTCACTTCTTTCGCATGCGGGTCTCAGGCAAGCTTTAATTCAGCAGTAGATGGGAGAACTAGAATAAAGAATAGACCGTCTGTGTTGAGCATGTGGACAAGGATGAAAAGCTGCTATCTACATGTGTTGGAAATGAATATGTTTATATGAGCTGTAGTGTGCAACTTTTAACATTCAAACCATTGTCAAATGCTAAAGCTGATTGAATCAATCAGCTCCATATGACTCTGTGTTTCTCAGTCTAGTGATTTTTAGATCTCATGTCACCTGATTACATCTCTCCGCTGCACACAGGAAGTGAATTGTTTTTATGACAAGACAGATACATTTAACAGCAACACTGTGCGAGTAAGGCAAGATGGAGCCACATTGGTTGGAGTATGTCTGAAAACAAAGATGTGCTCACAAAAACCCCCCGCTCATTCAGCAGTTTGATGATATCAATGTTTCTTGTCCCTGCCTGCCCCTGCTGCTGTATACACACATGCTCCCTCAGCCAGGTCAGACAGTATTGCATGTGAGAGTCCATAGTCAGATGAAGGACACAGCATACATATAATATCACGTTGATTTTGTTTACAAAGACCAAACAGAGGCAGAACCATAACATCAAAACAACAATAAAATAAAGTTACACACTGCAGCTTTAAGCCTATGAATAAACACATGCCTGCATGTTAGTTATATCTGTATGCATGCGGCATGAAGATTCACATTTTGAGACCTCAGTCTTATCATGTCTCCAGCCAGCCAGCATTTTGATGTTGCTATGTTGTGTTCATGTTGACTGCGCCTCCCTAGAACAGATGGATAGATGTTGAGCTAATTACGAGCAGAGTCTTGGGGAGTCAGCCATGGGGGCGGAAGGCCTGTGGAGTGGGTGGTGGAGCGCCTTCCTGCCCCTCCTTTCACCACAGTCTCACAAACACAATACACAAAGCCATGCATGCACATAACACACAACCAACACACATACACAAACACACATGTTCACTCTAATACACAGTTCCTGAGACTGACATGAAAAGTTGGTGTGCCAAAACTCACACACATATTTTGCACGCACATGCATGTGTGCTATCCAAGGCATCGCCATCGCAACCAGAGGATAAAGGTGCTGTTGTAGCCAGGCAACAGGTTTCTCTGGCACCCACGCACTAAGAGGCAGCCAGTGCTCCTGTGATCTCTCTCTGAATGCCTACCTCGTCCTCAAGTCATACACCCTGTTCTACTCCAAAAGATGAGGATGAGAGAAAGAGAATTACTAATGGAGCTGAAGACAGAGAGGGAGTTAGACGTCAATGGAGACAGACACAATGACCTTCTACATTTTGTAATGAATATGAGGCAGTGAATATTTAGTTTATACTGAGCTGCAGCCAAGCTATAACTAAATAAAACTTGAGAACAAAGCCCATCTACAGGTAGAATCAGGTATGTGTCCGCTGTCATACATGTCCGCTGTCATGTAAATCCTGTGTGACACAGCGTACAAATCTGTCATTGTCTTGGACATTGTCTTCCATGTAGCCACTACACCAACAGCCCACCATAGCTCATTAAGAGACAAAGTAAAGGCAAGAGTTTGAGACAGAGATACATGGAAAGACAGATAGTTAGGGACAGAAAGTAGAATGAGAGTAACCGCTTTTACATTGTCAGACAGGTGGCTCTTCTCCATGGTTGTACTCTACAACAGTAGTTCTTGCTTTCACAACCCACGCACAAGAGCGATAAGAACACCATTAACATGAAAGGATCCTAATTGAGGAGGGATGCTTCATAGAATGTGGATGAGATGGGGAATAGAGGGATGGGGGGGGGTGTTCAATCGGGTGTTCAAAACCTGCCAGACTGAAGGAAAGAGAAGAGAAAACATGGTCTCATGTATGGGAACCCCCCCTTTTCAATTTCTACTTTGAGGAAGGAATGGTGAAAATAAACAAAGGAGAAAAATATGAGACTGTTCTATAAGTGAGGCTTTAAGAAGCAGGCTAAGGCAATATCCATTTCAAAAAAGAGCAGTTACTTGCTTTACCACAAACAGTCAGCATCAAGACATAAACACAGAGGGAGGCACATGTGTTGGTATATTAGTGTTTATGTATGTAACTTTGTCTTTATGTATTTGTGTCTGGCTGCAGTAAATTATAAATAGTATATGAATGAGTGTCTAGAGGCAGGTTTCTGTATATTGGTTGGCGTACGTACATCAGTATTCATGCAGAATGAGTGCAATGAGCTGGTGAGTGAGAGTCTGACTGTATCTGCCACTGTGACTGCATATTCATGCTGTGCGTGCAATGCATATAAGACTGTGTAATGCATGTCTGCATATGTCTGTGGAGTTCCTTGTGAACATAGAATCCCTTTGTAGGCACAGGACTTGTTTCATGTTGTGTGCTGTGGTCTGCTCAGTAAGTACGAGGCCCTTGTTCTCTCAGCTGTGTGGGGGCAGTTGGCCTGGCAGTGGCATGGTGATGGATGGCATAGGGTGCCAGTCATTAGGTAGCCTCCTGGCCTCTGGCACTGAGGTTGCACTCTTAAACACTGCCCTTCCCTGCCTGTCCCCAAACACTACTGCTCATTTCAAGGTCAGCTGCCTCTGTGGTGCTCTAAGTTCACCTGCACAAGGCACAAGATGTCTTTCTTTTGTCTGGAACCTTTATCACTCACTGCCAACGCATGTGTTTCAGAATGTGGGAATGGCTGGGTCGTGCTTTGCCCCCCCCACACACACACAGTGGGTAAACAAAAATCTATGTTAAACCATTTACAAAAAGTCAGCAAGCAGCCTAAAGCTTCTCTTTAAGTAGCTGAGCAGTCCCCTATGTGAACCTGGAATATAACAATCCTAATTGGGGTGTCTTGAGTCAGTGTCTAACTCCTACAGTTCACCTTGAGCTGCACTAAGTTCTCAAGAAACTATAAGTCAGTCTGAGTGCCAGGCTAAAGCATTGCCAAGGTGGGTGCCAATCGAAGGGTAAGGCTTAGTCTGATGAGTTTGTACAAACTGTGAGAGGGATGGTGATGCAGGGGTCCTGATTTAGGGTAGATTCATACGGCACCTCTTACCTCCACTACCTAGTGCACTGGCAGGGAGATATGAAAGGCACATCTTGGAACTTTTGAGGACCAGGAAGAGGCCAGCATGTTTGAGCATGTTTCAGAGGAAGCCAGGGGCTGAGGCCTGTGATGTTTAATTTAGTAGCACATAATCACTCCGATGGAGTTGAAAGTGGGGCTTTAAATAACTCAGCTTAGAGGGGCAGAACTGCTTCATTCTGGGTGGGGGAATGCAAGTGTGTCTGTGAGTCTGTGTGTGTGTGTACCCCATTTGTGTACTTGTGTGTATAATTTTGCAGATATGTGAGTGCAATCCACATTTCGTGTTTGTATGAGTGAGTATGCAAGAAAGTGCTCTTCTATTTTTGTGCATGGCTCCTCCCTGCTTTGAAATATTTTATTTGTGCAGTGCGCCACAGTAAAGGTGGGGTGTGTTTGTTGCTGTGCCAAGCGTCTGCATGAATTACAATAAATGTGCAAAAGGCCAGTATTCCGTGGCTGAATATGGAGGGGCATTCTGGATGCCAAGCAGGCAGGCAGTAAGTCAGGCGGTAAGCCGGGCAGTGAGGCATTGAAGCCCCTTTAGCTGCCACAACTCAACTCACAGTTTACGGCCCACTTATTCTTTCTAAAGCCCTTACAGGGAACACTACCCACTCCATTAGTTGTGTGGTCCCATGTGAGATGCCACGCTGCCCAGGGGCAAACAGAGAAAGAGCCATCTGAAGCCTATCTGGCTGCCATAATGGCCTTGACTAAGCCCATGGCACTGAACCAAATATTCAGTGGCCAGCCAGGTGACACTGCACCACAACAGAATCAAGAAGGGAAAAGAAGTTATTGAGTCCTCTCAGACACACATTGAACCACATCATCTTTTCTTATTTGTTTTGTTTTCTCCTGCCTCACAATACCTCTCTACCACACCTTTGTTTTGTTTTGTTCCACTTGCTTGCTCTCTCATGATCATCTCTTCCTCTTAGGACACAACTCAATTCATTTGGAGGAGGAGGCGAACACAGCTAATGCCATCTCTCCGCTCACTCACGTCCGCTCCCACTCCCTTTCATATCAGTGTTGAGTCTGATTAGTTTTTGAGCGTCCTCTTTCTCCCTGTGCCAGTAGACAAGACAGGCTATTTATGTGACTCTGTCCATGTCTGTGAGCAAATCAGGACTTCATTGGAGCTGGCAGGAAAACAAGATGAGCTCATACATTTCTAAACAGGAACTCACAGGGAGGACTGATTTGTGTCCAGCAGTAAGACATGTCAAACCTGGCCAATATCTGCCCCAGCAATGGGCCACCAAACACTAATAAGTAAAACTGGATGCTGAATGCTGTAATAATTTGGAACAACATCAGCAGCTGAGGGTTGAAGCAGAAAATAGACCCAGTCAAACCCAAACTCTAAGAGCACCACTGTACATAGTATATGCACGTACTGTATGTACTCACACACCACATGCAGACATACATCAAAAGACTACACACAATGACAACAGCAACTTGTAGGCTCACACACTCACACGCACCCCCCCCCCCCCCAATACAAATAAGTAATCAAATGTCTGGCCCTGGGAAAAAAAGCTTTAATGGTTTAACATTGGTGTGTATTAGGTGCACAAGAAAAATGAAAACTAAAGACAGTGAGTGGTTGCATTTGAGACAATGAAAGAATGAGGTTCAGATAAACAGTGCATATTAGAGAGGGATAGAGGTGTTTATGGGGTGAAGTGCAGAGTGGTCAGAGATAAGAAGTCATGAATAGGATATGAAAAGGTAATGAAGAGAAAGAGAGAAAAGGCGCCATTAGAGGTCTGCCAATCTGATCCACAAACACAAGCATTTCCCCTGCCTCTCTACAGGGGCAGTGTTGGCTGTCGGTTAAGCAGGCCCATAGACAGTTAAGGTCATAGGAATGTGTTGTTATATCAAAGCTCAGAGAAAGAGAGAGAGAGAGAGAGATATATTATCACAGGAATAAATGAGTTTAATACACAGTGTTACAAATATGTAGCAGGGGAAGGGAATATGCAAAACCAAAGCACAAACATTCTTATGGCCTAAAACATAGTCATACAGGAGGTTTAAATGCAAAATACAAGGGATTCTGCTTATCAAAGTCTTAAAATCAGGTGTGAATGGTGGTTTGTAAAACTGCCACAGAGCGTTGTACAATCAGGTGTCACAGCTGATTCTCTGGAGATCAAAAGAGACATTTTGATCATTGCCGAGCAGAAAACACGGCAAGTCCCCTTTAAAATGATACAAGAAGAAGACAGGGTTACATGCTATTTGTTTATCCGTGTGCAAGTGTGTGAAATGTGAGGAGCAAAACAGCAGGCAATAGTGTGAGCATTTGTTTTCCTAACATACTAGTGTGTGTGGGTTTTTGTGTAGACAATTGTGTGTGTGAGAGAGAGAGGTGTTAAGAAGCAGACTATCTCCATCCAGCAGCTGCCACAAAGAGGCTTCCCAAAACAAGCACGGGGCTGTGACAGAGACAGAGCGACCGCAGCCTTCTGGTGGTGTAATAGGAAATTAATTGAGACCATCAATATGGTATTAATCATTAAAGCACAGGTGCTGAGGTGGCACTTTGCTGACTGTTCTACTCTCTCTCTCTCTCTCTCTCTCTCTCTCTCTCTCTCTCTCTCTCTCTCTCTCTCTCTCTCGCTCTCTCTCTCTCTCTCTCTCTCTCTCTCCCTCACACACACACACACATAGAGAGAAAGAGTAAAGTTTGACCTGCTGTTTTGCACAAATTGTAGGTGGGGACCAGAAGAGATTAGTAGAGACAAAGGAAATGTATCCTCCATTAAGACCCACAGAGACAGTGGAGCAGTTCTGAAACACACAGCAATCCAAGGTCATTCTTCCTTTGCCTGGAAAATTGTTAGTACTGAACTCCTTTGAGTTCCCTTTGACATAGACTAAATAGTGAGCCAGAAATACAAAAAAGGGCGGTGGGTGGGGGGAGTCATTTTTGAAAGATTAAATCAGAAAATGTCAGATACATTTTAGGAAATAGACATCAACTACCTTAGAAGTGATTGTTTATAGCACTTAAGCACTGCGAGAGGCAATGCACAGTGAGGACACGGGTGCCAGTGTTAATCATCCAGAGGAGAGCCAAATTGCAGCAACTACATTAAGCTGTTATGCACAACACATCTCCAAATTGTTGAAGGTATCACACTGAGATAAATGCTTCTTTTCATGAATAATACATCACGCACCACATGCACAGACATACAGTAAACACATACGTATATACTGTCTGTTCACATATGACCTCACATAAACACTCACAAGTGCATGATTGTGAATGTCCTTTGCCGAGACTGTGCACAGTAGGGGGGGGGGGTTTGTAGTGCGCTTTAGAGTTTGACTGGGTGATAGTATGACGCTTTCTTTGGACTCAGTTAGTCTGGCATCAACTAGCCTGCACAGGTACTTTGCACCAAACCCATGTCAGTGTCACGGTAAAGCTTATGAAATGTTTATGATTCAGAAGCTGTAGATAAGATGGAGATTGATCTGGGTTGAAAGGCAAATAAGACTGCCAAAGCTCAGAGTCAGCTTAAAAGGAGGCAAGAGGGAGCAGGAGGGAACAGGAGAAAATGCATTAACAGGCCGGGGCCTTGGAGAATGCAGAGTAATAAGTACTTCCTCTACACACAGTGAATACTGGGGAGAGAATACATAGACACCATCATGACCGTGTGTGAGAGTGTGATGCTTTTGCCTGATTGCTGCCATACTTGAGACCTGCAGCCCCTCATGACGGACACTCGCTGTATTGTGCAATGTGCCAGAAAGGCTGAACAAACTAAATGATACCAATGAAATTTAATTCAGGCTATTTTCTGACCAGAATTTTTAGGTTTGACATGTTAGTGCCAGGAGACGAGGAAAAGTACTGTATGTTTGTAATGTTTTTAGGAGAACACCTGTCCAACAGAGTGACACACTGACATAGTTTAATACTGGACACTAGCAATGTGTGGCAATATCAAACATTCCATGGGAGAATACAGTGGAAAGTCCTTTCTTTCTTTAATAAGCTCACACTAACACATCAGCTTTGATTTATGATGTCTAACATTGAATAAAAAGAGGATATGATGTAATGAAATAGAACATTTTTTTCAAAGGCCAAAGGAGTGTGTGTGTGTGTGCATGCATCAATATGTGTATTTGTGAGTGTGCATATGGGATAGATGGAAGAATAAAACTCTTTGATGTATCTCCTGACAGCCTCAGCCAGCTTGCAGGAGGAGAACAGAGCAAAGGCCACCAGAGATTTGGGGCCCTGAGTCCTGGGGCCTGTTCTGTCCCTCCCCATCTCATCCTTCCCTACCCTCCCTCTTCTGATCAATACAGGGTGCTAATCACTGAGGACAGTATGATAGCCCTCTTTCTCTCTCATCTCCTCTCTCTTTTTTTTTCTTTTCCTGGTTTTATAACCTCTGTTTCTGTCATGCTAATGTCAGCTTGCATAAATTAAACATCCTTGCTCTCTCTCTCTCACATACAAACAAACACACATTGAGTGTGTGTGTGGGTGTGTGTGTATGTGTGTGTCCAGGTGTTTATACTGTATGTATCCATATCTTTGTATGTGTTAACAACATGCATCCTCCAAGTGTTTCAGTGCATATTTACAAAATGGAGTCAGTTTGAGTCTCTGTAAATACGTGAACAGGCTTATGTACAAGCCTGTTAAAATGTGTGCATGCGTCTGTGTACAACGAGATAAGGGAATATCCTTGAAAAAGCAACAGCAACATAAACCCCAGTGAATGATGAGCAGCTTGCATTAACTTGAATAATAGCACATCCCTTCATTTTGGTGGCTTTATACCAGTTATCTAATTGCCCGTGTCTTTTTTTCTCTCTTTAATAAACTAATGAATGTGGCTGACTGGCTGGGTTGAGGCCTGGAATCATATAGGCAGCAATAAGTAGCACTGCTTTAAACTCCAAACTGCATCAGAACAGCTAAATAATTTGTAGGAGAAATAATTACGGGGCAGAAGAGCAGGCATCAATCCTAGAACACCGACAGTGCCCTCGCTGGAAACTACCTCACCCATAAGCCAAGGCTCCATTAGGTATTGTCTAGGGCCTACAGGCTAATTTGTTTGCATCAATAATACATTCAAAGGATTTATCTAACTTGCAAATGAGTGTTCATTTAGAGGCTGGGAGGAGAGCAGGCAGCAGGGGAGAAGGTGTAAAAGGCTGAAGCAGCTGGTTGGGGTTATCTGGGGCACAGTTAACCCTTTGCTCTGCAGCAGGATGATTGTCTATATCAACGATTAAGTTAACAGTATTCAGAAAAAGGTTAGTTCTTGAGTCTGATATCATTGGACATTTGCCAGCGTTTGTGTAGGCCAGAGACCAGGCCAAGGTCTTGGTGACCAATCCTTGGAAAGGCATCAAAAATGAAACAGAAAGCCACAGCACATTACCTGATTCAGCGACTATTCTCTGTTCATATGCCAGGTGACAAATTGACAAAAAGAAGTGAACGCATGTGTTTCAGTTAGAGGACACAGATGTGACAGTTGTGAGACCTTGTGAGCCGTCCTCTGGGATGCTGAATACCCCTTTGATCTCTGTACTATGATATCTCCCACAGGTGAAAAGGACACTCAAAGCCAAAAAAAGTGGAAATAGAGAGGGTGGGGATGGAGGGTGAGGGAGAGAGACAGCAAAAAAAAAGGAAGAGGAAGAAGGAAGCTGGCCATGAACATATGCTGCCACTCCGTGTGTGCCAAGCCCCACTGGCTCAGGCAAACCACGCGTACGTTGCACTGCTGTTGTTGCTGCTGTTGCCATTCCAGCCCTCTACAACACCAACACCATGGCACTACTTAGTCAAACAAAGCTGGGGAGATGAATCTGGAAAGAGAATTGGGGTCTCCTCCGTTTTCAGGAATGCCAGAGCATGACTGCTTGGCTTTCAGCTGTTGGCACTCCTTAAATTGTGACACAAGATAGAGTTTTATCATGTCTTTATGGGAGAAACATTTCCATTTTTATTCACACTGTTAATAGAAGCTACAAAAATGTGAATATGATTTTTCCAGTCTTTAAAATTAATAGAGCAGGATAAGAAAAACAAACTACTTTTTATGAATTTGAAACAGTGAAATACATTTCCAATCTTTCAGTGAGTCATGGGTCTTACACGTTCAGAGAAGTTTGCAACATGTCACTATGCATTTGGAGGTTTATTGACATTGACTCTGCACAAAGGTGTGTGTAATTCTTCACTGACATTCTTTAGTTACACGTCATTACATTTTACATACTTGGACCGAGGAGAGGAACAGGGCTGTTTAGGGGTCAGTGGTTAAGGTTTTGGATTAAATTAAAGTTAAGGGTTATGGTTAAGGTTAAGGTAAATCTCCAGGAAATAAATGTCTCCAAAAGTGACATCACATTGTCCAGTGTCTATCACAGGATTTATTTGGGGATATAGTTTGGACTTAAGTCAACTCAGGATAAAATTCTGTGTTTCAAATTGGTAACAACATGAATCTCTTGTTTGGGTCAGTGATTAATGTTACAGGCTTAGGGTAAGTATTCTGTATATTAATGCAAGTCTATTAGCTGTCCCCAAAGGTGACCTGACAGTGTGTGTGTGTCAAACAAGGACAAGGTACTGGGATGTTTGATGTACTGAGCACCTGAAGGTATCATTAACACTGACAGGCTAGAAGGTTCAATTCACTTTTCATTGCTTAAACATTTAATAAGCACTAAATTTAAAATTCAATGAAAGGTCAGACTAATATTTTAATACAATACTTAATATGAATTTTAAGTTATATCATTTATGTATTAAACATTTCACATAATAAGGGCCTTCCACTTCTTGAACTGCTGCAATGTGGCTAGAGGGTTTCACAAAAATAATGATGACTTAATATGTATTTGATTTTACTGAGCTGTTAAAGGAAAGAAGACTGTGGAGGGAGATGTGGGACAGTCTGAACATGGCTCCCCACTGGAATCCAAACCCAATAAAAAAAAGGCAATAAAAAATGTGAGAAAAGAAAAAAAAATGCAGACAAACTAATTTGACTCAAATTAAAAATTAAATAAATAGTTAAAATATACAGTATCAAATGCTTGTACAAGACAGAAATCAAACTGACAGCTCATTTTGCAGTTTCCCCTCTGCTGTTTAGCCTCCTCATGTTCCACTCCTCTTCCATGTGAACGAATGGGGTCAGTATCATCACATAAACATTATACTGTGCCCCCCCTTCCTCCATTTCCCATTCTCAGTGAATGGATGCTGAGCACTGGTGCATATCTACGTAGGGATGGCAAGGGCACAGAGGAGAGAAAATCAATACTATATCTCACCTCTAAGCACAATCCCAACCAAAAGCAGCTGGAGTTTGCAGGTTGCTCCATAAACTGGATGGCTTCATCTGGCTGGTCGCTGTGTCAGTGGATTGCTACAGTAATGCACTACAGCACAATGGCCAAGGCCAGAGCCTGCCAGACACAGAGGTATACACACATACACAACACACACCTACATACACAGAGACAAACTGCACACTAACAGTAGCTGGGGAATAGCAACAGCAATGAGAAAAACTCTCATGAGGCAAGAATAGGGTTGACAAACACGCACCATTCCCCCTTTACAGGCAAGGAAATGCACCTCTGGACCATTTGGTCAAACCTCACTATGGACTCACACACATTTATACACAAAAATATGGGAACACTGACGCACAAACATGTACATATACAGACACACATGCCCGTTGGCATACACAGACGAGGGCCCTAAAAATACTTGCTCTAAAAATAGCAGGCGGAAAGCGGGAAAAAGGACTGAGGCTATTATTATTATACACGCGTCCTGCCTGGTCCCACCAAGGCAAGGGAAGAGACTAATGATTTTCCTGGTGCAAGCAATTAAAAAACTATTTGTAACCTGCCAGGCTGCATATGACGTTGCAGGCCTTGGCAGAGGACTACAGACTAAATCCACATAAACACACACACTGTACACACAGAAAAGGTGGGATGCAGGAGTCCAAAGGCAGAAATGGTGCATATGAAACAGGTGAGAGTGGAGGGAAACAGAAAAAAGGGAAAGAGGGAAAATTAAGAAAGAAGGGAGGAAATGTTTCAATTCAATCCAATCCAATTTATATATAAAGCACATTTAAAAACAACAGCAGTTGTAATATTAGAATAAATAAATAGATGAAAAACAAACAAACAAATAAATAAAAACATAAAAGACATAAAACACTTGAGTAGACATGACATCATACCCAACGATGCAAAACCACAGACTCACAGTGCTTCAAATTCAAAGAACAGGTGAGTCTTTAAAAGAGATTTAAAATTTGACAGTGAAGGGACCTGCCTAATGTGTAATAGCAGTCCATTCCACAACTTAAGGGCTGCAACTGCAAAAGCCCGATCCCTTCTGAGCTTCAGCTGTGATTTAGGTACAACTAAGAGCAGCTAATCAACTGATCTTAGAGACTGCAGAGGCACATATGGCTGAAGCAGGTCAGAGAGGTAAGGCGAAGCAAGACCATTCAGACATTTGTACACAAATAAAAGGATTTTAAAATCCACTCTGTAACACACTGGGAGCCAATGAAGGGCCAATGAAGATTTGTTCACACCCGTGTGTCCGTGTTAAAAGGCCGAGCAGTAGCATTCTGGACAAGCTGAAGGCGGGAAAGTGAGGCCTGGCTGACCCCAACAAAAAGGGCATTGCAACAGTCCAGACGGGTCATAATAAAAGCATGAACAGGTTTTCTTTAAAGACAGAACAGATCTAATCTTAGCCGTTTGCCTCAATTGGAAACAAATCTGCGGTCAAGTTTTAACTCACAGTCTATTTTCACCCTCAGATTGATAGATTGGTGTTTTTTTTTACAGAAAGAGGCCAAGGTCAAAAAGATCATGCACCACTCAGACAGAACAATATAACTTCTGTTTTTTTTGTCATTAAAATGTCATCCATGATTTAATGTCGTTCACAGATTTTAACAGAGAGTGGACAGAGTGAGAATCATTTTTTGTCAGATGTACATAAATATGACAGTCATCAGCACGGCAGTGGAAAGATATGCCATATTTCCTCAAAATAAAACCTAAAGGAAGCAAGTACAAAGAAAAGAGGAGAGGTCGAAGAATTGAACCCTGTGGTACCCCACAGTGAAGGGGTGCTGTGGGGTACTAAATCAAGCAGCACTAGGATAACCCAGTTACCAGAGACAGTGTCTTAAAATAAGTCATTAAAAACCCCTAATAGTGCAGACTCTTTGTGTAGGGATTTAAACCCTAACCCTAACCCTAACCCTGAAACAACTCATGAATATTACTTCTGTCTAAAAATAACTGTAATTGGTTAAAGACAACTTTCTCCAGGATTTTAGAAATGAATGAATTTTTGGAGACTGGCCTGTAATTTGCAAACACAGAGGGATCAAGGCCGGGTTTTTTTTGCATGTGGTTGCATTACAGCATGTTTAAAAGTCCTGGGTACCACACTAGTGGTGAGACTGCCAGGACAAGAGGTCCAATAATGGACAAAACCTCCTTGACAAGGCGAGGAGGGGAGAACGTCTGGAGGGTAGAAGAACAGAGTGGGTAAATGGCTGATTTGCACAGACAGGTTAATACCAAGCCAGACAGCACCTTAAACAGCACACTGCCATCAGGAAGTCATGTAATATTTAGAATCCTGCCAATGAAAGTCATTCTCCTGCTGCTGTGCTCCTGGCTAAAATAGATATGTATATTTTCCCCTCTACCCCAACTTCTTTCACCTGCCTATGAGAACAGGAATAGAGCTGGTCCAGCATTCTAACATTCTCTCCATAGCCCTCTGTCTCCTGGGCTGCCTTCCTTGGAGAACAGCCGGAAACATTCAGTTTTATATACAGGTTCATTTTAAATGATATGTTGTAACCCCTTGGTGAATTTAGCTAAATGTTTTTTTTTAATTACACCAAGAAAAAAAAGAAAAACTACATGGAAAAATCAACATTTTAATATAATTTAATGACTCCCAATTCTTGCTTTGCTACAGTTTCTGTAATAAGCGGTAAACACTACAGACTGTTTTGAAGAGAGATGAGAAACTGGCTGTCAAATCTGAGTTATCTAAGATGGTCAGTGAGAAGTTTTTTTTTTTTTTTTTTTTTTAAAGTTGGGGAGGGTTAGGATGCCATTTAGGGAGCTATCATCAGGCGGAATAAAGCCTCCTACTACTTCTGAAGTAACGTCTTCTGATGCTGCTACAGGAAGCCAATATTGGGCTCTGGGGCAATGGGAGACATCCTATATACAATGGAAAGGGGCAGTTAACAATATGAAGACAACCATTATGCCTCCCTTGCACTACATAGCCCTATCAACATCCAGTTTCAAGCATACACTCAGCTGCAGTAATTTATGAGGCAGCTCGTTAATGTCGGGTGATTTGCGCTGCTCGTTTGCTCCTGCTCATCTCTACCAAATGATATCATCTTCTGCCTCTAATCGTCTACCTCTAATCTTCCATTCTCAAAGCACCTCCACCCCACCCACCACCTCTTGCTTCTTCACCTCCTGCCATACTGCTGCTCCTAACCTTCCCCATTTTGCTTTTCTCCTCTCTCCTCCTCTGCCCTCCTCCGCTCAATCTCTGTGTCTTGTCAGTTTTGTGTGGGTGAGGTTTGAGATGTGGGGAGCAGACAGAGATAGGAGCAGAGCCATCCCACAGAGGGGTGTGCGTGTCTTTGTGTGTGCGTGTGTGTGCATGTGTGTTCAATATGACATCTATTGAGATCAAAAAAGACTAAAAGAAGTCTGGTTTGACTCTGAAGGCTTTATGTGCCCTTGTAGTTACTTTTTCCACTGCCCCCTACTGAGAGAGAATGAGAGCAAGCCAAAAAAAAGAGAAAGATTTTCTTTCAAAACTTGCAGAGGGGAGAAAGCTCAGCAGTCCTGGGGAGACACAGTGGCAGAGAGAAATACAGACAGAATGGTGGGATGAGGAATAGGGGTTAGACCAGAACAGAAGGCAGAGGATAACTGAAATGAAAAGTAGGACATAAGGGAAGAGGCAGATGAAAACAAAGTTCATAATGGGGAGTGTTATTGACAATTAGGCAAACAAATGTCATTGTTTTTATTCATAATAAGATCCCAGAACATTCCTATTGACTTCGACTACTAAACTGATTCGACCACACAGGTCCAACAATTTATCTTTATATTATGTATTTGCCACAAACAGACTTTAGTCTCTTCATCTCTAACCCACAGAGAAATCAACCAGCCACAGACCAGATGCAGCTAACGCCCTCAGATAGACAGATTTTCACAATGAAAATTGCCAATTATAGAAATTGCAATCAGAGCTGTTGGTTTGTACGTTGATGAGTCGTAGGTGGTTAAAGGGGAATTGAGATCAATATCTGAACGGATGCAGAGTGAATGAGTCTGGCCTGATATTGCGTTCATGCCCACCTGACTTTTCTCCTATCCTCCTGTCTTGAACGCACACCTCCCGAATCTTCCCTCTACTTGAATCCTTTCCTTCCTTTTCCCATCCTTACCTCTATGACACATTCAAGTGATTGTGTTCGGAACTCTGTCCCCATCCACAGCTAATTGGGGCTCAGAGGAGTAATCAGGGCAGGACAAATCGGACAGTTCTGGTCATTAGCTGTGACCAGGGTTTTCTGGGGAGCTGGGAGATGCACGCACTCTTCTGCCATTACACCTGAGTCTGACTTGACTGGAGACACAAAGATTGGCACAGCATAGGAATAGTCTAGAGTGGGTTTAAAAAAATGGAAATATGGTGCCAGGTCACCAAAAGCACAGAAAATATACAGCTACAGTATTTTTATTAGTCCAGACAACTCAGACATTTGTTGACATTGTTGTGTTTCTTTTGTTCTAATCTTTAGGAAATGTAATTTTTTGGTATCCCCCCAGTGGTATGGAAAATAGTGTAGAGAATCAAGTATATTCCTGGGTATTTTTATTTAGTTTGAAATTCTAGTATTGTGACAACCCTGTCTAGAACCACTGATATACTCTGCTTTCTAAGATATATAGAAAACATAAAGAACCATAGCTAGTTGCACTATGCATAGTTCTTCTCTTATTATCAAAAACTGAACAGGCATAAAAAGATTAAAGCTCAACAGAGAAGATAATATTAAATCAGGATTATGATTTGTCACAATATCCTTTATTAAGCTTACACATTTATAGCATTTAATCTCAACATTGACACTATTAGCAAAAAACTTAAAATGTCTGTTTTCTATTCTGGTTAGTGACACTCTGTTCCCTTTCATGCAAAGAGTAAAACAACACATAAATAATTGGTGTCAATAATAATCCTGGAAGTCAGAAAATGTAAAATGTAAACCTGTAGATGCTTTCTCCTTCTAAAAGTGGGGTGCATGACTCTGGAGCAAGATGAATGTCAATTTGCCGCACCGGCAGTGCCTTAACCTTTCAGGATAACTGAATTATTTAAGCACCACATACCTGTTGTGGGCCTCTGCTTCTCCATCTGGGCTTCGACTGGTTAGGATGCTGCAGTCTATGGCCATGTGCAGCTCTTTGGCTGCAGAGTGAAAATGGCAAGACAAATGCGGCGGGGGATTTGTGATAATTGGCCGTGCTGGTGGGCTAGGCGACGGGCCTTGAGAAAAGGTCGCAGGCACTAAGGAACGGATCAGTCTGCCAGAAGGAGAAGAGGCTATGCATGTCTCTGGGGGGTTAGCTCAACTTCCCTCGCTTTTCATTGTACAGGGACAGAAAGTGAAAGTGCTCCAGCAGAGGCCATTAATTAAGCAGCACCGTAACCTTCAATTTGTTTTGAGGTCAGAGGCTCCAGTGTCAGAGTTTTTGGGCACAGACCAACTCAAAAACTCACTCCATATTTACTCTTTGAAAGGAAAAAGAGGGTGGCACAAATCTATGACAAAAGTGATAGCAGGGAGAGAGACATGTTTGAATCTATATAAGAAGAATGGACAGAGCAGAGTTAATGTCAGATGAGCTGTGTCAGTGTGACTGCACACATGGTGAGGAGAATGGAAGGAGATGAGGGGAGCCATGGGGATGTGGCTCTCACTTCGACATGCTTGTGAAACAGCTGTTCTCCTCATGGCAGAGAAAGAAAGGGGTGCCTGCCAGCAGCAGCAGCAGCATGCTGCCGAGAGCACCACAGTCTCCCACCATAGTACAGAAACAGAATGCCACAGTCTGATACACATATACAAACACTCACACAAATAAGACAACCATATATACACACTAGAAATGTGCAAATACACACTCACATTGCATATACGGCAATCCCCTGAGTTGAGGTTTTGACTTCAACAGTAATGTCAGGTGGTGGAGTCAAATTCACATGGTACAAATCTGATCTCATACTCTGTAGAGGTGCATTTCCATTTGATACAAACAACAGCCTGCATAGCTAAAGGCAATTATATTTCTACTGCCTCCGTTTGCCCTGAGGTTGTAGACAGCCAGTCAAAACCTCACCAGGTTTTCCTGCCTCTCTACACTCTCAGTGAAATCAACAGAACGCTGCCCAGGCTCATCCATGATTTATCTCGGTGAAATATTCATTATGTAGCCTTGCATAGTCTGGACGTATTTGATGTGAATCTAGACCTGACAGCTCTGCTCCATCATCACACATCACCTGAGCCACTCTGAATCAGGCACCTGTCTTCCAGTGCTCAACACAGAAGCAACTAAACTGATCCGAATGAATAGAGGCCTCTGGTAGATATAAAGAATCCATCTGTCTGCCTTTTGCCTGTGGGCATGTTCACTCTGGGTCTGTAGCTACTGTATCCTGCTTGCACACCGACCTGAGACAGATCATCACAGGGAAGAAGCTACTCAACTTTTCCCATTCAATTAGCTTGAGATAAAGAGAAGCAGAGCTGATCCTGTGGAGGAGTGAGACATGATGAGTACATGTGTTTGGCCCTACACATGAGCTGCTGACAGCACTGACCAGGTGTATTGACCTCTGGAGGTTGGTGAGCTTGTTATGGGAGGTGAACAGTATGGCAGTTCAGAGTTAATGGGTGTTTTTTTTTTTTACAAATCAACGCAGGAAAAAAAAATCGCCTTTGCTAAGGTGAACATTTGAAAAGGCTTTCAGCACCACGGACAGCACTTCAGAGCCTCCTGCACTGAGTTCTGTTTAAACACACAGTTATCACTCTGCCTCTCCAATTAGGTAACCTTTAAATTATTCCATGAATTAAAATGGTTAAAATAGAGTGTAATAGTGCCTGAATGATCACAGGGACAACAGTTGCAACTCATGTCCGTACATAACACTAATTCAAGTGCTTCCATAGTCATTATACTCTGGAGGACTGATGTTATAAGAAAAATGTAACTGCAACGAATGGTGCTATTAATAATGTATTCATGTGAGACCAAGACTATTGCAAAGTGGCCCAAGCTGAGGACAGTAAGAGAGAGAAAGTGATAGCTGTGAAGAAACAAGGTCGTCAGCATTCCCTCCTGCCTTACTAGTCATTTCATTATCTCACTCCTCTCTCCTCCTCTTTAAAGTAGAATAAGCAGGAGAAGCTATTGACCCCTCTCTGTGTTCGTGGCAGGAAGCAGGACAAATGAAGTTTCCCCTCAGACCCCCCTCTGTATTAATATCATAATCTTCCCCACCTCTTTGCCCGTGTCAGCCAGCACACACTCCACTGTCTGAGTTGATGGAGTGGTGCAAGTAGGGAATTACATTCGATTAACACTAAACAAGAAAAGGGGACATGAAGCGATACAATCAATCAGTGCCAGCAGGACAGGCAAGATCCTTTGCTCCAATGAATGAGTGTCTGTTTGACTGTGCGTCTCTCATAACAACCTGTAGCTGGAAAGACTGTGCATACTATGAAACTCATACAGGTATGGCTTAAAGTCAAACAGCTGTAACTGACAGCATTTAAAGAGAAGATACATAAAGTAAGGATGTATATGATGGCTTGGGTACTTTGTGAGTATGGTTAACATTGGCAGTATTTAAAGTATACCAGAACAGGACTAATTTTTTTTGTTTTTTTTTAACCAGAACCACTCAAAGAGAACTTATTTTTTCTTGAATGACAAACCACACAGTTTGCTCTGGGCAGCTCTGTGTCTCAGCAGCAATTTGGATTCATTGTTTGCAACCTCAGATAACTGTGGTGGTACTTTTCTCCAGTCCCTGCCATTTGAGGGAATGAACAAGACATTTTAAAGTGGTCTAATGCCACAGAGAGGTGGAGGTAGTGTGGCAGGGAGGAGCAGATTGAGAGTGAGAGGTGAAAAGAACAAAAAGAAAATGAATAGAGTGAGATGACCCCCCTTGCAGGTCTTTATTCCTGTCCCCTGTCTCATTACCACGGCTTTGACTCAATAAAGAGTGGATAAAGAGTGGATAAAGAGGCACACATCCACAGACTGATGCCCCCACCTTAAAAAACCTGTCACCAACCCCACTTTCTCTCTCTGTTATTTTGTTTTATCCAAAATACACACAATACACACTGACTCTTTTCTCAATTTTCTGCAGAAGATTTTTCCTTTCGAATCTTGAAATCTGTCTTTCTTTCCAACTCTTGAGAGTGTTTTTTTAGCTCAACTTTTTAAAAGTTGTGTCCATCTTACTCTTCCTCCCATTCATAGTCTGTCTCTTCCCCTCTACCCTCTCTGTCCTTGCTGTTCCCTCCCTGTTGGTACTGCGTGTTAGTAGTTATTTTCATCCCCGTCTCTCCGTGACTGCGGCTGCAGGATTGAATATTTAAATTTTTCACTCACTGGTGACCTTTCCCTGTTACCGCTCTGGGAGCTCCAGTCTCCTTGCTACACCGCTGTTGATAGACTACTGTCTGAAAATCTCATATGGACACAGTGAATGGTACACAGGGAGTCAGGACAGAGAGTTGAGAGACTGAACAAAGGTGGAAAAAGAGAGAGCTGGAGACAAAGACTTGCTGCAGGGCTGAGAGACAACTGACTGAAAACATTTTTGGGACACAGAGTTGCAGAAGGGTTATCTGCATGGGGAAAGATATGGACTGAAGTGGTATAATTTTTCTACCTCTTGTGTGATTGCAGTGATTGTGACTGTGGCTTCCTGACAGCACAGATGGTCTGCAATAAAGTCCAACAATGCAATAACCAGTTGTTCTCTGCATAACAGGAATGTAGTCAGTGAACTCCTCCAAGTTTCAAGAGTGTTTATGTGTGTGAAGCCTAAAACAGATAGAGAGAAAGAGAGAGAGAGAGAGAGAGAGAGAGAGAGAAGGATGGGAGGGGACTGAAAGCTGTACTGTAGTTTTCAAAAAGTTACTCAGTGTGACCCCAGCTTGCTGTGCTTGCAGTATGAACATGTGTTTCTGAATGCCTGCATTTGTTTTTGTGTTATTGTGTGACCTGGTCATCCCTGTACATATAGCTATGCTTCATCTTCCAATCATGTGTGTTTTGGCCTGAATTTAGTCAGCTAAGGAGTATTAAATTCACTCTTTGTGTTGCTAACAAGGTAAAACACACAAAATACATTCAGTTGATGTTTGGACAACATTTTTGCATACAACATGGACTGTGCATTCTTTCTTATTGAAATAAACTGCACACAGTATCCATAACCAAACCAAGTTTGTTTAAGTGTACAATCACTTTAAAATGAAAATCTTTGCTTTTTGTAGCCTACGAATATGGAGGCCATCATCTTATATTTGTTGCATTCTGTAATCTCACCATTAGATTCTTAACTGATGTAAACAGGCAGACTTAACTATGGTTTAAAGCCATGGTTCTCAAACTGTGGTACGTGTACCAGCAGTGGTATGCAAGCTTCTTCTAACGATACTTGGACGAAAATCAGGAATACTGTATAAATGTTCTTCTGTATAAATCAAGGTGTGTGATCGGAGTGGAGCCGAGGAGTTTTGACTGATATATATATATATATATACATATAATAAAATAGAGTCACCTCATCTCTCGCTCCATCTTAATCTAATTTTGCTCTGGAGTATATGTGAGGAAGAGGAGGTTGATGATAGAGCAGATCATCTTATTGTGAATAAATCTGCCTCCTGTAAAAAATTCTTTGACTGACTTTGCTCCGCTTATTTACACCTCTGTATTTGAACGTTGGCGATAATAGTGTTACTTTGAGAGCTCAATATTTTCTCTGGTGGTACTTGGAACAAAACATTTGAGAACCACTGCTTTAAAGGATCTCCACCATAACATCAGTTCAGAAAAATCCCCTCAAGACTTTCCTAGCATTTTGCAAAGAGAGGCTGGTTAACAAACATAACAAGTACAAATGGCACTGTGTCTTATGTTATTCTCAGTTACACAATATAAATTTCATAAACCATTATTTCACGGTTTTTGTTACTCCCATTAATGGTGATTTTAAAAATATGCTGCATCTCCATTGGTTTGGAAAATAGATTTAAGTGGAAGTAACTCCATGATTTCGCTGACTTAACTGTGAAGAGACGAGAAAAGACATGCTTTTGTCTGCTTGTGTTGTTATTACTGCATATGACACACACAGTGCCAACAGAGAGCAAGAGACAAATAAATTGTTGTCTAAAAAGCTTTTGTTTGCTGTGGGAACACTCTAATTATTTTGATTAGTATTTAAGTATCACTGATGCCAAGTTTTTCTGTTGTCTTTTTTCCCACCACAGTGCTCTCTTCTTTCACTAACAGACACTGCAAAGGGAGGCTTCTGGTCCTATTAAGTACAGCAGAGATTTTGTGACTCAACAATTCTCATCTTCAGAACATTTTATAAAGACAAACTGAACAGCAGCAGAAGTGTATCCCCAATCCATTTAAGTCTGTCTTTACTGTATTCAAGACACAGACACATTGATAGATAAACATGGAAACAGACAGACAGATAGCGAAATAGGTAAATAGATAACGAAGCCAAAAAAAATCCACATACTTTTGTTCTTTGTGTGCATGCTTTATCCTTCCTTAGTATAGTGTGTATGAATGGTTGAACGTATCACACACCTTCACGCAATAATGGCTGCCATGCTAAACGAGAATGATGAGATGTATTGGGGGGGGTGATCAAAAGACTGCTATTTACAACCACTCTCAGCCTGCGGACTTGATGACCCACTGTAAGCACACTATACTGTACAGGGAACCTCTTCCATCATGCTTTTACTGCCCATCACTGCAGCTGTTAGACAGGGGAGATGGCAAAGCTTTTAGCAGACTGAGATACGGTCCTCCTGTTGGACGGCATGGATGGGCAACGCCATCAGAACAGTGAATGACTGAGAAAGATAAGGGAAATGGAGGCTTGGGAGAGAAAAGAGAAGAAAGAGAGAGATGGTCGGGGGAACAGATGATGTCTGCCTGCTGGCTGTCAAAAAATGCTTTGGTTAAATTGAAACTCATATCATGCAACTCATTCAAGTTCTTGAATGAGTTGGGGGTGTTGGGGGTGTCTGAGAGTGCAACTCGAGTGTGTTGAACCGTAGGGGAAGAAAAGAGGAATTCTTACCTGGAGAAGCCAGTAGCACCGGCGGTGGAAGGTGGGAATGATGGAGGAGTGGACATAGCAGCCATACAGACACTGGAGGAAAGTGAGAGTGTGGAGGAGGAGAAAAAAGAGGACAGAAATAGGTAAGAGATTACACTATGACAAAGTACAGAAAATAGGCTGACATCTCTGCTGACCATGACAGCTGTGACCTTTCACCCCGACCTCTTTTCCTATATAACTCCCACATGAGCATGCTGGCAGATGGTCAAGCTATTGTTTTTGAAACAAAGACAAAAACCTGGAGGGACATTGTGCATTTTGTTAACCAGTGAACACCTCAACACTGTAAAACATCACCATATGACTCTTTCCTTCCTTTCTCGTTTCCCGTTTACTTCTGTCCTGTCTGGAGAGAGCCCCTGACAGAATGATTCAGGCGCTCCTTGTTCCACCCCCCCCCCCCCCCCCCCCCCCCCCCCATCAACACACAGGGCACCCCAGCACATAACTAGAGCACAGTGTTATTAATATCCTTATCGTAAACAGATAATACTGTGCCTGGGGGCTCGTTACCGTGGAGAGAGTGAGGCAGGGCTGATAACGCCTTGCGGTATCTAGCAAAGAAGGCCAGGAGACATTTTTCACCAGCGAATAGCAGAAGAAAAAAATGATTCGAAGAACAGCACAGAGAGGAACAGGGGAAAGGCAGCACTTATCCTCCCTCCTGTCCTCTCTTCTCTTCAATCCTTCTGTGGAAAAACCACGGCCGCAGCTCCCAGGTGACCCAGAGGGATGTCTATCCTGCTTTTGCTTGTTTACAGCAGCAGAATGAGTCCCTACTACAGCAATTGACTCTCCCCTACCCCCTTACCAGCTAAGAAATACTGGGGGAAAAAAAGACTCCTAAGTCAGGAGCCTTGACTCTTACAGGAATAAATAAAACATGCAGGTCTGAAATCAGGTCCATGTAGGTAAAATTTGTTTGCATATCAGGTGAAAACACAGCTAATATTGCACATATTCTGTCAGTAAAGAGTGCACATATACTGTACAAGAATGCATATTATGGTAAATCCTCTGTATTTATGTGGTGCTTTTCTTGTCTTGATGACCACAACAAGTGCTTTAGGCCTCATCCACAGAAAAACAAAACATTCCCTATATAATGATTTTCTTATTCATTCTTAAAATGTTTTCTGTAAACATAACATTGTTTCAAGAAATGTCTTCATGCACCAAAACCCCCAAAAAATCACTCTGAATGCTGTCGTAGTGCTGTAACACTGCTATAAAAATACAGCAAAACGGAGAATGAGACGTTGAGCAGGCGAATGAAGCATGCACGGAAGTACACACTTTTTTTTTTACAATGACAACAAAGAGAACGACAGCTGACAGCAAGACAGAGGTGGGAATATGATATCTCTGTGTACCCAAATTAGGATAAAAAGTCTGTTAAGATGGCTACTTAAGTGGATTATCATTTTCATGTGTAAGGCCGTTTATACTTTCATAGACTGCATATAACAACAGATGCAGGCTTTTGGTTTAAAAAAGAAAGCAGAAGTAACAGTTAGCCACTACGGGGTGGCTCAACTGGTTGCTAAAATAATTTCATTTGAATGGAAACACTTTTTTTTTTTACAATGACAACAAAGAGAACGACAGCTGACAGCAAGACAGAGGTGGGAATATATCTCTGTGTACCCAAATTAGGATAAAAAGTCAATATGATAAAATACTTAAGTGGATTATCATTTTCATGTGTAAGGCCGTTTATACTTTCATAGACTGCATATAACAACAGATGCAGGCTTTTGGTTTAAAAAAGAAAGCAGAAGTAACAGTTAGCCACTACGGGGTGGCTCAACTGGTTGCTAAAATAATTTCATTTGAATGGAAGTACTTCTAAGTTGATCTGTAATGTCAGTAAACATTTGGAAACACAGGAATTAATTATCTCAACTGCCACTTTTAGTTCTTCTAGAATGAAATACAATGTCAAACTTTTAAATTATGTTCCCATGAAAAGAAAATAGATGAGTGGACATCAGTGTAATTGACAGCTGGTATGGTCCAACAACAGCCTGATTGCAGTCTGTTTGTAAATTTCTGGTTGCAAAAACTCTCAAAGTCATATTACGAGTCCCGAGGCTTCAAAATGGGAGTTCAATTTGCTAAAGGAAGACTGTGTCTATGGAAGACTAGGGACACATTTGTGAGTAGACCATTGAAGGTGGCACTCACATCCCAATCTTCAAGTTGGAAGATGACCGTGCCACTGAGCTCATGGCCACTCATGTGAGTCTGCCTGGTGTGAAGATGTCGGGTTCCACTGCTTGAAGGACAATTTGATTAACAGGCACATTTGCTTGTGTGTGTAATATGTGCTCGCCTAGTTTATTTCAACCTACTTAGAAATGAAAGGGCCTGCAGAAGAAGTCAGTCTGTACAAACACCCATTTAAAAACATCAACTGTCTGATTAATTATACCAGAGCACCACTGCACAGCTACACTACTGGGCACATGGTGAGAGACACATTACACAGCTAAAAAAAACAAACAAACTCATTACACAGATGTACAAATCACATGAGTGTTGCTGAGTGTGCTTCATGCACACATACATGACCAATTCACAAACAACGATAGTCACATGAGCTGCAACTGTTTCTCCAGGTGTGCTATTGTTCCAATCACACCTATTGTGGACTGATTTCAATACTACTGAGCTCTGCATGTGAGGGTTTGTGATAGCAGAAGCACACAGATTTCCACCACTTCTTATTTTTTCCACTGAACTCTCATCCATTACAGCTGTCTGAAATAGGATGTGTGCATCTGCCCACCCCCATAGCTCTGTTATCCATTACTCCACGCTTGCAGTGGCCAGACACTTCCTCCCACTTCCACAGTGCATTGAACATCACATTACTACAGTCGTTACAACTGCTATTGGCTCACACATTTCTACTGTGCAGTTTAGTGAGTGTTTAAATCAAAAACATTACTTTATACCCTTTTCAGGGTCTAGTTCTGATGCAATATGTTACATTAAGGCACTACCATGTTTCTGCATTTCACTACATGTGTTACAATTCTTCTGTGAAATAAGCACAAATGGTGGCATTTGTGCTTATAAACACAAATGCCACCATTTTGTCATTTCACTTTAAACTTAAGGGCTAAACCAATTGCTACTATTCATTCATTTTCACTGCACACAGAAAATGTAGGGCCTTTAAATGCTGAATGTGTGTTAAGCAAACCTTGCTGTCTTGTTGATTCTGATTACAGAGAGATTACTGTTATGACATGCTTAATATTGTGGTAGCCTAAAGCACTTGGTCTACTGAGGGTGAGATGTGGTGTGGTTGTGTGCACTTGGATGAGGCTGTGACATGCTTCTCAGAATTGACAGGTGGGCCGGTGCAATGGGCCTTTGTGACGAGGGTGACTGGGGAGTGAATAAATTAGCCCCCAGGCTGCTTTCCTCTTCCTCTGTTTACTCCATTTCTCAACCACAAAAAAGTGGCATGCCAGACAAACAAGCCGCTTAAAGCATAACACAACTGTTGCACCTGTCAGTAACGATATACAGTACTCATCAAACATGTAAGCTGGAGCACCCTCACTCATGTCTTATCCCCCCCCCCCCAACACACAAATGCTGGTTTTACATTCTTTATGTGGACACTTATACACATAATGCATTCCCTAGATGTTTACCCTAACTGTAACCATCACAACTAAATGTCTAACCTTAATCCTTAACCTTACCAAAACCTAATTCTAACCCAAACCCTAAACCTAAAACCAGGTCTTAACCCTCAAACAGCCTGGTAAAGATGTGTGGGCCGGCAACAACCTGCTCACAAGGTCAAAATGTCCTCACAAACATGGGTTTGCTTGACAGTTAGTCCAAAAACCCTATTTAAGACATGTACAGAAACACATACACAAGTTTCAATAACATTTGAAGGGAGGACCCTCATAGACATAATGCGTTGCTTATCCCCTTACCCTAACCTTAACCATCAAAACTAAATGCCTTACCCTACCCTTACCTGAACCAAAATTACCAAAATTGGGTTACCACAACCCAGTTCTAACTCTAAGCCTAAAACCAGGTCTTAACCCCCAAAAAGATGTGAGGACCAGCCAAAATGTCCTCATTTTGCCAAAATGTCCTCACTCCGTATAATTTATACAATTTCATACACTCACGAACACACAAATATTCACACAAGCACATTACACATGATGTTACATCGAGATAGAGGCAGACCAAGATACTTTTGACAGCAAAAGCACACTTACACACACAAAGCTCATCATACTTGAGCTCTTATCAGTAATTCAAGACACATATCAGTTACTGGTGTTTCGTCTACTCTCTGCATGCTGAGTGTCTGGGTGACAAAGTGACAGCAGCAGAGCCATTATTTGCTGTCTCTGGGCTGTGACAGATGACAGCCCATCACAGGGAAAGCAATTAAACCATAATTATACACATTCACACACATCCTCATAAAAAACGCATATTTTCCTGATGCATAATTTTGAAGAGCTTTTTGAACACAGTAAAACAAACACATAGGTGTACACACACACGCACACGCGTACATGTATTATTGGCATGCTATTATGCTGGGGTGCAGTTGAAACATAATAAAAGAAATATACACCACAGTTAATGGAAGTATTCACACACAGCATGTCCATAATGTATTCATGTGCTGTCACAGAGGACAGCAGGAATAAAGAGTTACAGTGACGTGTGTCCTCCAAAGTCAGACACTGATGCAGCAAATTCATTTGGTCTTGTCACTCAAGGAAGCAGCCCAGGCTGGGAAATGCTGGCTTGGCCCAATGAAAGGGGTATTATTGCTTGGTCTGAACACGCCCCCCCCTCGGGGTGTCAAAGCAGTTCTGAGTGGAGTGGGATCGCAGTTCACACAGGGCAAGCAGGCCAGACATCTAAGTGATAAACAGTTCAGCCTCAATAAAGCCTTCAGATATAAAGGCAGGGACACCAGCGGTTACCTGTCCTGCCTCTGGAGTCCACTACTGTCCCTGGCCTGCCTGTTGCCCTGGCAACACCACACTTACATCCATCCATCTCAGCTGACAGGTGTCGGGCACAGTAAGGGATGGGTTAGTATAATGCAAAAGTCTGTGAAAGCAAAACTGGCAAGCAGATACACAGTTATAGTGAGTCTGGGAGGGAGGGGAAACTCTCTCATTACACCATAATGATGTGAAGACAATCCTAATCAGAGCGTGGCACCTTATTTATGTTGGCAATTTGCTGTTTTCCTGCAGTGAAGCCGATGTCTTACTGTCGGAGGCTGACACACATTTATGTGTCATCCTCCTCTGTCAGCCATTTGTGTCTGCCTGACTGTTAGGCCAAATGGGAAGAGCACACATGCACACGTGCTTACTTGCTCACACACAGAAATATGCACATGTATGGACACTATGCATGACAATTTCTTGTTACATTACATCCTTCCTGGCCAGCACTCAGTATGTATCTACTATTTCAAGTTGACTTTTTTTCAACGGTATTTTACCAACTGACTCATGCATGACCTTTGTGTGTGCTTTCTTATTTAACATTTATATCACCAGTCTGGATGTGACTAATCTACAACTGGATCTCAGGTACATTTTTCAGTTCTGATTCTACTGAGTGACTTTCTTCACATTATTATACAGTGGCTGACATGGATAGCCACCTGGTAAAGTCACTTCTGGCTCAATGCTTCGTTAGAGGGAATGTATCATTTTGTCAGTGTGTGTGTGTGCGTGCGTGCGTGCGTGTGTGTGTGCTTCAGCTTGTGTGCTTGTTTGCAAATGCCTATTCACATGGATGCCTGGGGCAGATGATTCAGCCTGGGGCAGAGCAGCATAAATAGAGCTCACAGAGCAGCCAATCAGGCAGTACTATCAAACTTCAACTGTGGAGAGAATGCAAAAATCCATACTCAATAGAGATTCATGGACCATGCAAGATTCAAGCTACCCTGGTCATTGACAGCATCCATGATGACTATTGATCAAGCACCAATTTCTGGGTCTATACAGACATGATTAGGTGACTTACAGCTGAAAAGTGCCACTTCCAGTTTGGAGGAAGAGGTAATTTTTAACTGAAGCCTTAATGCTTCTGCATTTCACATGCTGTCTTTCAGTCAGACGCACTGTTCTCTCACAATCTTTCTGTTGGAATCATATTATCTGTTGTATGAATTAGGGTGGTACCATGCCCAGAATGCCCAGAATATACAATATCTCTTATGAATTTAGGATTCAGAGGGAAATACACAGCTCCTGTATGTTACTAGCATCCTAACTCTCACTGTTCCCAGCTACTGCTCTCTCTATGAAGATTCTTCTCCTTCCTTACAGCTTAAATAAGCCACATTTTGTAATGTTGTAGCAGTACCATTCTTCAGTGCATCATAAGACTTAATCAACAGTTGGTGAGACATTATACATAATAAATCAAAAGAGGCTTCGATTTATCTCCCCGATCTGTCTGTGGGACCTGCTGTAGCCTCTAAATCACTCAAAACTGAGCAGGCTACAAAATGGGCAAGCTGCACCCAAACTGGAGACAAAAACAAAGGAAAAACAAGCTTAAATTCTTCAACAAAGCTAAACAAATGATGCTCTGCAAAAAAAAAAGTTCCTTGCCTTTTGGAAATGATCGACTCCAAAAATAGCATTCTCATTGTAAAATAAACACAAACGGTTGATAAGCAGGCCTGCAGAGGAGAATTAATTAGCCACGCTAGAGGCGTAAACACAGCTATACATCAAGTTCAGAAAGAAAACAAAAACAGAGGAGACAGAGAGAAACTCCTGTCCATTTGCCACACTGAAAACCCTGAGTCTCTCTGGGTTCATGTTAGGGAGGAAAACTGTGGTGATGTAGTTGGGTTTAGGAGGTGTACATTGGGCGGTGGGAGAAATGAAAGGGGGGGGGGGCAACAGAGGACAGAGAGGGGAGCAGAGAGGCAGAAAGACAGATGAGGGGATGTGGCGTTTACTGTCGCATTTTTGTATCTGCCAGAGGAAACTCATGCACATGCCCATGCATGGCTGTCTCCCTGACTGAAGACACTTTGTCTGTTGATGCTAATGTTAGCCAGCTGGGCTCACAGCCAAAGGCATTAAGTGAAATCGAATTCCACCAAACTAGCTTTAATCAGCAGGTTTTTAAGGTTAGAATTACTTTCCCTCTCCTCCAGCCCCCTGACCAAGGTTAAAGTAGACACAGGCAGGGGCTGGGCTCAGCTAATGGGATGGAAGGGTGGCGTGGAGCCTACGGCATGCCACCATACACCAACAGGCGCACACTTGCACATTAACAGACTAACACGCAGACAAAAAAGTAAATACACAGATACACACATTAGTGCATGCCAATAATAAGCACACACTAACAGATATAGAAATAGAGTTTTACACTTGTGTGACTTACATAAGTATACAAACAAATGAATAGTGCACACAAGCACAGGTGAACTAATACTATCAGACCTGACTGAGGGAAGTGTTTACAGTGGCAGCCTAGCATTTATCTTGTCAAACTGCCATTTTTATTTTTCACTTCTGAAACTTTTGTGGGTGCTTCTTTGTATTTTCTGTCATGCTCCAACCTATTTAAAATTGTCTCAATGTTGCTGTTGTCTGTATCGCTTCCTGTGTGCAGTGCTGGAATGTTGCCGGGGAGCTGATCAGTTTGTGTGAACTCGTTTGACAATAAATGGTTTGAATCGTAATAGACATTCATTACCATTCATAGATTTCATAGATATTAATGCATCGACAATTCTTTCAGTATCACGATTTATCAACAAATGAAGGAATGTCCATACGCAGGCACATGAAATAAGCTGACCTTGGCCAGATTTTTTATCTGTAGCTACATCTGTTCAGAATGTAGCTCTACATAAAAGTAAGCCTAACAAGAATGCTGAAAATGTTAACAAAAAAGGGTGAAATGCCTGGATCAGCGATTATATATCAGGCTTTCTTTATACCTGACAAAAAACATGTAGAGGCTTTGCCTTGAACTCAGCCTACAACAGGAGTTAACACATTGATGCCTGTCAACAAAAGCAAGCTTAATAAACTCTGCAACATTTCAGTCTGCTTTTCAAGTATCCACACTACAAGTAGAGGCCTTTACAGTAATGTTAGCAAAATTTTGCTTTTCACTTTTCCTCACTCAAGTTCTCTTGAACTTTTTGCTACACACATAGGAAGAAAGAGGTCATTCTTCAGAGAAAGTATTCTTTCTTTGTTTTTCACATGTTAATAAGCTCACTTGCAAATGTGAGTTTGGAAGTCAAAGAAAAATATCTTGAGCTAAACATTTGTGAAAGGAGATGAGTGAATTATTCTAATGTGAGCCATGGCGGGTTACAAATGGATGTTAAGTGTATGTGTAGAAGGTAAAATGGCAAATGGAAAACAGTCATTATCTCAAGACGCCACTTCCTTATCTCCTCACCTTTGAGCTGGCCCTCGATTGCCTGTCTACAAAAGACATGTAAAATATGTCTTGCAGCCAACAGAGCAACGAGCATCTGTTTGCATTACAAGCCTGGAAGCATCAAATAGGACAGATACTTCAAACCATTAACTATGGAGTAATGGATACAACAGGCAGACTGGGTCACAGTTTAAACACAAAAAGTCAGAGGTCAGGATTTAGATGTCACTTTCAGAGTGAGCGGGAAACTGCTGAGTCAAAGAAGACTTTCTTGTACCTGGTCTCTCTACTGAGATTAGTCAAATCCAGATGTGAGGTAAGTCACCAAAGAGATTACAGGTTACAGGTATAGATGCAGCACTAGTCTTTATAGGCAAACAGTTAAAAAAAAACAGTAAAAAAAAACAAAATCTGCCTTGAGGATTTTCTTACTGTGTCTTTAAAAGCAGCATGCCTGTCCAGCCCTCGAGGCCTGTCCTGTGTTTGAAGCTGAAAAATTAATTAATTAAAATATCACATGGTGAGACCTCTGCTGCTTAGTAAACATAGCATTGTTTGAGTGTATGTGACCGCCCATTAACCTTCCCTTGTGTGAGCTGAGGTAAGGATAAAAAAGCCTCTGTGTGAAAAAGAGGAGCATGTCCTCTGCATTAATGAGAGCAAACCATCCAAGTCAGTTTTTGACTAAAATACAAATTCACACACAAAGTGGAGACCTGTTGGAGATGACATCACAGCTCAGCCTCCCTGGCATGGGTTATGCCAGGCGGACATGCCGCCTAATTGTAAGAGAGAGCTCACATTTGTAATGTCGCACAGTTGTGTTAAAGCTGATTAGCAGAGACTCATGCCGTCTCCTCCTGCCGTGATCTATAGGCACTCCAAATTTCCAATATCTCTGGTGTGAGCAAGGAAGAGCTGAGAGAGACTGTAAATCATGACAAGTCCCACTGAGCAGAGCAAAGAAAAAAAAAAGGATAGATGGATGGAAAAAGGTTGAGTACGCGACAGAGAGAGATATTCAACTTGTTTGGAAACATGAAGAAGGAATGAAGAAAATTATTGGGAGCGAAGGAAGACGTGGATATATACAACAGAGAGGCGCACATATCAGGGAGACATGTGAGATTTAGGGAGAACAGGAGAGAGGAGAGGAGATATGATTACGGAGGAAACAGTAGGAAAAAAAGATTCCTGCCGAGGAGGAAACGACAGAGTATGGAGCAGACAAAGAAGAGAAGGAGCATGGGGAAGAAAGGGAGTGGGAGGACAGAGAGACACAGAGAGAGACAGAGAGAGGAGAGGATAGAATGAATGCTAACAGGGAGCCCAAACCCAGAACTGAGGCTTTATCCTTCACAGGCGGAGGAGCAACAATCGCAAACACATTTTCTCTCGCCCTGGCCCTAAGAGAGATAAAAAAGCAATTTGTATTCTATTCCTATTCAGCGTCGCTTGGCCTGTTTCTCTGCCTGCATATTTGTAAACACAGCTTTGTCAGAGCAGCTTAATCTTCCCAACACAAACACAGACTACAGAAAGGAGGGGCGAGAACGGATGCAGAGGGGTGAGGAGAGAAGAACAGTGATGAGAGAAGAGGAGGGTAAAGGATACGTACAAAAGAGAAAAGAAGGGTAAGGAAGGATAAGAGGGTGAGGATGAGAGAGATGGCTTGTGGAGTAACAGGGGAGCCAAAGAGGGCATCAAGGATCAGGACCCTTTTCCGGATCTGCTGGTGTGGGTTTGCCCCAATGTCAACCTCTGAAAGTCCCAGTGTGACGAATAAACACATACACACAAATCCGAGTTATTTCTGGGATTTCACAGGCATTCAATGTAAATTTCACCATCAATTACATCATCATGATTTCACAGGCCTTAACTGTGATCATTTACAATCCAAAACCATAGTTTGGTGTATTATTGTGAAATGGGTGTGGCTATTTCTGAAAACTCCACTTCTTTCAGTATTTGCACAAATAAATACTGCTAAATCACAGGAATATATACCATTATGATTTCATCTAGGACACAGTAATTCTCTGTAAAACAAACGCACAGTAATTTGCTCTGAAATTAATGCAACTAGAAGCAAGTAATTTACTGTGACGTAAAGTCAAATATTTTACATTGCACTAGCCAAAAGTCCCACAGGTTGCATTCTTTTAACTTATGAAATCACATTGAGATAAGAATCTCTCTTGTAATTGAGATCTAAACCTAGTTAATGCACGTTTTTCACTACTGACAGGAGCAAAACAATCAAATCATTCCTCATCATATGAGCTGGAATAGTCAGATGGAAGAGGTGGATATAAAGCTTACAGGCATGTCCTCCTGGTTTCGGGGGCACCAAAGTCTCTTTACAGGCCGAATGTGAAAAAAGAGAATCAACACAAAACTCTAACTGACTACATACTGAAACAGACAGACTGAAGAAGAGAAAGAGGAGCCTTGGAAGTGGCGATCGTCTGGGTGCACATTCGTTCACAGAGGCGTGAAATTAGGCAGAGCGACACCTGCCAATACGCATTGCAATAAAGTGCCTTAGGTTCACTCCACTCATTGGCCTTCCATATCACTCCCTATCTTTCTCATTCTCCCCTCATTCTATTCCTCCATTCTCTGAGATCTCTTCATTATGGCCCACAGTGCCCAATTAAAGACTGATAGTTGCTCCATCCACTCCCGACACTGTGACAGAGATGGTCCTTCACTACAGTGCATAGCATTTTCTCTTCCCATTCTCCTAAACAGCAGTACCCAGCACACCTAATTTGGACACAAAGGCTCGGGACTGGGATTAGTAGGCATGAGAACAATGACAATCCTTGATCAAAAAGGTACAAAATAAAGTACAAACGTTGTGCACAGGCATGCAAAACCAAACTAGATTCACACACCAAAAAAGAGAAATGGCAAAAAATGTCCACACACCAGTTGTTGCTCCCAGAAAAATCTCATTATTACAGACCGGGTGACGTTTTAGGCCCAAGCACTTCTTCAGTTGGCCTGAAGAAATGTTGGGGTCTGAAACACAATTTATGAATTCTGGTGCTTAATCATATCACAACAATAAATCAAACTGAATTCAAAACAGTAATCATAATCCTGGCTGTGGAGGTGCTTCTCTGTAACTTATACTTGAGTTTGAAGCATATAGGCAAACGGCACAGAAGGGTGTTCTGAAGTTGCCAGCTAGATAGATAACCAGACTGGGTTGGTGGAGCACTGTAGCTGCAACATAATCTTTCCAGAGAGACAATCTAATGGTATTCTTTATTGCAGCTACCATATTTCCTACTAGACATTTCCTTGATGAAATATCAATATGACTGTATTGTACTGTAAATGAGCAAATAGCCAATACTTAATACTTGTGACTATGCAGGAAGACAGATAGCCCCACAGAAAGACATATAGGCAAACACAGAAAAGATGGAAAATTTCGAGAGAGGGGTACTGCCATAAAGAGGCATTGAGACACGCAGAGAAAGACAGGGAGAGCTGTAGACACACATCAGGCAGATGGAGGAGCCCAAGAGCCCCTAGGCAACCCTGTGATGGAGACAGTGGGGAAGGCAACTGAAGGAGTACATGATATGTTCGGGTTGTGATGAGGGGAAGGTAGTGGTGTGGGGAGGAGGGTGGTTGGTTATAAGGGTGAAACAAGCAGACAAGAGATAGGAGGTAAGAGAGAAAGGTAGAGAGAGACAGAGGGAATTCAGCCAATGAGCAAAAAGAGGGAAAGGTAACAAAATGAAAAGTGACACTTTAATTCAGAAGGCTTCTTCTGTCTGAGTTATTATGAGATGTTGGTAAGCTGGCTTGTTCATGCATCTCCCCTGGCCTTGTGCCTGGTTCACTCTCACTGAGGAGACCTGTGGCGCTAACCTGTCTTTATCTGAGCTGCACAGCAGGGGACAACCCTCTGCCGCCATCCTCTGCTTTGATCCTCCCACTTCCACCATAGCTACCTCATTGCCTTACACCCCTCCCATCCTCTTTCATTCCCTCCTCCACAACTGCTCATATGCAAAATGTCTCACTGTGTCCTGTTGCTCTTTTGATATGGCCAAAATCCTCCATACCCGCTCCACACATAATTAATTGCAACTGCCATAATCTTGTAGGCGAAGCTTAGCTTTGACTTCACAGAAACACTTCTAGTCACAGCAGTGCACTACAGTACTACAAATGAAGATGAATATAGCTGAAAGAGGAGAGAGACTGAGAAAATACATTAAATAGTAGGGCTGGGACAATATTTTTCATGATTTGACTATATCATGATATCTGTGTAATACTTGGGTTAGATTTGATTTGTATTGTGATTCTGATTAACTCTGATTTGATAGTTTCAATAACTGTGATTTTCTTTTTCTTCCTTTTCTTGTTTAAACCAGAAATGAATGGTTTGGTGAGACAATAATGCATAAGTCATACTTCCAAAACCAAGGCACAGTGAGTCAGTCTGACATTTACTGTATGTAAATTGAACAGGACATTATTGCATTACAATCATTCATTCACTCTTCAGTGTTTACAGCTTTATCCTCCACTTTAGGGTCACAGTGCCACTGGAGCAAATCCCAGCTGACACAGGGTGAAAGGCAGAGTAAACCCTAGACAGGCTGCCAGTCCATCACAGGGTCAACAAAACCTCTGCATCTTTTTGAACTGTGGGAAGAAACCGCAGTAATTGGAGAAAACCCACGCGCACATGAGGAGAAGATACTCACTCCATACAGAAATGCCCTAGGTCAAACTGGGTCGCAAACCTGGATCTTTTTGGTATAAGGCAACAGTGCTAGCCACTAGTCTGCCGTTTGGCTCTGGCACATAACATGCACAAGATAATCTTTTTGAAGTTAATTGCTACACTTAGTTGACCCTGTTATAATGAATACATACAGAAAATAAAGTGTTTTTTCTTTTACTTTGCCAACTCAGAGTTAAATGATCTAGTGTGAAATTCTGGGCCAGAATGAACAGAGCTCACAAACCAGCACATAGCACTGAATGAAAGTGAAACTTTCAAAATCCTGGCTTGCACATAAACTGATAAGCAGAACTTCCAGTACTTTTTGAGGTAAATTGGCAACTGTTTTTTTTTTTTCTTTAACTGCTCAAAAAACAAGAACACAATACATTGATTTTCCCTGCTCCATTTAAACAGAGATAATTTGTGCACTTGAGAAAGAGATACACACAGAAATATGGAATACCAAGACAAATCAGGGCAGGAATGAGAGGCCCACAGAAAAAAGAAAGATCCTGAGAGACTCTGACATTCTGGCTGAGCAAAAGCTTGATGTTTGAAGATGGGAGTCTGACCAGGGTAGGAGAAAGGAGGCCACAGGGGCTGTTTTCAGCTGGGGTAGAAGCTAAGGAGCAGACAGATAAAGGAGACGGACAGATAAAGCAGGCAGACAAATAGAGGAAGAGAATTATAGTAGCAAAGAGATACATAAGCTAAAATGTTCCTGAGGTACCAGACAGGTACAACCTGGCAGCCAAAACAGACAAGAGAGGGAGGAGGATGGAAGGCGCCTGAATGTAGTAAATTATATCAGGCAGAAAGGTGCATGCACACTTATACAAATACAAGTACAGCGAGACAGACAAGAACATGGATAGATACACTGTATGAATCCACAAAGGGGGTGTGATGAGAAATGTAACAGTAGAGCAGAAAAGGGTAAAAGGACCAGGAGCAAAGTCAATGTAAAAATAAGAGAGAAAGAGAGAGAGAGAGAGAGACACACAGACAGATGATGGTGGGGTTTAGAAAGTTGGTGTGCCGACAGGTCTCCAGAGGTTGTAATATATCGCATCGTTTCAATTTCTCAACAGCAACTACAGCCCTCCTTTTTCATATCCTTCCACAGTCGGAGGACAGATACTTCTGTCCTTCGGAGCCAAAGATGCATTCAAGATGATATAATGTGCTCATTTTTTTGACATTATATCCCTAAATCTGGATAGTTATTTGTGGCTGGATATGATCTTTGTTCCTGTTCTCTCCTGAAACCCCAAGGTTACTAATGGTAAAGAGTGGACATAAAAATTCGGGCATCAAACATGTTTCTATGTTTGTGTTGTAATGTCTACCCTCTCCCACTGAAGTTTGAGACCAATATTTGATTTATCTGCTCCATGCACCATTAATCCTGCGACCATGCATGCCTCTGCTTAATAATTGATCTTTATGCTACTGTAACTAAATCCATCAAAACAACATCCCACCTCCTTTTCTATCTTTTCGCTTTCTCTTTACTGCTCTCCTCTCTAAAGCTTTCCCATTCCTCTTAAAAAAAATAATTCTAGTAGAAATTTCACAGTTTCCTGCCCATTGGACCTGGGCAAGGGAAGGCTTAGGGTGAGTACAATGCTTTATCTCTACAGTAAGGTGTGTGACACTGGTTCTCAACCACCAGAGGGAGTTTCTCTCTGATTGCATACTGTAAAATACTGTAACGTTGAAGCTGACAGAATAATCTGACAATGCCAACACCTTTACTCTAGAGTCCTGGCAGCCAAATGAATCGGGCAGAGAGCAGTGGTGACCTAAGGTGATCAGCCCTCAGTTCTCTGTCTAGACCTGAACAAACAGCTGCTTGGTCTAGAGCAGAAGGAGAACAATGACCCTTATTTATGTCCACCACCTCCTTCTGCCTGTCTCTTTGACTTGTTTTTGCATACTGCATTTAAAGTAATAAGTACAGTATCTCCTTGAATGCCACAGCGCTATAAATCAGAGGAAAATAGAACTGTCATCATAGTAAACAATGCATGGAACCAGTTATCATTAAAACAAAGGAGTTGTGGAGGAGGTGTAGCCATGCATAAGGATGAGGATGGGACCAACCTTACTATCTCCTTGGCTTGCCCTATAATTCTGGCTGGGTGTGCACACATGCACAAAAACACACTTGTCAAAACAGAAGGCGTATACCACAAACTGCTTTACTTTCTTATTTTAAGATGTCCAGTGTCATCATTGTTGCTTACAGATGGCTATTACAGAGCTTTCTTAGTCTCATTCTAAAATGGCACTTCAAAGCCCAATTACTGTGTAATGTTGGTGCAAGTTTTGGATCGTATTTGCAAGTGTTGAGCCACCAAACCCACATGCTTTGTTAATCCAGAGGATGTGCTTTCCAGTCCTGATGGGTAAATATTTATAAGCACGAAAACACTAGTGAGTCTACCTGTGAGCAAGACCACTGACAAGGTGAAGTGTTCCTATTTGCCCAGAGCTTTTAAACTCAATCTGTAATCACGACTATAGCTATACGCTTCAGATACATTTCTGTTGTTTTCAGTAAATGCAATCTCTATGTGTAAAGTATCACTCTACCAAAGGGCAAAGATATCTGGCCAACCTAACCCACACATGCCTCCATCTTTTTTTTGATTCTGTGACTACCAGTCTGCAGTTAACAAAGTGGATTTCTTTCTTGGTTTTGAGCTGCTGAGCTACCATTTATCCACACAGTCTCCCCACCCTGGGGTCCAAATGAAAAGTTGGAGTTGGCTTCTTAATTTCAAACACAACAAAATTTTATCAGGGCATATGGTGACTTTGTGGCTATGTCTAGAAAAAACTGCTATCTTCTATTTCTGAACATCATCCTAATATGAAACCCTATTTAGACAACTTAAGCCCCTGATGTACGGATTTGATATGAAACAGGTTTACAGCCCTCTGTCTCACATAGAAAGCAAAAACATAACATCATTATAATTTGTAACTCTTCCACAGACAGTATACTCTTCAAACCTTTGTACCTCTCTGACCATTATTTTTTATTTCATTCTATGACTTCAAAAAGTGCCTTTTATTTCATCCAGTCTACTCTTATTTTGCCACATCTTCTCCCCACCCACTTCATTTCAGTGGTTGCTTCCCCTCTTCTCTCTATTAGCAGATTTTCCTGCTAGAGGTCAATGATGCCACAGAGTCTCTCTGCTCTACACCGAGCTTATGCCTGGATTGTCTGTCCTTTCCACCAAACCGGCTCGCTCTAACCTGTCTCACCCCTGACTGACCGATAGCATCTGAAACCTGAGCATTAGTCTCAGGGCTCAGAGAATACGGCATAAATCCAGACCCTGCTGATCTCAACAGTTATCAGGCACTCCTATCTTCCTTCTCATCTAGCATCTGTGCAGCCATAACTGCTTCATACAGTGATAAGATCGGCAGTAGACATTCAGAAAATATTTTCAACTTTTAAAATATTACTCAATCCACCACCACCTAAAACAACAGACAAAAATATTTCAGCTGATATCTTTGCTTACTTAAAAGAAAACATCATTGGCCACTTCTTCAACTTCATAAAACCCATACAAGCACATCAGTCTCCATGGTCATCTCTTTCATTTAGGATATAGCATATAAAAGTAAAACATTCACCATTTAGATTTATAGTTGGTGTTTTTTTTTAAACCTTATTTTACGAGGAAGTCACATTGAGATTAAAATCTCCTAAAATACAGCAAAAATGAACTGGACTGGCGCTAGATTCAACCCGTCAGAGTTCACTGCGCACTTTAAATCCACAAAGATCGACCAGGATATCGCAAGACTTGACAGACTGAAAATATCATAACCTTATAATGCCACTGCCATGCTTTTTATCAATTGGAATCAGCTGGAGAGTAAATTATTCCAGACCTGCAGTATCCTGACATCTTCAACCTTCTGATTAACCTCCATTCTTTCAGTCACTGAAAGTTCATAAGAGCCTGATGGGATACAAATGACATAATCTGGCTTTGTGACAAACATTTAACTCTGGAGTCTCCTGGCTTTCTATTTTTATTAATTTAAGGTTAATCCCATTGAGACCAAAGATCTGGCCAACAGGGCAAAAGCATAATTACATTAAAAACAATAAACAACATATAAAATTAAAAACATTAACACTTGCTAACACTTGGACAGAGAAAAGGTAGGCTGCAATGATTTCTTCAGAACTATGAACTCATTCAGTGTAACAATGTCTTGAATTTTGAATTTCAGGTTGTAAATTGTTCCATGTATTAGGTGCCGAGAAACCTAAATGTTTTTTGGCCCAGTTCAGTTCGTACTTTGAGGACGAGAAATTGCAGAACATCCATTTTTCAGAGATTGTGACTTCCATGTTTCCTTGTTAAAAGACAAGACAAATAGGCATCAACCATACGCAGAATGGTTTTGTAAATAAACACATTCCAAACCACACACATCCAAGCATTAGCAATGAGCAGTGTAATGTAAATAACTGCGGTGTTAATGATGCTGTGAGGACCAGTTCATATTTTACCAAAAACTAACCACATCATAGCCTGTGGGTTTCCATTACTCTGTCTTCTGCTCACTGTGGTCAAGTTTCATAGCAGTGATTCACTTCTGCAATCTCTCTGGATCTGTGGGAACCCAGTAAATGTCTGATTTCACATCCTGGGGCACAACAGCTGTCCACCATCTTCACTTTTATGATGAAAAAATCTGGCAGTGAGTGGTCTGACATATTGCCTGATTTATGTAAAGTCTAGTATATACATCTATAGAGGTGAACAAGCACCCAAAGGACGTTACCCTCCCACTTCATGTATGATGGCCCCATTTGCTACCAACATCCTCCAAGCCATGAAGCCCAACATTGGGCCGGCAATCACACATGTGATAGAGAGTATGTTTTACTGCATTGGGACATTTACAGAAGCACACTAACGGGCCTTTAATACACCTTGTTTCAGAAAGCCTGAACTGCTCAAGTTGACAACTAACCACTCTTGTTACATCCATTCTTACCTAAGTCTATAGAGATTGTGGTGTTCAAACAGATCTCAGAAATCCTCTCAGAGAATGCCCTCCGGTGGGGCTTTAAGTCTAGCCACTCCACTAAGACATCTCTGTGGTCTGAGACAGAAGCCCAACAGGGATGCAGCTCAGTTCTGATTTTGCTGGACCTTTCAGTAAACTTTGACACAGTAAACCACCACATCCTGCTGTTCACACGCACCAGTATGAGCCTTTCAGGCAAAATGCTTTTTTCATTTTAATCGTACCTTCCTTCAGTGTGTCAAAGAAAAAAACAAATGCCCATATCACATAGCTCCCCACAATGGTGCCTGACATTCTCTTGTAATATATACCACTACCTTGGGCCCAAATAGCCACTCAAATGGCTTCTGATAAGGACACAACCAAAATAGAGGGTCTGGCTCCACAACCTGGTCCGATGTATGGCTTTCTATGTGGAGTTTGCATGTTCTCCCCTGTGTGTGTGTGGGTTTTCTCCGGGTTCTCTTTTTTTTTTTTACCTCCCACAGTCCAAAACAGAGGTTAACTGGACACTGTAAATCTGATTCACTTAATCTGACTGGAAAAATAAAAAAAAAATAGTACATCAGATCAAGTGCATTATTGCTGTCCCTCATGAGTGTCTGTCAAATGAGTATATGTAATGTAATATAACATCCTTTTCGAGACTATACAATATGTACAGTAGATGTGTTTATTGATGTCCAAATGCCAAATATAATAAAATAACTTGCAAAAGAGCTGTCCACAGTGGAATACTCTTACTTTTGATTCACACAAAAAAGAATTGTGTTTTTGCAGTTTCAGAAAGCAATACAGTGTGCAATTATGAGGAACTGGATCCTGACTACACTAAAAGATTTTGATTTCCTCAGACCTCAATGCACTGATAACAGCTTCACAAATAACAGTTTGATTATGATATTTATGCAGGATAATGACTTCTTATGACAAATAGCATACAATCATGTAGTCAATCAATCATAGCGTACTGGTCGAAGTGACATTACTAAGATTTAGGTCAGCGCTTGGAAAATGAGTTCTAGATTCGATTGCAGAGATGACATTGTTCAATGTCACAACGGTGCCATGAAAATTTAGCATCATTTGTTATGAAGTGCCATCAGAGCTTATGACACCCAATCCATTGCCAAGTAAGCTGTATGTCAACCTTTATGTCAGTTTTATGACACATGGATTGCAAGAAATGTCATGGAATGTCATCACTATGTTTCCAGGCTTCAGAGCATACAGAATGTGATGGATACAACACTGAGAGAGAACACAGTCTTCAACACATATTTACAGAGCACTTTTGGTATCCTACATATTAATAAGGTATAACTGTTTCTGTGCCCCTCTATAAGGTGACAGGGAGCTGGCTCCCATCATCCATTTGCATGCAAATCTGCATATACTCCTTTCATAGTAGGGGCCCCTTAGGTGAAACTTAGCAGAGGTTTCTGGTGGCTCTCTGCCCGTTCTCTGCCTACATGGGTATAAAAAAATGTCCTGAAATATTGCATAAAAGTTTTCATGTTCAAAGGAGCTAGAAAAGCTAGTGTATAAATAAAAGGTACATACAAATGAGTGCAATGGAAACCAAATAGGTTGATATTTAGAAATTGTGTTGCGTGCAAATGTGAGAGTGAATATGATTGTCTGTCCCATGTGGCCCTTTGATGGACTGGTGATCTGTCCAGGGTGTACCCTGCCTCTCGCCCCATGTCAGCTGGAGTTAGTGGAGCATAAAGCAGAAGAAAATGAGTGAGTGAGTGAGTGAGTGAGTGAGTGAGTGAGTGAGTGAGTGAGTGAGTGAGTGAGTGAGTGAGTGACTGCAATGTCCCTCCAGCTTCTTAATTTTGCTGCATTAGAAAAATAGTGGAAACGGAGGATATAGTGGGTGAGACGAGGTTTGTGTGGATTGATGGAGAAACAACAGTCTTAGACTTGCAACAACTGCAAGAAGCAAATACTACACCAATAATAGATAGAAGCAGCAACAAAATGCTACCTGGATTTACATCATCAAGTTGTGCCTTCTCATCCTTCTGTGTTAGCAGAGACTTCTTTGCCATGTATCTCACTACTACTCATTTTCTACAACTTTATCCTCCACATGAGGGTTATGGGGGGGACACTGGTGCCTAACTCCAGCTGACATAGGGCAAGAGGCGGGGTACACCCTGGACAGGTCGCCAGCCCATCGTAGGGCAACTCACTGCTAATATCTGCTAAATAACAATGAAAGGAAACATGCATAAATGAATTTTTTTCACCAAAGTTTTGAGAAGTTGGTTATAATGTGCGATGCATTTTAATGGAAACCTAGCTACTGAAACAAAAAAAGAAACATAGAGGAAAAGGAGAAAATCAGCAAGTCTGTTCCTCCTGTCAAGAGACTTGGAATAACATTTACTCCACCATTGATTTCATAACCCAAGATGAACACTGCAGAGAGTTTCCCTCTCAAACTTGATGAGGACATTAAAGGAGACAGTCACTTCAAGAAGTTGCACTTAAGATTTCACAGTTTGAGACCAAGTGCTACAGCCCATTAGCTTCTTAAAAACAAGGTGTATCCCTGAGTGATACTTGATAATGAGGAAAGCCATTCATATGTCTATACTGTACCTACAAACAGGCCTCTAGCACTAGTTGTGCTGTACAGTAATAGGCATCGGTGAGTCCTGTAAAGTGCTGTGACTGCATTTTTAGAGAAATGCATTGCTCGAGAGTTTGTACAGGGCTCTTAAACAAGAGAAAAAAATATTTTAAAAGGAAAATAGTCTCAAGTCTTCTTTAAGTCCAACACATGTTGTTATCCATCAGGCAGCACTTATAGGGGCTCTTTCATAAACAAACAGAGGCATGTGTGCACACATATTCTTGTTCAGTATTCCTAGTGAGGCGCTCAGAGGCATAATGCATTCCCTAGTCCCTTACCCTAACCTTAACCATCACAGCCAAATACCTAATCTCAATCCTTAACCCAATTCTATGCCTAACCTAAAACCAAGTCTTAACCCTCAAAGAGCCTTTTAAAGTTGTGAGGACCATTGTACAACAGACATGTATATACACACACGCACATGCACGCAGAGCAGAGAGCAGCATAATTAAAGTTCCATTTCCATCAGATGAACATGGTCGGACTGTGATGTCTGTCTCTGATGATAAATTCATTCTGCCTGCCAGATATGAGCTAGTTGATTTGTGCACATCAGCCTCTGTCTGCAGCTGCCATCCTTCGGATACACTCAGTGACAGAAGGGGTCTAGCACTTCCTCTGTGGGCTACACGAAGACTGACATATTCCAAAGGCTCCTCCCACCACCAACCCCCCCTTCCTCGAGAGACCCCACTGCTTCTGGCCTGTCTCATTATGTGGGCGAGATATTTGGGGGTCTCTCTGTGCCATCCTGTTGCACTGTCAGCAGCATAATTTCTCCCAGTGGACGTCTAGCTACTGCAGCACACAGTTTATTTTTGTTTGTGTGGCTGTCAGTGTGTGTGGATGGTCTCTTCATCCATAGAATTTTTTTCCCTGTCAAGCCACATTCCTTTCACATAAGGCAAGGAAGTGAAATGGTGGCTATTTGAGCGCAGAAGGTGTCCACAATAATGCAAGGCTTAAATGTCAATCAATTTTCAGCTGACCAGTGTAATTACAATACCTCAATTTGTCTGTGTGTCTTTTAAATGTGTACCCACTCCTTAGGGCAAAATTTAATTTAGTAGGGATATATGCACGCAACAGGATGACAGTGAGGCATTGGGGAGCACTAGTGAGAGTTGCCAAACAGCACACATATTAATAAAAGCTTGTGCAAAGATCTGCAGGATGAGAAACCGCAAGGACCAGATGGCACAAAACAAAAGCAAAACAACCAACTTCTTCAAAGGTTTTAAAGACATTTAATATATTTACTGGCAAACATATATATAAAATGACACCAGGAGGCTGAGGGGAGTAAACACAATATCTCTGATTGCTATTATTGGCGTAAGCAATGACAGCTTGCACTAGATTGGAGTGATGTATTGAATTTCATGTACTATGAAATGGAGTCTGAAATGTGAGATTTGTCTTTTGCCTTTGGATCACTCTTGCCATAGCCCCACCCCTCACCCGTACTTACTGTAATTCTCTCTCATTTGGAGACCAGCACATTCAGGTAACTTATGTGCAGTAAATGGCAAGGCCAAACCAAAAAACCAAAAATTGAACATCGTATGTGATTTGGATATACTTTCTTCTTGTTTTAGTTCCACATCAAACACATCCCTGCTGCGAAGATGTTCCCCTTATAAATTCCCCCTTATCTGCTGCGGAAGTGCTATTCATGTCATTATAGTTGATTGGGATCCTCATTAGATTGGAGAGTGTGCACAAGCATGTGCGTGCATGCATGTTTTGATGCATGTAAATAAAGACAAGATATAATGAGCACAGAGAAGGGTAGTGAGAGAGATACAGACATAGGGAGAGGGTGTAAATGAGTGAGGAAGGGAGGGAGGAATGTGTTAATGAGTGTGAGATGTGCCGAGGTGAGATTTGTCTTTTGCCTCTGGATCACTCTTGCCATAGCCCCACCCCTCACCCGTACTTACTGTAATTCTCTCTCATTTGGAGACCAGCACATTCAGGTAACTTATGTGCAGTATATGGCAAGGCCAAACCAAAAAAACAAAAATTGAACATCGTATGTGATTTGGATATACTTTCTTCTTGTTTTAGTTCCACATCAAACACATCCCTGCTGCGAAGATGTTCCCCTTATAAATTCCCCCTTATCTGCTGCGGAAGTGCTATTCATGTCATTATAGTTGATTGGGATCCTCATTAGATTGGAGAGTGTGCACAAGCATGTGCGTGCATGCATGTTTTGATGCATGTAAATAAAGACAAGATATAATGAGCACAGAGAAGGGTAGTGAGAGAGATACAGACATAGGGAGAGGGTGTAAATGAGTGAGGAAGGGAGGGAGGAATGTGTTAATGAGTGTGAGATGTGCCGAGGTCGCTGTGTTTGTTCTGTAATAGTGCATTGCCGCAGAGCACTGCCACCTCAGGTGGGTGATTAGCAGTAATTATATAATTACACAAAATGTGATAATAAACAGCACAGAGGGAATCGGCTCTATCATCTACTTTGCTACACCTCATAATGTGCACACACATATTTCTTCATGTACAAACAAGCAAATGAGAAAGTGCATTTCTGGCTTTTGAACAGATACACACACCCCCTACTCACACACATTCCTGCACCAAGAGAAAGCGAGAGCCAGAGAGAAAAACCCAGATTATTCAAACCTGATACAAAAAAGTAATGGAACACTCACACTTGTCCTCCACTCACACCTGTGAGTAAAAAACGATTTGCTCCCTGACACACAGTAACAGCCAATAAAACAAGCGCTGACTTGCTCCCAAAGGCAACCAAGGGGAGCGGGGGGACAAATGAACACAAACTGGGAGTAAAAAGCTGCTCCCGGGAGGATTTTTTTTCCTTTTCTGTAGTCCTCATAGTCCTTCCTGCTTCAGTGAGAAAACAGTATCTGAAAGAGTCCATAATTGTCCATCTCATATCTGGGCCCTGCTGCAAAAAGTGTGTAAAAGAAAAAAGGTAGATTCTGTGATGGATCTCCCAGTAGCTTTGGAGTAACCATTTCTTTATCCACTAAGAGCAAAAAAACAAATGTGTGTATGTGTGAATGGAAGTGTGAAACTTGCATATGATGTCATTACTGACCTACAGGAGGGTCTCCATGTAACCCCCCCTAATAAAAAAAAAAATAATAACAAACAAAACAAAAATACAAGGAATAATAGCTATGAATGAGCCATCCATACCAATTTGGGGTATGATTATTAGTAGTGATGATGTAAATGATGAAGAACAGGCAAAAAAGAGGGTGGAGAAGTGCAATGTCAAGATATGCAGAAAAAAAAAAAGACTAAGGGGTAAGAGAACAGCAGGGGATAATTACTCTAATAAAAGCCTAATGGAATTCAGGCGTCACGTCAGGTGCAAGATGATCTGATTACTTCTGGGTGACTGGGGGAAATTGGGAACTGATCCGTTAATCCCACCATCCCCTTTCTCATTGGATGTGGAAATGTGTGCATCTGTGTGTGTGTATTCATGGTACTGGAGAAGTATGCAAAGTTAGTTTAACTCAGTCTCCTAAAACTGATGCACACAGCAAGCATAGCGTAATTTAAATATTTCACATTCACAGTTTGGTGTAGGTATTTCAATATAGAGCTATAAGTCTACAGTATGTAGCCATAAATCATATTAGATTTCATATTAGATTTCCTCTTATTATAATGTGTGAGCTGCTCAGTTACTGAGAGTCAGTCGCACAGTGCGCTCTTTGACAGTCACACATTGTGACCTGTGGTGTCCCTGACTCAGAGCACAGCCCATTATGCTCCTTGCTGAAGTGCATGAGCATGTCCTGTATATCTGTGTGTTCTTATGTGCTTGATGTTTGAACTTTTCAACTGCCTCTCCCTCCCCAGGCTCCCTGCTGATGACTGCTGACCCTGGCTCAGTCTGACAGTTTGGTGACACAGAGGTTGATGGAAAATGTTTCCCTTCCTATGTATGTGTAAACACATGGATGTGAAGATGAACATTTTGTTTTGGTGGCGACATTCTCCTGTTGGTCCTGACTTCTATGATATTTCCTGCTCTCATCTTGCCCCGGTCTAGGTGCTGCATAGAAACTGTTTCAGCATGGTGAGCTGAGAAAGGAGCGGGCGTCATTAGCCTGGGTGGAGATGCTTTTCTCAGCCTTCCTCTATCTCTATATAGCACCTGCTCCATCTCCAGGTGAGATCAGGAAGGTGGGGCAGTGGAGGGCAAAGAAAGAGTGGAGCACAGGCAAGCTTGAAGCTGAAGGAGAGGGTGTAGTGGAGAGATGGGAGGGATGAGGGCTGTACATGGAAGATACTAGCCTGTGCCTTAAAGCAGGCCTTGAGGCACTTGTAATCATGGGTTGATTTCTTGCTAAGCTGCACCATATTCTAAGCTCATTGTAATGGCTGTTGAGTGTGAACATGGACATGGCAAGAGATAAGCCATTCAAAAAAGGGGAGATGTCTATTTTCAACTGCTGGGCTTTTAGCATATTTATCAAAATAAGGTAACAAGGAAATCAATTTAATCCCCGAGGGATAATTTACTCTGTATGTTCAAAAAAAGATAACCACAGAGTAGTCAAGTTGAAATAAACATCGGCATCATGTATGATGAGTTGTGGCCTTCTCTATGTGAAATACCATGATCAGTAAATCATGACAATTGGTACAGCACAGACAATAACAAACGATAAACTACAAAGTCCTTTCCTTAACCAGACACTGTCAGCGGTTAAAGAAACAACAGCATTTTCCCCAAAACCAATACTATGGAAGGCCAATTGATAAGTTCTTACAACAATGTATGTTTAACATAATGGTATATTGACATTGTGTTCTAGGAGGGAAAGCAATTGTATCACAGACACAGACCTTGCTCTGAGTTTTGCTGTCTCCCCCAGCAGTTCACATTAACAATAACACCTAAAGTCCCTATACAACTGGTCTGATTTTGTTTGCCATGTAATATCTTAAAAGGTTCCCACAGTGTGTAAAACCATTTTACTGCAAGCCAATCTGAGATCTTGTTGTGTTTTTACAGAGTATTATCTCTGCTTGTTGTCTGAGGGTGGGATAACATATTGGATGTTTATTAGAACTGGAGTCGATGCCCAGGCTAATGCACAGCTATAAAACTACTCTCTATAGAAGTCCAGTAGAGGCAGTCAACTGGGCTGCTGTCCACCTCAGGCCAGATGTCACTGGGCCGCTAGGTGCAGGTCTGTTCCCTGATCCATATCAACACCTGGTTGTCCTATAAAGGTCTAAATGTCATGCACAGACTGGGGATATCTGCTTTGTTTACTGCAATACATGACCTCTACATAGAAAATGAATGCCTAAACTGTGGAACCAACTAGGCCGAGTGAAGTAGGCAGTTTTGGGTTGAGTTCTGGGATCCTAGGTTCTATTTATTTTGGGCCACTTCAATTTTTAAAAGGGGAACCAAAACATTGGCCAGCGGCACTTAAGAGCCCCCAGCAGCAACATGAGAGACGAGTTTGGCTGCAGCACCAACAAACACAATCATGCACACATGTCACGTCAAAACCCGGGAAGTAATGGTAAAATGCTTGGGATCTGATGAACACGACAAGTCCCTTTCTCATCAATCTCTTCTTCAGACCATTGAGCACCTTGGCTACTCTGGAGGCTGCAACCACAGCTGCGGCTGTGTGGTCCTACAGTGCCAGCTTTACACTGGCGGGAGGGTTATGAAAGACAAAACATCTGTCTGCTTTTGGACGGTGTCTAAGGCACTTTCAGGGAATTGTGGCAGTGTTATGGAACCGAGGGGAACCAGCCCCATCTTTATTGCTCTTTAATCAGAGCAGTGCAGGCTGGGTAAAGATCAATGATCTCTGAGTGTTAGCATTGACTGGGGCCTACAGCTCCCAATCAAGGGCCCCCTCTCTCACCTAATGTTACATTTAATGAGCCAATTAGTCCAAAATGACGTGGCCAGCATTTTAAACTGTTGTTTACTCTGCATTCATTATTAATATCTCATAGTTAGGTATGAATAAAATTAAAAGGAGCAGTGAGACCATTAGCTCCCCATGGTGGATGCTTATTAAGATAGGATGCTTTGTTATCTGAGCGAGGGATGGGGTGGTAATTGTTCGTGGTGGGCAGGATCTGCTGGTTCAGTAGCAAGAGTGGTGTGATTTATACAACCTTGGAGATGTTGCTGCATGTGTGTATGAGGGATAGAGTTGTGTGGTTTAGTCTAAAGCCTGTGAGAGAGCAGCCTGCAACCAGTGGTGTCAGATGCTGCTTTAGCTCCTTCATAAACACTCATAAAGAATTTCCCTTCCCAATTTCCCTTCTGCACTTCTTTCCAGTTTTTCTCCATTCCACTTTAACTAAAACCTCTGAGAGGAGATATGCAAATTTGTTTCATCTCCGTTTTCTGTCACTGTGTCTCTCCTGCTTATTGTTTTTATGTGTGTGTATGTGTTGGTTTATTTTTCTCGCTCATTCTGCTGGTTTGTGGTCATGCATTCATGGTGAATGGTGAGATGAAAAACTACTGAGCAGTCAGGGTGAGCATGTTTTAGAAATCTATTGAAAACCATTGATCATTCACAAAACTGGAGGTGAGAAAACGTTCTACACTTCTGAGGATCATTGTTAATATTCTTACTGTGGCAAAGCTGGGTGAGGATAAACAGGGACCAGGACTAAATCCTTTTTCTTTCTTTTTTTTTGCCTGTTTGGCTGTTTCTCATGACAAAGATAGAGCGAGAGTGTGTGTAGGGAGGCTTAAGAAGAAAAAATAAATCAAAAAATCAATAAAACATTAAAATCGCTTCAGTCAACAGAGCAAGACCCAGCTGCATCCAGCCCAGAAAGATTCTCTGCTGTTTTTTATTAATGGGTGTGACTCAAAATATTCAGCAGGGGAAGCTTGATACACACCTCAGAGGATTTCATTCAATGGACAAGAGGCAATATTCATTGTGAACAGTAAGAAACAATGCAGACAGTCTGGGTATGACAGAGAGGATCTGGCCTTAGGCACTGTACTTATGGCCACTCAGTACAATCCTTTAAGAAGTGATGAAATGAAATGATCAGTAAGACAATTATGAATGTCTTGCAATGTCCCCAAGGCAAGTGGGTTGACAGATGCTTGCTGAAAGGAATAATCATTAAATTATAACAAACTTGCTAAAAGGCTAAATTACAAAGACTAACAAATGGCAACATTTGTGTTAAAGTCTTCTTCACCCGTAATTCATTTCCTCATTATTCTATTCATCTATGTGCTCCAGTCAGAAAGCAACAGGGTGAGCCTTTTTGGTTCCACTGCTCCTCGTCACTGAAGCAATGCATAATAACTCATAGCCAACATTGTGCTGGAACGTGGCAGCAATTGCTTTCAAGCTCCCACTTAAAATAGTCCCAGTGACAAGCCTGCTGCTTTAAATAAGTGCCTCAGCCTGTCTGGAGAGGCTCCTTAATCCCAGTGGTGAGAGACACTCCAACAGCAAGACACTGGGGTGAAAAAATGCTCCTGCACCAGAGACTGGGACAATTTACAGCAGGTGACTATGGGACGCAGAATTCAATAGCGGGGTGAGATGGAGGGAGCGGCAGAGTGCACATGGGGTGTGTGTGGAGGAGTAGAAAGAGGAATACACGTGGAATGGAAATAAAACAGCTTACCTACAAATATCTCAGTGGCCTCGCCCCTAAAAGACTAGCAAATTAGCATTTAAAAAATGGAGCTGCTCAAAACAGACATCCACTGAAAATACCAGAACAGACAAATAAAAATATACACGTCCAGGAGGCAGCATGAAGGCCTAAATATCTACTCTCAGTGCTTTCTACCACTGTTTACTTTCTTTTTTTGTAGTTGTGCTCTCTGGCCTCGGATGTCTGCCAACCACACTCACTGCCAGCAAGGTGATGTAATCCTGGGCCAAAGAGGGAGACAAGCTATGATGTCACCAGGCACCTCGTAATCAGCAACCCCATCCCCACTGCATACACAATGTCTTCTCTGTGTGTGTGTCAGTGTGTCCAGCACACAGAGGGAACGTTGAAGTTTGTCCCCTCCTCACTGACACTTTTTTTCATCCTCCCTCCTTCTCATTCTTTTCCACTCCCAACCTTCTTCCCCGCTCATTTCTTCGTCTCTCTCTGCCACCCTATCACTTCCGTCCTCCTCACCTCCCTTCCTCACACACCTACCCTCACTCCCTCCATACCTGAGGCTCTTGTTCTTTTATAGCAAATTGAACCTTTCACTTTGAAAGAAATAATTACTCTCTGGAGAGAAAGGAGACAGCCGTGGAATGCTGATATGACACACAATGTCACCTTGCCACTCAGTAGCCGCCTGCACAACCGGCTCAGAGAGAGTAGTGTGTGTGTGTATAGGAGAGGAGGTGAGGAGGAAGGAGACGGGGGTCATGGAGTGGGAAGGGTAAGAGGGTTATAGAATAAAGGTAACAGAATAGTAACATAAACAGAAAAACATGTGAATACAGGGTACTGCTTTGGAAAAAGAACAAGAGGTGGAGGGAGGGAAAGCACAACGAGGACTGAGGAAATGTATAGCAGGTAATAAGTCATGGGAAATGAGGGGAGGAGAGACAAAAAGTATAACAGGTATGAAAATGAGAGGAGATGACTGACCAGTAGGACTGATAGTGGCATGGGGACAGAAAATGTGAATAAAGAACATGAGAGAGGCTATGCTATAAGAATAAGTAAGATTACAGAGGAAAAAGTGAGGGAAAGCAATATGCTGCTGGAGGGACAGAGAGGGTGTGACAGCGAGAACTTGATACCAGGGGTCAAAGCAGAGTAGGATCCGTCTTCATTTGCTGGCATTTGTTAGTAGTGGCAACAAAAGGAGAGAGAGCTGTGAGCCGAATCACTGCCATTTTCACTTATTACCCATCATGCCTTTCAGCAGAGTGACCATGCGGTAATGCTATGGTCCCTGGAAAGCTAAATGGCCATCTGTGCGCTGAAGGGCAGAGGGGACAGAGTGTTAAGACGAGAGAAAAGGACAGGAGGAAGCATTTGGGTTTTGGATCCTTTAATACTGTCAGAGATTCTGAGATTAAGCCAAAGGCTGGATCATGAACTGACCAAGTCAATGTTTGATCAGCAGAAGTTTCTGCTTATACAATTTCAATTTATCAACCAATGCTTTATATGTCACTCACACTGTGAGGGTCACGGGGGACGTTGAAGACAGTCCCAGGTGACAGTGGGTGAGAGGCTAGGTTCAGTCAGGACAGGTCACAAACACATTACAGGGCCAACATACATAGACAAATATTCACACCTGTGGTCAGTTTAGTCTCCAATTAACGCAATCCAAATCTCAATATCTTTGGACTATAAGAGGTGCCTGGACTACCCAAAGGAAACTCATGCAGACAAGTGGAAATCATGCAAACTCCACACAGAAAGACCCAAGCTGAAACAGGATTTGAACAGAGAACCTTGTTGTGAGACCGGTGATAAACACTGCCATACAAGCCACCCATTTAACAAAATATAAATTATTATATGTCTATGTATGTATATATATATACATATATGACAAATCAAAATATGTAACTTTTGAAACAAAAGCTATGACAAACTATATTATTATCAATATTGCACATAGCTTAGATGTCACTAAAACCTGTCATAAAACTAAATTCAAAATAAAATGTCAAAATTAATACTGAGTCTGTAATTATTTTTTTCATATGGCAGTGCACTTCCTCAAGCAGGACAAGAATCTTTTTACATCAAACAGTATAATTAAAGGGGCACCTACACATTCAGTTCTGTAAACATGTAGAATACTGTAATTTATGGGATGTATGCGTTAATGTATGTATGTTACTGAATACAATCTCGGCTGCTTTACAGAGCAGCAACTATCACAGTTGCTATCATAGGCATTGTATGATCTGCACAGTAAACAAATGTATTGTACTGAGGTTGCAATTAATTTCTTGTGTCTTTAGCTGGACTCACAGAACTCAAAGTTTTATCAGCTAAAGCACATTACTAAAAAAACACATACTGAATATTTATTTGCATACAGCATACACCTATACGGGCACTTCTGATAACAGCAATCCTCCACCACTTCTTCCACTGTGCCCTGTGAAATGAGGGCTATTTTTAATATCTGCTCTGGTGCCTTCTGAATAATGGGCAAATATTACTCAAGGTCACAACTCATTTGTCAGGCTGTGAGTTGAAGGTATGGCCCAGTGCACTAAGGCTAACATTCAGCTTTTATTCTGCTGATAAAACCCACAGCAGCTTTACGAGTACAAGCAGTTAAAAATGGAAGAATAACAGGCATTGGTAAGACAGAGGTGTGTGGTGGAGAGTGGTGGACAGCACAGCGTGGAAGAAAATAATTTGTAAAGAAGGAAGGGGAGGAAGGAAAGAAGAGAAACAGGGCTTTGGCTTGGACAAAATCAGAGAAAATCCATCAGCTTATTGCCTAGTGATGTTATAACAGAATGCCAAAGGTGGCAGGAAGGAGTGGCTTTGTGGATAAATCATGTTGCCTCTGCCTCCGTGACAGTTTTAGTCACAGTGACGTCCACAAAAGGGGCTGCTGTGATCAAAGAGGAGCTGTGATGACTTCATCCAAATGTCACACACACACACACACACACACGAATACTACAAATACCCTGTGTCTGGGCAAGCATTATTTGATCCTGGGAGACAGGCTCATGACAGGCCATAACATGACAACTCGTCTTATATCTAAGACTGTGAATGACAAGACACAGTCTGCCACATCTATCTATAATACATAGAATAGTAAAACAGATACAGAGGACACAACTACCCTGTCATGCCTTACAGCTATATTATTAATCATTGGGGGGTTGCAGTTTACTGTCATACAACTGCAAACCATTACTGTGCTCTGCCACTGTGTGCTTGCAGCTGCACAACCCCCTGGTCTTAGGTTATTAAATCCTACAGCCCCCAGCATGCATCTCCAGCTAAGATGCTTCCAACCCTGGCCAAAGGCTTTTATCTTCCTCCCCAGCAGAGGCATGGCACCTCCGTGATGCTTTCAATTTTCCGCTCTGTGCTTCTGTGTTTTATGGGCCTGTGCAAAGGTTCCAGACTGACTAGCTGGGCTGACCTGGACTCCCTGCCTGTTGGTGCATGTGCTGTGATCGGGGTGACATCAAGGCCACCGGCCAACCAGGGACAGGGTCGTATGGCATCATCGGCCAGCCACAGAACACGCAAGCAAACTCCCGTCCACACAAAGACATCATGTTACAAACATGACATATGCAGGTGTTCTTTTGCATACAATGAGTAATAATTAATTAATTAATTTAATTAAAACAATATAATTACCTGTATGAATGGAATAAGTAAACCACAGCTATCATACAGTCAGAGAAAGGACGCTGCAAAGGAACATTGCTCGGGCGTTCTTATATGTTTAACAGCTAATGATGAACACAAAGTAAAAGCCTCATCTTTATTTCTGACTGTCCTCTTTGCCTCCTTTCATGCATTCATTAAGCATCATCTTAATCTCTCATCTTAAGCTCTAAATGGCTATTTATTGCATCAGTGACTTATCATTGGTGTGTGGCCACTGAATAAAGCTAATTCAATAACAACCTTGTCTTACATACAGTGTATCACAGTATAATTACGGACAAAAGCTGTAGCCAGAATAGCATAAAGCATCTAAGATTTATTACAGCCACTTGAATTATCTTTGCAAAGTAATATGTGATGTTGCCATATGTATGACAAAATAAAGATCAGTTGTCCCCTCCTCTGGACGTACGTCATCCATTGATCACACATTTCCCACAAACCACCATCTCCTCAGTCTGCAGTCTAAGCTGTTTTTGATGTCAATTGTCACTCGATGGATCCAAATGAAATCATTGCTTTAATCTCTTTGGTCTTTGCTTTTTTCAGGTTTAAATACCAGGATGATGCAGATGTAAGTCAATTAGGAGGATTTCAACAATTAGATGAGGGTCTGATGACCCAGTCCCACACTGAGGGAGCAGATGTCCTCTAGGACCTCTAGCTACCTCATTCTCCAGAGTGTGATTTAGTTTTACTCCCCATCATGCATTTGTATCTGGATGGTGGAGGCTGAGACGGGCCAGGGTTCAGGACCCTTTCAAATCCCCCCTCAAACCCTGTGCTTCTCACACTATTAAATCTAAATCCCATGTGGGGTATGAGGCAAGGATGGAAGGAACTGAATAGTGAGCAGAGGTTTTTCCTGTGCAGGGGAATATGGTGTAATGCATTACATCTCACTACCCGGCACCCACAGCCCACCGCTAAGCTGATCTTTGAAAGATATTGCTTATAAAAGAGATGACTCCAGGCGACGGCCAAGTTCTGTAGTTTTATTACACCTTGGGGCTACAGCGGCCTGTCTTTGGAGAGATAAGGTTGTACCCTTTTCATTTTGTATCCTCCGGCCGATATTTTAAGCTGGCTTGTTAAGGGCAGGCGAGCTGAGCACTGGAACAGAGTTTGATGCATGGCTTTACAACAGGAGCTGGGCCCATAACGCTCAAAGGCCGATCATTACTGACCTTAATAGCCCAGTCTGCATCTGGGCTTGATTGATCGTGCCTAGCAGGTTGTGAAATGCGCCATCTGGAAGGAAAGAAGGTGAGATGGGCAAGCAGAGACGAGGGAACAGGCAGACAACATCAGCCGAGCGCGGAAGAAGGGAGGAGAAGAAGAGAGCAGGAGGCGAGAAGGGAGAAAAAAACACAAACCTAGACGATCTTGTACAGAAATTGATGGCCTTAGTGGGATGCTGTGGACACTTAACTGTGCTAAGAAGCCCACCAAGCGCAATAAACACTGTCCCTGACATAAACAACAACACTTAGCCAGACTAGGTGTATATAATATTCATCTGAGGAGTTGCTGCTTGGTAATTCTTGTTTACTTGCATTATGCTCTTGGATAAAATCAACATCACTGAGCTAAGAAAGCAGAGTGGAGGAGTGCAGTATCTGGGATAGAGGTTCTGTGAATAAATATGATAGTGAATAAATGTTCAAGTTCAAGTGAACATTTGTCTTTCATCCTCATACAAAGTATACAGCTGAATCAAACTAGGTGGGTGTGTTGCTTCCACCTACAGCTAATTACGGTGTAAGAAAATATCAATGCACTAAAATATTGCAGTATTTCCTTGCTGTGATACTGTATCAAAACTTGGATGTGCTGTATTGGAAATATTCTTGACTGTTGGTTTTGTTGTATAGCAGCCACCAACTGCTGTGGTCACCCTCACCCTACTTCCACTCCTACCACTAAACAAAGAATGTTTATGAATACTATGATAATATGATAGCTATTTGTCACAACAAGACTTTTTCATAAGTTCATCTGAACCTCTGTTGTTAGCTGTACACAAGATGACTATGACTTTTATTTAAACTAAAGCAAGCATGTCTTTCTTCATGTAACTTTCTAACTTTAGTTTGAATGGCCTTCATTCACTTAGCTGTTTTTTTTCTGTCAACCATTTTCACTGCAATACACAGGCCTAGTATGTACACCTGTTGTTTAAAAGTAGTCCTGATTAGTAAGTTTTTTCTTGACATGCCCTGCACAAACGTGCCCAGGCATTATGGGTTTTTAAGACACTCAAAAAATTACAGTGGTAGCAGCTGATCCATTAAATAATTACAATTAATTTCAGATTATTTAATTGGACACTCTAAATTGCCCGTAGGTATGAATGTGAGAGTGAATGGTTGTCTGTCTCTATGTGGCCCTGTGATGGACTGGCGACCTGTCCAGGGTGTACCCTGCCTCTCGCCCTATGTTAGCTGGAGATAGGCACCAGCGCCCCCCGCGACGCCTAGTGGATAAAGCGGTAGAAAATGAGTGAGTGAATTTCAGATTATTTTACATCTACCAAGTACCAGGCCTGGCTAAAGCAAAGATTCCATTCCTGAAGCAAGTTTTCTTTTAACCAGCCAAAGAAAATCAGCCCACGTAAGGACACTTTGCTGAAGCACACATTCCTTATGTTGTCATAAGTAGGACAACGTAACACAAAATGAACCTCATTCTCAATTTCTCTGAGCTTACACATCAGGCACAGTCTGTATTCCTCTGGAGTACCATTAAACCTACCGGTCTCCAGGGCCAAAGCTAAACTTCCTGAATGTAACTGTGCATATAGGGTTCTTTGTCTTTTGTCTTTTATCAATTATGCAAAACAGTTAGAAAAAAGGCAGAAGAATAAAACTGCAACATAGCTCAACATAGCTCCTATGGTTACTGCTTCAATATGATTACATCATGTCTTTTTGCATTATGTGTGCATGAGGGAAGCGTAAGAAACAGAAGGATGTCAGGTCCACAGAGTGTCCTACTACAGTGCTTTAAATCATAATCTGCATAATGTATGATTCAACCACTACACTGGTGCCAAAAATTATCATAGGGCAATTAATTTTCTGCTGAGGCCAAAACATTGCTGGGTCGCAATTTTGCATAAACCTATTTAAGAAACAAACAAAAAACTACTTCTGAATAACAGTGCAGGTTTACAGTGGTGTCTCTCAAAAGTGCCTTTTATTCTACTTTTAAAGCCAGTCATCTCGAAAGCAGCACATGATGTCTGTATGCTATACAAAGTTCATGTGTAGTAACTGTATCACTCAAACCATTCATGTGCAATGAAATTTCACAGCTATAAATATTTAAGTTGGCAGACCACCATTGAGCAGCCCTTTCGTGTCAGCTGAAGCTGCCAAGAGCCCATCAAACTGCTGCTCTTCATTACCATACTCTCTCAGTCAGTAGGGAAGCTGCAGAACGGTGAACTAATATGTCTTGTACAGAAAAAGAACTTTGACAGACTCCTTTTTGCACTTCATTAGACCAATTATTTGACTTCCTGCGCCATTTGACCCAGCCAAATCAAGTAAGTTATGATGAATGTAGAAAGCATTATACTACAGTATGACTTTCAATGTCAGTATGCTCATATACCATCATTCAGGAGGAACACCAGCATTCAATATCTCACAGCATTTAACACACTGGAACCTATGAGCAAAAAGGTGTTAAGCAGTAAATTTATGTATGCTGTAATCAGCACCTACCAACTGTCTCTGGGGTCAACTTTTCATGAGGTAAGATAAAACATTTATGGAAAAGGTAAGGGAGCATGCACCGACAATGACTACCTAATGTACAGTACATGTGCATGTTGTGCAGCTTTGTACACTGTGAGCTGCATGTACATGTCATGTGGACACGAGTAATCTGAGTCTGTGTATGAGGAAGAGAACGACATACTGTGGAGGCGTGCGGATTTGAGCTTAAAAATTTGAGAGAGTTGGTCTGAGCTCATTTTTGCTTGTGCATAGCATGCGTGCGTGTGTGTGTATGTCTGTGTGTTTGAAAGGGGAAAGGGATGACAGAGGGCCAGGTGGAACGGAGACTTCTGTCGCTGACTCAACACCTTTCTCATTTTATTACCAAATCATCCATGACAAACAGCTCTGGCGTTTGGCAAAGGTGAGGCAGCCGGGAAAAGAGCTTGGGATGAGAGCAGAGGAGGTCACCTCGGTGCTACAAACATTGCATCGGTAATGTAACATGCCTGTGTCACTTCAAATGTCACCTTTACATGATGCAGTCGTCCATGCGTCATTTTTAGAAGTGTTAGGGTGACAGTGATGGCTCTTACTTCCTACGCACTCGCACCACCGCGGCACAAAAGGATAGTGATGGAGAAATCTTATCACCTGAGTGACTACCAAAATGCTTGGTGACAACCCAATCAATAGAGCCTGTAAAATATGAAGCAGTCATTCTTTGTGAACACTCAAAACCAAGTCAATGAAAAAAATATTTGAACTACACTAAAATGGGGGTAAGATGGGTAAGATGCATTTTATTGACCAATAATACCAGCACGCAACAGTATTTATACCAACACAAAGCAAAAACGGAAAAAGAGAAACTGAAAAAATTAGATCCACCATTTTTAACAAATAGCAAGATTTTTTCTGACCCTTCTGTGGGGTCTGTTAGACTAACCATCTGTTTTTTTTGTTTTTTTTTTGACAGCTATGGCCCAAGGAGTATGGTGTGCCATTCTTTAGTGTTAGTGGGAAAAGCCAAAGCCTTTTGCAGCTACGTGAGAGGGAGCAGATTAGCCTGATTGACGGCTATAAGATGCTAAGGATGGCGCTTGCAGCACATCAAGCCAGGGCGTTGGAGTGGAATGGAGTTCATTCATGAGTTACGAGTTGGTTTCAGTGATGTAGTAAAAGATGAATAAATCCTCCAAACAGCCTGTGAAAAAAAAAAATACAACCTCAGGCTTGTGATGGCGACTCATATGAGGCAATAGGCAGAAGACTGACACGCTGATGGCTGACACATATACAGTATGCAAGAAAATCTACCCACAAATCAACAGAAGTTATAGTAAACAGACAAAAATACACATCAAGCTGCCAATTTAAGCATGTTTTTTTTCTCTTCCCCTTCCACAGTGAAGACAGCGTGAAAAACAGGCAGAGTAGCCCTGATGACTGTCACACTCTCCTTTGTCAAGTTTATTTTTCAAGGAGATACTCCCCACTTAAGAGGCTGAGGGAGCCCATGTAAAGTCGTGGACAGACATGGAGCATGCTGATATAAATACCAACACAGTTAAGAGCTCTTCTCTGTCTCACAAGGACCCAGACCTTCAAGGACAAATGACCGTCCCCGATTCTGTCCCTGAGTCCCTTTGCTTAAAGAGGCCAGGTTAACGTTGAGAGGACCTAGGCCCACCAACAGTCACCAAGCAGCATTTACAAAGTCAAACTTCTCCTCTCATGAAAAACCTAAGCAGTGTTGCATATTTAGTCGCAGTACAGCATTTGGAGTTGTGACAAAGGCAGAAGTCAAAATTAAATGGCTCAGAGAGGATATTGGTAAACATTATGATGGACTGGTTAAAAATATAATTAGTTTTCAGGTGTCAGTAAAGCATGTTCCTTGTCTTCCTGTTTATCATCAGACTGACTGGTATAGAGGCTCCCAGTAGAGAGCAAGTGTTAAGGATTAACATGTCATCACAGAAGGGGGAAACACAGACATTTTGACAGTTACACTCCTGAGTCGAGGCTTCACCCAACACCTGCCTCACACCTCCTGTCCAGTAGTGCACCTGTTCTGACACAGTGTGAGTGTCTGAGCTTTTCCTGAAGCAATGTTTACACCTGTCGTAACCTCACAGCAGACACACTGAAATCAGGGAATGCAAAAGATGAAAAAAATGAGAAATTGATGGAAATTTCCTGTGAAGAAACTGGGGTGGAGTAATGGCAATGCCTGAGCACGCTCAGCAGTGCTGTGGTGTCGAGGTAACATTGATGCATGGTGTGACCTTACTTGTAATGCCAGCCTTAATCTACGCAAGTGGAATAAATGAAGTGGGGCCACTGCGGACGTGTCAGCCAGACTTATAAAGACAAATCCACCGCCGCTCTGAGCTGTGTACATGTATTCATAAAAGTCAGAGAGATGCCTTGACAGAGTGGAGTGCCCAGCATTACCGGCTGGCTGGCAACTAACACGTCCTACCTCATGGCTGTCATGGCTGCATGGGGCTGTCGATCATTAGGTGCAACATGCAGAGAGGATAGGTTTGATGTGATGGTGAAAAATAGACAGCGAGAAAGAAAGTCAGTTATAAAAAACAAAGAAGATGAAAGGTTAACATGCAGTGCAAGTTAATAGTTTATCTTTCTATAGTGACATTTATACACTGCAGCCTTGTATATTTCGGAATATTAAGTGATACAATGAGGATTAGAATGATGCTGGATTCTAAAACAACAAAATACTGTGTGGGGAACTGCACATTCATTTCAAATGAACAGCTTTATTGCATATCAATATGTTGAAACTGAAATTGGTCATAACTTCATAGCATTGTGGTCAATTATTCTTTTAGTCAAGAGAACAATTGTGATATCTTGACAGATATCATAATATGATTTGTAATTGCTACAACTTATTGTTTTGCTTCATAACTGTAATTTTAATGGAAAAAATGAAGAAGAAGAAAAAAAAATCCTGCAGCATTGCCCAATCGTGTTTTGACAGATGTTTTATCTTTATCAAATAATTTTAATTTCTTTTGATTTGGAAATTGCATTTGATCGTATTGCAGTTATGATTATTTTGCAATTTAATGAGCAGCCCCAGTGCTTATTGTACTTTAAAGACAGGTGTTCTGACAAAAAAGATGTTTTCTGTCACTGGCTGTCAAGTCAGCTGCTGTCACTTCATACCTGGCTGGCTTTATTGGCATACAGATGAAGTACAGAACCATAAATGATCATGGTGCATTTTGTCAGTTTGTTTTGAAGCAGTGGTGGCCATCCAGACTGACAAGTACCCTCCCTTTGATAGATGCTGGACTGACAGTGGACTTATGCTGAGCACCACCCAGTGCAGGGAGCACTGGGATAGCAGTGTGTCTAACATGCCAACAATCCAACAACATCTACTATGAGAGCTGCTCACCTGTCCAGTCATCCTCTGCCCACTGTCTTGTCCTCACACTGACATGGCTGTGATTAATGCCCCTGGCCAACATGATGATAATAATGATCATAATTAATCAAGGGCTCTTTGTGCACCTCTAGAAGCCCACAATGACCTGGAAAAGGCACTCAGACCTCTTTTTCCCTGTCCTCCCTCTCTTCTTCCCCCTCCTCCCTCCCTTCTTCCTTGTGTCACTGACAGGCCTGAACCTCGGCCCGGCAGAAAGAGTCATGCATTATCCTGCCATCACCACTTCTATTTATATCACACCGTCCATCACTATCACTTACTCTCCTCCACTCGCCTTTCCTGTGCCCGCCTCTCCAAAGTGGAGTTTTCTTAAAGCTGCCCCATATTTCTTGGCGGAATAACGTTGCTATGCAAATGGCTCGCACTGAAAGACGTAGCGTAGATGACAGTGAGAAACTAACATCATAATTCTTTTGACACCCAGAGACAATGTCCAAAACAAACGCCACCACCTCTTTCAGCCGGGGCCTGGTAGGAGTCTCCTGTCTGCACCCTCTATGTAGTGTTTTCCTGAAAGCTTGACAGACTGTGCCTCTGTGTGACAGAGAGATAGAGAGCAGTCCTGTGAGGTGTGTGTCTCTCTCACAGTGACACAGAATATATGCAGCGGCAGAATAATATTTTAAATTCCTTAGTGGCTGCCAGGTAACAGTAGCCTGCAGCAATGGAAAAGTTTTTTTGTCTCACCTTCTCTTTTATTTCCCCTGGTGAGGAGGATACAAAACTCTTTTCCTCGGCTGAGTTGTACGTGCCAGGCATGTGCTCAATATCACTCCCTCCTCTCTAAGCTACTCAAATGCACATCACATACAACCTGTCTTATGTCAGATTTTTTATTTTACTGTCTCTTTATACACTTTATAATTAATATAAATTGTAATTAATGACCAAATGGCAGGTGCTCACAAATTTCATACACACACACTCTGACCCAGTGATTAAAAAAACAGTGAGCACATCTAGTGTTTACAGTGCATGACACATACATAAATGCAACATCCATGGTCTGACTCTTCTCTTGCTCCATGATCTCTGCCTGCATCTTCACTAAATGTCAATAAAGGCAGAGTGCCAAAAAGGAGGTGCTTTTGACATTCTAACTACATAATTATTACTTTGCTTGCTTAAATGTCTTTCTTTTTATTACTACTATGCAGTCTGACACATTGCTTACCTCGGCCTGCATTTGCTTTGCTGGATCTCAGTGAAATAATGACATTTACCAAATCCCCATGTACCTATGTGCCAGCCCCAGCCGCCCACGGTGAATCCTGCTATAGAAATAGCCATACATGACATCATCAGAGTTAACCCACACACAGCAGGAACAAAGGAAGTCATATTTATCCCTTTACCAACTGAATTACCAGCTGAAATATCCAAATTGCACAATCTAGAGGATCTCTTCTTGTTCTCAGCTGATGCATTTCAAAATGTCTCACCAGACGCTTCTGCTAAATTGAGTTCTTAAAACAAACAGATGAATCCACGGTACATTGCCTGTTATTATCATCCTCGTCATCACTGATGCTCAACCCAACCACTAAACACATATGTACTAAAAATTCACAACACATCTGATTCCATCTGAGGCAGAAGCACACTTGGCCAATTTACGGCCATGTTCCTCTCTGTATAAGTACCATAATGCTTTATGATCTGATTCCAGTTCTGTGTTGACACTATGAAATTCAACTATAATATTTCACCATTAGTAAAACACAAACTGTACAGTGTTTTCTCCATAGCTCAAGCTGGAGTTAAAGTGTGTGGTTACAGCTTGGAATCTGTGTCACTGAGGATTGTTGATGACCGCCATGAGTCTATTAATTGCTATTAAGAATTTTACAAATAAAGAATTTATTAATTAACTGTCAAGTCTGTTTCTGTTCATTAGAATGAGAAGTAGTTATTTTTGCACACACACCAATTAGTAATAGTGAATTTAACCCATCCTTACACAGCAGTAGTGAACACACACAGGCCAGGTGCAGGAGCAGTGCGCCGAGGGAGCAATGGGGGATGGGTACCTTCTCATGATTTGAACCAGTGACTTTCTGAAAATTTCAAAGTGCATGGAACAAAAAAGCCTCTAAGGTGCACCTTTGCTGGGACATGTTGCCAAAAACTCAGGCAGGGGACAGTGCAGCTACAGCCAGTGCTACTGCTTGTGGATTACTACTTTTCAAACACAGTGCTAAAACAAAAGTACAGTATTATGCAACAGTTTCAGAGCACCACCAGCTTTATTTTGTTTATTCTGTGATCATTGGCATTTAAATTGGGATAATGTGACTGATACATACTGTGTATTCCCCAGACATCACTGTGGGTAGAGAGTTTCTTTGAAGGTAGACCTTGCAAAAAGTGATTTTCTTTCCAAGCAGGAGTTTTGTGATTTTATTAGTTTCACATACAGTAACTTTTCTTTAATGCCCAATATTTAAAATTCAACAACCAAAAAACATGTGAATTTATTGTCAGTGACTGACCAACTATTACTAACAGTTTAAGAAAATGCACAATATCTGCAACCGTAGAGTCAACCAGATCACAGCAGCAAGCTGATGACAAAGTCAGAAAAAAGATGAATTCTGTTGAAAAGCAAAGAAATTACATGGATAAAAGCAGCAATACTTTTGCACGCATCAAACATTTAACACTGACAAATAGGTGAGATCTTATTCATACTCAATGTTATACAAAGTCCTTTCAGCTGACAGTTACAGACAAGTCAAGGTTGCATAAAAAAATGAATCTGCAAAGTCTGTAGTTATTATTGTGGCCGGCAGTATTTTGATTACGTTGTGGTCAAAGGAAGGGGTGTCGATCCTCCAACAAAGGCCCAATTCCAGCCTGCCCCGTGGAGACCTTGAGCATAGTGCAAAACACCAAATAAAGAGGTGATTGATGTATGGAGAGAAGAAAAAAGGATATTAAAAGAATGTTGAAGGGAGACAACGGAAGGGAAAATGGAGGAAGTATGTGAAGTCCGGGGAACAGGTAAGGCAGCTGTTGCTGGCAGCAGAGCAGTCATCTTCAGTCAGTAGGGCTAAAGTGAAGAGCCTAGAGGCACTGACTACTGTTCTGCCAAGTCTGTGTCTAAGAAAGTCTAAAATAACGGCTGCTTATCACAAAAAAAAATACGGTATGTCTCCAATGAACAGAAAGATGCAGTTGATAACCTTGCACTTGTACTGAACATCATCTCTCCCCAGGAAGCTGAAAGCTGGGAAGAAATATTGACAGAAATGTTTTCATATTATATTCTCATGACTAAATCAATACACAGATGGGCCATCTTTTCAGAATGGAGTTAGGATGGAGTCATCATGAAGGTCAAGCAGTTAGCCCATTAAAGAGGTAGCTAGGTGCATGATTTGGCAGCATCACTACCTCTTTCTGCATAACACTGAAGAAGCAGCCTTGAGGAGTTGATTAGTGGGAGCAGACAGCTCCCACGACACATGAGACCCCTGCCTCATAAACTCCTGAGAGCAACAGAACATCGGAGCCTCCGAGAGAGGAATGAGAGGGAATTTGAGGCACAAGAACTGCCAGCCTGCCTCATCTTTTACAGGACAAATTAAAACCACAGCGGAACAAGTCATAAAACAGGAAATAATGAATTCAATTATACTTTTTTAGTGTTTAGGGGCTGCTGGTGAGATGTGCTGAGTGGGCAATGTGAGGCGCGCACACAGCAGTGGGCACAAGCTGATGACTATGTTGGTGGCACTGAGCTTTCCTGAGTGCTGCGTGTGTGCTGACTGCATGTCTGCATGCCCCTAGGAGCAGTTTAGACCTCGACAGGGCCTTCATTAGCAAATGAATGACTCTTAATTGGCCTGGCAAATACACAGGATGCTTGTTGATTATAGGGAGGGTTTATTTTTTTTTCCAGCGTGCGCTTGTGCTTACACAGATGCACAAATACACAAAGACTATCCACAGCAAGATACAAGTAAACTAGCACAGAGGCTTGCTTTAGCAAAGGCAATACTGACAATAACTTGTCATGTCATCACAATGACAGACATTTTCAAGGCTTTGCTGTGCCAGGATCCAAAGCAGGGCTTCAGCTGTCAACAAAGGATTCTGACAAAGAATTCTGGGACATGGTCTCTTTCTTTAGCCTATCTATACTTCTCTCCATCTCCCACCACCTATTTTTCAGTCTTTTTCAATCCATTGTAGCTTGTCCCACGGCATTACTAACACCTCAGCGGGAGGGAGAATCACAGGCAAGAGTCCTGGTGTCCTAGATTCAGTAACACTGGCAGGAGCACGGCACATACTGGCCTGTCTTACTATGTCATATCAAACTCAGAAATCATACACACATAGCAGCAGCCCAGTTCAAACATAATACAAAAGAGCCCACAGGACCCCAAGTGAGACTGTTCTCACACCACACACACACACACACACACAGAAACTAACTGGGGATAAAGTGAATGAAAAATGTGTTTTAGTTAGAATTATTTGGTTTGTTAAATCAGCAATGCCATCGGCACATATTTTTTTAATCTGTGTGTAATAGCGTATTTGAGTATCTGTGTTTGCACATAATACACACATAAAAATTAAAATGCAGAGTGGGTTTATAATATGGATTTCTGGCAATATTTGTGGACTTGGGTCGGCAGGATCTAGAATGGGATACGAGAGAGACAGAGAAAAACAAAGACAGAAACTGAAGGACAGATTTTTAAAAAGAGAGAGAAGGTGACTGAAAGACATAAAGAAAAAGCACTAGTGGTATCTTGGGAAAGTCAGTGTCCCCTCTATATCCCAGCCCCTGGGTGCCACTCAACCACTGCCAGCCTGCCAATTAAAGCCCTGATTAAAACTGACAAAGTGTCTCCAAATGAAGTAAGAGCTGTTGGAGGTCTCAACTGCTGAAGCCTGTCAATTACACTGCCAGAGGAGATGGTGAGGGAAGAGCAAGAGAGCATAGCACATACAAAGCTGGGAGCAGAGTTGAATATAAGATTCAACAATCTTTGTCTCCACATGGCCCTTCAGAAAAATGGTTAAAGTGTGAGGAGGAATTTTAGATGGAAAGACTTTTAGGTTAGATTACTCCTTCCATTTTTGCCTATAGACCTTCTCCTCATTTGATTTATTATTTTTTTTTAAAAAAAGGAAAAAAAAGGAATTAGCATACAAATGCTAATTTTTATGGGGAATATATGTCAGTTCGTAGATGTTAGTCTGGTAAAACATTGTCCTTTTTGCTGCTTTTTTGGCTTGTGTTGCCACTGTAAGAAACCCCACAGTGACAGGCTCAACAGCAAAGCCCTCAATCCCAGATAAACCACCCACTGTGTACATCAGCTGCTAAAATATGATGGCATTTGTGAGGTCATAAATCTTGTTTTAGTGAGACAGGAAGAGAGAAAAAGTCCTAGTCTCCCCTGCATTGTTAAAGCTGCATCCCCGTGGCCCATTCCACCTCCATTTAAGCTAAATGTCAACTTTCCCGGTCTTTCTTTTCTTTTGGCTTCCTGTAGTTGCCATTTGTTTCAACATAGGGGAGGAAAATAAGAAAATAAGTCAACAGGAAGAAAACTAGAAAAGGGTTATTTGTCAGTGGATTTCAGGGCTGAGCTGAGAGCCAAATGTTCTATGGTGTATGATGAAGAAAGAATCGAGTGAAGAGTAAACTTAGAGATAAAAATGGATTCTCAATCACACTGAACCTCTAAACTAGAAGCCAATGATGTGAGTAATGAGGATTGCTATTTGGTACAACAATGTCCTGTATCTATATTGCAAGAATAATTTCACATCTAAGTAGAACTCTGATACCCTAATACTTCATAAATGTTATTATTATTTAAGTATTCATCATCATTAAGAACTCAAATGATATTCTTTCAATTTAATTAAATTGGAATGTTTTTTTTTTTTTATACAATATGGTGCCAAGTGAACCTACAGCGAGATGCTCTGAAATAAGTGGTGTGCATGTGGGTTGGAGGCAAAAAAAGGATGCAAATATAGGCTATATTACTGTCACAGTCAGATTTCTGACATTTAGGACTAATGCATCACTTGTGCGTTTTGAACAATATGGTGCCTTTAAAGGCCTTGTGACTTAAAACAAAAAAACAAAAAAAAAAAATCCATCATTACAGATAGATATCCCAATTATTCGTTCTTTCTCATGTTGTTACGCTCACCTTTAAAGGTTGGTCGGCTGCAGGAGGGAAAGATTGGAATGCATCATGTGAAAAACAATGAACAGAGGAGAGAGAGCCGCTGCATGCCTCATAAAACAGAGATCACCATGGAACAAGCGTTTCCTCTCAGCAAATGGTGAAAAACACAGCTAGAGGACATACACCAGGCTGAGGCAGAGGAGCAGACGAATTGACCATCTGATAACGTTAAGCCCCTGAATCCCACCATCTCTCTTTTCTTACTTGCTCTCTCTCCTATGCCCTCTTTTACTTTATGTCTTTTGTCTGTCCTAGTTGCAGATAAGGGAAGAAAAGAGAAAGAAGTTGGGTTAAAAGTATGATGAAGCAAAGACAGGGGAGAGAAGAAGATGGTAGGAAGACTCGACATGCTAACGACTAGCCGTGAGCTAAACCAGAAGAGTGTTGCCACCGACCAAAGCAGAGGCAGACACACGTCAGTCAATAAATCCATTCCCCACTAGTGCTTGTGTACTTGGACAAGCGCAGTAGTCCAAGTTAACGCTATAACCATTATGAAAGTCAACCCCGAACCACTCAAATGTGCAGTAAAGTGATTAGCACGAGCCAAACCCGACCAACAACCCGCAAATTTAGCAATCCTTAATTTACAGCAGGGATGTCAAACTCAACTGACCTGGGGGTCTATGGACTGTCTTGTCTGGTCGGAAAGATGTCACTCAAAAAAAAAACAAAACAAAAAAAAAACAAAAAACTAAATTTTATTTGGAAAGCCAGTTCATAGAATTTCCAGATAAAAGTGTCTATTTTGGTATGGAATGACATATAGTTGATAAAAAAAAAACATATTTAATTTGCAAAATGAATCTATAAATAACAAAAACAGACAGAAATAACAAATCCTAAACTTAAATTAAAGTAGCGGGCCACATGAAATAAAGTGGGGGCCACATGTGGCCAGCAGGCTGCAGGTTTGAGACCTCTGATTTACAGTATGTATTTAGGCTTTAAGTATAGAACTACTATTATCAAAAAGGTTTCAATATATGGTCTGTACTGGGTGCTGATATAGCTATTGTATATTAATATTTTCACATTCCAGCCACAGGTGAAAGTAGAGGTTAAATAAATTGACAAATTAAACAGAAATAAACAAACAAATTATTCCAAACTGTGTTTCCCATTGTGTGAGAAAAAAGAAAATGCCTGTTCCTACACACATGACTCATAGCTTGTGCATGGAAACATATTGAGTGACTGCAGCCTCTATCCTTGACTGGAGGAGACGTAGAACAGCAGAGAGTGGTTTATGTACAGTATCCCAGAAATGTGATCTATCAGTCCACATACACCACATAATATCATGCAGCTACTTCAGTACCATATTAATCCCCGCAAAGAACTTTTCCATTACCAAGTTAGACAACAAATAGGCAGACATTACTATAAACTGGAGCTCATTACATCTTAAAAGCCTTGGCATCACAGGCCTGACTTGATAATTTCACCATAAGAGTCTTGTCCACAGTACCAAAATAAGACAACAGTTTCTTTCTTCCCTTTTAGGCCAATCATGAGCATTTACTGGGCAATTGCAAGATGCTGTGTCAGACATCCACAAATGGGTGCCATCCTTCACTGGCACCTCTCAAGTGTCTACATGAGTTGAACAAAATTTATAAAAATAAAAAAAGCATAAGCGGGACAGAGCCTCTAAGAGCACAAAAGGCACACAATGAATCGAATGCTGCGGTCTGGGCTGTAAGAGGCACTTTGCTGACTGTGTCTCCTGTGTGCCAGAGCAGGAGGACAGTCCTTTGTGTTGCAGAAGTCTTGGGCCACTGAATTTCCCGTTTCAGCGATTCTTTACTGGGGACTGATCCCGAGAGGTCCATGCTCTCCCTGTGCTCCCTCACTGTGACTGACATGCACCTTCTGTTCTCACGTAGAGGGGCAAAAGTGGGACACTATATGACCCATTTCAGTGTCTCTCCCTCCACTACTTGAACCCAACTATCCTTAAAAGCCTTAAGTAAGACGAGGTCACCAAATAGTTTTTAAAAGCATCTTTTTTCAGACAGTAAATGTTTAATAGTATTGTTTTGTTTGCTCAATTCCTGTGTATATCCTGATCAGTCACTCGGACCACATTCAGATATGATGTTAAATTTTGTCCCTATTGATTCAAGAAATGCACAGCTCTAAGAACAGGTGTGAATACCCCTAGGATGTATGGAGGATGCATTTGAGATACACACTCAGACCTCAGGGAGGTGCTGGTCTGGAATGCTTAAGGCCACATTCTTCGAACTGTATGAATGGAAACGGATCCTCGGCGACACTGAAGAACTGCCTACTCCTTTGACCCACCGCAGTTTCTCAATGAAAAGTATTTTTACACTTCTGTGTCCCATACATTGATTAATTTCTGGCCACTGCTACAATATTGACCACAACATAAGGATTTCTTTTTTATGTGTTAAAGCTTTTTTCATTCTCACAGCTTCTCCTGACTCCTCACACACACACAGAAACCCAAACAGAAATGGCACAAAACTATTTGCACGTAGAGAGGCCAAAGTGAGATTAGTTTATTGATAGCAGATTCTAATTCCAGATGTGAACTGACAAATTTAGAGCTGTACTCTAGTGATCAGGGCTGGGTTTGGAACTTCAGTGATTTTGTGGCATCTACCAAAGCTGGTATCAAAAGCCTGTCGTTATTCATATCAAATGAAGCAAATCTGCTATTTGACCAAGATATAGAACATTTTTTTGTTTATGAAACTGCTCTGTGTGTCATCTGAAAAAAGCGGGACTTAACATATGCTACTAAGTTCATCCTGGCCTAGTCTGCTGCACGGACATCAAACCAGGATGAGAAGATGCTGCTTGGTCAAGCCAGTTGTAACTAATCCAGGTGGGTACACCCTGAGGTTGATTACAGATTGACTGATATGGAGAAGACTTGTGTTTGACAAGTGATTGTCAGCTTGAAACTTATAAAGAGGTGAAACATTTGATATGTAAAAATAAAAGCAAATAAAAAGCCTGGCAGATAATTGCAGACTGACTGAATGCATAAGTAGCATAATATAAATAATTACAGAGCTCATTTGAGCAGAAATAACTGACTTTGGTGCCTTTGACTTAATCAGAATTTCACATAATAAAACAGATGTGTCCAATAAATTAGTTTTAAAAAAGTTAATAGTTGTTATTTGTTTTTGCAAATGAGCTACTAACTTACAAACCCCTGCTCTACTGAAATCATCATATTTCAATTTGATAAAAACTCTTTGTCTCCCTTGAAATTTGCAATTCATGATAGCGGCAATCGTCTTAACTGTAGCATAATCTTCCGTAGCCAGGGAAGGTGATTAATATTGTTATATAAAAACTTGTATGTGCTATAGCGGCTTAAGGCCAGTAGAAGGCGCTAGGGTGTTCTCCAAACAGTTATTGTCGACTTGTTGCTTTTTACTGATATGCAAAGATATCACAAATATATGTGCCACTGACTTTATCGCATCCAGTTCAGATAGTGCAGCGAATCCTTCCTTTATTTAGATTTTCCACATCTCCATTTGAACATAAGAAAATGCTGTTTGCAAAATAATAATTAAAAAAAAAAAAAAAACATAGTACCATACCAGCCAGATCATCTGTGGTGAGTTCACACCTCCGTGCTGTGTGATACATAATTTTGCATACATCACTGGATAATCGTTAATCGCATGCAGGTACTTGTCAGGAAAAGCCAGGGGGTCTGACTTGTTCTGAACCACGCTGTCCCGTCAGAAAGCCCATCTGAATATCAGAGCTTCATCATCTAAAACATTGTCCAAAATAAGGAACACCATTGTAAAATAAACCATTGTGACAGAAATACAGATAACATGAATGGGTATTTTATATTAATACTCTTACCACTGGCTTGATTGAAACCACCTTTGCCACCTCAGACATTTCTAATCATCTCAACAACTTGAATAATATAATATAAAAAAAGATTTTGATCAAACCTCTGACAGCAATAAGAACATAGTATGTTATCATGAAATCCATATAAGAGTAATGAAACTATCATAGTTAACATAACAATTAATCACATGTAATCACTGTATTTTAATGCAGGTTAATAAAAAATGAGGTAAAATACATCCAGAAATTCATTAATAACTGTAAATCAGGTTAATTGACAAAATATATCACCATGGTAACTTACGCGGCCCTGCTTTCATGCAACCAGATGTTAGATGTGAATGGGCCGTCACTTCTTAGATAATTATCAAAAAATTGCAAAAGAATAGAATTAAGGGCTATGACTGGTTTACAGGTCAGCCTCAGGCAGAACGAGGTGATGAAGAAAGCTGTGGTTCCAGTACCTTTATCACCATTACCGCGTGACTGCATGGAAATATTTTCATAAGGCTATGAAATTCATCAAGGGGCTGTTTTATGGGATCATAAATGTGTGATAAATATAGTGCTTCAGGTCAAAAAGTCGTTAAGGGTTATATGTATGAGATTTTAAACATTAATATAGCAGCCAACAACTATTTTCTATGTAAAGACATGAAGAGGTAACGGAAACCTGAAAGGAGAATGAGGTCATGCTCCCTCTGTGTATTGCACTCTGAGTTTTGTTCCTGTTTTCTCCTCTCTCTCCCTATAGCCTCTTTCACCCCTGTGTCACCCATGCTTGAATTGTGATACTACAGACCTGCAGGACACAAAACAAGTCAGGGGTAAGCAGTTGAAGAAGACATTAGTGTGTTCACCCAGGTCTTACAGTCCCACTGATGCAGATTTAACATGTTACCACTGGTGAAAAACCAGCTGAAACCCGATATTAAATGCTTGTTTCTTTTTGGAATAGGGGTACAGGCTCAAGATAGATGACTACAACTCTGACTGGGAGTGATAGAAACATGCAATTTTCCTGTCTTAGAAATCCCACAAATACTGTAGGCACACCTGTCATTTTCCCACTACCATGCTGTTAAACCCGAAACATCATGACTACACAGTCTATGTGATACACACAGAAAAGCTGAGAGGGTACTGCACTTTGGTTTGCTTAGCGTGAGTGCAATAATGAGTGAATACGTTTTTAAAAACCCACATCCCACATGGAGGCTGTGACACTGAAAAGAGCACTAACCAATAGATGAGACACAACATTTTACTAGTCTGCACGACAGCTGGCTTTTGTTGTTGGCTCTCTTATACACACAGTAATTTTAGTTATGCTTGCAGTGCTTGCATTCTCCACGTTATGCTAATGAGAAGTAAATATTTCATATGTAACCTTTTGCTTCTGAAACTAATGGTGGTCTGAGGAACTGGGCTACACCAGGTAAAGGCAGAGCAGTCACACTACTTAGCCCCTAACACTCAAAATACATGCAAAGCTTTAAGGCAAAACCATTCTGCATTATTATCTACCACAGTCACTAAAGACAACAGCAGACTAGTTAGAGTGACAGAAACAATTGGAGAACCTACTGTGAAATGCTTGCAAATGTCCATGGTTTTATATATATATATGTATATAGATACTACAATTTCAATCAAAGACGTTTATCTGAAGGATGAGTCAGGCAGGAAAAGGCTTGCATGGGTCAGAGGAAGAAGAAAAAAAAGAGTGGGAAAAGGTTAAGAGAAACACCAAGCAGCTAACAAATACAGAAGCCATACACCACCTTGACAGGCAGATATCTCGCTATGCACGAGATCAACCTCAGGGGACGTCTGACTAATTTCCTGTGAAAACAGCAGACTACCATGCAGGACGCAGTGGGTGGAGGTATAACTGAGAATAGAGAGGAAGAAAACTATTTTCACTTCCTAGAGCAGTCTCATCAGAGTTTGTTCCACTGGCGGTACTGACATGGGAAAGGGGTCAGAGAGAGAGAGGCAGGGGGATGGAGGGATTAGAACGGCAGTGGTTTAGTTGTCTCTAGGCTGAAACAGCTTTGATTCAGACAGACATCTCCCTGTCTGCTGCACAGTGTTGACTGTACATGATTATTCAGCATGGCTCCTCATCTGCATCTTGTCTGGGACACTCTGGCCCCATCATACTGTCTGTCAAAGACTCAATCAACATAAACACATGCATAATTTTGTACTGTTATGATTACCTAAAATTTTACCATACCCCTTCTAACTATCACTCTAACTCTTAATAACTAACTAAGTAAAGACTCACTTTAAAATGAACCTTAAAGCTACAGAGCAACACTTTTGGTGATTTTTTGTTTTTGTAGTTGTTGATGTAATTATTTTGCTCTCGTTTGGTCTTCATGAACCCTGTAATATCGTTTGCATGCCGAGTCCTTCCTTTATCTGTCAAAAATCCGGCTCTGTCAAGTAGTACTATCAGTCCTGACTGAGGGAGTGGTTGTGAGTACACACCGGCAAGAAGCCTTTATCCCATCAAACTTGTGCCTGACTGAGTATATTCATGTTATTGCCTCTCTCTGTCTTCCTGTGTGTAGTGCTGAAATGCCGCCATGTGACACAACATATAAACACAAGATATGAGAAACACAGGATGAGTGGAGCTGACTAGAATATCTGTTAATATACTGTATAAAAGTTACATGCTACAGCTTTAAAATCAAACTGCACTTTGAATTTGTGAGGAATGAGAAACATGTCACCACAACCATGATTTAAAGTTTGTCCACATAACTAAATAAAGACAAACACACTCAACTCCAATGTCCAAACACATTTCATGAAACATTTGATATGCACATATTGCAAATTAGCCACGTGGCTGCAAGTGTCAATAAAAGTGATATTCTAATCATCTCCATGATACAACAGCAAACAGTACAACGGCAAAGTCATCTGCGTCGCCCTGATTAGTGAAGTACACAAGCAAGAGAATACAATTGTCTGTTGACACAAGAAACACACTTGTGCAGCAGAGGCCTGTGTCGAACAGAGCCAGACTCTGATAAATATGGACAAATATTCTGACAGTAATGGGAAGGTCACTTCATCAGTGGGGATGTGTTGATAAACAATGGCAGTCTTGATGAGTAGACGCTGCTGTCAAGGACAAGTGCACGTCAGGCCCATCAAATCAAGAGAGCAAAGAAAGAAAGAAAGAAAGAAAGAACGAACGAAGGAAAGAAAGAAAGAAGGTGAAAGAGTGAAAACTGGGGTTGTTCTCAGAAAGGTCAGGCTGATTGTCTCTGCCCAAATATGCTGGCCTTTTCAAAATTAACTTGGCAAAGGCGATATTTTCCACAAAGCCGGCATCATGAATCAAAGAAGCATCTATAGTTCATCCCTGAAAGCAAAGCTACATCCCTCCCTATGTGCTCCACTCTCTTTGCTGACACTCCACCCTCATGCATATAGACCTGACATCTTCAGTAATTATGTAATTAACACCATGGCAGGTCTAATTTCAGAGATAGTACGTTATAATTGCATTCAGTCGTTCATTAGTTAGGCCAAATGTTCAATACTCTGTGCAGGTGCAGCAGGGGGCTAAAGGCTACTTGTTTTTTGGAATGCAATTGCCGTGTCAATGGCTCGATTGGTTTCTGCTTGATAACGCTGACAGGACAGGTTTTTGTAATTTACCAATAATTACCCTCACTCTTGGATACAATAAAAAAAAGCGTGGTCACTGCTTAGATAAACCAATCAGGGTGCACTCCTTCTGGTCCCTGCCTTCTGATCAAGTAGTCTGGGGTGAATAATGTCCAGAGGACAGTGCTCAGCTGAATTAAATATTACAAGAAAACAAAAAGTTACAAAGGAACAGAACATTTTGTCTTCCTGATGCAGGTGTAATATTGCATTAAATGATACTAAAGCAGTAATTACCTGAGTGTTAAAGGCATGTGAGGAAAACGAGCAAAACACACATTGTTGAACATGATGCATTACACTAGTCAAAGCAGGAGTGTGTCTCTGGGAGCTGTTTTTAATAGATTTTTTATACAGCACTGGCAGCCAGTAAGCTACATGAACAGATAATAAAGTAGTAGCTTTTGACTGCAGCAAACAGTTTGCTGGGGTTTAGACTTTTAATGGGTAGAAGTGCCAACAGCTGGGGAAAAACCTGTGCAATTTAAACTGGGTGTAACAAAAAAGAAGGATTTAGACCCCTTTACTTTTTCCACATTTTTTTCATGTTGCAGCCTCATGCTAAGAACTTTTAAACAAACCTTTCCCTCATCAATCTACACAGATTTTTATTAACTCTGTCAAGTGGACAGGCCCCATCTGTCTATCTGTCTGTTTGTGAGCAGCATAACTCAAAAAGTAAAGGACATATTTGAATGATATTTATCTGGAGATATAGGTTGTTGCTGAAGGGAGAAATTATTAGATTTTGTTAGTGATATAGCTACAGATCCAGATCCTGAATTTTTTTGCTCCCAGTTGTTCACCTTATGATAGGGGAGTATACTGACAGTAGAAAAACAGAGCGCCTTGGCAAAGGTTTGCACTCTTTGTGAAATCTCAGTTTTTATTCCCTTTTTTTTTTTGCAAATGTATTAACAAAAAAGCAACTCTGGGTTGTATGTAGTCATTTTCATATTGTGGTTTTCATTGGGTAAATCTTTGCTCAGTTCAGGTCCAGTTTCCCAGTCCCTGCCACTGAAGTACACACACCACTGTATGGTAATACCACTACCGTGGTATAGTGTTTGGGATGGTATTGTGTAAGTGATGAGCGTTGCCCAGTTTCCTCCAGACATGATGCTCATAATTGAGGGCAAACAGTTCAATCTTGGTTTCATCAGACCAGAGAATCCTTTTTGTCACAGTCTGAAAGTCCTTTAGGTGCTTTTCTGTAAGCAAGATTTAATCTGTCTTTAACTGCAGGTTCTGTCTGGCCACTCTGCCACAAGGGAGGACAGAAGCTTCATGTCAAGTCCCTTTTATTTATGTTGCACTGTATAATCACAAAAGTTATTTTGGGTAAGTTGTTGTATAAAGCAGATCTATAATTATTTCTATTTAATTACAATAATGTAATTGTAATTAAATATAACAAAATATATCTTTCTTCACTGTTTCTTTTCTATTCTGGCCCTTATCAAGAGTTGCCATGGGTGGCTGTCTCATGATGTTGGCTGTTTCTTATTCTTTTTGTAGTGGTTTATACAATATTTATATTGTTGTTGTCTATCTCCACATTGGAAGAAACTATTTTGGCCAGATGAACAAATAGTCCTTTCAGTCAACTTCTTCCACAAGCTCCCAAAAACAGTCAATGCTGCATAACATTCTTGAAGTTGTCCAAAAATCCTGCCACAATCCTGTCGGAGCTTTGAGGTAGTTTCAAGCTGTACAAATTAATATAGACTGGTATGTGCCTTTTCAAATTATATCCAACAAGTGCAATTTACTACAGGAAGGCTACAATCCAGAAATATGTATTGAGTGTAAATTCGGGTGGGGAGAAATTAATTTGGAAAATTTTGACATTAGGCTGAAACATAACAAAATGTTAAAAAAGTGAAATGTCTGAATAATTTCTCAACACTGTAATTAAATGGAATTTGGTCCTGGTAAAAAAAATAAAAAAATGTTTTTATCTGATTAGTGGACACAAGTATCTCACTATTATGACATTACAGGCTGGTTAAACAGACAGACAATTTGGTCCCAGTAACACCAGATCTGTCCCAGTCCCTGTGATGATTTCTTCAATTAAGCCTTCCTGGAAGAGGAGGCCAAATGCTTAACTAGGCAGAATTGGAGCTGCCACTAGCTAAAGGTAGCAATGGGCTCCACTTCAACAGCTCATTCATCAGCCCCAGCACTACCACTGGGCCACCTGTTCTGACACCACGCAGAGGTGGAGTCATTTACATTCTGCATCAGCCATCCTCTTCCCCTCTTCTCACTTTCCCCCATTCTCTTCCTCTCTTTCTGGCTATACAACTTTAAAGTTCCACAGTTCAGCTCTGGCAGCTCTGGCAGATAATTGAATACCAGGGTTTGATTTAGTTTGAAATCAATTTGGGAAGGGGCTTTTCATTCATTATGCTCCTTGGCTTTGGTGCTATGTCTAAAATCCCTCAAACTTTGGCAGGGCCTCGAATATTGTCAATTCAAAGTGAAATTAAGCAGCCCTGAGTTGGATTGACAGGCAAGGAGAACACAATGGTACAGGGCGGGACTGCTGTCTAGGGAATGGGTGGATCCAACTCCACTCCTGTTGTCTCCTCTCCTCTCCTCTCCTTGGGAGTCTCTCTCCTCTGCTCTTTGTCACCACCAGGTGCTGCTGTGAAATAAGGAGAGAGGCGTCGACAGGAGGCAGCCATGCACATAGCTTGACATTTTAGCCAGCTCCCTGCAGACACATATGGCAAGTGCGTGGGTGGATGTGTGTATGCCCTTATGCGATACAATTTGCTTCCGTGAGCATGCATGCATGTGAGTGTGAAGTATTGTATTCTTGTTATAAATATACAGTATGAGTCTATGTTTACACATCTATTTCCTTTTTTTAATCTTAAAGTTTATGCCTATAAAGTGAAATAACTTTGTGCCAACAGCTTGTTCTCAGTTGACTGGTATCTACATGTTTGTGACAACATCTCCCTGACAACAAGGCTGACACACTGACCACAAACAGCTATAAATCAATGTAATGCATTATACAAAATGTTTGACTGCATAATGTACCATTATACCCTGATGTATTGAAAACATCTTGGTACTGCTGAAAAGAAATATGAAAGTGCTTCAGCAGAACACATTTGCCAAGCCCTTTTCTGGGTGTAAAACTGCTCTTTAGCAGAGACTGGAGGGTTGAAAAGCTTTCAATAAAGAAAAGGGATAGCACTGTCGAGCAAACAACTGCAAGTGTGCCTTTACTGAGAGGGATGCACAAATGGACACTCAGCATCAGGACCACTGTTGGGGACATCAGTGACAGAGATCACTTCAGGTTTTCTCCACTTTAAAAGCAATTTCCTCCTTTGAATCTAAACCTTACAACTCAACCCTCCAACCCCCTTATCTTCTTGTGTGCTCAATACAATTGTCATCTGACTGGCTTGAGGGTGCATTAGACTGTTAAAGCCCCTGAATATGCTAATCAGTGGGCTGCTCTGACCTTGGGAGAGTGTGTTTGCAGGGTGTCAGACCCCCTAATTCATCAGGGACAGGCCATTAACTAGCTATCCAGCCACACAAACAAACTAAGAGAGGAAGAAAGTTCTCAGGGAAACAGCAGCAGCCCTCGTTCCTGAGATATCATTAGTTACTGCCTTTCAAAACTGCTGAATTGGGACACTTACCTGACTTGCCCCATTTTTTGCACCACAAGAGCCAGGATGTTGATGAATGGTTGTATGAAACTGTCACTACTGGAAAATGAAGAGAATAGGGTTGAGGACATATCTAAGCCAAATGTTTCAACATTAGGGACTAATGTAGACACAGAAATGATTGTAAAACTACACATATTTCATCAGTTATTATGTTTACTTTGGTAAATGAATGGCACACTGAATTAAAACAACATATTTGCAATATCTATTACATTCTTACACTCTGAATCCCTCTTTGGAGAACTGTTGAATAAAGAACAGGCTATGCAGATTGAGCATTTTCAAACAAGTTCCCTAGATGGCAAAGGGTTCCCACGTGAGGTCAGTGGTTGTGAACTACCTCATATATCTAGATGCCAAGTGAGATGGAATAGTAATTACTCCTGTGTGGAGACACAGCCTCTATCTTGTAAGCGGCAATGATTGACAGCCTCAATAAGAGACTCACACCGCACCCCCTGCCTTCCGCCTACATGCCCCTGTGACGACTGGTCAAACCAATCGTCTGGTGCCCCTCAGGCGGGGGCATGGGTGACACCCCCTCTGATAATTCTGCCCATCACATCCATCATGCCAACCTGCTCACCCCATGAGAGGGCACAACCGAAGGAATCTAATCAGGCAGTCTAATTGAGGAGCAGGGCTAGCCAATACCCGAGCTGGAAGGCTGGCTTTGCCTGGGCAGGCTCATGGGACGTCAATAACACTCAGCGGGTGTCGATTCATCAGACCTCCTTAATGTCATTAGCCCTGAGAGGTTTGCTTCACCCCCGCTTTCCTTTCTCACTCTCCCTTACATCTATCTATCTCATTCTTTTATGCCTCAAACTTTCTATCACTCACTTCCTGTTGCTTCTTCTCTTCCCTCCTGTCTCTAAATCTATCTGTCTTCCACTTTCATTACCCTCTCGCTTTCTAATCTTTCCATAATAATCCGTAATAATATATTCACCTTACATAACAAGTGCAGGACTTGCCTAGAGAACGTTACATTTGGGAAAGCACGTGTGTCTTCTCACCACCCTATTTTTCAGGCTGCGCCACCCAAATCTTTTCTGTCCTTCTTTCTTTTACCTGTCTCCTGCTCTTCTACTCTGCACCACTATGTTCTTCCACCTGCTCTCCAACAACATGTGGTGCATATTCCAGCTGTTTATTAAACAAAGCCAAAGCTTCCTAGGAGCAGGTGATGCAGTCAATTACTCCACAATTACCTGGGTAATTATGCAAAGGAGGAGAGAGGAGAGGAGAAGCAGAGGGATGAGGAGGACCTTGGCAGAGGTGGATCAGCTGCATTGGCAGTGGTTGGGGCCAGGAATGGCAGGCGATTGAGACCTTGATGTGATAGCGCCAGAGAGTGCAGCTATAAAGGACAATGTGCTCCCTTCACCTGCCAAAAACGTACACTTACACACACATAAACAACCACAAACACAGCTTCGAACACTCCGCTTCTACCCCTGTACACTGACATCCTGATGTCTGTGTGTATGCAGCTTTTCGTGGGTGCTCAAGTCTGCTGTCTTTGACTTAGACAATAACTCTACAGTGTCTTTGTGACAAACACTCTCATTGACAACTAGGTGCCATATACCTAAGAGGCAACAATGACAGGAGGGAAGGAGACAGGAAAAAGGCTGGCAGGTAAGAAAAGGAAAGGAGAAAAGGTGACATAAGTAAATGACAATATACAAATTAAAACTAATAGTGATTAACTTAGTGGAGCTGCTAGTCCCTTTCCTTTTGCCTTCAAGATTATTCTGTCTATAAAAAACCTGTTTATTTTTTAATTTTTTTTAGCAAAATGTACATTAGTTGCTCAAACCCCATTCCCTACCATGAAAAGCCAGTGCTGCTCTGCAATCATTCATGTAGACTGGTTTACCCACAGACAAGGAAAATGACAAGCACATCTTGGGATAAATTGAGCCACACAGTAACAATTTTGAAACAAAAAGTGTCAGATAGAAGAAGAAGAGAGCAAAAAAAAGAAAAAAAAAGAAATATTTTCACTGCCAGGGTGAATAGCAAATTGCTTAGTGTCAGCTCATCACTTAAGGAAGATTGTTGGTGGGTATGATACTTCCCAGCACATGGCTTCTGCAAATAGTCTCAAGCCATTCAATGCTGCTTAACACCCTCAAAGCATTCTGACGTGAGACTGTGGCTGGAGTCCTGTCTGTGGACACTAAGCTTTCAGTTATAACTCCCAAAACTCATCAGTTTGGCTCATATTAATCTATGTGGAGTAGATTAATTTATAATTCCCTCCATCAAAAGGGAGGTTAACTGACCAGCTAAAATAAAAATGACCACATTTTGCTGTGGCACGGTTGAAGAAAAAGTATGGCAGAAAATACCTGGTTTTTCTTGTGAGTATACTGTGGTCCTGGGAAATAGCACAGCATTTTTCATGATAAATTGTTCAAAAGAGAAAACACATTTGTCCTTGGAAGAATTATGTTTGTATTTTGTTTTGCTGCTGTGTCCAGAAAAGGGTCAAAATTTTACAGTCACATGACTATTCTGTGTTAGTGAAGATGGGCATGAGGGAATTACCACACAGCTCTGTATCTCAAATCTGTGGGATTAAGCTCCATTAAACATGGTGCGCCGTCAAGCTTTATCTCGGGATTTCACTCTGAGACAGTGCAGAGCGAAGGAGGAGGAGGGAGGCAGGAGCGGGACATAGCGTTGAAACGTCCTTCACCTTTATCGACCAAATTATATATAAAAAAAAGTAGAGATGAGAAAAATTGCTCGTCTGTTCCACAGTGCAATGGTGGAGGGGAGAGCCTGGCCATACATTCGTGTGTGCAGCATGCTTAAACATCCAGACAGCCACTCCAACACTGTCCACTGCCTCCTGGCACATGCATTTACACACATTCGTATTCCGCATAAAGGGGCCTTTCACTTAATGAGATACAATCAGATATTTTACTAAGAACCTTTGCACTTCCCCACACTCAGACAGAAACACACACATACTTACATACTGTGTAAGGAAATAGATTTACACATGCATAATCAAAAGCTCTTGGCTTCAAGAATAAAGTGTGACAAATTAATCTTTTGGTGCTTTCCTATCAACTACTAATATTTTGTGTACTGTAATTTAAGTGCCTTATTAACTTAAGTGCAATGTGAAAAAAAGCACCTTTAAATTTCTTTGCACAGGTTCATAGCCTAGGCATGGTGTCATTTGAATAATCAATATACCTGATTTTCACATTAGGACATTGTCAGTCTTCTCACTGAGAAAATTAACTCCCCCTTTGCTGAATGTGTTAAGTGTATAGCCTGAGAAAGAAAAAGAAAAGTGAGCCTGTTGGGAGTCAGGGTGGTCCTGTGATGAACGCCTCCTGTGTCCTGCTTTCATCCTCTCTCTCTCTCTCTCTCTCTCTCTCTCTCTCCTCTCTGTCTCTCCTCTGCCTCCTCTGGGCTGTTATTGATCTGATCTCCTCTCAACTGGAGCCATGATTCATGTTGTTCCTACTGGCCCTCACTCAGCACACATAGACACAGCTCAGTCATGCTCTCCCCTATCTATCTGTCCATCTGTCTCTGCCTGCTCTCCCTTGCTCTGCCCTCAGGCTAGTTAGTCTGCTGTCCACCATAGCCTGTTTCACTCCTATGAATTATTATTATTATTATTATTATTGTTATTATTATTATTATGAGGCATTGATTTTACCAGTTTTTTATTGGTTTTATGTTTGTTTTGTGTATATACATAGGTGTCTGTGAGAGAGAGAGAGAGTATGTGTGAGTATATATATATATTATGCATATGTATGCAGTGTGTATGTAGGTATGTATGTTTCACCTGCATGTTTGTGCATATGTATGTGTATATAGCCCATTTCATCTGCTGCACAGATGTACTGTATATGTGTGTACATAAGTACAATCAACAGTGTTTTATTGTTTTGTCTATCTTTTAGTATGTTTCAGTAGTTTATCTTATTCATCTCTAATGTACAGCACTTTGCCTCAGCTGTTGTTTTTAAAGTGCTTTATAAATAAAGTTGGATTGGATTGGATTATTATTATTGTTGTTGTTGTTGTTGTTGTTTGTAGTAGTAGTAGTCTATACCACTTTGAGTGTCTGTCGGCGAGTTATTATTATTTATATGAAAAAAAAACGTTGTCTGATAGCGATACCAATATTTCAGTCTTGAGTGTTTATCTACTGATACCAATATCACTTTTTTTAAAAATAATAATAATAATTTACTCCTTTTTCTTCAATTAATTTAATAATATCCACATAACTTACACGGTAACCACGTGGCAAACATGCATTCCTTGCTCAAAACATTTGTTTTTGCACATCTGTCCCTAAAGTCTGTGCTTGCTGAGGCATTTGTGGGGTTTTTAGGGTTTTATTTAGGGTTTATATAGGGAACAAGTTTCTTTTTCCAATATGTAATCCACTGATTTTGACCAATGTCTGAGCAATAAGATAGTGAATATTATATTGGCTCATCCCTAAAGGATGATAACATTGTGAATATATTCATGACAAGTTGTGTGTAGCTCTATATGGGTGTTGTTGATTATGTTAAAAGGCATTTTTATCCCTATTAGATAATAAAATGATAGTTTTCATAAGTTGTTTGTGTGCTTGTGCCATTTTTTACAATAGTTGTGTTTACTCAGATTTCATCCCTCAAAGTGTCATTCAAATGCATACTCTTCATTTTATTAAGAAAAAAACAAAAACAAAAACCAAAGTTAGATGCCAAGGCAGAGAGGAGAGAGAAAGAGAGAGATACTGAGAGACAGAGATGTGTATAAGACTTGCAGCAGCAAAAGCACATAAAATCCCAGATTCAGCCAAGGCCCCTGCTCCAATGTGTAGAAATTAATTGAGTGAAAAAAATCTGCTGTTTAAGGTTGAAGTGGGTTATGGGAGGCAGTGTAACAATTGTTTTCTGTTTGCCAGCGGCTATATATCGTTCATTCCGACTCAACACTCGGCTCGCCCTCTCTCTCTCTCTCCCTCCCTCCCCATCTACCCACCTTCTAAGCGTCTCTTGCTCCTTCCTCTCCCTTTCATCAGTCTTTTATTTTCCACACTCCACAGTCTTTTTGATTCATTTTTATCTCTCCCATTTTCATCAGTCACAAAGGAAATTCAGTATCTTTAAATGCAATTTTCCAGCAATAACAGACTGAATTTATGAAAGGTGGTTTAACTATATCTGTTCATGTGTACATTCAGTGTGCAACTTCGCTCACATATTGTATGAGGCATAGATACAGTTATCCCCTGAGAGTGTTTCACAAAAACTAAACAAATGCAAAAACGGAAATGCAATTTGTGTGCAAGGGTATCCATGTGTGTCACTGTATCTGTAGACAGACATGCATCATTATTTGGTGACAGTGACATTAACAGGGGACCAGTGTCGACATACAATGCTGAACAAACTAGGCACCCCCATGGGCTTAAACAAATGACTCATTCTCGCTTTGAATGTGAAAAAGAACTCCACAGAAGTCTTTTATTGCCTTTCAGTCCAGCACCAACAACTAAAAACATGTAAAGCTTCTAAAACAGCTAAACAAAACCAGCAACATAAACAGACCAAGAGAAACAACAAAATTAACAGGACCTAGGGGAAAAAAGGAGGACATATACATGCAGTGCACAGACAATTCAACAGAGCATCTATTAAGATTACAGTGAAAAGAAGGTAAGTGCTGATGTTTAGCCAATGAGAGAAATCCACAAACATTAGAATATATTGTAACAAAGTTGAGACTAATAAAATAAGACAAGGCCAATAATGAAGACACACTTGTCTGCATTCTTATTTTATCTGTCGCCCAAAGCAGAGGAGTTAAACCTGTTTCCTGAGTTAAACTCCTCTTTAGCACTCTTTCATGTAAATATGATTCCTTTCACTATCACTCCATGGAAAGCACAGTTGCACATGCTGTTTAATTCTATACAAACACTTAACCATTCCCTTTGAACTTTGCTGCACCATTTATTATACCTCCTTTGAAGAGTGAATGTTAGAGCATTGGAACATTTTGATTTTGTAGTTATTAAATGTAACACAGCAACAAATTATGTCTAAACCTCTGTGTTGCTGGTTAATAAAACATAGACCATGTGTTGTATCCAGCAGAATGAATGGCCAAAGCAAAAAGAAAATAAATGCAGCCGTTTGAAGAGTGAGAGACGCTGGACTTTTACAAATTTATCTCACTGCAAACATCAAGGCACAAATATGTTTTGCAGATGAGGCAGAAAAGCTCTTGTGGAATTTGTGGGGAAAGCTTTACTGCCTTTTTGAATAAAAGGGAGATAATGTCGCTGGATAATTCCAACTCAAAGAGCCTCTGTGTGTAGTAGTATCCTTAACACCAGTGCTGTACTTCCTATCTGCAGGATATTAGAAGAACCAAGTGTTCCAGAGACAGCAGGGGAAAGAGGAGATCTGAAGAGAGCTGATGCTCTTGACAGAGGGGTTTGCCTTCTCTACAGGAATGGCTTCATAGTAACAGAGACCAGCAGAGTAAGCGGCTTTTTCAAAAAGAAGAAGCAAGTGGAGGTAAGAAAGAGATGGAGCGAGACAGGAAAAGGAACAAGATAAAGCATGATGAGGAGAGAGGTAAGCTCGCAGATTCAGAAACAGGCTTATTCTGAGGAGATATCCAAAATATTTCAGGCAACCTATAAAATGTATTTTATAGTTTTATGGGGGGCTGAAACCCACTTTGATTCTACTCAACACTCAAGACCCCAGCTGACCCTTTGGTCTTCACCCACAGACAGAAATGTGTTAACCAACTAAAAATTGTTGTAAATCATTAAACTAAACCTCTGCAAAGAACTTGCACTCTGACATAAGGGAAGTAGTAATGCTAAAACTTCTTGCTTTACTTTGAACTACTACCTTTATATTCAAGTGAATGAGCTGCAGTGATTTGAGGTCAGGACCAGAGTTTGCCTTTTAGCTGATAACACTGTATGCTGTATCACTTGTTAGTGGGGTTTTCCAGGCAGTATGAATCAGTGAAGAGTATTCCAGCCTGACATGAGAAATAGTAGAATGCAGAAACCTTGGTAAAAGTTGCTTATTAACATAAATTCCAGGCCCTATGTTGCCCAGGGATTGCTCACGAGACTAAACAAAAGGAGAATTCACCCACTAAGAGCAAAGCACAGAGTCATGCAAAGCCCATTCACTGCCTGCAGTGCTCTGTTTTCACACTCTTTCTGCAAACCTTTTTGTGCCCCTGCTTTGCATATCAGCATATCCACCAATCCCAGAGGGTTACATATATCAAAAACTGGCTAACTCAGTTGATTTGGTGTGCCAACAGTATTAATGAGGATAATGAGCAACATGCAAAGAACTAGGAAGCTTCTGTCTCAAAAGAGGATTTTGCAGTGTCCCCAAAGCAGCAGTCATAGGGATTCACGTTATTTCCACTCCCTTTTTTTTTACTGTGTTCCATTATTCTTTTGAATTAGTTTTTACCACAAGTGAAATGAAGGTGTGGACTTTTTTTTCCTTTTTTTTTAATGGGCCACGTTGGGAAGCCCCGATAAAGCCCACTCGATAAATTGAAGTCAGAATCCTCAAATTAAAATGTTTCTCATTCAGTTTTCTTGGGGACATTTTCACCTTCCACTTCACAATAAAGTAGGGAACCCCTGTGGAGTTGCCTCAGCATGACAACACTGCAACATGTGGTAAATTAAATTACAGAAGCTGTCGATAATGCACAGCTTTCTGACAGGCTCCTTATATATTCACTTTCTACAGCAACCTTTCCATATTTAGCCCCTCAAATCTAGTTGCTGGATTGAAATAATGAAGGCAGGGTCAGCATGAAAGGTAGACTGAGTGCTTAACTGCTGCTGAGTGATTTGGCGAAAAACGCAAAAGCAGAAAACTAATTACTGTGGGCTTCAAGGAAAACCATGGGTAAAGTTGATGCTCCCAGTGCTGGGGGCAAAGCATTAATGTGGGAAGACTTTGGCTTTGTCACTAATAACAAGATAACAACCCCCATTAAACTATTTTCTGAGGAGAAGATCACTGTTTTTATCTACAAAACATAACACTTTTTAACACTTACCTCTACCATGTATGACAAAGGCATGATCTAAAGCTAGATGCTACTAAAGTATGTGTGGTAATTTCTTTTTTGTCAAGTGTGACTTCATGATTATTATTGTACCATAAAGCTTTCCTATCCTTTGAAGTTCATGTTTACATTATATAATAATTTAATAATAATTATTATTATTCTACTAGCCTGACTAAATGAAAAGACCATATTCCTCCTGTGCCCATACAACTGCTCAATGACTATTACTCTATGTGAGAGCAGAAGGTTAGGAGTCATAACCATGGTAACCATTCTTTAAAATATCACAAGCAGATTGGTCTTAACTCCTCCACAATCAGGCAATTCAAAAGGGAAGAGCAGGCTGTGTGAGCGCCGCGGCAATGAAAAAAATCTTGAATAACAAAGTAGGCTCCAGGAGAAGAGGGAAGACAATGGAAACAGGAATCGATTTACTGTCTTTACAGAGCAGGCAACAGACTGTTGTCTAACAGACAGCCTATAAGTTGGAATAAAAATGGAAAATACAAACTTTTTCACTCGGGGCTTTGTCTGTATCAGTAATCTGATCTTAATTTCACAGTTGACTTGGGGCGGGGTGGGGTGGGGGGGCATGCACGGCATCACACCTCCTCTCTAAAACAGGAGTTTGTGTAGTGCCCTCTCACATCTGGCACACAATCTGGTGATATCACCTCCTGCATCTATAAATCAGTTATTCGACTGCGCTTGAGAACACATACAGCAACACAAAGATACTCTATTCACACATTGGCAGCTAGTTAGCCTGCCAAGGCTACCTACCCAGGTGGCTATGAAATTTGACTAGGGTTAGTGTGTATACATTCGTGTATACATAAATATGACACCAGCTAACTTGAATGGACAGAAAATTTCAATGTTCAGAGCAAAAGTATGGGCCAGACAGACCAGTTAAATGTTGAAGGTCATGTGATATTGAAAGCCAATGCAGTGTAGCATCCGGCATGCATCCACAAGCATCCACTCCATTACAACATTAGCAACTAATGTTTTGACATTTGTCTTCATTATTATCAATGAACAGAGGCGATTGAGCCACCAGCATGCTCCATTACCCTCCTTCATTGCACAGTTGCACAGTTGAAATCACATATTAGGGTGGATCCAACACGAAATGACAACTTACGGGGGCTAAAGATGCACCAGCTGATTATTTAGGTGGTGGAGGTTGAAAGAGTTGGTCATCGGGATGGTGGGGTGGAGCTAAGGCAGGCATGGGAGTTAGGGAATCGGTGGAGAACTGTATTGGCATTAAAGTCTGGGAAGTGTGGAGGCACAGAGCAGCACAGCACACCTTAAGAAGAGAAGCTCATTTCAATCGGTATAATTAGCCTGTGGTAATGAAATAAGTCAGAGGCAGCGCCACCTTCACTTAAGAGAAAATCGATCTACGTTTGAGGGAGTTTATTAAAGCTTAGAAATAATGGGTGATAGGATAGAGAGGGTAGAGGAGATGGGGAGTTGAGTCCACATGACCAGTTAATCAGGTAAGAAGAAGAGGTACTACTGGGGCAGAAGCATGACAAGACATACCAGCAGTCGCTTGTCAAAGCAGTGAGACCTAAGCAGTGTTTAGGCCTTTGATTTTCAAAGCATGAAGCCAGGGGATACTAGAGCTATGCATACCATAGGACCTACAGCTGACAGAGCTCTGTGGGAAAATAAAACAGCTGGTGTAACAGAAAATCCAGATTGACAGACAAGCAAATGTACATCATCACTGTGGTGCTTGCAAGGATTCCCATATAGGTTAGGTCATGGCTAGGAGTTGGGGAATAACTTGCGCTTGGTTAGAGCAGGGTGCAGTGTGACAATTGCTGATGGACACCTGTCCTCAAGTTCCTTAAATGCATACAGGTTGCTAGGGGTGCTGCTTGCTCATTTATCCAGCCGTCTGGCCAACTCACCTGGAGTGATGGGGGAGACGTCAGGAAGGCAGGCTGTTATTTCACGGCCTGTTAAGCGCTAATGCCGCAACATGCCCTGTGCTCCAATTTTAGGGAACAGGGAGCATTACCGCCCAACTCAAGGTTCTGTCCGTCTGGACTGTGGACTTGGAGAATAGTGGGTGAGAGAGAAGGTGCTGAAAGGGGAAAGACAGGTGGGAGTGGAGTAGAACAATGAACAATCGAGCAAAAAAATTAAAAGACTGAGGAATGAAAGACACAGAGGGAGGAGAGAAAGACACAGAGAGAAAATGAGCTGAGATTTGGTTTACATGGGCTGCTGAGCCAGCACTGCAGAGTAGACAGGACATCAGCAGCACTCACTGACATCTACTACTGCCACGCAAGGCTGCATCTCGGAGGCCTCAGAAGGCCACTCACTCCTGGACTCACAGCCTCTCCCTCACCAGAGCCCCTGAACATCACTCGACTGAAACACCCACAACATTTGTCCTCTCTGAGCACTAAACCTGGCCCATGTAATAACCACAGAACCTCTATTAAGCACTGGGGGGCCGGGGAATTGGAGCAGCCAGAGCACAGCAAGAGTGATGTAAAGAATCTCCTATAAAACAAGAACGGTTATGGACAAGTTATGTCAACTCTTTGTGCCTTGACTGGTGAAGATCACATAAATTATGTATTTAAATGGATCTTTCTCCTCTATTTCAAAATAGAGTAGTAAGCAGAAATAATTTCTCTTTTCCTCCCATGTGGCCTCATACTTTCTTTGAGCAGAGGCCAAAAGTCAAGTCATTTATATGTGCTTACGGTAAGCATGAGTGTGCATGATGGGCCAAGGAGCTCATCATAGGCTGGTTACAGCAGTGATGGATCACTTATATGTTAGTCCAAGAGAGGGGCCTTAAAGGACATGACTCAGGTCTTCCAAGCCTATAAAATGCAAACCTTTACAGAAACGCAAAACACAGTTTCCAGTGATGGAGTGAAACGACAACATGGGCTGGGAATTTGACTCCATCCCAGGCTATCCTCACGCAAACATCAGAAAACTAAATTTGTTTGATAAAAAAAAAAAAAACTTTCAGGAGTAAACAATCGGGTCCGCAAGATTCTGTATGTGGTCAAAGTAGAGAAGTGACTGTTGATTCAAATAGGCAATGCTGTGCTGGAAATAAAATAATGAACATCTTTATGGGATGTATAAAAAGGCAAAGACATTCAGGAATAACTAAAACAGCACTGGACTTCTAAAGGTTATAAGAGGAGAAACAGGAGGGCACATATGAACTATATACTGGTGGTCATACCAGAATACTATGTAGGTTATTATTACTGTATACTGTATCAGTTACTAAAAGTTAAATTCATAATAAAACAGTGTCAGCTTTATTTATATAGCACATTTAAGCAACCTTAGTTGACTAAAGTGCTGCACAGGCACAACGGATACACAGCAGAAACAGGTAAAACAAATCAAAAAGCAAACTTCAAAATAAATATAGAAATATATAATATATAATAAAATAACAAAATAAAAAAGGAGCAGCACAATAGAAAGAGGCAAGTTGTCTAGCTCATCCTGTATTAAATGCCAAGGAGATAAAGGGTAGTAGTTTTCCAGTGCCTTCTCTCTCTCTCTTTCTCTCTCTCTCTGTACAAGTATAAACAAAAATCACATGACCGGCTTCAGGTTACAACTCTTCACTTTTCCGACCGCTCATAAACGATGGATGGTTATTATTACTGATGGCTGTTATCCAAGGAAAACTTAGTGTTAAAAAGTAATGGCGTAGACACACACATGCCTGCGAGCCGCAGCAGAGCGGTGCGGCAGCTGTCATGCGCAGGTGGGGTAAGAGTGGTGCCTGATGCAAGAGGTCTGTCAACTCATTCCTTCTTGTTATATCATCGCTGGTCAAGTTGACTGTTCACGGCAGCCTAAAACGACCCTCAGGCCACTGGCAAATATCCCGGTGCTCCCAACGGGCCACAGAGTGTCTCAGCAGTGTAACACAGCACAGGCAATGTACGCATAGTATTATTACATACACTAGTGAGATAGCAGTTATAGTACAAGTTCTGTGAGCTCCCATGCGGCTTTGCCGTCCTATATCAGTTTCTGCCTGTTCCCTCTCTCTCCACTCAACTTTACATTGTGCTCCAGCTATGCTGCTCACAAAGCAATTAGCTCTAGTAAAGTAGACCGCTTACAACATATAGGAGCTCACAGACAAATTATAGGATGAAGAGTTCGTTCCAAGTTAGTGCCAGCAGCACTGTGAACAGCCATCGGTCTTTGTGTGCGCGCATGACTCCTGATGATTTTGCTTTAGCACACTCTTTATCTTATGTTGTTGCATACTACTCACTGCACACCACAGATTTAATGATTCGGCAACTGTACTCTGTCTGACCCTCTGTGCATCGCTAGTGATGGATATAAAATACTGCAATAGTCACCAGTGCATTGCTGAATGTTCATGTTAAGTGTCGAGTGGAATATAAAGACTAAAGGGCTGTGTATTAAAGAGATCTGCAATGTGATCAGCCGGGCTAAAATTCAGACTACACTGCAACCATGGGTAAGCGGTGAATTATATGGGGAATGTTTTTTGACACCCCTTACCATAAGACATGCCATGGTATGGAATGTTCACAGAATTGTGCGGTATATACATGACAATATGTAGTAAATAAAGTTAAAACTGGAATTCACCCTTGCAAAACTTCACCAGTGTTTTGTATATTTATTTCACATGATCCATCATCTGAGAAGCCAAGCTCTGCAAGGAATTGTCTTTGCTTTATGCTGCCTATTATTCAGCTAGAGCACAACAATGATGCCAGTCTTAGACATGCCAATGTTTAAGATCGACTTACAAACTGATTGAGTGATTAATTTACAGCCAAATGTAGTTGAGTGATGATTTTACACCATGCACTGACCTGAAAAGCTGACAGTTGGATTTTCCCCACTGACTATCAGTCTATTATTCTAAAATGAACCTTCAATTTCACAAAGTATTGCAACTGTTTAACTAAAAAATAGCAAATTTTCAATGACTGAATATTTTAGTTAAACAGTAAGTCAGCTTTGTGACCACAAAGGAAATTCATGTTATATGTTGTTGAGCAAGAGTGATATTTTCTGGAAATCTGACCAGCACTGATGCTGGAAAACAGGACAGTAGCCTACAATAGGATATTTTGTTGAGAGGCCTTATTTCTGTGATTATGTGTTCCCCAATTATAGCAGCAAAATAAAAAAAATCTGCTTTATAATTATTTTTATTTTTGTTATTTTGCATGTTTTTCAGGGCTGGTTTTGAGTAATAGCCAGCTTGATAATTACAGTAACAATCTTACTGTAGATGAAGCAGCTTGTACTCCTACCACATCATGCCATAATGGCTTTTTCCTTGAGGCTATATGTGCCACAGAATCCTATAGAGATTGGTTTGTCACCCAAAATAACACATCAGCTAAGTTAAAGTCACCTCTATAGAAGTGAAGCTATAACCCTATTCTGTTGTTAAAAACAAAAATAGGCTGCATTTACACTGCATGGTGCAAGTAACACAGTTCTCATAGTTCCCTCCCAGGTGGCACAAATCAGATATGACCCATGAAGGTGTAAGCATGGAAAAAGGCACATGGACTCAGAAACTATCAGATCAGATTCTCAGTCATGTGTGGTAATAAATCAGATATCAATCAGGTATGTGCATTTGCATCTGCTACCTAAGTGGACAGATCAGATATTCCCCTATCAATGCAACTTGTACATGCATGAAAATAAGTGGAAACCTGGCGAATGACACATGTAAACACATGAATACAATCCACAATTGTCTTTCAACTGATGCAATGGAGGGTGAGGGCTTAAGCCAGTGGACTCATGCCAAGGTTTTTCCTGCTTTTTAAGCTTTTGGGGCGAGTAATTCTAAATTTCAAACTAACACCATTTTCACTTTCAGTTTAGGTCTACAAACCATTTTTCAGGTCTGTAGCCAAGCACACCCTGCATGCTGCTTTCCCAAGTGTCAAACATTATAAATGCAAATTTTAGATATATGGTAAAATTTGAAAGGCAATGTAAGCAGCTTGTTCAAAAAAAGGAGTGAATTGATCTGTAATAAAAAAAGATGATGAGTCATTTTAATACAATGATATACCCACAAAGACAAAATCACTGTCCTGTCTGTGAAGGTATGCATGTATTCAGAGCCTAAATGTTATTGTGCATAATCTGTATTTACATGTTAATATAACAGTTTTAGTGCAAGTTGACTGAGTAAACATTCTATAAAGCCGGGGCTGTCAGAAAATATGTTACAGTCCAAAAGGGGTGGATGTGCATATTCCCAACAGGTTATCAGACCACTGCAGGACCAGAGATGACACTGAGCTGGCAAAGCGAAGGAGGAGGCCATTTTCTTGGAGTGACAAATATCTGGAGGAGTACAAACAGAAAGCTGAGCTCCTGTTGGGAGAATGCCTGAGCTTTGTCTTTGTCATGCTGTGTGACACAGACTTACAGCACCACTCCCTGAGGTGTGTGTGTTTGGTTATGTGCACAAACTGCGTGTGTGTGCACACACACAAATGGGAGACAAATATCTCTCACTCTCACATCTTTTCCTCTTCTCTATCTCAGTTCCTGTGCTTCTGGAATCAATGCTTGTGGCTGAACATTTGAAATAGAGCAGAACCCAAACTTCAGCACCTTTTGAAAGAATAGGAAGTGAAGGAGTCTGGGGATGAGGCTTGCCTATTCTCGTACGTGGGGCTTCTGATAAATCAGCCAAGGTGCTACCACCTTAGATTGAGCCTGGGTGAGCCAAGGACAGATAGACCTGGGCCTTTTATGGCAGAAGCTGGTATGGGGAGCGACTTGGGGAGAGGTGAGGGAGCGCTAGCTCCACAGTACTGCTTTGAGCCAGCAAGATTAATGTAGGCTCTCTGGAGCAAAGGCAACATCCAGAGCCTTAATAAGGTACAAACAATCGGTTCCACTCCACTGGCTTCCCAGGGAAAACTATTGTTGTGCCGCATTGTTTCTTGGTGAGGCTCCTTGGAGACGCGGGATGACTGCAGCATGTGACTGTCTCCATTACAGCCAGGGGAGAGCTCACTGTAAACCTATGTTTGTCTGTGTCAGAGTGAAGGTTGGCTCTAGCACGCCCCATACCCACCCCCTACACCGCCTCCTTCCCCATTCACTCCCCGTAAATCCAAACTCTTGTCAGCCCACTCACCTCAACTCCCTGCACTTTCAACTTCATGTGATCCTCCCGTGTGGTCTTCCCATCTTTCCTCTTCTTCCAGCAGTAGCCATCCTTCCTGTACTTCACCTTCTTCCTGTTGTACAATATCATCGACCCATTCTGCGGCCTGGATCCAGAGAGACAAAAAGAGGGAGAGCGAGAGAGCAAACATCAGATAAATGACAAGAACTTTTAGGCAAAACTACAGCACAGCTCGGGGGCTCGTTTTGAGAGATACACAAAGAGGCCCAACACAAGTCTGCACCTGGAAAAAAAATCCACCAATGACAGAGATGACAAGGCCTCTTTATGGTGTTTTTTAGCACTGGTTTGCGCAGTTTGACGATGAACAAAGCGCCCTTGAGCACACATTTTGCCCATGAGCAGTGTGTGTGCTGCAAGCAGCTAAAGTGACACTCCTCCTGACGGCGTAAATTACATTACATGAAGGCCAGTGTGTAAGGCAAGCAGGGCGGGGTGTGTGGGGGGTGCTCCTCTTTCCTTGTCTCTCATTCATTCAGCTTAAATGAGTAGTGTTGGAAGTCCCTAGAGGGGAAAAGAAGATCCTCCTTCACACTCCATTCATAATTCATTCTCCCTCCACCAGATCACAGCCTGTAGGCTCATAATGATATAATGTAACTATTTGATGATAATCTGCCTTTCCACTTCGATTTGTAACAGAGGCATTTGGCGCTCAGAGTTAAACATTAACAGAAAGCACAGCATAAAACATTTATGACTTGCTCAACAATTAGTGAGCAGTTGAACAAGCTTAATGTTTGTCAATTTGAATTTTGACATTACTGGGTGTCATATGTATGCTACACTTTACATCAGTTTTCATGCACTGCTGAAATACACACACAGCTGTGCTTCCACGAACAGAGGAAATTACAGCAACTTACATTATTTTACTTCTTTCTTGACAAACCTTAAACTTACAACATGTATTCATCTTAAATTTTAATGGTTTACATAATAGAGGCTTGCTGTTTTCCATATAAAGATGACAAAAAGTTGTTATACTGTGAACGAGCCAACTATCTCTGCAACACAAGCAATACCTAGCTCAAACCCACACACATATTCACACACACAGCTGCTATGATTTGGAGCTCTCCCAAATGAGAACAGGTTTGCCTTGGTGTTCGTTGCCTCAGAGTGAATGAATGGAAAAGCCACCTGCCCAAGCTGTTGAAAAGACAGTGTAACTGTTCAGGGTGGCAGGCAGCTTAACCATCCAGTCAGCTGGTGAGTCTTGTTAGCCTTGTACTCGCTGCTCACTTATATACAGAAAACAGAACAAATAACTGAAAAGTAGAAAATGTAATAGCTAGAAAATCTTGCATCAGAGACAGACAGAACAAAATCTGGACTGACAGCACCTTCTAATGGGAGACGCCACTCACACACTGATGTGCTCAGTCTTTGCTGATCTCCCTTTGTCCCTCTCCTCCTCCCTTCCACTCTACAGCCCTCTCTTTTTGCCGTCAGTCAACTTGAGCTGTGCACCAGGGAATGTCTCTGTCTCCTCCTTCGCTCCAGCTCATCTCCAGCTTTCTCTCTGCCTCTTGTTTCATCTGTCTCAGGATGCCTCACCTCCACTCTCCAAGACCTCCCTCTCTTTCTCCCGCTGTCTTCTCCTCACTCACTATCCTCTGTTTTTTTGTACCAAAAACAACTATTAAATTGACATTTTTATTGGTCAGTTTAAGAAGTGGAACTGCTCAGTCACTGTATGGAATATACATAGAGTATAAATTGTGTACTAGTTTACAACATCTGTAATGTCATCCAACATGGAGCTGTGATCATAAACAACATTCGGGAACTAAGAACGTTTTCTGGAGTCTCATTGAATACTTATTCAGATTTGCAAAGGGAATGTCATTTGAAGGACACTCATTTGACATGCCTAAATAAGCAGAAGGCATCAATTAAACACTGAAGTGGCCCTGTTCAAGAATGCAATCCTATTATTTCTATATTATTCTGGGTTTTGTCCTTCAAAAAGATACAAGGAGTGTGTGCTTCTTAAACTGTGGCCCTGCGGGAGACAAAAAGATGGGCGCGGATGAGATAAGGCAGAAAATCAAATGACACAGGGCTATCTGATCTCCTCCAGAGCACTGGAAATTGGGGTGAGGCTTCGGTGTCAGAGGCTCCACGCCGTATTTATCTGCTTGGCGCAAAAACTTATTCGCTCAGCTATTTTTGAGTGACTGTTAGGTGGATGCTATTTTCAATTCAAGGCACTTTGGACCCAGAGGAAAAAGCCCCGGCTCCCACACTGGAATAGGTCTGAGGCAGAGACCAGCCTAAAATACATGCTTAGGTAACATAATGTGTCTCTTCTTTATCCTGCTTTCTCTCTCTCTTCCTCCCACTCATCTGCTACTGTATACTTAGTCGTTTCAATTAATCTTATCAGAAATATACATATTTATACATGAAGGGAAAAGCTAACTGCTCTGTTATCAAAGAAGTGTGACAGGAGGCCCTCTGTCTCAAATACCTAAATGTGGCATATTAATATGGAAATACAGGCTTCTGACAAAGTGCACACATGCTTCACAGCCGCCTCTCTCCTCTTTGGCATTTGCAGCGATAATAAGCATTACCCTCAGGGTGGTGTTAGGCCTTGTCCACTCCTTTAGGAATCATTCATTTACCCAGGTAATGGCATTCGCTCAATCAGATTTGTTAATTTGAAAAAGCCAGGGGAGGGTGTGTGTGTGTGTGGGGGGGGGCTTATGAGTCTGGTGACGTGTTCAGCATGGCTAACACAGCCAAAGCAAGGGCAGCCCTGCCCCACAGAGTAGACACAATTTCACTGTCTAAAGGCCCATGAGCAATGATAGAGAGAGGAGGGGAAACATGAATGTGAGAAATTCTCCTGTTTTAGCAGAGGTCAGAGGGCACTATCCACACCTCTGGTGAAAGTTTTTCTCAAAACGTCCTCTTTGGAGAATGATGGAAATTTGTGATATTCTGATATGAAAAAACATTGTATTGATGAGAACACAAACAGGTTGATTGGATAAGTACATACAGTATGTTTTTTGACACTTATTAGTACAACATAAATTAAATCTATAGCTCAAAATAAATTGTTTACAATTCATGAAATTGGCCATTTGTATTACTTAACTCAAAACAACTTAACTGTGTGAAGTGTATAATACATTATCTAACAGTCTTTGTTGAACCAGTGTAGAGGTTATAACTCTTGTCCCTCCTCAACCCCTATTGCCCATGATGCCCCAGGTTTGACTAACATCATACAAGCAGTTTTTCTCCCCAGCAAGCTCAACTGGGAGAGGAGAGGAGAGGAGAGGAGAGGAGAGGAGAGGAGAGGAGAGGATACTTTGAAGATGGTACGGTGATGTGGTTTGGGTCTGAGGCAGCTCAGGAGGGAGGCAACACCTGCTGTTCTCAATTACCCATCAGAGCCTTCGGCCATCACAGCCTTTACCCCACTCTGTCAACAACCACACTCACACCAACTACCCATCCAAACACTCACACATACACTGACCCTATTAAGTATAAATATGAGGCACAAATTTGCCCATGGGCCCTCATACAAGTACACATGTACACACACACACGCACGCACACCCACACACACACATATTTTTGCGCTTCTGTCAAAGTGAGGACCCTCATAGAGATATTGCATTCCCTAGCCCCTTACCCTAACTTTAATCATCACAACTAGATGCCTAACCCTAACCCTAAAACTTGGGTTTAACCCTGAAAAAGCCCTTTAAAGGAGAGATTACCAGCCAAAATGTCCTCACTTTGTCAAAATGCCCCCACTCTGTATAGTTAATACAATTTTTGGTCCACACATGGCCACAAACCCAAGTACACACTCACATACACACACAATAAGTTTCTAGTAACCACATTGTTCCATCAACGGATAGCATTTATAGCAGAAATACTGACATAACATCAATAACGTGCTGATGCTTGCCATTAGTGGTCCAGTCAATCATAGGTAAAATGCAGGTCACACGTGTGGTAACACACACGTACACACACATACGCACCCTATCACCCTATATATATATATATATATATATATACCTACAGCTGTCAACACAGAGCAGAGGTGTTTCTACAGTATGTGTAATGTAATTATACTTCAAGCAACACCGCACTCTTAGATGGCACAGCATCTTTGAGTGTGACGTGTGAGCAGAAAGGTGTTAGCTCCGTGTTGGGAGCAACATATCTCAACGCATCACGTGGAATTGATGACTCGTAGATAAGCTGCTCCTTTCAACCCTGCCAAAGAATGCATCAGGAAGTGGGGCGTTCGCTAAAACTACTTTAAATGTAAATCTGCCATGGCCTCGGGATTGAGATTCATCACCTGCACTGCTCTGAACCCCTCAGACTCTCCCGCTAATGTTCGTATGTTGAGACGCCGTGGGTCGCGGTCCTCTTTGACTGTCAATGAGGCCTCAGAATTTGGTCATTGTGATGCCCGCAACTACTTTGTACTCTAGTCCTGAGTGGGCATAGCCCTCCACTAAGAATGCTTAAGTATATATGCTAATTCTGCGTGTAAGGACTATTCTGGGAGAGACAGCCAGAACAAATTATATATATATATATATATATATATTTTATCAATCTTGGTGTTTTACATTAGGCTGCCACTATAATGCTATATTGCTGCCTTTGTTTCATCATCTTCTTCTTATCCCTTCAAATTGTTCTTTTACCCCTTTTTTTTACATTTTTCCTTCAGAGTACTTAGTTCGTTACTTAATATCACCACCTTGAGTATTTCCTAATACCAATATCAGTCAGATACAGTTGTTTTTACACCTTTTAAACTACCAAGCTGTTAAAAACACATTTGTGTTGATGCATTTACTGCCTAGCCGTAACCAGCCACTTCTAAAACAATGTCCAATAATGATAAAATATAAACAGCGCACATTTTTTGAGCCTGTACTTAGCAGGGCATGTATGTGAAATTTAGAGGTTCTGGATCATACTTCTTTTACTAATATCCCATTCAGTAGTTCTGACCAGTATGGGACCATATCCCTCATCCCCAATTTTTCCTTTAATAATGAAATGCCATGGTAATCTATACAAACTATGAAACGAAAATGAAGAAAGAAACAAGGCACAGCAAATGCCATAAATTAGACTGCAGTGAACCATTATAGTAAGCATGCCGAACGTTGTATCATGAACTGATCTCCAAGGCTGCACAGATGGAGCACAATGTTTATTTAGCCAATGTGTTCAACTAAATACAACAGTAATGATGAGAGTGTAGCTGGGCCCCTGGAGTTGTAATTCAGGATAGGGAGACAGATCGTGTTCCTCCCCCTCTTCCTCTCTATCTATACTGCTAGTGATTGCCACAGAACTCAGGCCCTGGCCCACTGCTTTCCAGCACAAAACAGATGTTTCCCCCGCACTTATCTCAATGAAAAAATCACAGACAATTTACAAAGAATATAAATTACGGTTGTAGCTGCACATCAGTGTCTCTGTCCCTATAAGACCTTGTAAAGAGGATAAGGGTGAATTGGTGTGGGAGGGTGGGTGGATTGTTGGGGTACAACATAAGGCGGATGGAAGCAGCAGGGGAGGAGGGTGATGTTGCTCTTATCTGGTCTGCAGCAGCCTGGCAGAAAGAGAGGGAGGCTGGTGACTGACAGTGATGCGGTGCTGATAACACTAAGCTGGTTTCATGCACATTTCAGGGAGGCAGCCATTACTGCTCAGCCTTAAGGCTCTCAGCCCCGGCCAGTGCATGGGGTTGGGATATTATTTACAAATTGTCATCTAATACACTGGTTATACTGCTCTATTCCTAGTGTGGACACATTCACACATAGTATTTAGGGCTAATGTTCAGCTTTGATGTACAGCTTAGGTGACACGGAATTTGAAATTCACTGCTTGCAAATGTTTGGCTGTCAAGACATTTCTTATTCATTTGAGATGCACTCTGTCACTGTATATGTGTATTAGGATGCATGTAATGCGTTTAACTGTGCTGGAAATGTTGATGACTTTCAACTGGTAGTTCAAAAGACTTCCACATCATATTTGTGGTGAATGCTATTTTCAGCCTTGAGTCAGTCTGCATATATTTACTTGTAAAATAGAACTAGATGATGATTCATACCTCACATCCTCTCTGCTAATCTTCACAAATCATTCACAGCGTATCTAAGTGTGTTGTAAATAAAGGTGCTATAAGAAGAAAGCTTCTCTGTAGCCTACACGTTGTTTGTATCCTCCATGTGTAGACTTAAGTCCTGTAGCACTGCCTTATTATGACACTTTGTAAAGAAGATGCCTTTGTACTTTCAATAATGCATGGGCAGCAGGGAATTACATTGCAGCTTTATTTTGTGTCCTGGGACCAAAGTGCAGTTTTAACAGCTTGCATTCTCCTATGGCAAGAAAATACTAATGCAATTTAATCTAAGTCAAACTAGACTGCAGTGAAGAAGAGTCATGTTTTCATTATTAACAACTGCTCTCTTCTAAAAGAAGCAGGGGAATTCAGCCACCAAGGTAATGATGTGGTCATGCAATTTCAAGAGCAGAGGAGGGAAGATGTTTACCTTTCCTTAACTCCTTTTAATGCGATATTCATCAAGTAACATGGGCACGTATTACTAATACAGGTAAAGTAAAAGTGTAAAATCCAGCGTAGAAATAAAAAGCTTAGAAACTGGATAAAAAAATAAATAAAGAATAAATAAAGACAGGATCAATTATTATAAAAACTGTTTGCACTGCATTTGTTTATGCAATATTTATATGAAGTTGTGTTCCATCGTACAACAGCACTGGCAGCTGTAATTCTATAGGCACCGTGCACACTTCTTTTCATGTTTTTTTTTTTTTTTACATTCTATCATGAAATAATATCATGGCAAAGGAAACTCATGTCTTTGGTTTGTAATTTAACCTGCAATGTTCGTGAGCTGCAGTGACAGATGCATTTTTCTGGCTATGCTCTGGTAACATGATGCATTCCAAGGCTGCTAACAAATACATTGTCATTTAGAATGTTATTATTTCTGATGCTGAATTGTGATGTTTGATTTAATTATGGCATAGTGGTTATCAAGCCAAAAGAAGTTTTGAAGATTTGACTGCAGCTCAGTAACATTTCCACAATAGATTGTTAGTGTTGACAGGCAGTTTAAGGCAGGAGGAATATGGTGAGTGTTGAAACTGCAAAAGTGGAGCTTTAACTATTGAGGCAGCACTATATGCATACACCTTCTAGCAGTGACATCTGCAAGATGCTAGGAATGTCTGCAGACTTCTGCACTGTCATGAAGTTGCCAGTATTCACTGCCAGCAACTGAGTGCTCCTTCAGCTGTCTACGTCACTTGAAAACATATCTGAGGAATATCATGACAAAAGACTGAGTGTACCTGGACTGGTGAATATTCATTTACACACAGGTTGATCTACAGGAGTTTGATGTATTGGAAATCGTGAAATTAATTCCACTGGATACCAAAACTATTTACTTTTTGATTGTTCATTTAAGTGCCTTGGTTTGATTTTGTATTGATATTTGCCTACTGTCTTGAACATTTGTCTTTTTAAAATGATAATGTTGCTGCCAAGCTGCCAAATGAGGGAGTCATCTGTTTGACTTTCACAACATGTTTCTCCGGGCTATATTTGATGTAGTTTAAAAATAATAATAATAATAATAATGCAGCCGTCTGTCAACTGTACTTTAGACTTTATGGTACCTGCTGTGACTGACTTTGTGAGTCGTTATTACTACTCTAAAGCTGCAGTGCAAAACTTTGTTGACTTTTGTTGAACAGACACGAGGAATCATTATTTGTATTCTGTGTCCTTCATCCAAAACTGGCTCTGTCAAGCAATACTATTGGACCTGACTGAAGGAGCATCTGTGTGTATACACAGCAGCAGCAGAGGCGTGGGTGAATTCATTCATGATCTTTTCATGTGTGCTTCCTTCTGTTTTCAGTCATACTCTAACCTCTTTGCGGCCATCTCACATTTCTAGTACGATGTTGCCAATTGCTCCTGTCTGTCTTGACATAAATCACTTCCTGTGTGCAGCATGGGATAAACACCTCAACACTGAGAAACACATAGAGAGGCATGCTTAATCAGCATTGTGCGAACCCATTTGGTGAGAACGTAATGGACATTTGTTTGTAATTTAAAAAAAAAAAAAGTTACACACTACAATTTTAACTTCTGTGAGCACCACTGAGCTTAAATTAACGAAAGTATAATAAACAAATGAATAAGCACTTGGGCTTGGTGAGATATAATCTTGGAGGAGCCTCTGCAATCACAGATGATTAGAGGATGACAACAGGACACTGAAGTCCACCTATAGTGACAGCAGATGTTCTCTAGACACTAGGACAGAGACAGGGTGGGGCAAGGACACACAAGCTCTCCTCTCCATCATGACTCATGGCAGACTGGGCTTATGAATCACCTGCACGGGTCCCACCTTGTTTCTACTCCAGAGCAGTCAGTGCCACCACAAAGCCACTGACCTCCCCTTATTGATCTCCCAGTGACGAAGCACAGCTAAGGCCAGCTATTGAACCACTTATGATTAATTCACAAATTCTGCCTGGTCTACAAAAAAGGTGAAAGAACAAAGCACAAGCAGCAGGAGCAGCTGAAAAGAGAGAGGGATCGAAAAAAATGAGTGTTTTTGAAGTGAGACAAAACTTAAGACACAGAAGAGTGGCTTTACAAGCTGACCAAGCTACAAAGCACATTTCAGAATCCATTCTGCCACAAAAAATGTCAGTCTGGTGATGGAGGTTGTGGCAAAGAAGTGAGAAAAGGAAGTAAGAAAGACAGAGGGAAATAAAAGAAGCTATTCTTCCTCTCCTTTGTCCCACTCCTTGGTCCTATTATAGTCATGAGGATAGGCCATTGAGGGCGATTGGTTGAAATTGAGCTGTAGCACTGCCTGTGTGCTGGAGCAAATCAGAAAGTCTATCCCACCTTTCACCTGGGAATCATATCTTTCTCTGTGCCCTGTCTGGTCACCATACCAACCACAGCCAGGCATCATGGGATTAACCGCAGCCCAGGGCTCAGTGGCTGCAAGGGCACAGATAGAAATTGAGGGTGAAAAGGATCGACATCAGCCATGAGAGTAGCCATGTAGATCAAATCTGATTTTTAGCACTGCTTGCATCACAGAGCTTATATGGTCTAATATAGTAGAGATGAAGCAACCTCCACTGTAACACTTGAATTAGGTTCCAAAATGATTTATGGTAAAGCACAGGTTTTCTTCTTTGATCCTTCTGTGAAGCAGAGCATCAACAAAAGCAAGTGTAGACTGTTTTAATAAAAGAAAAAAAGAGAAAATGAAAAGTGGATTAGTTACAACTGGGTTGTGCATTACAAAAAAATAAATAAATAAATAAACAAGCAGCAAAAAAAGCAGATTTTCCATTGAGTGTTTGATTTCTATCTTTAGCTGCCTTTTCAACATCTGATCAAGGGCCTGTTGTTGATAATGACCACCGTCCCTTCAAAACAATAACATAAACAACATAAAGAAGTCAGTGGGTGGCCAAAGCATAAAAGGCTGAGCAGCTGGGTGGTGTACGTCAATGAAAATATTAAAGACTGTGTGAAGAGCTAAATCAAATGATAACACATGCTGTTTACTCCACACCATTAGCAAAAGTATCTTCATAAATGTGGGCGATTCTCCATAATCATTTCTTTTATTGATCATCAAACTGAGCTTTGACTGGCCTTTGTACCGCTGCAGCAGAGCAGTGTATGGGGTGATCAGTTGTGATCCAACTTTTCACAAAACAGATTAAAGCTGCTCAGTTGGCCCAAAGATCAGACTGGTGGTTTTGGGAACATTCCAGCTGTGACTGTGTGCAACTATCTAAATGTGGAGCAAGGCATTAATAGCAAATAGCAGCCAAACATTCAGTGAGTCTGCTCTACTCTGGTTAAACAAAGACAAAAGAAACACATAATCACTTGCTCTCTTTCCATGTTGACAATTAAAAATAGACCATGCTGTATCTGTAGATGCTGTAGACACACTGAAGTTAATGAGCTGACCACTGCCAATTAAACAATAATGCAAGCACATCTGTTGTGGATATTATTATCACACTTGATACAGGAATGCACCGAACGTAATATTTGTCAGAGCCTTCAGATACTGTACGAGAGTACGAGAGAGTCTAAAAACATTCTCATGTTATATGTCAAAACAAAGGGGATATGAACACAAAACTAAAATGATTCAAAGGCTGTAGCTGAAATGACATCAATACAATATGGTTCCCTTTTTTACCTTGATAAACTGACATTTTGATTTTTCCTCTCTGTTACTAATATCGCTCTTTGAGCTCATTATGCATGCTGTGACAGTAACAACATTTTCAAGTACTATCTCTGATATGGTTTGTTGGGTGAGTGTGAATAATCTGCTACCAACAGAAGAATGGAGTCACACAGGTGAAAATTAAATATAAGGAACCTGAGTCAAAGAAGAGAAGAAGAAATGGATGAGAGGGGGTAGGTCGCATATGGGTGAGGGTTGTCCCCCAGGCTCAGACACTCTCTTACACTCTATTTCTCTGGGTGTGTTTGTATATGGTGATCCCTGACCTTGGCCCCTGGCATGTGTCTGGGATCACTCTGCTCTGTTTCTGATGCATTAGTTAGGGCCGTGACCTCACACACATTCAAACACACACACACAGCATGACTGAGCAAAGCCGAGGAAGTCACGTCTGCATGTTGTACAAACAAAAGATGATGGGCTTTACCTAGACAATGACAATGATAGATGGTGTGTGTGAGCTGCTATGATTATCTAAAGTTGTCCAACTAAACCAAGAGTCATCTACATGCAAATGTACACATACACATCTGAATATACAATCATAAAGTCAGCAGGGCATACCTCTAATCATGGCCACCTCTGCCTTCTCATTTTCCAAGTTCAGTGGCCCATGGAGCTACCACACATTAAATCACATCAGGACGCTCATCCATAAATGTTCCACACACACAAGCATGATCTTTTTCATTTCTTCATTTCCTCATTTTATTTCTTGAAAACATGCTCAGGCCCACAGCACACATGCAATTATACAGGCAGACACACTCACAAGCACTGCTGGTATGATAGTAGGCATGGCATAATAAATCCCACAGAGCTTTGGGTGGACTAGACATAGATGCAGTGAGCATCTGGCCATGCCCTACAGAAGGGGAAGAGGTGTAACCCTCTTATTCCAAAACCATAAAATGTTTATCCTCAGTCTGGCACTGAGCATTACTTTTACACACTTCCTGTAGCAGCACTCCCAAAATACAGCAGTATGCAGACCTGTCACACCAGCCCAGCTGATTGACTATTTTCCCCATGTTTGACACACGTATGTCTGCTCATCAGTCACTTCAGCAAGAAGGCAGACTGAACTTGGGAAAGTGGTGTCAAGGCAACAAGGAATGCAAGGCAAAGAGTTCACGTCTGGCTAGAGATGCCATCTAGAATGAAGTCTATGTTTTATTCATCACTGTGGTACATACAGTTAGTAGTGTAAACAACTTTACAACTCATCAGTCACTCATATATCTTTCAAATGTCATATACAGCAGGGTTTCTTAAAACAAATGATGTGCAGGGGGAGAGGAGACTGAGGGAGATCCACTATTGTCACCCCGAGACCATGCTGAATGTGTAAAGAATGTTACACAAACGTGCAACACAGCACACATCCCAATTTACGATCCAAGTCTCTGTGTCTGGTTTATATACGCCGTCCTTTCTGCATGTGACAGACTTGGAAATAAGCAGAGCTAATCTCAGGTACCTGCCTTCAAACACACACACATACTGTACATACACACAGTGGGCCACAATGTCCTGCTCTGTAAAACTCTTGGAGGACAATGAGACACATGATCTGGACGGCAATGGCATTGTGATGAACTACTTCTAGAAGCAATCATGTGAATTTACATCATCCCTTGACATTTAGCCTCACACTCCACACAGTGTGCGAGCCAGTCGATGTGGGGTGTTCTGTCTGCATTAGGTTTTTGAGTGAGCTGTATATGTGTGTGTGCACATTGGAATTAAATATCTTTCCTTGACATTTAGCCTTGCTGTCCACATGGTGCTCTGCAGGAAGAGGCAACATGGGAACGCCAATCTTGAATCCTGCAACATATATATATATATATTATTTTAACGTGTGTGCAAGAATTGTGTTTGTGCAACCGTGTAAGAATTGAAATACACAGTTATTAAGGGGGAGGCCTGCCACTCATGTGTCTCCAGAGGAGCGAGGAGACCAGACACCATATAGCAGGAAAGGAGAAGGGTAAAGGCAGACAGAGAGAAGAAACAGAGAGAAGCACAGCTAATGAAGGAGAGGAAGGGTGTAGTGAAAGTGTCAAGGTACCCATTGTACTGCTGGGCAGAGGCAGTAAAGACAAGCAAGTGGCCTCTGCAACTTGAAGATTGCCATTAAACTCCTGCCTCAGTGTTGTGTTTATGGTTGGCTTTGTGTGTCAGAGGAGAAGGTTTGTAATTGTAAAGTGGGGCTTTGTCTGTCTGCCATCGATTTATTTCCTTCGTTAGGGTGATGACACTGCCTGCTTATGATGTCCTCGCACAGACTGTAATTACAAAGCACTTCTGTCTTTATTGATGTCACTTTGTTAGTTTAATTACGGTGTATTGGGTTTTGGAGTCGCAGCAAGAGCAAAGCTATGATGTAGGGCAAAAATCATCAATGGAACATCCTCTTTTAAAGATGTCGGAGGAAGAGAGTTGTGAGATAATTATTTCATGGAAAGATGTCAAAAATAGACCCTGCAAGTCTCAACATCTACAAAGGCAAAGAATAGGTAATCCAAAACGTAATGACTATTCTGTCTGTGTTATGACCAAAGTCAGAGGGAACAGACTGCGAATGTGATGAGAGCCTTAATAGAAATGAAACACCTGGGTTCAACCTTGAGAGAGACTGTTTATGCGCCCGGTCCCCAGGTGCTGGGTTGACTGAGAGCCATGCAGTATGAGAACCAGTGGTGTGTGTGTCAGTGTGAGCTCTAGTGCGTATGTACAGTGTATATATGATGGGATGGGACCCAGGGGAAGCAGTGCCATATGAAGGTGACCCTTTAGTGGGTGAAGAGGAGGTAGAGGCCACCTGCTTGCTGGCGGTGGCAAAATGAGGGTGACAGCAATCCACCTGTCTGAGAACGCTCTCATTCTAGACCCCATCTGCCCGCACCTTTGGGATATCTCTTCCGTGGGGATCTGGTGACCCTTGCTGTCGTCCAATTGAACAGGCCTCCTGTCCACTGTCCCTACGGCCAGCTGAAACTGCTACCACTCACCTACGACCGAAGGCCATTCTGGGGTCCTGTAGTACAGTACAATGCATAGGGGACTTTCACAGTTTCTCCTTTTCTTGTTTCAAAGTGATACAGGCCCCCAGGCCTTCTGCTTCTGACTGTGCTATAAGTCTTCTGACTTGGCTAAGTCATCACTGGTAGCCAGCAGGGAAGGCCTTTATTTGCTTCCCTTTTCCTGCTCACCAGTGTTCTTGAAACTGAAAGCTCATCATGTGTGTTCTGTAGCACAGATAATCGGTGACCAACAACAGAGCAATTTGGCAACTCAAACAATGGTCACATATTGTAGACTATCTATTTGTCACTTCTCCCTCTTTCTCTCTCCCTCTGTGCATGCAGCTGCCTGTATCTCTTGCCATTGCAGATTGGAACACAAAAAATTACATTCTCTCGTCAACCAATCCATCCTGGGGCAGAACTCTTTATTTGAGCCTGGCTGGCTGACTGCAGTGAGGACCATTCCCGTCTCCTGTGGGTGCAGACCTGTGGCCTTGACCAAGGCCTGTGTTTGTTCTTTCTCTGTGGGCTTCAAGCTCAAAACTGAATGGGGTCTGTGTGGCACCAGATTTTTGACATGTCTACTCTCCACAAGTCTACTAACTTTCAGCAGAGGAAATTTTGTTCTACAACCTAATAGTGACAAGTGCTAACTGAAAAGAGTATAAAAGTAAGTGATACAAGGGGAGGGTGGGTACTAAAGATGCTCTTAACATAAAGATAAACTCAGCTTTTTGCTCTAGCAAGGGGCTATCACAGCTCTCTGCATCAAAAAATAAATAAATAAATAAATAAATAAAATGATATTTCTGAGGGTGGATATTAAGTGAAGGTGAACTTCCTGGCTGCTCTGCTAGTTGGGAGCGGGGTCCCTTCTAGCAAAGCTTTTCTGTAATGTAACGAGTTGAGAAGACATGAGAGGGTCTTCCAAAACATAGAGCGCTTTTAGTACGTATTCAGTTGGTACGGTATTCGGTCCCCTTCCCTTTAGCACAAATTGTCATGTGCAGATTTTATTTTACATTAGTCAAACTACAGTTTTTGCTGTGTACATTCACTTACCGATAATTTAAAAAGTTTAGGCAAATGCAACCTGAATTATTTGATCTATAAAAGTATTGAGATCCTTCCTGTAAATGGTAATTATTCAATTGTTCTCGGCTGAATCTCTCAAAGGCCATCAGATTGACTGTAAACTGATAATATAAGAATAGTCATATTGCCTTTAAATGACTCCCATTTCAAAATTTTTGAGACACGTGTTTGGTTTTCCATTCTTCCTTGATCTATACCTCTTAATTATTTTTTTTGTGGAGAAAACCTTGGTCTTCATGGCGTATGTTTTGTGCTTAAATGCAGTGTGAAATAATTGACCTTAAATACACGTGAATAACGTGATATGCAATTGTTTCAATCTACAATAACCACAATAATATTATAAATACAAAAAGAGAAGGGGTTTGAATATATTTAAAAGCCACTATGGCTTTCTATGTTAAGTCAGTTAAGCCCAGTTGCCAGTATGGCAAGATATAACAACAATACAGAGAGAGAACAGACAGCCACACACAACTCCACTACCTTTCTGACTATGGTTTGATGCCTAAAGAGTACATGCATCAGTGGTGTAGCTCCTTGCCATTAGCATGCTTCTGGCCATTAAGCATGTCAAGGGGCCCATCTCATTATTGACAGACGCACATACTTGCGATACATTCTCTAATATATAAAAGTGCATATTAATACATGCCAACAATTTACATGTGTAAATGTGTACATATGTACATAGTACAGACAGTGTCTACAAAACCAGATCTGTGTGTTACAGCAAATAAACTCAAGTAAAACAACTGAAAACCAAATACATATTTGACTGGTCTTCTATTAACTGCCCCAAGTTACTCCACTAGATACCAGTGTGGAATAATTTAATATCCTTTACCATGTACAGCATCATTACCTGGGGAAAATACTAATTTGTATCACAGATGAATGTTGCTTTATCTTGCAAGGCTTTAACCAAACTTTTGCTTTATTAAAAAACTTGAGAGAACCATGGGGAATCGACAACAGATGCTAGCACTGGGATGAGTTTTTGTTGAAGCTCAATCCATCATTGCTCAAACCATGCATTTGTAAATCTAGACTTGTGATTAAAAAAAGGTAAACAAAACAATTCCTAACTGCTTATCACAAAAAGCTTAACTGTCCAACTGAACAATACAGCGTGCAATCTGTCAAGAATGAAAATAACGTAAAAGGGTTTACTACAATAAGGTATGAAGTAAAGTAGATGGAAAAAATGGTTAAAAGAGAAAGACTGACTCTGAAGAAGAGAAAAGAATAATGGAATATAGAGGGTGAGAGGAGGAGGATGACAATGAAGACAGGGAAGGTTGGTCTCATTACTATTAGACCCTCTCTCTCCCTCCAGGCTCAGATGACCCCAGATCTCTAGCCCTCTGCGTTAGACACCACTAATCATTTGGTTTAATCACTGGAAATTCTCCCTCTTTGCCCCATCCCCACCCCTTTTTCCCTCTCTTCATGCCCTACTGTGCGCCCTAGCCTTTGCCAAGGTTCATCTAATTTTATTCTAATTGGCCCTAGCCTGGGCTGGGACTAATCTGCCTCCTTGTCCTTATGCGTCCATCCATTCTTCCTCTGTTCCACTTCCTTTTCTTTCTGTTCTTCATCTTTCTTTCACTGCCTTCACAACTTCGCATCTGTGCTTGCTTCTTCATCTTATCTCTCTGTCCTAACTCAAATGTTTCTTTTTTTTTCTTTTTTTACCCATATACCGCCAGGACCAATCCCGCCCTCTGTCTGTCTTCCATTTTGTTCACTGACTTCACTGTCGTGTATGTATTTTCCAATTTCTATTCTCCCTATCCTGTTGACCTTACATTCCACCAGCCAAAACAAATAGCTTTGATATTGTCTGCAAACAAAATTTTATTGTGTGACTGCCTTGATGTGCACAAGGTGTCATGAAAGTGAAAGCTGGGGTTGTTCATTTCGGCAAACCTGATGGCTGACGTTTGATGTTGTTTCTCATTTGATTTAGAAGGGGGTGACAGAGACTTTGCATCAAATGAAAGAGGAAAAAAAAAAATTAGTGCCCTGTGTAAAAAAACAAAGTGTGGCAGGTTGTGTGATGAATGTCTACAGGTTTTGGTCATGTTTATGTAGCTCTTTTTGCCAAATTGTTAAAGCATTTAAAACATATTATGAAAGGGAGCCTCCAATTTAAGTATACACATTTAACAGTTATAGCTGCTGGATATTTGGTCATCTTGGAAGACCAAAGCCAAATCTCCCTGCACTGGTCATCATGGCTAACTTCACCTGTCACTGCAAGCAAAAAAGGAGTGAGGCAGATGTAAATCCGGCATTACATTCACATGCTGCAAATCCTCTACTTTTCTTTTCTCCTCCAGATCAACAGCTCCAATAAATTTTCATTACACCTGTGTGAAGTGCTTCAAATAGAGCCACAGAAGCAGAAACTAATTACTTTCTAATTTATTGACTAATGGCCACAGCCCTGGGAGACAGCTGCAATTGTTCTAACAGTCCTGCTGCTCCAACTGCACTCAGGTCCACTTTAGATTCATAACCAAAATAATTTATCATTACAAGCACATTAAATTGAACCATATAAACCATAACAGTGGTAATTTATATCATTTTGTTGTTAGGGATGCGTTTCCCTCCCCTGTCTTGAAAGCATGCAATCTATGCGACGGGATTCGTCTTCAGCTAGTTAGTGGCAGGTTCACTTTGTTCTTCAAAGGACTCTTTGTTTTGTGACTCATTCACCATTTGTTGGAGCTCAAGGAAGGGAGGAGATGGAATGAATATGTGAATGTGACCTTTTTTTTAATTTACAAAAGCCTGAGCAGTGGTTTCTGTGTCAGACTGCTTTCATTGCCTGCATGTTATACATAAAGGGCATAACAAAAATATACAGTAAATATGAATAGCGAATGAGCTGGCTGTGTGATGACTTGTGGTAGATTTTCTCCCAAGATTCCTTTATCTGTCAGGCAAACTCTATGCTGATATGCTGTTATTATATTAATTTTCAGTAATTGCCTTTACCCCATAATGAATCACTTTATTGATGGGAGCAGTGCCTTCCAGGATGTCAATGTGCCCATCAACAAGACACAAATGGTGGTTTGAACAGCATGATAACAACATTAGCCATGTGTCAAGGCTTTCTTAATCACTACAGTGGATGCCATTTGTGCATTGATGGGATATTCTGAGGCAATGTATGAGAAGGCATTTTCCACCGGTGTTATCAAGAAGAGCGCCCGTATGATCATGCAAATCCATTATGTAAGCAGTGATTAGCATTGACTTTGCCCTCTGTGAGGTGAGTGGTCTGAAACAGTGCCAGCAAAAGTGTCCCATGTCTGCAGAGCTGCTACGTAGCTAGGATATATTATGTTGAACTGTCACAACAATGTCACACTAATGTGACCAATCACTGATCAGCAGGCTCATTTTTAATCACTCCTGCAGATATGTTTGCCCCCTCCCAGTCAGATAGATTTCCATCCATCCGAAAATGGGGTGTGTTTGATATGATGACTAATGAGGATTGCTGCTAAGGCATTTTACTGAGATGGATGATGCCGATATGAAGACGTATCATGACAGTATGACTGTGGCTAGTGTATATTGTCTAAAGGAAAGGACACTTCCATCTTTTATTGAGAAACCATGATCACTTCATGGGGGGGAGACAAAGGCCTCTAACACTTCCCTGAGCATGGACATGCCAACTGCAACAAAATTCAATTTCTACCAATTTTCCAAGCTTTGGAAACAACACACATTGCTTCATCCGTTTCGTCTGCTCATGTACTGTCTCATATTTGTTACTTCCTTATACCAGACTGGAAACTTTATGAAATTGGTCTTTACGTGATATGTCTTGGTTGTAAATTTTCATTCACATCTTCTAATAAAAGACTCAGACACACAGAGCAGAGGCACCTAACACAGGCTTGTGAGCCTATAGCAGCAATATTAGTGAATCACCAATGAGACTAATAAATGCAAGATATAAAGTTCATATCTCAAAGGGATGAGTAGCCAAACACTTATTTCTGTTTTTATTTGATCACCAATCACACCCACAAATGACAGACACACGCAAACTGAAAAGCATACAGTGTATGGGCACAAAAATGCCACCACCCCTCTTTTAATCTCTCTCTCTCTCTCTCAGTCATCCAAGCTCTCACAGGCTGATCAATAGATTCCAACAGGCCACAAATGCAGAAAGGGGGTGGGGTCCCCTGGGAGAGACAATAAGGACATTAAGAATAAAAAAGAACCCAAAGACACACAAACAGAGACACGCACAAACATACACAACTCATCCTATGCTCCCTGGCCAAGTGGTGACGTCAGTCTCCTGTGTAAGACACAGCCCACCTAATGGAGCACAGCCAAGGCATGCTTGTGTGCGTGAGTCTGTGTGTGTGAAATAATGTTGGACAGAAAAAGTCTATAACAGAGAGAAAGGAAGGACACACCACTACAGTGGAACGCACAGAAAGTCAAGCACAATAGCCATTAAATCAAAAGCAATCTCTCTGCTCTTAGCAATTCATACAAGGAGAGCTCATGCATGCACTGCCCCATACACACACTCAAAACTGACGAATGCTACTATACAATATGCAGCAACACTATTGGGTTACTTTAAAGGTGTGTGGAAAAAACTGGGAGGAAATGAATGACATTCCAATCACACATCCTCTCCAAACCTGAATACAATGTGTCAGCAGTGGGAGTATAGAATCTCTGAATTAGAGTTTTTGGCATGGAAGATATGGAGAGAAATCCATTTTTGAGCCAGGTATGGTACCAAGGACATCCAGAAGGGCATTGCACTGTTGATCTGTTCATATCAATTTACTCCCTCCTGCAGACGGAGAACACCACAGTGTGCAGCATAGAATCTTTAAGGAATATCAGACTGATAACAGGGCCATAAAACACATCATTTACAGTCAAACCATCTCTGTCTCAAATGCACTTGACGTGGAAGGCATTTTCAAGCAACATAAAGTTTAACATGCTGCAACATCTGCTGAACTGTTAACTTTCACACTACATGGGACTGGGAGATTTAATTAGGGGACATGAGTTGGCATTATGTGGCACTGCAATGTGCCCCACCCTCTTGATCCTGATCAATTCTGAGCCTGTGGTCATCTCTGGAAGAGCAGAGTTACATTTTCCAGTATGCACTCTAACAAAATCTTGTAATAACTGTGTCATTAAATATAAAGACAAGTCAGAGTTCTGTGAAACAAAGTCCATGCATGGCTGTGATAATACGGTTGAGCAGTTGGTCTGTAACAGCCTTTTCATTTCCTAAATGGTACAAAATGTTAGGATTTATATCTTTTTGTCCTGCATGATTATGTGATAATGTTAAACATCATGAATATTTTAGATGTAGACATACTCATAGCCCATAAATATGCTGTTATTATAATAGAATATTGCTGCTAGCTGCAAAATATATTAATGTTGAGGTATTTGTGACCATCCAACCTTCTTGTCTATGTGGAATATATAATTTTATTCATCTTTAATAGAGATTTTCATCATGAATATGTATTGAAAATAGACCCATTCAAAGGCTAGAACAATTTTACAAAAAGGGCACAACCAAACTTGAAAATAATGGAACATATTTAGACAAGCTGCATTGATAGTGAAGTGGAATTTCCCCAGTCAAGATGCCTTCCTTGAAAATTCATAAAGAAAATCTCAAGTTTCCCTTGATTTGTAATGGAGACTCCCTCAAATAAACAAGTGAATCAACTGAGTGAGAAGCATGTTGATCCCTAAAACACCCTAATTTGGACAGGATAGATTGTCAAGGACTAAATTTAGATTTTGGTCTTGACCATCTCAGAGTTGCTCCAAATGCAACGATATTGGGGCACTAAGAACTGACTTTTTTTTTTTAATGTGAATTGCAATGTATGGTTGTGATTACTCAGCTCTTTAGACCTTAATAAACACAAAAGGATTTTGTGTTTGTGTAAAAAAACAAAACATGTTATTTAACAAAAAAAAAACAAAAGAACAAAAAAAACAAACAAACATAATGCTATACCAAAGACAGATCAGAAACACTTGTACACAAAAATGCAAGCACTGTGTGAAATATCCTCTTGGCTTCGGTTAGATGCTCTATAGAAGAGTGTGTGCCACAGTGTACAGTAGGTTCCCTAATGGCAATCCAGATAAAGAGGTGGCTTGGGCTTGCTGGATTGAGGACTGGCCAGACAGAGATACAAACTCAAAAGTTCAATTAAAAATGCTGAGGGAATCAATATGTTTGCCTTAATTACTTAGTTAATTTGTTACAAAGTTTACTGCGAAAAATCCTCTGTGACATTTTCTGCTGTGATAATGGTGCTACAAAAAAAAGAGGCGATAGGTTGGGTTGAGTGCCTTTTAAATGACTATCCCTCTGGTTCCAAACACACGCGCAGTGTGCCTGTTTGCCCGTCCCTGAGTCTCTTTTGCTGGGTGTGTCAGTAATGAGGCCCTCCTGTAGTGTGGCGCTCCGCTCCTCTGTTGGTGCAGAAAAGCGCACCCCTGCCATGTCCTGACATTCAGACAGATAGGAGCCTGGGAAAGCATATGGGCAGAGTGGCAATACCACAGATGCCCTCCAAACTGTCGTAAGGCTCAGGCATAATGAGCAGTAGAGAGACGAGTCCTACACGCAGGATACATTAGTCATCACATTTTTCCTCAACTGCCACAAATCAGCTGAAAAAAAAGAGCCATATATGTGGTCCCATAAATTTGTGACTTTCCAAAAGAAAGCCATGTAGTATATGCATAGCAGATTCACTTTACAAGAGACTTTACTTGAGACTTAACAGTGAGACTTCTTTCAGGACATTCAAGTCTTTCACTGGGGGGGGAGACTTTGAAAATGCTACTAGAATTTGTGTTTCAATCCTGTTTACAAGACACAATCCAAGAGTATGCTGAAACTCATCAGACAATCTTGAAAGGTGATTGTAATGAGACAGCCTGCACCTATCATTCTTTGATGTAGACACCAACCCCAAAAAACAAAAATAACAACTGAAAGTAAATGAGCCATTATTTGTACGTGGAGGGGCAAATAAATGACAACAATGAGGGAACAAAGAGGCAATTACCGAGTGAATGACTTCTTGCACTGACTGATCTGCTGGGGGCAGAGAAACCACTTAAGTTTAACATTTCTGAAGCCCCCGTACACTTTTCGCCCAACAGGTGGAGTACAGACACCATACATTTAAACTGGTCCTCACACAAAACACTTTAACCCTGATCTGCTGCAGTAAAAGCTGGGGGTTCCACAGCGTCAACGCCACTTCTCCATGCACAAAGTTAGCTCCTCACATCCATGACTGATCTCTATTAAATTACATGGATTAAATCAGAGATCTTTAATTAGGCCTCAATAAAAGCGCCATGTGGCTTTTGAAACCTCTGAGCATGCCATGATTGGATAAAATGTGAAAACATACTAAATGAAATTGGTTTACTGCTGAGTGTGCGCCCCATGACTCTTGAGTGCAGCAGCAAAGCAGGGAAAATAAGTGTGAGAGAGAGAGAGAGAGAGATAGCGAGAGAGAGAGATTCGGAGAAAGAGCCAGTGGAGTCTCAGAGCGAGTCACACCTCTTTGCCTCAGAAAAGCTCTTAAATTCCATGTGTGACCTGAGGGAGGGAGCTCTAAAGAGTCTGCCTCAGATGCCATGATACAGAGTTTGACTGTTGCGGAGAAGTGAACTAATACAGTCTGCCACAACCCACACTGGGGACTGCTACAAGCATGATTCAAGGCTTTATGTATCCAGCATGTATATACTGTATATCTCTATATGTGTGTGCATGCAGAACACAGCCCCTTACATTAACATTCAGAGACACACATCTGGGACTGGGTTCTCTCTTAAAACTGGAGCGCGATGCCTCCCTCCTCCTCTGGACCCTCACATTTCCTCATGTCAGGACGACCAAAAGCTTTTAAGGGCTTTAAACTCATAATAACCCTAATGCTTGGTCTCCCGTGTTTGCCTGTAAGAAAATGAAATGCACTTGAAAAAGAATGCAAAAATGATGGAAGAACAGAAATTTGAGGAATTGCTGAGGATTTGGCATCTGTAACGGTAGTAAGAAGGGAACAGAGAGTAAACTGGCTCCCAAGACATGTTGTTTGTGATTCTTCTCTTCTTCGAGAAGATCGAGACTTAATGAAAATGCCTATCCACTACTATTCTGTAATGCTCCCAACCACCATCCCAATCCTAACTAATCCTGTCATGCCCTAATTGTGGGTGCATGCACCCCAGATTCACCACTTTGGGAAAGAAAAAAAAAACAAAAAACAAAAAAAAAAAAAAACAAGCAAAGGCTCTGGCAGAGAACAGACCACCCTATCTTCCTCTCAAGAACAATCCTCCCTGCCAGAAGACACCAGAACAGTAGGTGGTACTCTCTCTCCATTACATTTCACTTTTATCTCAGTTTCCCGTTGCCTCTCTATCTTCCTGCCATTTCCAGCTCTTTTCACTCCTGCTCCTCCTTCTACAGTAAACCGCCTCAGGTGATTATAGATTTTGATGGTGGTGGGTGGGAAAGCTGAATTCCTGTCTTTGTTTCCCTAAAACAAGTTTAATATACTATTACCCAACACGGTTGAGAACCTCTCTGAGATGGTTAACACGGGGTGGAGTAAAAAAAAAAAAACTTTAAACAAAACTCTGTATGGAGGTCTCGACTGAATACAAAGAAACTGGCAGGATACTCTCCTCAGTGGTTAGAGCTAAGACTGCCTCAGTTGTGCCAGGTCTGACTACCAGCAAGATAAACACAAAATCAAACAAGCTCACAGGAGTCAAATTAAAATATGCTATTAAACTCTTTGGCATGAGTTTTCTTTTAATCAATGAGGGCATCAGTCATCTGAACAGAATTCCACACCACAGGCCTTAGAAAAAGATGCCAGAGACAAGTCGGTGGCTGGTGGCTGGTTGTGTTTTGTCTGAACAGTGTTGCTACTGTTCAGATGGCTGCACTGGAGCAAAGCCACACCAACCTCAGCAGCCTCCTTTCTTGTCTGGTTTTCTGTCTCTCTCACTGTCTCTCTCTCTCTATTTCAGGCACAAAACCAAGGCGCACATTAGGTGCTGGTACTGCACATTTTGATGCTTGGCTGTCACTGGATCATTGTCTGGTGACATAAAGCGCAGTAAAGCACTGAGCAGTGATGAAGTGGAGAGGTTTTAAACCTGTGCTCACTGGCACATTTCTTGCCTTTCAACCAATGTCATTTGGAGAGTGTCATCATCCTACTGTGAAAGTATCCAACCCCCACTTCCCACCCAAAACACTGAAGAGAGAAAGGAGAAAAGAAGAAGAAGAAGAAGAAGAGAGAGAGAGAGATTCCTCCTTGGCAGTACTTGTTCCATTATTCCGCTGGAGACTTGATTAGACAGGGGGGATAAATTACGAGCCACTTCATTGCCAATTCAACGGCCACATCACCTGTAAATAATTGAAACCCTTCATGTCCATTCCAACATAATCATATCGCTATCATGTTAATGTATCCAGCAGTGCTATCCTTTGGGTCAGGAGCAGGACTACTTTAAATCTTGGTTGACCTGTCTCCATAATTCTCCTGAGCAACACCCTCTAGCAAACAGCAAAAAAAAAAAAAAAAAATATATATATATATATATAAATAAAGATGAAGGACTGCACTGACAAATGCTGAAAAATTGGAAATACAGTAAACAAATACAAAGGCTTCCCAGCAAGGCAGCAGTGGGCTGCAGGTGGAGGGCACACATTTTGCACTGGCTTGTTAATTATCTTTGCTTATATGGCGGATTCATCATCTCCTCATTTATTTATCTCTCTCAGTGTTCTATCAGTCATGCAGAGGTATAAAATGGCAGCAAGGTTTGGTTTTTAATAGCTACCATGATGAGTTGAAGGAGACAAGGAGGACAAGACAAATCAAATTCTCTGCTTTTAATTGTTGGGAATTCTGCCATCATGGGAATTGTCTTTCCCAACCATTCTTAATTATAACAGTGTTTAAAAAAAGATGTTGAATTGATGGCTATTTTTTTTTTTTACTTCATTTTAAAAAAGTAATGAATATTAATTATCCAATCTAAAATGGTTGTAACTTTTTTTTCCACACTCAACTTCACACACAAATGTGCATGACAAAAAAAGATTTGAATAATTTATCAATTGACTTATATTTGAATTGATTAACTCAGTGATGCAAAATTAATACATGACTATCCTCCACATACCCGCTCAATCCTCTCTCATCATTAATGAAGCACTTTAAGCAGTAAGGGTCTTGCCTGTGGGCAGGGGTGTGGAGGGTTGGAGTATATATCTATCTGTAATGAAGACATCTCTTTAGAATCAACAGGTCTCCCGGACTAAGGCAGGTATGGAATACCTAGTGCTTTTAAGCAGACTTTAGGAAAACAGCTTTCTTAGTTATCTGGTAACAAAAACTAATTAAATACACAAGAAGAGCCTAAAGTGAGGCTAGAATTTGATGGTTCAGGGGCAAAAGACAAGTTAAAAAAAGGGGATGTGATTCTTGAATGCTATTTGTAAAAGGCAATAGCCTGCCTATGTTTTCTTTTGAAAATGGCATTTTGAGATAAAAAATTGCATCTGCATCCAAACACATTTTAAGTTCATATCAAAAGTAAATTACATCCATAATGTTACACCTAAACATGCATATTACGTGACCACATGGCCTTGTCATTTCTTAAGTTGATTTTTAAATAGTTTCAAAAAAGTATAACTAATGGTGAAACCATTAAATGGAGACAACAATGGAGAAAGGCAAAACAAGGATTTCTTTTATGAGACCAATGACAATGAAGAAACTGAAACTATAAGTAAATATTAACAGAGCTTTTGTTCAGAGCTGATGGTTGAGCTGTGGCCAATACACACAGTCAGAAAGTGAATGTGAGTAACTTTGTCATTGTTTCCAAAGTTCTCAGTTTTTTGCCCATCCAGAATAAAATGTAGCCCCAGAGATTTCAAAACTGAAAAGATGATAGCAATGTTTTCAAATATCTTTCTTTTGTCTCTAAAGGGTTGCTGTGATGTGGATGGCAGGCCAATTTGGAGCACAATTTATGTGTTTTTAAACAAAAATAGAGTAACATGGCTGTAGCCTTTGTGTTTGAGTGACAACAGAGGCCTTAGTGTAGTGTCAGGTCAGGCTACTTTCTTCCTTGAACGCTTAAGGATGAGCAGGTACAAGGTCAGTTCTGCCAATTGATGTCTTCACACACTGAATGATGCAGCATGGCAACCCATCATCCACTGTCCTTCCCATACTGTGAAGCTCAGTTGGGGCAAGAAATGGGACAGAATCTGTGCCAGTGTGTGTGTGCATGCACACCCCTGTTCTTATTTGGTGATTCACCCAGCTCTCTGGCAGCTGTCCAGGACCTATTTTCTCCTCTTTACATAAGAGCAAACAGTAACAGTGAAGTCATGTGTCCTGTCCTTTTTACTCCTCCTCCTTCCACTGTGATCCTCTGCCACTTCCTGCTTACCTTCCTCCCATCTTCCACCTTCCAGTAAGTGTGGAAGCTTTTAAGAACAGTTTCACGCCCATGGTGCTTAGGTACACTCCATGTGATCATAAGGTGACAGTCAGGAACATTCATTTTTTTTAACCACACCAAAAAAAGAGAGATGCAGATAAAAGTCTAGAGTATATGCCTGGAAAGATGCATGGGATGGGAAGTGGTTTTGTGACTGAAATACCCCCCCCGGAGCTTTCCAAAGGTCCAGAATCTGGGATGGGCTTCACCATATGCCTACAGGACAGCACCCAACTGGGCACCGGGGTGTGACAGGCTGAAAATAACAGTAGCAGTAACAATCCTCGCTGTACTGGCCAACATACGGTCACTCAGCACCAACTGAGCAGAGAAGCGAGGTGGAAGAGGAAGGTACAAGAGGGGGTGGAGTGCAGAGGTTGGTAGAAAATACAAAATCAAAGTAGTGAAGGGAGTTTGGGGGGAGGGTATGAGGGTGAGAAATGAAGTGGTGTGTATGTGTGTTAAGAGTATCATTGTGTGTGTGTTTAGTGTCTGGACTGCTCAGTGACTCAGGTGTGAATAATACGCTAGGTCTAGATGATGTGATGTGAGCTTGTGTGTGTAGTGGGAGAGAGAGAGAGCACAGTAAAGTGCTGGGTCTGTGTAGGCCTGGCTGTCTATGTGTCTCGATGGCTGAGCGTGTACTGTACTCGTTCTATGGCCCACTCTATGTCAACCTGCATGCTGCTCACTGGTGCAGAAGTGCTAATTGAATTAAGCCTTTATTATCAGGCTGCAGAGGCAGCACTTCTCCCCATCTCGGCCCGCTTGGCTGACACTTTCTCCTTGAACACCTGCTTGACATCAACTTCCTCCTCTATTTATTTATCCTCACTCTCCTGTGGCCAGCCACTGGCTGCACTCCTTTCTCCTCTTCGACTCCTCCTCCATATTGGCAAACTGAGAAGGGCTAGACCTGCTTGTTTATCTTGATGCTAAGTATGTCTGTGCTGCACATCACTCTTCAGCTTGGATAACCTCAGCAACAGAGTAAACTAGCATTAACTTCAGTATTTCAGTCCTCTTTTTTAAAAAGGTGAACAGTTGGTGCAATGGCAAAAACATGCCCTACACACCAGTGACTATTACCATAAAAAGGGACACATAATAAAAAGGATTCATTCCTAGATGTATCCTGCCCTTGCTGGCCTTCAGGAGCAGTCCTGGTGAGTATAGAGGGAATGCAGGCGATAAAGCTAGATGATGTCCAATGTTCTACTGAATAGTCTCCGGTGGGCAAGCTGGCCAGGGTAATATACAGCAGCTTGGATGAGAACTAACATACATCTAGTCCCCTGTCCATTTCCACTCGCCTCAGGCTTAGGCAGCTTCCCTAGGCTCAGCTTGGGCATTACTTTAGAGCACAGACAAACAAGAGACACTATTAAGTTGGCTAGAAGTCGGAGGCCCAGGCACTCGGCCCAGCACAAGCTGTAATCTATTGACCGTTTGCATTCTCCCTCCCATGCCCCAAAACCACAGGACTTTTTTTCTATCTGTCAGTTGAATCCATTGCTCACCTCTCTCCATCTCTATCTGCTGTTTACTCACTCTATTTTTCTCTTTTTTTCCACTCCCTCTCCCTATGTCAGCTCAATCCCCCTCTATTCCATCTTTCCACAGCTCCTTCGTCTGTTTGTGTAAATCCTCCCCCCACTTCTTTTCCTCCTCAGCCCATCCATCATTATTCCTCCCATCTCCATCTCGTCTGTTCGCTTCTCTTATCGACATGTTTCCATTTTCTAAACCGCTCTCACTCCATCATATTCACTCTTCCTTTGATGGCCATTTTTCATTTTCTCTCTTTCATTCACTCTTACCTCATGCTCTTTGAGTTCACGTCACTCTGGTCATCTTTGCTGTCCCTGGTGGACTTAATTTCACCAAGCCAACAAGGCCCCAGGTGGACATAGCTGTCCTTGTCATGGCGTTTGAGTGGCTGCAAGCAATGTAGCATAGTGTCCTCCAGTGTCCAACAGAACGTGGCAGCATGGGGAGAACTGTCACTATGCAGCAAACAAAACTTTTACTCATCATGAGTAGAATTAAACACAACAACAGCAAAGAATAACAAGCAGAAGAAAAAAAAATGAAGGAAAACACACAATCTAATCATTTCCTGTCATGTTGGCTTTTATTCATTGGCTTTGTTGTTATCACAATGTAATATTATCTTCTCATGACGATTTTGTTTTATTGCGTCCCATTCTTTCTTTTTGCCTCTCACGCACTAACTCTTTCTGTTTAGTCTACCACCCCCTCCTGCTGCTTCCGTCCTTTTTGCAGTGTCCTCTAAAACTCTGACAGCGAATGCCACACTGCATTAGGACCAAACACTATCAGACACCCTCCTCAGACACATCCTACACATCCTACACACATCCTACACACACAGTCCCAACACTCTCACACTATGTGCCAGACTAGGTGACACAAAAAAGGGTTTACACATACTGTAGGCCTAAGGAGGTCTCATTCCCGGAGGTAGACTCATCCAGATACCACCTCTTCTTTATAAAAAAAGATGTGCACATTATTCACAAGTATTCTATCTGTAATTCAAAACATATTCACACAGTTTTTTCCCACTGGCAATTACACACACAACAGACACCTGACTGCATTCATAAATTCCTGCACATATTCATCCAAAATGTAGTTTTTAAATGCATAGTCATGCTCTCAGGGGCACAGACCTGTGTGCACGAAAGAGTACATTTGCATACAAACAATGCATATGCATAAACAGAGTACATACTATCCATTTCACTGTGACTCACACACAGTCCAGACCAAACATATCAGCACAAATTCACACACTCCACACACAACAGCAAGTACCATACACAGTAGCAAACAACCAGTAATTTGTAGTTTTCAGGCTGCCTCTCAGTTCGGCTCTGTTCTGTTGTTGGTGTGCCCGTGCCTCTGGTGTGGTGGCGCTGCTGTTGGTTTTAATAAAAGCATTGTCTTTGGAAGCTGTCTAAAGGGACTTGGTTTCATTTTGGAGTACTGCTGCTGGAGTGGTGTTTCTGTGGATGTGGGAGGAGAGAGGGCTATTGCGCTGGGACATGAGAGCCTCTAGGTTCAGTGTCGTTGTGGGGCCCTCCACGGACTGGTTCTTATTGTTTGATAGTTTCAATATACAATGTTTGTGTATGTCCTTACGTTTGTGTGTCTGTGTGTTTATGTGTGTGAGAGTGTGGTGCAGTGTGGTCATTTAAGCACATGTGTAAATCGGAGCCCTTCAAACTTGTGAATAAGGTCTAAGCAAATGGCTGACACAGCTCACAACTATTATCCCCAACATGTAACATGTGTCTTTTGTGTTTTTGTGTCATGTAAGACAGGAGATTACACTAACGAAACACAAACATGTAAAGACTGATCTGGATGACAGCCAAAGAAACACTTTCTCTGTTGTTTTTTGAGATAGGTTGCTGTTAACCAGCCATATAAAACAAACAGCAGAGAAAAGAAACACCACCATGCAACTTCTCCACTCAGGAAACTGTGCACCTTTTAGGGGATGCTCAGGATAATGAGCTATGTCTATACGACACACAGGTGTCCATTAGCTCTTTGGGCTGACCAATCTGTGACACCCTCTAGCCAATAGTTTCTCCATCTGTCAGCATACAAACACCTTTGAAAAAGCCCCTCAAGGAGACATTTGAGTCATTTATGATGGACAACAAAATGTCTGCTCACAACAGGAGCACAATGTAATGCCCATGATGAGGCCAAATCAAATGTTATTGTCTAGATTTGGAACTGCAGCATTTCTATACCATCCTTCTGTTTTCACTCTCCTCCCACGGGCACATTCAGATCCCATCAGCTGAAGCATCAGAGCCCCATCTTTACAGAGGCAAAAGGAAAGAATCAGTATGGATTATCAAAGGATGCAGGGGAGGAAAATCCTAATTGTCCCCTTTAAGTGTGTTCCCTCCTGTGGAGTGAAGGTGTGGGGTAACGGCCATCTTAAATCACAGCCTGGCCACGGCCTTCATTAAAGCCATAATGCCAGGCTCTCCCTTTAATGGAAATGGAAGCCAGTGAGGCTGTGGGTGTAAATTAAAGTGTAAAGCTCGAGTAGGGAAAGATTTCCCCAGCTCTGACAGGTGCGGCCTGAATTAGCTGTAGTGCTGTTCAAGCAGTCAGTGGGAGAACAGTGGTATTGATTTTAAGCACTGTTGCACTTCCTATCTGAAAGGGAATGTGTATTACTAGAGCTAGGCACATCAATCACTCAGCATCCCACCACTCTTCCCTGGCACACTTCAGATTTTGAAATGATAAACAAACAGAAATGGACCCAGACAGTAGGCTACATGCTGAACTGTTAAGGGACAATCACATGGAGCGTCATTTTACAAATACATTCTTTTCAACAGAGATGTGTGGAAAAAAATGCAAACAAATGAGCGCAACGTGGCCGTGACACATATCCATCGCAAAGTCCCTGCTTTTCTGGGTGCATCAGCATCACATCAAAAACGTAGGGAGAGCTTTCAATCCATCTTTTCATACTTGGGCCAAAGAATTAAGTCAAAGTAAACTTTGTACACTTTTGAACCCCCCATTGATTTTTTTTTTCTTTTTTTCTCTACATACTGTACAGTATGTATTGAACTGTTAATTTGTTTTGATTTTAAAATGCTCGAATTAACAGTCAAATCAAAGATTTAGAGAAACATTCAAAAATTGTACCAAACATGTAATTCCACCCACTATTGTTTTCTATATCTGTTTAAAATATTCTTGATCTGCTTTAACTTGGTTCCTTTTTACAATTTTTTACGATAGAAGTGCAACCCCACAAGCACCTTAAAACATTTTAAAGAATGGGACATTTTTCAAGAATTTTTTAGACTTTATAGCATTTATCTATACTAATACTGTAAGTAATTGGTAAATATCACATCATCTTCTGTGTGTTGTCAGGATGCTATCTCTATTAATGGCATGCCCTGCATTGCATGTCACCTTGGTCAAACAGCTGACGTCAGCTCCATGAGCTTTGGCTGCTGTCCACTCACATGTTTACTACCTGCATGCAGGCAGCCATGCAGTGTGGTGCCTCTCTGTATATGACCCTGCCGCTTATCTCTGCCTCCCATTATGCCTTGCTGACCCCGTCTGCAGGCATAGGCAGGGGGAGAATTAGCCTACTTAGCCTATTCCCTGCAGGGATCAACGTACGTCAACATGCACACATCACACCCACAATCAGATGAGCATGCACACACACACACACACACACACGAAAAGACGGGTTGACAAATGATAACATGGCATTTAACCACAGGTGTCCCAAGTTTGACCTTTCACCTGCGACCTTGAGCAAAAAGCTTGTCATATAGCGGCCCACCATCAATCAGCTCCCATCAATCACACACACACGCACACATTTGCTCCACCCTTTCACACATCCACCTTCCCTTGCCCAAACATCCATCACTACACTCTACCCTTTCACTGACGTCTGGTAAAACACAAACACTTTACAACATCTCCCCCTGCCTCGCTTGTCCCGAAACACACACATACATGCTGAGAACTCACACACTTTCTTGTCCTGAAATGATGGCACCTCTGAAACATGGAAAGTGCAGTGTTGTTGTGCTGTCAGGTCATCTGCAGGTGTACACTAGGGGCTAGTCCCTGGTGACACATTTGCTGAAATATCAGCACCTGAACTGAGACATGACATGAAGTTGAAATCTCTGAGCAGAGCAGCAGCTGAGTCCACTGCCTAAACGACAGCCAGTGTTGAGTTGACCATGTTGGCCATGTATGCTTTTCTTTATAGGGCTGCACAATATACAGAAAAAGTAATTTCAATATTAACATGCACAATGAACATTTTTTTGTTTTGGCCAAGAATTTAACATAAACATAATGTGTATAATTTGTGTTGTACAACAATTTTCTACCAATATGGTGGCCTTGCACAATTAAACCCAGAGTACCTACTTTGAGTAACTACTTGGTGGAATAGGTTTGACAATTCCAATGAGGGACATTGCAAATGAATTTGAATTAATCTGTTTATATTTACTGTACTTACAATTGAACTTTTTTCTGACTTTTATATTGATGTCAACAGTACACTTGTTAAGGAATGTTTCTCTTTAGAGTAAAAGAACATGTTTTAAGTTTTTTTTTTTTTTTTTTTTTCCCCAATAAAACCACTGAAAAGGAAACACTGTCTGGCTGTATGATAGCCGCTAACCCAAAGAAAAAAGACATTAATACAGCATACTTACCTATTTGTTGAGCCATCACAAGGCATATCATTGTAACGTTCAACAAAAGAATAAATGTATCAGATTTTTCTAATATGGTGCAGCCCTGATATACACTGTATTCTGAAAAAGTATTAAGAGTATTAAGTCTAACAGCAACAGACCAGATTTCATGGATCTAATAAGCACTTTTTTTTTTTTTTTTTTTTTTTGCAGTTTGGAGAAAAAAAATCTTGAATAATTAAAAATGAAAAAAAAAGAAAATTAAAAAACAGGTGAGCTCTGTGCTCTTTTGGCCCATACTCTATAATAACACCAAAGAACATCATCTAATTGGCAGTGTCTTTATACAGAACTATTATCAATGTCCCTCCAAGGCAGTGGGAGTGAGGAGGGATGGGGGAGAAGGATGTGAGGAACATTTTCTATGTCAGTGAGCCCAGGGTCCACTTACACATGCATAAGGACTGCTTTTAATGTTGCCACAGCAGGTCCAGATCAAGGAAAGAGAGGAGGAAATGTTTAACATACTGAGCTGATGGTAAATGGAACAACATGTGTGAACAGACTGCATTTGCAATAGCAGGGAAAAGATAGTGTGGTGTGACAGTAAAACAGACAATATAACCGAGGCCTAGGGCGTCAATCCATATGCCTCCTACTACTGTCAAATGTAGAGGGATGCTATTTCAAAGCCACATGCATTATTAATTATTCTTCTACATTAGGTTATATAATGACAAGGCAGACAATGTAGCCACAAAACACATTTGTTTGCTGACATAAAATATTATGTGTCAAAGTTTTTGTAAAAGCCAAAGAGAAAGGGTTCTTCATTTGCAATTTGGCATATACTATGTGTCTGCATACATTAACAGAATAAATTAACTGCACTGTTGGCATCTCTATTCTTTTTCAAATACCACAGTAGCTCTTGGCATTTTGTTCCATGTGGGTGTTAACGTCTGACCCAAAAAACTCGCAGCTTCAACAGTGTTATTAGCAGAGTGGTGAATGTGCAGGCAGATAGGAACATATTAACATACCTTTCAAAGGAGATACTGCGCCAGTGCATGTTGTGTTAATTAACTTGCTAAAAGGCAGTTATTAGTCAGTATTAATATTCTATCAATCACCTGCAAATTCTAAACATTTCTGCCAACAGCCATCAGCAGCCTTTCATAGTAAAACATCCAACACTGAACTTAAAGAAGGTTCCAGGTTGTGCATAAGGTAAATGGGGTGAAGAAGAAAAATGTAAAACTACAAATGAAACATTTTTAGCACCCAGAATGTCATACTTTTAGGGTGATGAATTTTACCATATGTTTAAGCAGGAGTGTAATTGTCTTACCTTGTTTTAGGGGATGTCGTTAGCCATTCTTCATGCTTTTCAAATGTTATCAAGTAAGCTGCAATCTCCTGTGGAAAAGAGAAGGAGAGAGGGAGAGGGTGAGGCTTAGATATGTCATCTTTAATCACTGTTCTCTTGTGTTTGTAATACATCGGTGAGACTGCTTCATTGATATTCAGACGGTCTAACCAGCAGCACAAACATAGGGAAAACGGAAGCAGGGGCAGCTTAAGCAGGTAAATACAGACAGGTAAAGGTAAAGTGAAAGACAAACGTGAAAAGCAGCTGAGGTCAGATCATCTTCCGAGACCATCTTTGTTGCAAAAGCTTTGATCACCTTCTCCTCTGAGGACATCAAGGTGCTCTCACAGAGACTGATGTCTCTGCGTTTGAGTGTGAGCAGCTTTTAACATTTTTGGTCCAATACTCCCCCAAATCCCTTTGATCTGCCCTTGACACTCCTCTATGAATCAATCCACTCTTTAACCTCTGAATAATAATTACACACCCGTCTCACAATATTGACATGGTGTGCACTGCTACTTCACAAAAAGCTGTAGTTTTTTTTTTTGAGTCAGTTGTCTACAAAGTAATGCTACAGATACTGGAGGAAAAAAATGCCGAAGCTGCCACTGGGATAAATAGAGATGCTTCAAACACTTTCATGTTTCCAATGTTCACCCTGCCTACTGCATCAGTCTGAGTGCAAGGGGCAACACACTAGACCATACCCATCCATTTTCTCACCAAACTAATGGGCAGAAATAAAAGCACTGAGAATGCAGGGAGACAACCTAATGATTACCAGCGACAGCCAGCAATTCACTTTTCAACAAGAAAATTTGTTCAACCCGCTGCTGTCTTCTTTTTAAGCAACCAAAAATCTGCTCAACAAAAGTCAACAAAACTTTAAGTATGAATATATTGTTCAAATATTTGTCCTGTCTGGTCTGTGATGCCTGAGATTGAAAACAGTCTCCTATGAAGCTGCATGTTTTAACTTTGGGGCAATGATGTCACTGAAGACACCTGCTATCTCTACAGCAGACACTGGAAAAATTGGAGGCATATGTGGAAACACTAAAAGATGGCAAAGACTGAAACAGCTTTTCCATTTATTTATTTGTCTTTGTCTGCTTGAGACTCTGTGCTTCCTTAAGCCTTTCTCACATTAGAATTCGTGGGTACTCGTGAGCATGAGTGAACACGCTAATAAAAAGACAATTAACACCATTGCCGTTGCTCTGTGCTGCAATGTTTTGTTCACCCCTGCGTCACCTGTGTGTGAATTGTGATGTGACTGTGCTGGAAACCAAATGTGTCTTAAACAACACAGCGGATCTTAATGATAATGTTACGACAGTTACCATGTTTATTTTACTTTGGCACCTCTTCCATTTGATAGTTCAAGTGATCCAAGTGATGAAATATATATATTGAGAATGGGCCCAAGTGGAAAAAAGGAAGGATGACCACAGACATTCATCAGTAACAGCTATGCTAATGACTGAAGATGAATACACTACACAGCATTGCACTAGAAATAATGCTGGATGGAATTTTTGCCGTTGCCTAATACGGAGCAAAGAAAAAGAAAAAGCAAATAAAAACCCACACATTCCCACTGGTCAAACACTGTTTAGACCAAGCTTTATATGGGTTTTTGACCAATGGGAATGGGGTGTGTATAGTACACTATTCATCTTTCTAAACACACAAACACATGCACACAAATAAATGCATCTGCCCACAGTAAATTATGAAAGAAGGTTTCCAATGGCTCATCAAATCAGAGTCACAAGTTTGACCTGGCACAGAGACACAGCGCACTGGTGACAGCCCATAGGGATGATGCAGGGTACTGCAGCGTGAGGGGTTCCCAGGCTGGCAGGGGTCCCACCAGAGAGAGAGAGCGGTAGCATGACTGGCACTCTTGCCTCCAGGTGCAGGCTAGAAGATAATGCTGCGTTGATTAACTTCCCATTCTCCTGCCATAACGACCGGAGGCAGTGAGGCCGTGACAAGATGGAGTCTTGAATGAAGAAAAAGTTAGGAAGGGGATGTGGCTGTCAAGAGGAGCTCAGGGCTCCTCCTGTCCTTCATAACTTCTGCTTTAAACAAAACAATAAAGTAGCTAAAGTATAATAATGGGTACAGTGTAATGTTCAATGTGCCAACCACAATTAAATACTCTCAATTACAGAAGAAATGATGTTACATGTGTCACCATAAAGTTACATTTCTGCATATATTTGTAAGTAAATGAGACTGAAAGAGCAGTGATTAGATTAATCCCTGCTATTCTGCAGGAAGCTCCTTCAGTGACCTCTGTGCCTGTTAGCACACAGCGCCTTCCATCATTCTTGTCTTTAAAAATCAAGCCACAGCCCAAGCCTCACTGGCAGAGGATAAAATAGGGGGCCGCCTGGTCTCATATTTGAAAAAATAAATAAATAAAAAAAGAAGCAAGCCTCTACCTCTGGCTTCATGTGCACCCCTCCCACTCTGAACAGATGCCAGGGATTATTCCAACCCCCCGACCAACCATAAAGGTGCAATAATCTTATGGTGAGGAAACAAACAAAAACAGACGTGCAACCATTAAACAGCTGCAAAGAGACAAAGTCTGCATGGGCGGCATAATGAGAGGGTAGCGTGCGTTCAGGTTGAGCAAACACGCTTGCGGGTTACTGCAAGAGAGGTGGAGGGGGAAGTTGGAAAGCAGCGTGCTGAACACTGATGGTGTATCAAAGTCAAACCAGCAGCTGTCAATGGGCTTTGGACTCTCAATCTGCTGACCTTACTGCCTCTGGCCTACTCACAGGCACTGGGGAAATATTCAGGAGGCTCTTTGTACACACAGCTTCTACCTCACTCTCTCTTTTAAGTCAGAATCCTGCACATACAAGGCTGTTTGTGTTTACTTTCTTTATGTCTTGGCCTCCCACTGACATGATCTTTCCTGGGGTTTTATCACCAGGTGCTGTTTAAATATATTGTACCAGTACCTTTTTTCTGCTCAGTATACATTGGCACAAACTTCCTCCCATGACGGAGCTAAATAAATAACAATCAACAAAAGCTAGCACTGAACCAGAGAGTGAATATGAGCACTTACTTCTCTAATTGACACAGTGGTTGCAGAAAACGGGGGCCTTTCATTTTGCAGGGGAGAGAACAACCTGGAGCTGTTTGTTGTAACCCAGCCATCTCATTTATTTCTTTTGTCTCTACAAAAGCTGTGACAAACTGTTAGCAGAGGGGGCCACCCCAGAACATGACAGAGCAGTCTAGCAGTTTCAGGGCTGATGGAGATAGAGAGGTGCAAGTGTTTGTGTGTGTTCCTGTCTACTGTCTACTACAATCAGAGGGTCTGATTACTGGTTACCTGCCTGAGCCTGGCATGTTATTAACAAGCTCTTCAGGATGTGTCATTCTTTTACTCATCACAGTGTCTCTACTCTAGTTCTATCTTCTCATAGCCTCACACACAGCCTCTGTTATCTGTCTCTCACTTACCCCCCCACCCATAACCACTGAGGTGAAAAGAAAAGCCGCCATAAGAAAATTTGACTTTTACTGTCTCGGCTTTCAAAGGATATTTTGACTCTGGTGGTACAACATTTTCTCCAGAGAGAATCAGCTTGTGAAACATGTTCCTATTTGAAATTGGAGATGACAAAAACATATTCATCCCATTTCGTTTCTTTGCACCAAGGAAAAGGGATACAGGAGCAGGAAACATCTGTCCTAAGAAAACAAACAAATTTTGACATCCCTCTACACTTTGATTGACTGAAAATTTGTAATAATAATAGTTAGAGTGGTTCAGTTAGACTAAGGATCATACTTAAGTATAAACAAATATTGATTCTGATAGATAAAGTGACTCACAAATACAAAACAGACAGCTAAACAGTGGTATTACATGTCTTTCAGGGTGGTCCTTTATATTTGTATACCTCTCACAGTTCACAGTCAGTGCAAGGGAAACACATGTGGGTATTCTGAGTCACCACTGGCACCCAACATGGCTACTGCCAAGGAAAGACTAAGTAGCTGTAGAGTCTCTAAGAGAAACTGACAAGCATTTTTTTGTTGGTTTAAAGTAAAATGAGAGCCAGTTTAGTATGGGTGAGGGAAAAAATACTTTGTAATATTGCAATATTTTGCATGGCAAAATTATATCAATTGTGAGATACCTTGTGCCAATTTTTTAAGCATATTTTAAGGTTTTGTGGATTAACATTAAAAAATCAATTAAAGTTTCAGACCACTAACTGGTATATCACAAAATAAGATTTTGCAGATTGTGATAACAATGTATCATGACTTAAATATCTTGATAATATTCTATTGTGGTTACTCTGGCAATTCCTATCCCTACAATTTACCTACAGGTACAGGTCATGTTTTTGCAGGTACATAGTCACAATGACACAACTGAGGCAATGCTGGTGGACACATGCAATGTGTCATGTAGGCAACTGAAGTAAAGACCCCAGCTTAAAGCAGTCAATGAGTTTTCTTACCACAGAGCAGCTAAAGCTATTCAAACAAATATCAGTCCATTCATTACCGAGAACCATTGTAGAGCAAATTCCTGACCACTGGCCTGCGAGGAAACAACAGCCATTACAACTTCTGCTCTAAAAGCCGTGCATGGAATCAGTGCCAATTTCTGTTGTTGCAAAACAAATCAGCGCCAAAGGTGAGGATTTGTTTTAACAAGTTATTTTGTCTAAGGCCGAATGCAAGAATCACCATCCTCACTTCCATTTGACATCAGAGGCAGTCAAAAGTGGTTTAGATAGTTTAGCACACTATGATTTTGTCTGGTGTGCGATGGATGTTTTACAAATCAGTATAGGTCATAATAGGAAAATGTTCCCCACCCCTGCATTAGACCCTAACCATCTCCTATAGGTATAAAAGTTAGTCAAATGCGGGTTTGGTGGAGCTAGTCCATGGTGGAGTCACTGTCCCAGTTTGATATGCGGCTAGACTATTTTGCTTTTCCCTCTGTTCTCTCTCCTGCTGCCACTAACTTTGATTTATGGGAGTAAAGAGAGGTGTGGAAAGAACCAATGATGCAACATGCGGATGACAGACCTGATCACTTGAAACAACTGTTGCCATTCCATTAGAAAGAGAGGTTGGTGTCTTTTGGCATTATCTAAGGACGCATCAGACACCTGTCTCTAAACACAATCCATCTCTAGTCTCTCCTCTCCTTCTGCATCCACTGTGCATTTTAACTGACAAACAATGATAAGTGAGTATCTGTGAAGCACATTTCTGTTTCAGTAGTTAAAGTTACATCATAGTCTGAGAATTTAGTTCTGTTTCTAAAACCTATAATTTAGAAACATTATGCAAATACAGTCTACATCCAACCCCAAAAATATTGAACAATTAGAGTATATGTTTGTCCATTATAGTTTAATTCCAGTTATACTGGGGCTCCAGTGACACTAATGAAAAGGCACTTAATGAATAGCTGTATAAAAAACTAACTTTAGCAACTGTATTGATTGCAGTAAAAGCTTGAGCTAATGAAATGAATATGAGAGAGCATGAAGATGTGAAAGAATAGATGGAGCTCAGTCTAGTTAGAGAGCAGGGCACAGCGCTTCTAGCCTGCCTTGTGGTGAAGTCTGGGGGATGCATCCTCAAAGCTTTGACCTTGCCCTGGCACTTGAAAGCAGGAAGTGTATGAGAGGGGGCCATGGGAGGGAGACAGTGAGAGGAGCTCTCCCTGATGACCTGGGTTTTGCTGTGGAGTGCCAGGTCATCTGATATTTCCTCCAGGGCAGCCCAGGAAAGCAACTTGCCCAGGGCTAAGCACAAATGGACTAGTGTGGGTTGGGGGGGGGGGGGGGGCGCCCCCCCCGGGTGGGGGGGGGGGGGGGGGGGGGGGGGCTGCACCTCCAGGTTATCATGATATTACACCAGAAAAATAAATTATTATGCAATTAGACATAGAGGAGATAGAGTAGTGAAGAAAGGGATGGAGAAGGCGGGTGGGAGAGTTACTGAAAAGAGAGAAGATAATCAAAAAGGAGAAAGGGGGAACACAGTTTAGTTTTTTCTTCCCATGACAATGATAAATGCATTTAAAACAGGAGAAGCGTGAAGGTATGTTGATTAAAAAAGTGAGCTTTGGTTCGATTCTGCAAGCAAAAGCGCCTTAGCTGAATCATTTTGGGCTTTTTTTGTTTATACTTCATGAATTCTTAATGCACTAGCAATAATGTATCACACACTGTATCTAAGTAATCTCATATGGCCATATTACTCTCTTAAGCTAGGGAAAGTAGTGAGGTGGAGTGAATCTATTTTAGCTAGATGCAACCTCCAGCTAGCCTTTCACATTGTGTGAGCACAGCTCATAATAGGATGCAGTGGTTGCACGATCAAGACAAATGGTCAGTAGAGAGAGTGAAAGTGAGAGGGGGTGAGAGAGAGACTGAGAGAGTTGAGAAAGTAAAAGTAAGCAACAATAGAGGATGGAGCTGTTGACAGCTGCATTTGGCATCTGCTGAAGAGGAGTAAGGCTGCTCTATGAGTCCCGGCTGTGGGTTAAAAAGATGCCCTCTCCAGCATACTGCTCATTAGGACCAGCATGGAGCTTCCCAGTGATGCCTGTACTCCAAAAAAAGAAAGGGTGGAAGCCACACTGTGCCCACTCTGCTTCTCTGTTAATCACAAACCCACCTGCATTTTGGCAACTGATATAGAGATCGATTTAAAAAAAAAAGAAGAAGAAAGAAATAAGATAGTAGTGCCTCATTATAGTTGGACAAAATACTGTGAGAGAATGGTGAGCGAGCTCACAGAATCTTTGCCAACGTTTACAGCTATACAACAAAGGTATGCTTAAGAAAAAAAAGAATAGACAGCTTTGTTCTGTTTCTCCATCTAACTTGCTACATACTTCCTCGTCTCCTGTGGGCCGGCTCTTTCTCTTGCCAAACAGGAAGTGGGATGAAGGAGACAAGCCGCCCACTGCTCTACATTATACATAGTTCTAGGATCAATTTGGCATTGATCCTGGATAGCTTAGATGTTTTCCAGTAGCTGGTCAATGGTTCTCTTCTCATTTCTGCTTGGTATGCTAGTCATAAGACTGTTTTGAAAAAAAAAAAAAAAAAAAAAAAAAAAAAAGCAGACATTTTTCCTAGGGAGCCTCCTCTCGCTCCTCACGGCTCCCTGCTCCCACAATCAATGTTACCACAGCAGCTGCTCAGCCAACACTCTCCTCCTTTATGTTTACTATATCACTTCTCTACACTACATACTTTCATAAAAGCAGATGAATGAGAACTGTGGTGGAAGAGCAGTCTTCCTCAATGGGATGAAACTTTCACATCAGCCAAGAGCTACTGTATTACTTGAAATGACTATTACAACAAGGTAAACATTATATCATTATATATGCATAAACACACGATGAACCATAAAACATAAACATAACGAATGCAGATGTTCCTAGTAAGTAACTGCACAAATTATGTGAAACATGAATAAAAAAAACCTTCCCAATCGCATCTCAACATGAAATTGTGCACAGCTCTATACTTTTATCAGTGAATCTTTAAGCAAGAGGGGCATTTCATCCCACAGCAGAGCTTCGAAAACATCATCATCTATGCCAGTTAGATTATTTTGTGTAAATACAGTACAAAATCATACATTAATTATAATGCTTTGTACTCGGTGAGGTCTCCCTCTCCACCTATTCTGCCTCAGAGTAAAAAGCTGCAGCTACATTGTTGGAAAAAACAGAAAAAGAGATTAAGAGAAAGAGACCAGGACCAAGAGGAGGGAGCTGTCATGAAGCGGTATTGTTTCGACTCTGGTGCCATGGCTTTCTCAAGCATTTGTCGAGAGAATGTTCCTATCTGGCCTCGAAAGACAGCAATGGTCAGGTACTCTCTCCTATATAGTACAAAAACTCTCCATTGCAAAGGCAAACCTGATGTTCACACATCCTTGGAGCAGGACAGAAGAGACAACAGGGAACCGGCAGCAAAGACAGGAAAAGAAGAGAGAGAAAGAGAAAAGGCAAAAGATAAGTGGATAAAATACTCACTTAAAAGTTTCTGAATGAATCTGCATGTGTGTTGGGGACGATGAATGAGCATGGGGCATACACTTGACTGAAATAAAATACATTAATCTTCGTCTGCTATAATTAGGCAGTGCTGTGGCCCTGTGGTTGTTGCTTTGAATACTTGTGCGTCTGCTGCTGTAAAGCCCTTTTGGGACCACCAACTGCTTTACCCTTGAGAGATGTGTCTCATGTAATGATTCTATTACACCTTTCTCTTCCTCTACCTGTAACTCCCTCCCTCCCTCCCTCCTTTCCCTCAGGCTCTAACTTCTGGCAAGACTTAAAGACGTAGTGAAGGCTTGGCAGAAATATAAGGGACTACATTAGTGAAGAGCAACAAATGTGTATGTGTGTGCACGCAAATGCATTGTGGCGCGCCACAGGACGCGGCGGGAAGTGGCCAGGTTCACTTCCTGGCGCCCCGTGGCTGTCTGACCTCTGGCGTCCACGCTGCATGTCCTCTTCATCATCTATGCAGCAGGATGTCTGTTCCCCCCTGCTGACAGCTCAACCAAGGAGAACGGAGAGTGGCAGAGACTCCATGATGCTGACCTTACCCCAGCTCTACTGCAGAGACTCCAGACTGTTACCCCACTCTGCTATTGAACTTTTCTCCCACTCAAACCCAACTTCTGTCCACTGAAAGAGGGGAAAAAACCCGCAGGAGCAGTCAAACTTACTAGAGGAGGTGGTTCTCCTTTGTCTCTGTGTCTCTTCTCCAATTCTTTAGTGTGTCTTTAATCTGACAGATGCACTGGTTTTGGTAGACAGCATATATTGAAAGCGCCGTGTCAGATTGTACAGCCAACAGCCGGCAGGTCTGTTTGAGTCCTAATAAAATTTCACAATTTGATAGAAAGTGCAGACATAAATGTTACATTTCGTTGCTTTTGTGTGCTTTGTGTGAGAGAAAGATATTGCACTGAAAATCCACAGAGAGTGGATTAAATGTCATCTAAATATAATTGAGGTGTGACTTCTCTCTGCGGAAACACTGTAAGAATCTCGCCACTATATCCTCAAATACCACCCAAATTTTCCCCAAAGTCAAGGAGCAATGACATTTTGAATACATGAAGCGACAGTGGAATCTAGAAGGTCACCGTTCACTTCGTATCAATCAAATGACGTCAACTTTCATTTTAGAGCCCCTGCAGGACCCATGTGAAGAGGGGAAAGCAGAGGGGAAGAGACTCCCCTGTCTTCCCTTCAAAGCAGAGGTCTGTTTCATGTGAGCCTAAGAGCCTGTTTACTTCAGGCTCCCAAATCAATTAATGCCTCTGAATCATCTGAAATCCACTACTCAGTGCGGCCAAATGATTGTGGCACCCTTGCATGAAACCAAACTTTCAATTTTTAAGGTTTCAGCTATATTTGACCATGGAGTTATGCATATGACCACATGACTGTGTGTAGGGCTGAACAATTAATTCATCTCATTGAAAAAAGCAGTTTGAAACAACACAATTAGCAAACTGCAAAGGTTGCATTTTTTCTGTTTTCAATAGTTAAGGCTGCAGAATTTAGTGATTATTAATTAATTATTCACTTACTAAGTAACTAACAATTCAATTAATAACTGCCAACTATTATGAAAATCAATGAATAAGTTTTAGTGTTGTTTTTTTTTAAGAAATACAGTAAAAACTGTTTTGTGCATTCAACTCCTATATACCCTTGTCATTTTACTCCTTTATGACAGTAAAGTGAATATCTTTTTTTCTTGTGGACAAAACAAAACATTTGAAGATGTCATCACTTTCAGGTTTAAAAATCAATATTTTTGGAATTTCATAGGCAAAAAAACTCATCTATTGGAGTAAAATTAACAGATTAAATAAAAATGAAAACACAATTTGTACATGTACATACAATTCATACCATTAGCTCTTTGTACCGATAATCAACAGTTAATTTATTACTCGATTAATAGTACTGATAAACAATAATGTATGGCAAAAATGCAGGTGAACAGAAAATTTGCACCATTTACTTCCTTATTTTGACAGCCAAGATGCTGGGGCTGCATTTTTTTTCAGCAAGTCAGAATTCTGAATATGGTGAGGGAATTATGTACACATATATCAGAGTGTACCCACTGTAAAGTTGTTGTCACTGGTCTCCATGGTAATTGTTTCCAATTTCTGCTGTGTTGTTTTTCGCCATTTTGGATAAGTTGTTACACAGCAGTTACGTCAAACCTTACTCACAGGAGGCAAAAAAAAAAAAAAAAAAAAAAATGAAATCAATTTCCTCTTTAGGCAGTCGGAAATGTTTCAATTACATTTTTAAATGGGTTAACTAATGTTTAAAAACTTCCTCACACCCACTAATTTTGGTATAAAAGAAGAGTTTGCATATAAGGAGCAAGATGTGCTGAGAATAAATTGGGTTAAGTTTATAGTGGCTGGTTCAGCCTGTTCCTAAGCTGCACCTTCGGTGAAAGAGCTCTAAATAATAATAATAAAAAAATTCTTGCTAACAGAAGAGCAAATTTTGACACACAAACACAAGCCTACTCACGATAGTGCAGACAAGAAAGGAGGTGGGGAAGGTGAAAAGAGAGTTGGGGTGGAGGAGTAGAGCAAGGTTGTGAAACAGACTGAAGAAGCAGCAAATTATGTGTTAAAGGGCAAAATGTTATGTCTTTAATCGACTACAGTCTATGTCGTGAAGAGAAACAGTATGAAATATTGAGCCCACATTGTCTTGTTCATCCGCAGAGAGCGACACGCTCTGCTCCCGAGAAAGACATGAAGACAAGACTGAAATTTCACCAAAGGGATGTCCAGATCTCCCACTCAGGCCAATTAGCCAGCAGAAACTCTTTTTCCCCAGCTACTCGTCAGCATGAAAGGATCACCCTTTGTCTGTCAGAATCATGCCTTAATCTTCTATTGCAACTTCCTGTATACAGACTGTGAGGCTCTCTGTCTTACACACACAAACAGACACCCACATACTGGTTTCCATGACTTCAGAGGACACTGCATTGATTTACATTCACTTCCTGGAGACATACTCTAACCCTAAACCTAACCCTAAGCATAACCTAACCCTAACCTCAGCCTAAGTTTAGAACATGTCTTTAAAATGTAGCCATTTACATTAAGGGGACTTGATTTTGTGTGTAAACAGATTTAGGTCCCCACGACATAGGGAGTACCAGTTACACACACACACACATATTTCTCAAATGAAGAAGTTACACTACTGCAGACCATTTTCTGTTCCCATCATCTCTGCATATGCTTGACAGCACACACATGCCCAGGCAGTGTGCACAGGCATGCACACACACACACACACACACACACACACAGTGCTTGTACATGCAAGTGAACATACATACAATATCAGTCAAATCCTCACATGAAGTCCTCTCATTCTATCTCATCTCAGCTCGTGTCATCACACTGACTGATGTGATTGTTAGTTCTAGAGGAGGGCTCTCTTTAATTGAAGTGAGTGTGAGTGCACGTGTGTGTGCATGTAGCTATCTGTCCACAGCATCGCTCAGCTATGGCTGCTATTGTTTGGCCTATCAGACAAGCTGTCAAGTGTTCCTTGACTCTCTCTCTCTCCCTCACTCTCTCTCGCTCTCTCTTGGCTCAATGCCGCTTTGTGTTCATGTTACAATAACGGGAATGTGGGACTGTGAAGGTCACAGATGCCTGAAGTCGACCCAGCTTGCTGGTATGGCTGCATGTTTCATCTCACAACAATAGAACCCAACATCTACTGTATGTGGCATTACCCATGCACAGGAGATGCAGGTAGTGACTGCTTAGCACCACTAATCACCATGTTCAAGGTCATTTTCACTAAACCAATTCTAACAAATACAGGCTTAGCAATTGCTGCAGCTGTATAGGTCTTATTTGTACTTTTCCCCACTGAGACAACTTTTCTCAACTTTTCTGCCTCTATCTGCATACTCCCATCTGCCTTGTGTGCATTATCAGTCCCACATCTCTCCCCTCTAAAAGTTTGGCCCATTGAGAGAAGAGGCACAGGCTGCTCTTTGTGAAGGCAGCTCTTTGCAGACGGTAGGGAATCGATCAACCAGACGCTCCAATGGCCTGCTCCTTTGTGAGCCCAGTCTGGCTCTGTGCAGCTTTCCTCTGTTTATCTCCCACACGTCGCTCGCTGGCTACATGCTCTTAATTAAACATGCCGCACAGCTATTAATTGTCAACCAGATTCAATTTGTTCCCCGGGCACGCTGTGAATGGGCCTCTCCTCCCAGAACAAAGGTGTCCGAACAGCCATGTCAGAGTTGAACAAAGAGCCCAAGGCATCACTTCTATCTCTCACAGCCTGAGCTGCTACAGCTCACAGGCAGCCATTGAATGAGGTGTTGTCCCGGCAGGCTTCCAGACAGGTGTTCAAGAGAAAACCGTCTTGTACATGGCGACACAATCTTTTTTTTCCACTCAGTGACATTTGGACAGAAACAAAGCTCTCCATCAAAAATATGTTTCTACGCCTTTGCAAGCTGTCATAATGCTTTTACCTGCACAAATACCCATTCAATAATATACCCCAAATCGACCTCATTTTTTAATCTTGTTAGTTTTCTTTTTCCCCCCTTCACGTGGAAAATCTTTTGACAAATTGTGGGAACAAATAAATAAACAACCCAATGACTGCTGAGATGAATCTGGGAGTAAGCAGCTGCCAAGACATAATATAATTCATGGCCATGCATCAGTGTTACTGGAGACTGCTCCAGCACCCAGCCAGTACCCATAGTGTCAGGTGCCAACACATTCATCCCCTTGCAATTCCCTCATCCATTCCATCTCTCAGTCACTCCAGACATCACCACATTCAATGCTCCCTTACCAGAAACCTAAAGCTCTAGATCCCAGCTAGTGCCAGGGAGGCCTGGCTGTTGCTATTGTGTCACTGCCTAAAGCCCTCTACAAAACAATGATAAACCTGGCCCCTCTGTGCCTTCTAAGTCACACAGAACAGACGCCAAACCAAGAGATGTTCATATACACTCACAAAGGTCTCTTAACCACAGGGCCTCAAAAGAACTGACTCAGTCAAACAACACAGCTGATATTATGAATCCATGTTTAAAGCCTAGAACTTACCTATAATACACTAAGGCAAAAAAAATGAAAAACAAATTTTATCATGGCTACAAATAAAGCAGGGTAGTAGTGGTGTAGAATACACTATAGTGTGGGGAGCCTTGTTCAAACACTGTGTTGTGGAATTTTTAATGAGTGTTAGGCGAAGGTGGTGTAGCATATATACAGAGAGAGGAGATCTTTTTTCCCAGCGTGCTTCCATGCCTGCCTTTTCAGCAATCCCAATATTTTGCTGCCGGTGAACTCACTGAGCAGTTGAGGAATTACTTATTTAAAAGATAAGGTTTCCTCTGTTGTCAGCAAAACCGCTTCTTGTCCATAACAGGAGAAAACCAATGCAGTGTGAAATCAAAGGTCACCCAGAGACAAATAGCACTAACAGGCAAGAGCAAGGGTGACAAACGCTCCCTCTCTGCGCTCACCAAATTAATTAAGAGTGGAGATTCAACATGGCATCGGCAAGACAAAGGAGAACAAGCAGCCTTGTTGTTGTTTCAGCAAGTCTTTTAAGAGAACAAACACACTCCCCTTTCTCTATTGTAATCAAAGCATGTTTACCCGCATCTCTCAAATGACTCTTTCACTGAATGTTTTATATGGCAGCTTTGAGAAGCCATTGATCTCAATCTAGGCCTCTGTTGAGCTTGCTCCTGCTTTACAAGGCAGCCTGCCTTTGGCCGAGAATCTTCAGGGCATGGCATTAAATGCCTTACCCCAGGCAGTCTGCTAATCCGGAGCATTCGCGTGTGTTTCTGTCTGGCCGTGACCACAAGATAAGCGCAAGCCCTAGAGGAGACAGAAGCAACCAATAGACATAAAGTTCACGTTCGAGTGTGTCTTTTCATGCAGTCCGCACTCAGTCACCCAGCTGAGGGCATGGGCTGAAAACAGCAGGTGTGAGACCAAGCCTGGATAATGACACCTCATCAGGGACCAGCGAGTAAGAAACATCTGCATCCCTATATCTCCGTAATGGCTGCACCGACGAGACGACATGGCAATCATTTACTGCATTACCCTACAGTAAGCTGCTGCCTGATGCACTTTCACAAATTAGTGTGGTGGAAATGTTTATACAGAGCGAGCTGGGACAAAAAAGTTCTCTCGGTGTCTAAGATAAGCATGAGAGACCAGTATGCCAGTCAAAGGTGCAGATCACAGTGCACTCACGTACAGTATCAACCCCAGTCCAAGTGTTCAGGCAACAAACTGGAGTTTAATTAGTCCAAAGAGTTGATGAGCAATTTTAAAGGAATGAAATCAACGTATTCCAACTATTCAAAATGTATTTAAGCTGTTGCTGTACAATGCAGCAGAAACAGACGTATACTCCTGGTAAAGATTTTCAGTCCAGAAATGTTCTGGAGTTTGCCATTCATATTTGTTTAATGTTAAAAATGCCTGGAGGATCTGGGTGAGGGCAGAGGCCGTTGTGAAGAGCATTTACTCTCTCATTTACTCATTGTGGATCCTATGGCATTTCTCTTGCTACTGCATGTCTTCTCAAGAGCTCACTCAGACATTACTGGAGATTCTCCCCATATATAGTGTTACCTGGAGCAACTGCTTAACGACATCTGTGTCCACACCTACAGCCCCTGCACACAAAATCAGGTGCCTCTCTGGAGTTCAGCATATGTCTGAAAGCAGCTTATGTGAATACAACTAATGGGTTAAGCCAGGAGGTAATTGTTCTCAACTAACTGTACAAGATTCTTTGTGGGAAATATTTTGGTTAATTATATTTACAAGGAGGTTGGCAACCCTACTATAAAATCCTACTAACACAAAGGATTTAAATGTCTGATTTGTACTGCATTAACTGTGAGAGAAAGTCACCATTGATGCTGAAATGTGAGAGAGGGACTCACAGCACTCTGTCAGAATGTAAAAGTCACATGTAAGGTCATGTGCAGCTGTAGCTTTTGGCCTTTTAATGGTCATTTATTGTCCATCAAGTGAGCATGTGTGTATGGGCTTGTTTTATGAAATTTGTGGGGTTCAAAGACTGGAAGCCCCCTATACTTGTGGGGTCAGATAGGTTTATAGTCACCAAAGTGTGTGTGTGTGGTCTTGCAGGTTTCTATTTGAGTGTTTTATGGGTTCTCTCCCCCCAGTGGGGGGGCAACACCACACGGGGCCTCAGTGCCTCCACCCACTCATCCATCCCACATCTTGTCTAATTAAACATCGTTAACATTCATCCCAAGGTCTTATGCAGATGAGCACAGAGGGAATGTGGTGCACTACGCATTAAGAAAACAACTTGGGGGGTGGCAGAAAGGTGAACACTGGGATGAGATGGGGCCGTATCTGAATTGAGATGTGCCTGGATATCTCCGATTTGACCTCATTCATCAATTAATTACCACCATTAACAGGAGGTGATGTGGAACCAAAGCTGGAATCACTGCTCCGTGGCGCGCCACCAGTGTGTTGACTGTGCGAGTGTGGGCATATGTGTATGATAGACAGCCTCCCATTAAGCACGGAGACAGGTACATTTGTGTGAGTCTTTCTGTGTGTGTGTGTACCTAAAGTATGACTAGAAAGGCAAACAGATAGACAAACTGACAGGCACCCAGCCAAGCACTGCCATTGATGTGTCCTCAACTGTGCTGTGATCACAGCTCAGTCTGTCATGAGGCTGTCCTATAACTCAGTCACAGACAAAACATACCATATCACCATACAACACTACAGCCATGCTTACGTCTAAAACTGTACGTTCACGTCTTTAGCAACAGTCCTTAGACAGACTCTAAAGAGTCTTTGTTTCTTTTGTAGGACACTATAATTTGAAAGGCAAATCTCTTCCTCTTTTGCACATTGCCCCAATTTACCAACATGTAAAACATCAGGTCATCAGAAGACCTGATGTGCATGGAAAACATGAAAATAAAAAGGAAACCATTTGAACTAAAGATGTTTGGACTTGTGTCAACTAAACTGTGGAAGGTTCTCCTTTCTCTTCATTTTCTCTGGTGGCTATTTTTCAAAAATCATGAAGGTACCAATTCCAGCTATTGAAATGACACTTAAAAGTCATGAAGCTAGCATTAGTTTGGCATGTATAACACAAATAGCCCAACAGGGGTACACTATGTGTGATCAAGTGCATTTGTCAGAGACGGAGACCAGGTTAATGCACTGCCTGGGCATGAATGGCATCTCACAGTATTTAATCCAGAAGACTTAAATGGGTTTAAGAGGCTGTGGTAGTGGTTATGGTCTGAAGGAGTGCCTGCCAGGGCAGTGGGGCGGGTGTGACAGCAAAGCTGTGATTTATGTATGCTGCACATGGACTCATATTTTTGAGGACAAGCTGACGGTTGGCCATGCACGGCAGCACAGCACAGCACCTCCTAAGATCCTGTTTGTAACTGTCTAAAAAGAACAAAAGCCAGAGGGAGGAGCCAGTTTAAACTCACTCACCTTCACTGCCAGCCTGCACGCACTTATGCACACATGCATTAAGACAAATAATGTATATTAACACACGTTCACATCACACATATGCTTCACATAGATATCTAATGCACTACAGCCAAGGTCAGAACAATCCTATTCTAATCGGTAGCCACTTGAATCACCTTCAAGGACCAACAAATTTCATGAGGTGCTTTGTGTGTCTCTTTCATAAACATGCAATCTTACTTGAACTCCAGACAGTCTAAGTGATAAGCTCACTATGGATAGTGTTCAACTGTGCTGTAGCCACCGACTATGAACAGGGGGCGCTGTGTAGACAGTCCAGTACTGGCAGAGAGGGTGAGCAGGCAGGCTCAGGAAACGATGATGAAGTGCAGCATTAGTGTGGTGATTAACTCCTTCTCCCGCTCTTCCTACTCTCGTTCAGTCCCATTTCCTCCCTCTGCGGGATGGGAGCGGAGCCTCTGATCAGTGTGTGTGAGATTCCTTTGACACACCGTCCATCTGTATGTGTGAGCTGGCAAGCCAGCAGGTCCTCTTCACCAGCACGCTGTCGTGATCCTGTCCTAAATGTGTGCAGACCTTTCTGAAACAGCACTGCAACTTTGATAAGATGGTTCCCCATTTAGCAACATGCTCCAACAAACTCTATAAAAGCAACTTGGATCTATAACATAGAAATGCAATTTAAAAAAATGCATAGACTAAATAAATTCTTCATGCGAGCTCTCTTTCCTCTCTGGTATACAATGTACATCTCATGAAGTGTAATGATTCATAGTGAAGAGCTGTGCGATATCTGCAAAGGACAGTGCATGTTTATAAGAAGAACGCCATGTGGAACCTCCCTGAAGAAAAGTCATAATTCTTCCCCGAGTCATGTCAACAAGCTGTACAGGAAAGCAATTAGGCACCTCATTAACTCATCTACACTTGAAAAATGCATACATGCATTTTATGTGAAAATGCAACCAAGTTGTCAAGTTGTTAAGATGTACTTCTTGGCGTGTCATTCTGGACGACAGAGGGAGGACAGACCAATCGTGTCACTGAAATCCCTTCCCAGCAGCATTCAGACGTCCAGGTGGCTGTGGCAAATGACCTACACTCAATGGTGCTGTAATAGTTTTACCTCTTCACAAGAGAGGCTATTTTGTGATCACATAGCCCCCACTCATATCAGAATGCATCACCAGCTACCAAGCAGGGAAATCCTATTTTTTCTTACAGGTGCACAAAAAAAAAAAAAGATGAGACAGAATGAGTCAGAGTCCTGTTATAACCACACTGACTCTTTCATATGACAACAAATGGGGCTTCAATACATTCTGTTGTATAAATTTCATTTTCACTGCCCATATTGGGATGAATCAATTTTTGTGTTTATTACAAAACAATCTGTGGGGCATAGTTTGTGGCAGATCTAGCTTTCTTATGTACCTCAATCAATCAGTTATCTCCACAGGTATTAAGAGTGTCTATGAACACATGACAGAGATCCTGCTTTTTACTAAGACATGGCCCTCTGTGAAGAGGATGGTGGTATTGAACACAATTCACAGTCTGCTGAAACATCCCCTACATATGCAGATTAAGAATAATGCCCCACAGGCTGCACACAGTGTGACCCTCGTGTTAAGCATTCAATAACATGTTAAAACAATTCACTGCCAAAACAAACTCCCTCTCTTTGTTTCCAACATAATTCAAAACTTCTCATCTTTCTAGGGCTATTGCTGCTACTGCTGTTTTCTGCACAGAGGATAACAGAGAGGCTCTCCTTCCCACAGACTAGCAGTCAACCTTAATAACGACAGCATTTACAATGTTTTGAAGAATTTGTAGACTTTCACCCATTTTAACTGTCAGGATTAAGTGTCTTTCAGTAAAAGGTGATTCTCACAATGGGATGTTTATCTCCTCTTGTCTTGATTTCTCTGCTGTGTCCTTATAAATTCTCAACAATTACATGCCAAGACGGCCTTTTTTTCTTCCAAGAGTAGAAATTACAGCTGTCTCCTTACCTCTCTCTCATCCTGGCATCGCTCATCTATTATTCAGTTTTTAATTTGGCTATTTGAGGTTTGTTCCCTCGTTTGGCGACAAGTAAGCCTCTTCTAAACAGGCACCTTTTCCATTACACTAAATCCAGCACACAGCAGACAGCATTCTGGAATTGACCATTTAGTGGGGTTATTGATATAACCACCATTCCCTCTCATCATTATCCCTCTAATTTATCCGTAATTGTATAGCAGCTTTTTGGAGTTATTCTCACCTTGGATGCAAAGAGAAAGCATCTCACTTTTTGAAACATGTCCATGTTTGGATAGTTTACAGAAAAAGCTATCCATCACCTTATTGAGAGGAAGTATTCAGTCTAGGCAAAGCGAAGGTCCTATTGAGGCCATTTTGTTCAAGAGCTTTTGTGTTTATGACAAAAGTTTCCAAATTGCATTCGGCTTTTACTCAGGGTACCATCGCACTTTTGGTCATCGTTACAGAGGGTTAGGTTTCTCGCAGACTCCTATAATCATATGCAATTGTGGTAAAGTGAAAAGAAAGACATGGCTCTTTACTGGGATCTATTGCTCATTGTATCTTATGTGTCACACGGGCCAAGGATCGATAGCACTCAATAGTCTATTAATAGGCAAGTCTTGGCTCTGTTCAGACTATAGCACCAGCCTGTCCACTAGACCAGGCCATGAAACGAAGATGGTGCAATAGAAACCGATCCTTGCTTTACTGTTAACAGTGAAAGCCTCTTAATCATCTCAGTTTCCCATTGACTTATCTCCCCACTCTCTCTCTCTCTCTCTCTCTCCCTCTCTCTCTCTCTCTCCCCTCCTGTCTCACCCAAGGCCCATCTAAGAGGGGGAAGTTAACTAAACCTCCCCCTTGCGCCACAGACAAGATGATTCTGTCAATTGAGGAGTTTGGAAGCGAGGTCAAGGATATTTCTTCAGTTGCACTGCAATATAATGCCATACTGGACAAACATGTTTGAATAACAACACAGATTATCTTATGGACAGTTATATCTGTGTAGAATGTTACACTAGTAAAGCGATTTAATAATTAAAGTTAATTAAAGATTTTTTTTTAATGACATAAGCCATACTCTCCACTCAACTCGGATGTGCTAAAATTACTCCTGTATTAGGAGTTATTACTGATGGGCACTTAGAAATGTAGACTCCCATCTTGAGTGCATATAATCTACCTAAAAGACCATAGTATGTAGTTATTTGATAGAGACACTCACAAAAATCTCACTCTAGTCATTCACTGAAGCAGACAATCAAAGGACACCTGGGTAATATATAACAAATATTGCTATTGATCAACAGTCTTTAATTTCCTCCCACCTCTAATAATGTTGAAAACCAAATAGAGCTTCAGCTCTGGCGCTATTTACAATCTTGCCTGGATTACCACATCAGTTCTGGTTGAGGAAGATCTATTGATAAATTCCTTTTCTGTTCATTTAAGCCAGTTATTTTGTCAACTGCCTTTGTAAATAATGTGCTCACTTTAATGGTGTGTTTGTTGTTTCCTATCATTTGAACAAATCCACTCTACAGTGTGGTACTTCTTTGTTGTTTTCATGCTGTTTGAGGAAAGGAATGGGGACAACAGCCATCAGTCCATACGTAGGACAACCTGATATTTTTCTTCTCTGGTTCTTCAACCACCATGAGCTCAGCAAGTAAGGGATGCAACAGAATGGGGAGGTGGTCACCATCACATGATCTCACCTTAGTAGCTGAGCACCACCTCCCTTTTGCGCGATGCGGGCTGTCACATTCGTCTTTGTCATAGTGCAGCATGCCACCCATTCATCAGGCCTGCCAGCAATGGCATCCCTTTCCTCTGTGTGCCCGGAGACTGGGCACGTCTGGGCCTGACTGCATCCCAGATACACACAGAGAGCAACACACAGACACTCTGATGGATTCATTTATTAGGCCTTTCATTACCCAGAGGGCCAATGGTGAATCGCAACTCACTGAATGCCACAGCAATGCACAGCTATGCTATTGCCCTCTAAGGCTACAGCTATCATGGACAGGCTTTCAGAGGACTTGGTAATTTTCGGGACAGTGACTCATTAGACAATGGAAACTATCCGGGCTAACAAATGAAATGAGTAATCCAACAAATAAAACAAAGACACAAAGGATAATTTGATCTTTAAGGACATGACCCTAACAATTGTCTCTGCCTCATACGGACTGTGATTCTTCCCACATTTTGTTGGACTGCATGATACTACGTGGGTCTCAGTCTGCACTACTCCTGTGGCTTTATGAACTCTGTTTAAAAAACAACAACAACTCAGAATCAGTTCTTTTGTATGTGACAGCCTGCTGATTCCAAAGCAATTGTGGAGAAACCAACTGCCAGGTATGTGTGAGGATAGAGTTCAATACTGCCTGCAAAACTTAGTATTATTGATTGCCTGGGATGGTAAATTCAATATGGTCTAAAGAAGTTAGAATTGTGGATCTACGAGCCAAGCAGTTCAATACTGTTCATCCCATGGAATGGTGATGATGTGGGCCCTGTCTGATTCAATCCCAGAAGCCGTGGAGAAGGCTAGCAGGCATGGAAGTGCCAACAAATGCAATACACTGCAGCTTCAAAGGGGATCTATAGAGTCAACAAATTTAATACAGCCACATTATCCCCTCATATGTTCATGCGACTAGATTTATAATGTGATTCCCACTGTGAAGATCCTAATAGCTGGGGAGTTTATCCTAAGTAAACTGTTGTCTTCGTCGCATCTCCCCCTAAGTCCAAGCCAAACCCTGGTTTAATTATAACAAATCCACAGCATGTGTTCACCATGTTTGCCAGTAATGAAGGATGCTCAAATGGAAATTGCTGAAAGCAACTTCTGTTGAGAACAATGGCAAAGGGGAGACATTTGCCATTGTTCTCTGCCTTCCTTTAAAATATTTAAGTTTTAATGTGAGTGTAAACACTAAATTTCTTGTCTCTAATTCTATTCAGGAGGAGAGAAGGCAGCTGGGTACAATGGTACAGAGAGATGCTCATTTGAGAACCACAGTTAAAATTCAAAATCATCCAATCCTTTGAGACCATGTACAACTCAGGCACAGGCACAATAGCGACAAGACTCTCATCTCAACCCGGACATTTACAATCAAGGCCAAATTAAGTGTGGCATAAATTAGCCGCAGATAACATAAACTAGCGCACAGGGGATGGAGGAGGAATATGATGTACACCACTCCAGAGGATACGATACATTTCTTTTCAATTAGGAGTTTGAACAACGTCAAAGCCCCGCTTTAATATTGCCCATAATAAAAGAACTCATTTGAATATCTGCTTCATTTTCTCAAGATATTAGGGTGAGGAATCACTTGTTAAAAACAAGGAGAAGAGGAGGGACAAGTTCAGCATTTCTAATTGCTGCCTTGTTTGTTTCCTAATATGTGACCCGCGACACTAAAATTATGTAGTTTGAAAACAAAGAGGGGAAACTGGAAAGGCATTAAAGTGTGCACAAGGAGGAGGCAGAGGCGTGCTAGGAATGCTCAAATACAAATTTAGCTGCGAGGAACCCTGAATAACACAGGCACTGGTTGTAATCCCAACACTATGCTGCACTGTCAAGCAGCTAATAAAAATAAGCTGGTGGCAGATCAAGTCTCTGATTCACATACATTCAAAGCCAAATCTTAACTGAACTGCAAAAATCACATTCTGGCTCATTTTCAGACTATATTTTGCCCTCTTTTTCAGTCTCCCTGCCTCCTCAATGTTGTTCTCTTAGTCTTGCTCCCTCTCTGACTCCTGCTCCCTATCTCCCCTCTCACAGTATCATTGCTAAATCTATTTGGAGCTGCCGCTGGGAGCAATTGAGCAGAAATGGGTTTGTGCACATCTTGAAAACTGTGTCTGTCATAAAAACACAAAGGTTTAGCACAAAGAACTGGTTAAATATCTATGTGTTTGGCCATGAGTAGCCTGGAGGTGTCCTTAGCTAAGGCAACTGTTGACTTGGAACAACATTAGAGCTGCACACTCACAGTACTGTAGCTTTGCTTTAGCAACATGTGTACTGCAAAAATCAATTCTCTGACTATTTGGAAAGTGTGCTAAACAGGCTCCTACACAACTTCACAATGCTGAAAGTCAGCTAGGGATGACCAGCGCGTACAAATGTACTGCTATATCACAATAACAAAACATGAGAAACAGCAGCTGTGCCTTGAGAGACATCACAGTCTCTCCTTTTTTGGCGAATCAAGTTGTGCGGATGGCACCATGTGACTGAGCTGCTTCCATTTGTCAGAGTGAGATAATATGACTTCAGCTAAAGCCCTCTGAACCTCAAAGAGCACGTTCATCTCCATGACTTTGAATTCATTACCCATCAAAGATAAGTCTCCTTTTCACACACGGCGCTCTATTTGTCAGTGTCACCACACAAAGGAGAGGGGCAACTTATTCATGCCAAACATGCCTCCAGTTTTAACTTTTGGTCCCCCTTTGAGCACATTTTTTTTAATTAAAAGAGATTCCCTTTCTTCTATTTTTTAGTAGCAATGTCTCTTTGATAGAACTTTCCTTAGCTCTCATGGTCACGATAACATATCTTTCAACTGCAGTTTTATTGTGACTATCATCCGCTTGCCATTCAACTCCTCTCCTCTTCAAGCCAACGCCTACCCACAAAGACGAAAAGAGACACATGGGTCTGCATAGAAACAGCTCTCTGACTTTCACTCATCACACACTGGCAGTAGCGGGGAACCAATGTCTTTTACCCGCAAACTAAATGAACACACAACGCCTGGAGAGAAGCTGTGCGATGGTGACGAATGGGGGAGCTGCTGTGTAGAACTGGGTGAAATGTGAGGGGATGGAGCTGACCCAACTCCCTTCATCCCATACCTCGCTATCCTCCCTCTTCACATTGACAGGTGGTAGATTGAGGGCTAAGATTAGCAACCACTTTCTCACAGAAGGCCAGGGAGATACAGTATTGAGAATGAATGGCCACATCATGTTGTCAATGGTGTAACCTTGGCAACAGACAGAGTACTATTTTAGTCCCCCCACTGGCCACCCGGATGGTTGGCAAGACGAGCTGAATCTTTCCTGCTTATTGCCAGTATTTTTCATACACATATACCAAATTTTTTTAAAAAAGGTGTACATACTTTTTCCTGTGTGATGTGTCCACGATTATCGAGCCTCTTTAAAACAACAGTTAAGCACATTTACATCTCAGGGATGTCAGTAGTTATGAGGTTAAAAAGCAGACAAAAGCACACACAGCTCTACAGTGACCATAAAGTTAAATCCATTGATGAATATTTTGTTCATATACAGTATTTAGAGCTCAGCTCCATTTCTGCCCATGCAGCTGCCTCTGCTAGTTGTTTTACTGCATGGTGACTAATAGCTTGTGTGTGCTGGTCTGGAATCAAACTAATAAACAGCAAACCAAAGCCAGCGACCAAAAAAAGAAAAATGTGAAAAGTACACATCAGGGGATGGTTGTCAATTTTTTTTCCCACCCACTGTCAAATCATGATTTGACAGTGGGTGGGATGCAATGCACAGAATGGTTGTGATATCACAGAACAGTTAGATCAGGGCAACATGCAGGGACAGACAAGCCTTTGATGTCATACATGCAGGCAATTTAGCAGTCACTGAAATGCCACATTTTTAAGAGAAAATATTCAGAAACACTGCCATGGTTTAACACCCAGATCACTTGCTTTTTGATTTGTTTTGAATTATTGACTCTCCTCCCACCACAACATAGACTTGAACACCTGAAACATGGCATGCTGTGAAGGCCCCTCTTGACAAGGGCAAACTGTCATAATGAGGCCGTGTTGTATGAAAGAATTCCTAATTAGATCTTGTTTTTCTCTGTGATTATTTTGCAAGCAGAGTTAAGTCACAATGCTGGCTTCTTCTGCCCAGCCATGGGCTATTCATTATTGCCATTACCTCACCACACAATTTCATCCTCTTACTCCTTCCCCTCCTCCAGTGCTGCTGGCCAGCTCTACCCCCAACTACTTTCTCCATCTGACTGACTTTCTCACCTCTTTCCCTCCATTCTGACTCCCTCCTTTGATTCACTGCCTCCTGTTCAGCCCATTCCTTGCACTTTTCCTTACTTCATTCATTATTTCCTTCCAACCAGACTCATTTTTTTTCCATCTCCATTTGAGAATGCACTCATTCTGCTCTGGTCCCTTTTCCTGTTAACTCTTTTGCGATTGTTACTCTGTTGCATATGCATAATGCATATGAGCTTTACAGTGATCTTCAGTAATACTACTGAAGCCTTGAGGCTTCTCATTCATAGTCTTTGGGAGAGTGCTGTGATATAAACATGCAGAGGAGAATGCCTGGGGTCAAAGGGGTGATATAAAATTGTTTTGTTCAGTGATTTTTGCAACACTGCATAGTTTTTGGAACACTGGATTTTATTTTGTCCACTCTACACTCTTACTAAATCCTCTCAAATAATCATGAGGTCAAATAAAGTCCTTTTCTCAATAAAAACTGGAAACAAACCTATATGAGAGCAGGGGTGACCATTTCAGACAAAAATGCCTTTTTTTTTTCTTTTTTTAAAAAAAGAAAGAAAAAAAAAATGCAATCATTGATACTACATTTTTTCCAAAAAAAAATCAAATAATCTACTAATAATGCCATCCCTAAATGACGGTAGGAAGTATTGCATTATCTAAAAAAATGTAGTAGATTTAACTAAATTCCAGATCAATTCAAAACTGGTACATTTATTACTTATTAAAAACAGGACAATGCAGCACATACTACTATAAAGTTAGTAGGTATGGTAAGACATATGGTAGCTGTTATTACATTTTTAATAAGTTTATTTAACATTTATGATGCGATAGTAAAATATTTACTAGCAGGCAGCTCCAGGCAGGGTAATGATATGTTTCATTTTGTAATAAACATTATTTTAAATAAGTGTTAATTTGTTAAGCTAACGGGAAACTTAGAATCTGATATAAATTTGACATATGGCAACAGAGAAATTAAACTAAACACCTTATTTACATAAGGTATTACCAAAACAAGAGGCAAATATTAGGATTTAAACTGAACTTTTAGGTAAAATATTTTCTCCAAAAACTGAATCACCAATCTAGTTATCAGAAAATCTGAACATTTTTACATGTAATGTTTCAGGAGTACTGTAACTCCATATGTCTCAAAACCTGCCATTCATTCTTGCAAACAGCCTGACTAGCTGTTTTGATTAAATGTATGGTTGTAAACAGAGGCAGCTTTGTTTTTATTGTATTGGTGGCTTTTTAAGAGCACCTCTCTCCTCTTTCTCTCCTGCGCTTTGTTCTTCCAATTTTGCCTGGTCCTTGTGCACACCCTCAGCAGGGGTCCCACTTTTTGCCTCTCTAAAAAAGTAAAAATAGCACCACTTCAGGGCAGTTTAGCCCTGGGTATTTTTCCTTTTCCTTTTTGTCGGCAGCTGGAAATGCTCAGAGACAGGCTGACTGCTGAATCTGGAGGATTAGGAAGACAGCTCTTTGATCAGCAATGGGTGAGCTCTGAGATCTCTTTCTCTCTCTTTCCTTCATATTGTTCCCTGTTTCCTGTGCTGTACTCTCCTCTCCTCTTTCCTGTTCTCTTCTTCTCTTTTTATCAAATTTTCTCCCCCCCTTCTTTTCCTCATTTCTTCCTCCCACACCTCTTGTAAGTAGTCCACATCTTGGTTGTTTCTGCTGGCACCCCATGGCTCCCAGACAGAAGGTGGCAGTGTTGCATAGTTAAGACAAGTGGCTGCACAGAGGATGGCATCATAGGAGAGTAACCACAGGTGAGAGGAAAGAGGAGGATAAGGACAGCCCATGAACTTCACGCTTCTGTACAGATTACATGGGAGAAGAAATCCCTGGCCCCTTCTGGTCTGACTCAGCAGTCTTTGCTCTGTCTCCCCCAGCGGAGATAAGTCTAATGGAAATGCAGCATTAGAAGTGCTGCATCGCCACAGTTGGTTAAAACTCACAATTCGCCTCTTTCTGTAACGACACAGATTTGTTTGCAGTTCTGTTGCTTACTGAGGATCATGTGTTGTAGGCAGCTGCTTTGCTTTGCATGCACATTAGCAAAGTGTGGGAGGGGCTCTCAGCAAAGCAGAGGTGGCTGATGGGATGAGATGCATCAGTTCCTTTATGGAACTTGCTTTTGATATGTCTAGATGGAATGAGGTACAGGGGTGACTATCCCCTGCTACATAATGGCAGAAAGCTGAGGAGCTATGAGTAGTTACACAGACAGCAGCACATCTGTGTGCCGATGAAATATTCAGCAGTAAGACAGCTCTCCGGAGGAGAGCAAGCTACAACTCCACACCTCCTCTACCAACGTTAATGATTTATCAATAACTCTACCCTCCTGCAGACTGCCTGGGTGCTTGGTGCACCTCATTAAAAACACCTGCCCGACATGGGAAGAACCCGCATCAAAAATAGATCTATCCCAAAATATGGGAGTGGGTGGAGTGGACCGGTCTTGCCCAAGCAGTAGCTTTAGTGCCGGAGATAGAGAGGTTTAGCAGCCCCCTGGCAACTAACCACCCACTATCCCATTCCAACCACAAACACAGCCTAAAGTGATGCAGAAGTAGCAGCCACAGAACAGTGTAATGCCACCTGTAAAGTTTGCTTTCACACACTTTGAGGCCGCTTGTGAGTGTAATGACTCTGAAAAGGCCAGAGAGGTGGTGAACCTTGGTAAGGCACCAAAGAAATCTCTTTTTCAAAGCAATCTACTCCATCACACCAATACCAATGTTGTTTTACCATTCAGAGGTATTGTTTAAATAAACTGTGTTTGCAGCCTGACTACAGAAACATTTAGTTTGGAGGGTTCATTCCCAGAAAATGTGTAATTACTTGCTCAACTGGACCATGGCATAGTGATTACACAAATATTTCAGGTAATGGTCCAAAAATCCTGCCCGCTTTCTGTATTTCAAAGCTAATCTGCAATTGTAACTCATTCACAATTGACAGGTACGTCCCTTCTGCATAGGGGTGGGCTTAGGTGTTCAAGGGAGGTGAAGGGAATGGATGAGGAGGTGGTTGGTTTACTGTGAGTGTGAATGTTGAAACTATAAAAGCAATGGGGTGATTTGTGGGGAGAACAAAGGGAGGGGCAAGCAGAAAAGTTCATAACCATAGAGGAAGCCTATTAACCTTGGTCGGTACTTTAAATGTCATTATTTTTAGCTGACACAACAAAAAGGCTTGTGAGCGCTGTTCTCTTAGCGATGCGCCATGTAAATCACTTTTGCAAAAAGGAAATTACTTCCCAGGGCCCAATGTTATTAATCTAAATTCTCTGGTTAGTCAAATTGTTGTACATAATAAATATGGAGCAGCTTGTGATGCTTATCTGCTGTGACATCCCATTCTCACCAAAACATTTTTTCCTCATTTTCTCTTTATTCATGTCTGGATGATTTTCTTAAAAGAGACAGCTCTACTAAACAGCACTAACTCTGGGAGAGTAAGATGGGTGGAGGGGGTGAATGTAAACGAGGAGGGGACAAGAATGGGGGACTCTTACTCATTGCCTTGTTGGTAGGCTCCTCTCACTTGCATGTCTTCATCTATTCTGTCTCGGACTGATGACAAACACATATACACACACACACACACACACACACACACACACACACACACATTCTCCTCAACCCCTCTTTAACTGGCAGCTGCAGATCTGGTTGCCAATATAGAGCAGGACCAGATAACTCACCATGCTGTCATATTAGAATAAGCAGCTGTGACAGAAATATCATTTGCATGCAACGCATAACCAAATACCAAGTTGTCTCCTGTTTGGCACAGAGGCCAGGACTAGAGACACAGCCCCAGAGGGAGGCAGAGAAAATGGGGGAAAAGGTGAGAGAGGGGGAGGAGAAGACACAGAGAGAATCGTGTACACTACCAGAATGGAAGAACCACCATACACAAAGAACACTGCTATGATCCTCATTCTTGGGGAAAATAAATAAATATATATATAAATAAATAAAACTGTCTCCACAAGAAAGTGTAGCCACTTCTTGTAAAAATGTCTCAGTGTCACTCCATGGTGTTCAGTGGCTTAGAAACTGGTGGGAATTTGGCTAGGACTCTGGTTAGGAAGTCCTTTGGGCTGACTCAATGATGTGCATGTGTGTGAGAGTATATACATATGTGTGTGTGTGTGTGTGTGTGTGTTCTGATTATGCAGGTATAATTGTGGGGAGGTGGGGAAAGCAGAGCCTCAAGGTCAGGGTGATATGGCTCATCAGCTCTAGCCTCTATCACTTTAATTAACTCCTCTGAGGGGCTTAGGAAAAGGCCCTTGTTAAAAATTCACCACAATGGAGCCGACAACCATTGCATGAGAGGGAAGGGCAACAAGCAGGTTGCTAAAAATAACTCTTAAGCACAGCACACAACTACCACGACGAACCATTATGTAATCTCACTGGCTGGGGAAACTAAACCAAGTTCATGATAACTTTTGTCTTACTTCTGCCCACATCTACTGATAAAACAATCCATCACCAATAAAAAAAGCAACACAAAACTGCTACTCTCTGACCCTAAATCGTGCTTGATTCCTGTAGGTCCAAATAAAACAACTCAAGAGCAAAGCTTAACCAGATTCATGAGATTCCTCTGACACGCAGGGATAGACACAGGCTACACAGTGTAAGCCTAACAGCATGTCGAGGACTTTCAGAATATCGTAATGTGACACAAAGCATAATGCTATCTCAGCACTGCTGCCTCAAAGGGGCCTGATATGGAAAAGCAGACAGGAACTACTGTTGCTTGGCCAGAACACAGACAAGTACGGAGTAAAAGCGGGACTGTGTGACACAAAAAGCTCATATGAACGCAAGCATGTTCTGATTCCTGTGCTGTGTTGTCTGAATAAGAAGTCTAGACTATGATTGATATTTATTATGTGCGATCATAATTCTTTTGTACAGGTCCCATAAATGCCCCAAAAATGTAATCATTAATAAACGAGTACCTCTAAAATACACGGAACTTTTTTAGTAACCGTACATTTACAGTACACACTCAAACTTTTAGTAGAACAGTACAAAAATAACTTAATCAGTCCAAAACACTAAAATTGACAGTCAAAATCAGCTCTTCTGTGTACAAACAATAAATACTGCACAACACCAATACCACTTTTAGCTGTGTCATGCAATTAACAGCTGAGGTGACCCCTCACCAATATCAGAAATAAGGCCATCTAATGGATGGCAGCATAGATGTCAGGAAACAACCACAACTGTTGTTTTACGAGGCCATTACGGGGCAGTTTCCACAGTGAGGCGTGTTGCTGAGGGTGGTAAAGGACAGATCTGTATCACGTTGTTTGTGGATCAATTTGAGAACTTTAATTAGCCAGGGGGTCAGGCCAGCCGGTGCAGCAGGGGCCAGGTAAAGCTCATCAGTGAAGGTGGCTTACAGGTGCCTTCGGCCCTAATCTCTGCACCCATCTCGCTGAAATTAAAGCGGTAAATGGGAAATTGATTTCTAGCCCTTCTGTCCATGGCAATATCTCCTTTTGTCTTAAGGACATTAGGTAGGCTTGCACTTGCCTAAGCTGTTCTTTAAAATGCTCATTACTGATATGGAGGGCTGAGCTGGCAGACGGCCAAGGCAACCATGAAGAGGATGAAGAGAAGAGCTCTCTGAGCTGCTGGCTTTTGTGGCAACAGGTCATTCATGCGACGATCCTCAAAACAAGCAGAGTAAAAAAGAACAGCTTTGACCTCTCTACCTACCACCAACCTGAGCTGCTGCTGACATGGCAGCTGCTGCGACACTGGAGGGGGGGGGATTACACTTCTCTTAGAGAGCTGGGCTCATCTCTTCAAACAGAACCTCTCAACATCATCCAGCCGATCAGTTAAATCAAAAATGTTAGCTCTGCGCTAAAGGAAAAAGCCCCACGGGGTTTGCCTACTTGAAGGAACGCAACACTCTCCAACATGCACCTACTGAGAGAACAGAATGAGTCAGAAAAAACAGGAGTGAGTCAGCAGAATCTTCAAACCGACAGGATGGTGAAACTTTGGCTACTGATATTGCATACAATCAAATGGAGTCTAATTCATTTCCCTCCCTGCGTGTCACTTCCCTCAGATCGCAGTTTCTGTTGTGCCTTTGTGATGTTTTCCACTTTATGGCAGGATGCTATTTGTCATTCTAATGAACTTCTCTGTGGGAAAAAAAGATCCCGGGGAACATTTCTCAAGATGTCAGGGAGCAGAGAATGTAAAGTGTGCTATGCAGTTAATTCAAGTGGGCCTACCCTGCAGGCAAGAGGCCTGCCTGTGCATCAGTTCTTAACAGGGACAATTCATGCCAAATTAAGGCAGGGAATAGAGATCAGGCCCAGACTACAGTGTTGGAGGAGTTATTTGGGGATATCTGATAGACAGCACTGACAATACAAACACATGTCATTAGTCTGACTCGGTTTATCCAGTGAACATACCAAAGAATTCAGGACCAATTATACAATGTGTACCTACCCTTATATATTATATAGCATGGAGCAGTGTCACAGTCTTGCTGCCCCATTATTCAAAAGCCAAAGATACCCAAAGCGCCTATGGCTACCGGTGCCGTGACAGTGGTACAGAGTGTGTTCTGCAAGAGGGGAAGCAGGAGCTAGCTGGTCTGTTGTGTGCACGTGATAAATCTGCTGGTATGCCAAGGCTCTTTTCTCATTTGTTAGGCAGCCATGTGTGAAAATGTTAATGAAGGCCCATATAATCTAGGAAATTCTCACCATTAGAATTTCCTTCACGTAGCAAGGCTTTCTGCTTACACACCGACTATTGTGTGCATCAATCCTTCCACTGTCGTACTAATAATAGACCTAATTGCCTCAGTCAGCCCACTAGCTTTCTCTTCCCCATACGCATCACAAAAACAGAGAAGGGTACTATCTTATGACAAGTCCATGACGTAGAACAAGGAGCAAGGCGATATATAAAACAAGCAGACACAAACACCAGTGACACTCTGCATGGTGTCCATCATCTACCTAGCCTCCATCATCTTTCCTCATAAAATATTAAGCATCCAGATGCCAAAATATTTGCCAGCACCCAGCCAGGCTATGCAACACTTTTCCCCATTTCATCTATAATAAATTGGATGGAATAAAGCTAAGCCATGTGACTAGATGTCTCCCTCTGACCTCAAAGACACACCATTTTTGCAGTGCTTGTTTTGTCTTTTGTCAGAGCTAGAAAATATCTTGTTTCACAAAATCTGGCTTTTGTTATTTTATTTTTTTATTTATTTCAGCATGTCCTTGGCCACATAATGTGAAAATACAGCATGTAGATCCCCTTTGAATTTTCTACTTGAATTAGCGTTCAATGAATCTGAGTGCCCCCCCCCCCTCTCAGAGAGGCAGAATGGCATAATTATTCTAAAAGGAGAGGCAGAGGTGAAGGTTTGGCAGTCTTAATCTCTCAGAGTAGAGCCTCTTTAAGGGAGTGGTGACTGCAGGGCCAAAGCATACATAACCCTGCAGGGAACAGCTAAGGCATCAGAGCATGCTGGTCCTGCACTACAGCCTGGCAGCCAACATAGGCAAAAACAATAAATGCTTCCAGTATTTGCAAAGCCAAGCTCAGAATAGAAAAAAACTAGAAATGGTAATTCTTTCTGAACCTATCTGAACAAGATTATGTCTAAAAGTCTTGAGGGGCAGGTGCATATTAAAAGCCACTTGAAGACAAAAGATAAGAACATGTTTTAGCAGCCATATTTGTCATCAACAATTATCATCTTCAAAATGAATGCCCATTCTAGCATACAAAAGACAGATCTGTTTAAAAAGTTACATTTTTTCTGTTTAATATGAGCCAAGAATTAGATGATAAGATATACCAGTATTTATTGAAAATGAATTTTATCATGTTACATTTTGATGAAAAAGAAGAAAATTTCTTATATTCTTTTTTATTATATTTTTCATTAGTAGATCTGTCTATCTTTTATTCAGGGCGGGCTCCAAAGAATTCTCTATTGATTGCTTGGGATAACCTTGTTAAAATCTGGGTTTTATACAGTGGGAGATTGTCTATACAACTGGCTCCAAGGTTAACCCTTTTAAACAGTAAAGGGGAACCTTAAAAGTGATGACTTACTAAAGTTACTTCACACTCATCAGTTTCTTCTTGAAAGAGACATCATGCTGTCATTGAGCCAACTCACATATACAGGAAATTAACCTTCCATTTTCTGTATTTCAGAGTGAACTTGATGCTGCTGTAAGGACACAATGTCAGTGTATTATGAAGCCATGAATACAGGCCATATGGCTTTATCTACAAACAGTATATGAACCATACACAGCCGCTTGGGTCTCCTTGAGTGAGTCTTTAGTGGTTCCAAAGAGTAAAAAAAATGTAGTAATGCTCCGTGCCATTGAAACACTTTGCCCAAGGATCTGAAGGCACTGGAATGCTGATAACCATTAGGCACGGTTTTTTATTGTAATATTTTGTGAGCAGCTATGTATTTTTATTTAAACATGTATTTGACTGTATTCATGCTTAAGATGTTTCCAATTCCTTAATTTGTCTTTAATTTATGGTTTTATAGTTTATATTGTACAATGGTTAATTTTTAGCTCTTTTATTGGTTCTGTAGTTATTAGCAGCAAAATATCGCCTCGAGAACACAATCCTTTATTCAACTTTATCCTCCACATGAGGGTCGCTGGTGCCTAATCCCAGCCGACATTGGGCGAGAGGCGGGGTACAATGTGGACAGGTCGCCAGTCTAGTGTTGAGTGTCCAATTGGCCTAATCCCTAAATCAGCCTGTTTTTGGATTGTGGGAGGAAGCCGAGGACCTGGAGAAAACCCACACACACGGGGAGAACATACAAACTCCATCCAGAAGTGACCACTGATATTTGAGACTGAGGAAAATTATTTCATTTTCTCTAGAAATATTCTAGTTATAAGCTTCAGACTATGTGGGGGCCTTTTTCTATCTTTTGATCTATAGCCAAACACACGTCACACCAACAATCCTTGAGGAGCTTTGTGTAGAATGTGTGATACACACTAGAAACTAGACACACACAGAAATGCAGTGGTTTCCATGACTTCAGAGGACAATGCATTGACTTAAATTAATTTCCTGGATACGCACACTAATCTAAACCAAATTACTAGTGCCCTAGCCCTAACCTTAACCTAACCTTAACCTAATCCTAATCTCAGCCTAACTTAAAATTCAGTAATTTACATTATGGGGACTGGATTCTTGTCCCCATAAGGAAGACAAGTCACCATAATGTGACTGTGTCCCCTTACTGTGTAAGAAATAACAGTTACACACAAACACACACATGCACGCTAATAGTACCCTCTAGGCTCATTTTAGGTTTTTTGGAAGTGAGAGTTCCACTGTAGCCACAGATACAGAAGCAGGTGTGCTAACCCCAGGGCCCGGAAGCTTTCCAATTAAGACACATAGAACCAAAAACATTCCTCCACACTGACCACACTGGCAAACATGAATTATACTCACTAGGATGGAAACATGACAATTGCCCGTTTCCCTGTGTTGTTCCTCCTGCTGCTCTACCCAACCTTGATTTAAATCTGTTTACATGAGCTGTAATAGCACTGCTTCATCTGGGTCCAGCTGTTTTGTGACAGAGATTTAGAGTCGTGTTTGCAAATTACACCATGCACTCTCTATGTACACTGTATGTGTGCATATCTGCTCTCTGTCCAGGTTTGTGTTTGCACATATGTACATGGACAAATGTTTTTTGTTTTTTTCCCCCTTTTCCCTCACAATACAACTCTTTGACTTATTTATTGCTTGTGTTTCCAATCTCTCAGGATAATGTTGCATTTTTTGAAATTGTGTTGAAAGTTGCATTCCTGCTGAGCTAAGATTTTCTGCTTCACTGAACACACCGCATCCGGCCATAATTATTAGCCATCATACATCTTTCTGTTGTTTTGCACTATAAATACACAACAAAAATAAGGTGTAGAATCATGTAAATGAGTGCAGAATATAATACAGAAGGAGCCTATGTGAGCTGTGTCAACTGTAAAGAAAGGATATTAAAGAACAATATTAAAGGACACAAAGTTTATACCCATTTTTGCAGTTTGACCATTCACAACAACCTTATAAGTCATTTTGTCTGCAGACTTGTTGAACATCTCTAAAATGCTCTTTGCTCTGTGCTTGAGTGACACTGTTTTCTGAAAGGTTAATTGCTTCTCGCAGTAATAAAAAGGCCAGATTCGCATGCTGTGATTGACATAAATGGGGTGCTCTACCTCCACACCAAGGTTTTCCACTATGTCCATCCTTTGCTGCCAGGTCAGTTTAAGACAATTGTGATTTATTTTTAATGACATCCAGTGCACTTCCTGTGACATTCCTTTTATTGGGTCCCGTGCCTTTATATGGCTCATCAAAGAGAGACGCTTGTCCGCCCACGGCCAGCTTTATGGCCTTTGAGAGAATAAATTTTTGTGTTGTCAAAGCCACAGCCAAAAACAACTTATTTGATGCTAAAGATGAAATGATTCATTCTATGATTGTCCATGAGAATTTACTTTTAAGCAACAACAATGCAATCAGCACTGCAATAAATCTTTTCCCTTTCCATGTAGTGATTACTCTCTGTCTGCATAGTATTGGATTTCACACACAGTCATTTGCTAACATAACCTGTTGTGGAGAGAGTGTTGAGAATGGATGGGAAACATGAAAGTAAAAACAAAAAAAAGAAAAAGGAAAAAAAAAACAGCATAATGAGAACAGTTTAGGAAAACTTCACCAAATGCTGAGGCCAAATGGTGATGTCTGATCTGTATTCACTCTTCAGTCCACAAATTTTCCCCAAGCAGCTTTGGGTTTGGGAGATTTTGAAAGTTTAGGAGAACTGTGCCCATTCGATAATGCTGAAGAGATGTGTATGGGAAGTACAGAACGCCTCCAATGCCTCAGCAGGTTTTTTGTAGACACCCTTGGAAGGATGTGCCAGGCCTGAAGGTCAGCCTGCCTCCTCATCAGCCCTTTTGTCCAGGCCTCTGAGCGCACAAAGCAGCGGGAAGCTGGGGGCCTATAGTGCAGGGCGGCCCATCATTGACCACGACTCCCTGCCTAATTACCTCCCTGCCCTGGCCCTGCCTTTATCCAGCCCTCTCTGGTAAGTAAAGCTTGGCTGAGATGGCTGGGAGCCTAGCCTCATTAGATCCTACAGAGACTGAAGCAACATGCACACACTACTAGACAAGCATCATGCACTAATGGGCTCTGAGGAAGACAGAGATAATAAAACATATATAGGAATGTATCATAGAATCACACATCCAAGCATTCAACCAAGATATAATCATCTTTTTATACAGCACTTATGGTGAGTATGCAATATGGAAATGAAGACATTTTTAAACACAGGTATCATGGTCCTGATTCAGTCATTCTCCACCTAGGTGGTTTGTCCTCTAATGGGTCCACTAAGCATGCACACTTGTGCACACCAGCACTATCCTCCCGCCCTTAACTATCTTTGATTCTCACCCATGTCAGCAGAGTTTTACTGTCAGCTGCAGCTGAGATGGAATATGCTACTTTACTTCGGGGTCTTATTTGTTTGCCTCTTTCTTTCTCTCTGTTCGCTTTCATCTTTATCTTTTATGACTGCCCCCTTCTCCCATCCATACTCCCCAGAGAGACAGGCATGGGGTGTGAGGGGGAGGAACTGTAGCAGGAAAGATGGGGAGCTGCTCTTTTGAAGGAGAATGGGGAGAATTGAAAATGGCCGGTGTTGTGAAGGAGGTGAGATGAAGAAAGCTAATCTGCCTGTGAGGGCAGAGAGAGTGGGAGAACAAAGAGAATGAAGTGGAAAAGAGAGTGGGAGAGGGAAATTCTGTTGGAAAATGCTCTTCGTCTATGAAGGAGGGATATTAAGAGTAACGCTGTAAAGTACTGTGTGAAGTATGGGTTTGATAGTAATAATCTTTACCCATCTCCATCATGCTCATGCGGCAAAGCTGTTGGTGCAGGCAGATGCCACATGGAGGTGCTGTGACAGTGAGGGCTTTGACATTAATGCTCCTCTCACCAACAGCACTGCTCATCAAGCAGAGCACAAGGTCTTTTCTTACAGACAGAGGACCATAACGGTACAAGTCAGGCCTCCGTATGAGGCTAAACATTTCAAACAGGCCTTCTTTATTACCTTTTTTTGAAATCGCTACCACGATATCCCTACAATCTTCCCATCATCATGCAGATTTGTGATTAAGATTCCCTTCGTCTAATCAAGCGTCTTTGTTTTTCTATTCACAGTTTTTCCACGGTCTTTTGTTTGCAATCCTTCAGACTGCGATTGTCATAATTGCATTGCCAGAGTGAGAAAAAGAGACGAGGGGAAATACACTGCACAAATATTTTGATGTAAACTAAATGAGTGACTATCAGTTCTTCACATTTGCACCTTCATCTTTTTTTCCCCCCTTGTCAGGCACTGATGAGTGTCATTTATTTATTTGCCGGTTAATTTATTTAGCTCTTATTCTCTGGGGCATCCACATGTAATAATAAAGAAAGAGGTGATTTGTTTTCTATCTCTCTCTTTCATCGGTGCATTGCATACGCTGTCCCTGATGGTTTGGTCCATACAGAGAATGTAGGATGAGAGTGAGTATATTAATCAAGATGTTGACAATGAAAAGCATCCCTGCCAGGTACTTCCAGGTCCCACTGGTGTACACCGAGACCTATCCCAAAATCCACTCTGTCTCTGGGACAATAGTTTTCTAAGAAAATGCAGAGTGTAGACTCCTTTCTATCTCTATGATGCATGACAGCTCAAACTGCTTACAGGGGACAGTTACTGTCACATGAACTTAGTTCCCAAAATCATGTCCTTGACTCTGACCTTCAACCAGCTACTGCGCACTTTAGTGCCGCTGCCATGGGCTTTACTTGTCAGGCCCGGCCTATAAAATGAGTTGATAAAACTGCCCCTCATCACGCCCTGTGGGCTGTTCTGGTTCCCTGCTGAACTGAGATCAGCCCCTCAACAGCCACTGTGCATGTCTCTGGAAAAGAAAAAGAAACTCGTCGGTCCTCTACTGCGTAATAAAAATCGCAAAACCAAAACCAGACAAGGTGTTGTAAAAATATTCTTCCTTATAAATAGTCTCAAATCTTTGCTCTTCTCCTTCCACTGTTGCTTTTTCTGTGGTTTGCTGGATCTCTATCCTCATATCTTTTTTTTTTTTTTTTTTGAATGTGACCTTTTTTCACTGTTTGCTGTTTGGCATTTTTCTTTTCCTCTCTCTCCACCTCAACCACTTTTCCATTCAAGGCCTTTGGAGAGGGGCCATTCCCCCCTCTGACGTTTATAAATGAAATGAATGAAAACCACTGGTACGTGACTCCTCTACAGGGAGACGCTCCATTATATCTTGGTTTACTCAAACAGAAGTCTCCCTGTGATTGGCTATAAGCTGTGATACCAGCCTAAGAATGGTTACCCTAGATAGCAAGAGAAGCAAGCAAGTGGAATAATGGCAGGCTTAGAGAGAGAGCCTTGCCCAATGTTTTTTAGCTGTTTGAAAATTGATTTATTCTTACCAATCCAACAAACCCCATGTATTCTCAACCAATGGATGAAGAAAGAAAGGTATCATTTGTCAGAAAACCACTGGTCCACTCATAAGAACAAAAATTGTTTGTGAACACGGATAAAAATCCTGTATGTACACACCATTGGTATGTGTCTTCCAAGTTGCCTTTTCACTTTAGAACTGAAGCCACTACACTGAGAAATTGGGTAAACTTTTGGTGCAAAGGAACACACTTTCAATTTTTTTTGGTCTCCATTGATATTCTCTTGAGTTAAATTTCTGTTGTTCCTCCCAAAAAGACTACTATATTAATCTGTGAAATGTTGTGACAGCTTGGCATAACAGAGTGCCTTTACAAAGGATGTGTTCAACCTTTTGGGTGTTGTGAAAGAGGATGAACATCTCTTTTTTTTTTCTTTCATCTTGTATCCCAGAATGGCTGTTATGTTTTCTTCTCCCCTGAGGAGGAGTTAACAACTTTGAAGCTTTGTAAACATCAACAGTATGTGAAATAAAAAGTAGATTATCAAAGGGATATTTACTCTGAAAGCAAACATCAGTTGTGCTACCTTATCATCTTTTATGTCTTAATCAATTCATACAGCAGTTTTGTTCCTTGTGACTATATCATTTCTTATTGTATTGTTATCATGATGAAAAGTGATGTTTATCACATTCCGGTGAAAAGCGTTGATGTTACTCCTGATTTCTGTTCTTTAAATGACATGACAATCTTGTACTGTTCATATTAGTAGACAAACCAGGGAAACAACATCAAATGGGAAAGAAGCAAGACGTCTTTTTGTTTGAGAAGCTCTGGCAGTTGCCAATCAAGGTAATCTGAAAGACAACTCTGAGTCCTGGGAGGGATTTAAAGCGGTTCAATGTGAAGGCAAGGACACTCTTTTCTCAGTAGATGACAAGACAGCATTACATGGAGTAGTGTGCTAAAATAAAACAGTCAACTCAAATAACAACAACACTGTTCTGGGACACCTCTCTTCTTTCTCATAGAACCCTGAACTGAAAACTGGCTCTCCTGCCTCCCCTCTCTCTCCCTGCTCACATCCAACCTCACCTACTCCCATCATAAATCTGGATAAATCCACAAATCACTGTCTGGCATGCTCCATCTGTCTCTCTCACTCATGTAGTGCAAGAGAAAACCTCTCTGCATCCCTGCCTGCCAGCAGGCTGTCCTCCAGGCTCACTTAAAAAAGAATGAAACTGGGGAAAAAAAAAACCCAAAAAAACGCACACTGACTCACTGGGAGGACAGGATGAAGACCCACCTCTTTATTATAATAAGATTACAAAACCTTAATTTAGACTTGCTCAACCATCATTCTATGTGATAGAGATGGTAAGACATTCCGAATAAATGCATTATAAAATCATGCTTTCGGAAAGGTGCCAAGACTTTATAGTTCAAATAAACGTATGGGTCGTTTATTTAAAATCGGTTTGCTTTTACATCATGTTCTGCTGCAGTGTTCACGTGAAACATGATTGTTTCCTTGGATGTGACATTATAGGTGTTTAGAAATTGAACAGGCTATATTGTTTGACTGGAGCCAAAATATTATTAGCAATATTTTTGAGTGAGAGCGCAGCAGTGATATCAAGCCTTAGTTGTTATGGACAATGTCAGAGGAGAGCAGCAGGCAGCTCCAGACGGGTGGAGACGTCACACTACAAAAGGCCTTTGATATCTGTCAACAGGGAGCATGGAGGGAGGCCACTCTGCATCCATGGGGGCATACTAAAACACAAATACTATATAAACGCACACGTACAAAGGAATTCCTGCTCCAGATCATGGCCTGGCAGTCCAGACTGGGCTCATTACATCCCACCCATGTCTCCCTGACGACCACTGGGGTCCTGACTACACAATGGGTCGACACACAGCCACAGGAGGGCCATGTGTTAGCATTAAGCAGAGAGAGACAACAACACCAGTGGGTTCATATTATCATCCAGCTCACAGCTCCCAGGGCCTGACATCTCCTCGTGGTGCTATTGTTTCGCCTGAGCGCTGCTCTCTTGCCCTTTTCTCTCCACTACAGCGCCCAGCGAAAGGCTGCACAGTCAGGAGGTGGGGGCTTGTTTTGACAGCAGGGGTGGGGGGGGGATTCCCCCCACTCACACACATGAAGGCACTCAGTGGCAGACATCAAACATGATTGGTCATGGGAGGCAAAGGGGAGTTTGACAGAAAAATAATCTGACCATTCCAGCTGCCCAGTGTATTTTATCTTGTGTAAAACAGGAGACATACTGTAACAAAGTAAAAGTAGATTAAAAAAATTTGTTTACCTGTTGATGACAATAGCAGTTGACAGCCCAGCAGGAGTCACATACATGGAAAAAAAGAAGAAAAAAACTTTAGTTTTTTTTTTTTTTAATCTCTAGCCTTGAGGATTATGCATGAACGTATTTGAATCACTAAAAAAATATTGGCTATATCTAAAGCAAATTATACAAAGACATGTTTTGACTAGAGGATATTAGAGGAGAGTATATTTGAAGCATGTGGAGATGAGAGGCAGTTGCCTCATAAAAAGACAGTTGCAACATTGTCACTTGTGGCAAAATCGAACCTGGTGAGAACAAGAAAAGGTGAGAGCCAGAACTTCCTCCAGGGTTAAAACTCTACAGCGACTGATTAAATGGCTACATGCTGTTTATGTAAAAAATCTCACAGTAAAGTAATTTCAGTGGTGACCTTGGCTGCACCTGCTCAAGGACACTGTCAAGACCAAAGTGAGGCAGGCTGCGTAAAGCCACCCAGTTTAATGTGCGAGACTGCCAACAACATATTGATATACTTTGCATGCACTTCCCACGACGACACTCTCACTCACATACGGACTATAAATCAGAGGAGCAGCAGAGCACTTTTTTTTTTTTTCAGGGAAGCAAAAACTCAGTGCAAAATAAAATGAAATTTAATATAATGAAATAAAAAATAACTCTGCTCATATTCACATAACTTTCATTTGCTGTAATGAAAGATTATTTATGGGTCTGTTCAGTGTGCTGCCATGATAGAATACACTTCTGTGTGTGTCCTCATTAAAGCAGGAAGATCTCAGTCTAATAGTGTAAAGGGTGATGGTTGGTGGAAGGTTGCATTTTCTGCCACAAATTAACCATCCATGACTTTCTCCCTAGATGTTAAAGAAAACACCCCTATATGATACATTTTTGTATTTTGATGTATTCATATCAGGTTCCCACTTAAGTAAACAGCATATTCACAGAGACCTTCTATAGTTGGATGCAATCTATTGCCACATTCACATTTCAGCAGCCACAATTTTTACATTCTATGTCAAATGGGCCTGCAGACAGAACAGCACCTGTCATCAACACAAACTGCCTGCTATCAACAAAAACAAACTAAAAAAAAACTGTGTCATAGCATTAATGTGGGCTACTGATGCAAAGCCACTTGTCTCGCAATGATCGTGTTTGCTCTCTGCTACAATATTGCTTTCTTTGGTTCCTCCTTTTCTTATTTGTATGAAATGGAAACAATTTATTTCTTCTTTACAAATAACACAAAAGAGTGATGATGAAACTAGCAAGGGTATTTGGTGTGTTGTCTCTTAGAAGACAGGAGACCCATTGAATTTCATGAATAAATGAATGAATTAAAATTCATCTAATCATATAACATCCACAGATATATATACGCATGCACGCACACACACGCAGCTTGCCTGCCAAGGCAACTCCGTCACCAGTTGCAAACAAATATACAAGGCACAAAAAGGGAGCAACAGCAAGAGCACATAACACCTTTAGCTATATGTCTCTTTGTGCATGTTTTTTCATTAGGATTCATGGATCATCAATGAAAACAATTCTTTGTATCTCATACGGCATGTGAATGATTGTTCTCATCCCACTCTGAGGGAGATGAAAATACAGCTCTTCCATATTTAGACTCAATAGATTTTAGTTCTGCTTCTGGTAACAAAGCCATAATATACCTGACCACTCAGTGAATACACAGCACAGTGCAAGCAAACCTGGAGCTTCATGCGTACTGTACTGTAGTCTTGATTTTAACATGCATTCAACTGCCTCCTTTGAGTCTTCACTGTGTTATAGACCTATTAAATATATGTCTTACAAATGAATCACACACACTACAAATTACTTGATAAAAAAAAAGGTAATAACTATAACTATAAATTGTAATACTATGCCAATAATTGATTGTCTCTCCAACTGTTAATAATGTTAATGCTGTCACAAAGACTGGATCATTTTAGATTTTATCAACTCATAAATCACAGGATATGAACATTTCTACCACTAGTAATTTTTAAAAACCCAGACCCACCCACTCTGCGTGCCCTTCCCTAATTTTAGCCCACCCCAAAAGTGCTATCATCTTAATAAATTAATCAATTAATCTGTTTGAATGTAAAAAAACATCTCTGTTTTCAGCAGTGGGTATATTTTCTGGTGACATTTTATAGACCAAACAACTAATACCACATACATGCACTGTAATATACTTAACCTTAGATGAGTGAGGCCAAAGCCAAGCAACTCATTACTACTATAACTTGTCATGTAGTAGGAAGAATTATTCATATTCTATATATATATAAAAGTATATGTCTTTATGCAAGGAAGGCCATAGTTTGAATTTGTATATGTACTCCTTCTTGACAGCACAACAGGAGCAAGCTGTTTCAAAACGAGTCTGGAGACCACAACATCCTCTAATTGATATGACCTTTAATTGCTCATTCACTGCAGAGGAAAGAAAAGGAAGACATCAAGCCAGTCCACTGTGGCTCAGGCTAAAGAGGCACTGTGTAGATTGGCCTACACTCCTAGGCCCCGTGGACATAATTAAACCTGAATAACAAACACTTACACAAGTGCTCTACTCTCCTGAACAGGTCTCTGAAAACATCCAGGACACCAGCTCACTGCTCCTCTAGTTGGTCCCTCAATCAGAGTGGCTTTGCTCCTGTGTTAAGAATATAATTGGAGCTTAGACAATTATGGCCGACACAAATGAGGTCCTGTTATCATAGATGAAGTTTGGGCGGTTGTAATTAGCACTAGTTCTGCATGTCATTCGAAAATGTGCTTATTTTTAAGATAACTGCTTTAAAACCCTGAAAAGCACAAAATGCTATGAAAACCAAATGAGTCAAACACATTATAAAAACAGTTCCTTATGTTTTCTCAGAACCACTTGTATGCTAAACCATATATTAAAAATATCGCTTCATCCTGACAGACATGAAGGAAAAATAAAGTTGAACCCACTCAAGAAGTCGACACATCCCCAAATTCTCTGCAGGAGGAGCAGATGTACATAATCTAAACAGAACATCTGCATTGGTCTCTTAAACATTTACATAAAGCCTATCTGCATTTTGCACAACACTAGTCCACAGGGAGCAGGGAGCTGTCTATAAATGCTTTGTATACAGAGTGTAAACTGAACAACAGAATCTTTGTGTGGAATTAGACACAATTAATTAATTTACACTGAGGTCCACAAGTCTCAACTGAGTGATTGAACAGCTTCAGCTTATCCATGGGTTCATCCACTGGGGCTGTGGCAATTGCAGTAGAGTGTTTGATTTCTCAGTATTCAGACCTGCAACCTGCTGGTCACCAGACGATCCCCCCCGGTGGCCCTCACTGTTGGCCTTTTAGAGACCTCTATCATCTCCACCTGCAGTCTGCCTGTGCTCCAGAGAGCTCCCACTAGAGCGGCTATAAATGCAGGTGCTGGACGTCTAGACAACGGGCTCATTAGCTTTCCTGCGGCTCACCAGCTAGTGACTGCAGAGGCCTAAGCTGCCTTGCCTGGAGGGAGGGGACAGTTCCTGATTGAGAGTGTGCTTTATTACAGAGGCTTAGTTGGGGGCTTCAGGATTAACATGTAAGTCTTCCACCTTCAAGGGTGCAAAGAGGACTTGTAGTGCTCTGTGCAGCTTGAGGGGGAGTGCAGCCTCGGGAGTGAAACAGCTTTTCTCACTTTGCATTGATAGACTGACCGGAGGCTTAACACACACATCCTGGAAGTCTGGATGGATTTGTGTTACTTACAGCAGTCAACCTAAATCTCCAAAGGGCACAGTAGAAGTTTTTTGCATGTTAATTTGAGTTAATCAGTTTTAATAACTTTGGCTCATGGTGTGAGCGTGTGTGTTTAGGAATGTGCAACATTTTCAGATAGCATGACATGAATATACCGACACCACATGTAAATTTTTTTCAGCTCTGTTCAGTGTAGGAGAGAAACGGTCAATGGATAGGCAGAATACGCCCCTTCCCCAAACAGGTCTCTTTTAAGTGAGAGGACCTTAAGCCAAGCTGTCCTTAAAACTGAAGCCTGAGGTTGAGAGCAACAGGTGAGTGATAATGCTCCAGGCTGTATTTTATTCCTATGTGTGTAACCTTTATATATAGACATATGGAAACCATTGTCAAGAGAGTTCACACACTGGTGATAAAGCTCCACACTGTTCTTCAGTATGGCAATGTAAAGATCTTGTGTCTTCTGGAAATACTCTTGCACTTCACACATGAATTGGACTGGCACTTGTTACGCAATCCATCTGAACTAAGGTAGGAAAGTCCAAATTTGAACCTTAAAAACTTGAATTATACAGCCTACAAGTGCCACAGACTGTGTGAAGTAATTACCAAGTCCTCCAGCAGAGGGCACTATGAGTGCAGCTTGGCCTGCATCAATGCCCACTTTGCTCATCAGAAAACCACAACAGCGAATAATATCCTCCACTGTATAGTGTGTTTATTAATATTTGTTTGAGCATAATTTTTGGAGTGACAGTCTAACACAGGAAGTGATTAGTCATAGTATATCATGAGAGACGGGGACAGCAACATTGCGCTAGTGAAGTGAGAGGACTGAAAACAGGTTGGAGTATGACTGAAAACATAAGGAAGCACCCATGAAACATTTCAGAAGATAATTTTACTGCCACTGTATAAACACAGATGCTACCTCAGTCAAATCTGACTGAATATTGCTTGACAGAGCCTATGAAAAGTCACCAGAGGTTAAATATTGTAGCTTTAAGTCTGAGCAGGGTGCTGTCATATCACTTGAATAGTCACAGTTTATTGAGCGTTCAAATTCCAGGTTCACAGTCACATTGCAGAACAGAGGCTTTATTCAGTAAAAATTAAGTCATTTGAATTGCAAACTCTGAGGCATTTGCATACCTACAAATTCAATACATATGGCTGTAATTGTAATCTAACTTTCAGATTGCTTTCAAGCATAATGTTTATCGTCAACAGAAACTTACACCTCTCTATATATTACCACAATCACTCTCCTCAGATGATTAAGTGATAAGGAAGAAAGTCAAAACAATTGTGGAACAAACAACTTTTCTCTGCTGAGCCCTTTGCATAATTATGATGCCTGAGGGCCAACTGCTTCAGTGAAATCTGCTCTCTGTAGAGGAAGGGAAATCTAAAATAGAAGCCTCTGATTGTCACACAATTGGCTTAGCCTGCAATGTGCAGCTGTTCTCTGAGCATGTCTGTCTGTCATTTAACTGATTGCTGCATGGCTATCAGGTGCATCATCATGGAATTGTGGGCTGCAAAAAAAAAAAAAAAAACCCATCAACTCCAAACTCCTTCAAGAAATATAGTGTTAAAACTATGTATGGCTGTGGAACAAGTGTAATGCCACATTAAACTGTTCTTCAAAATGTATTCCTTCTTTTGTTGATATACTTCTGATTACAACAATGCAACAGTGGCAGAGTTCAAAGCTTAGATGCTGCAGCTGCAGATATGAACACTGACAACACCAATCCAACCATTGCCTATTAGAAGAGAAAAGGGAAAAGGAGAGAGAGAGAGCAGAACAGAGAGTGAATTCCAGGGCAGTCCTAGTTAATTACTGGGATACAAGTGTGATAAAACACCAATCCACCTCTGAGGGATATTATTTCCCACCAATACCTTCATGATTGTTCTCAGCGCTCAGATGAATATGCAAAAAAAAAAAAAAATATATAACATATATATATATATATATATATATATAAAAATCCTGGATTCAACCGCCTGATTTAAAGTGCTTGCAATTTATATAAGAAGGTGATTGAAGGTTAATGGCCAATATGGTGCCAGATTAGTTCATAGAAGTTAGTTAGAACTAAGCACCCACCTGCATTTCCATTCACACACTTTGTCATGAGTATGAGGATAAAGATGCATAATAAATGAGCGCAAAAATTATTTCCATTATTTTAATTGCCTTTCCCATCGTGGTAATTTTACAACACAAAAAAGATGAACCACTTTGATAGTAATTAGCCTGACAAAATTTCAGGTTGTACAAAATTACTACTTAAAAATAAAGAACATAACAGAACAATAGCTCTTAATAGACCAACATGTTCAGTAAGGTCTGAAATAACAGTGCCAAAGTGTGACGACAAGGCAATATCTACAAATATTAATTAGCCTTGCCTGTGTATCTGATTAGTGACATGCCTGAAGTGAGGGTGATAAAAGTGGCGTGTGGTTTATCTGCTTCTCTCTCCATTCAAAGGACAGTACAGATAAAACTGGTATCATGAGGTTCATGCATGGTGAATAATGTCCACAGTATTTTCTCTCTCTTCCGAAGTCAATAGGCCTGTAACGTGAGCCCAGCAGCGAGCTGTCCCTAGGCAGGCTCACTGAGACCACTAATGAAAACAGAGGGAAGGGGATGAAAAAGAAACACAGAGTTCTGTGTATCTGAACAAACACAGGAGGAAAACCTTCAAGGTCACATTCTGAGCAAAAAAAGAGAAAGGCAGAGGAACTGAGAGACAAAGAGGGAGACGCTGAAGTGACGAATGAAGTGATGACGGCAACAGGAATTTGGCCAAAGGGGGGAAAAAATCTGTAACTTTTCTTTTGTCCTCTTTGTTTTAGGCCAGTGCTGCACACTAAAACATTGTGGCCAACAGCATGGAACTAAAATATAAACGTTTAAAAATAATTCCTCATTTTTACGTACAGAGGATCAAATTGGTTTTACAACGATAAAGCTATGCAGCAAGAGAATCCGAAAAGACGGGAGCTGTATCCTATTGGGCAAACATACAAATGGTCTTTGTTTCATTTTTACGAGCATTTTAACATTACTTTATCAATAACAAATCAGACATTTTTTGATAGCTCAGCACTCAAAGTAATAGGCAACAGAGCAATCCATGGAGCATGCTAAAAGTGTTGTAATAAAATGGGCTGTGGCTGTACAGCTGTGTAACTGGAAGAGAAATGAGAAGAGGCCTGTCACAGGGACATCAGAACTGGACTGTTCCAGAAATGCTCAAGTGTGGACATGCACTCAGGCGTGACGTTACAGCAAACCTATTATCTACTATTCTGTCACTTTGGCTTTTCCACTACAAACTTGGGACCAGATTCAATTTCAGCACCAGAGATGTCTGCTTCTCTGACCGTCACACAAGCATTCTCTGCCTCCCTCTCACACACTGGCTGAGTGGGTGTGTCCCCTTGGGGAAAAGATGGTGCTTTTTACAGCACTTCACTCTGCCTTAAAAAAACACTTAGCACCAGATCCAGAGTTGATTTCTTTCCCCCGCTACTAAAGTTGCCATTGCTTCCACTAATCAAAAACTGGCCTGCAAACACAGATACAATGTTTGCAAAGTATGCAACTGTCAAAAGAGACACCTAAAATGAAAACTTTTCAGGGGGAGGGCAGTCAGTCAGCAGAGTGTGTGATGTTTGTGGAACATGCTGTGATAGTGCACATAAAATAACAATTCTGTCTTCTGCTTATCATTCAAATTCTATCAGAGATATGGAAAAAGAGACACAAGAAATGCCTAAGATCTAAGGACAGGTGGCCTTACATCATAGAGGAGACAGCTGTGAGGTCAAGTCCCTGCTTTTGATCTCTTCGATTACCTGGATGAGACCTGCTTGAAACACACCGAGCTCGGACCCATCAGCTACAAAAAACAGACTTTCATGTGACAGCTGGCTGTCTGACTGTTTTTATCTATAACTAAACAGGCCCTCTATCTAATCAAAGAAAGGCTATCATGATAAAAATGTTGCCATTTTGTAGACGGAGATATGCCAAAACCCACTGCCACACATTTGCATACTCACAACATGCCACACGCCAAAACTACAATATGAACATAAACCCTTGAAATGATAATGAGCACTCTCCCAAGGTTTAATAAGTAAGGATTGCTACAAACTTTCTTTCTTCAGTGCTCACGGCCAGATGAAAGTGTATCGTAGCATTGCACATCACACAGTACTGGTAAAAAATTTGGTGATTAGGTGAAGAATTAATTAGCGTGTTCATCCAGAATGTAAAACCTTGTGATGGTGTTTTGAAAGTTCAACACTTCATTCAATTAGACATTTATCAAGAAGGACCTGTGTGTTTGGTGTTAAACTCACAGAAGAGAATTAAAGAAAAGATCTTAACACATATCAAACTAAAGGACTCCCAGACCTTGTGCACATTTCGGTCAATAGCGAGGAAAAAAAACAGCAAGTATCAAAAGGCAAATGAGGACAACTGTGGCAGAAACTACATACTACACGCATGCTGACGAACAGCTGACACTGACTGAGAAAAATGTATAAATGTATGGTTGGTTAATTTGGAGTATATGGCATAATTATGTAAATGTGTGTACTGTGTGTATGCAAGAACCGATCAATGGTTACTATTCTTGAATGCCTAATGCACAGCCTTATTAAAAAATTATGATACATGCCTTTAGTTCCAAAGGTAATGTACATGTCCCTCTAGACTATGCACAGATATGCTCCAACTCAATGAAAGTCTGTTTCTGGGTTTCTCAGCTGGTGTGGCCAATTAGTGTGAAATTTGGTGACAGAACAGTGGAGGAGCTGGGACAGTCCTTGTGTAATTATTGATCTAAGTTTACTTGCCTGCTTAGCTACATGCAGGGAGAAGACACAGTACAGGGTTGTTCTCATACAGCGCCTAATTAATTGTGACATAATCTGATACTATAGCTTAAAGTTGTTGAGGATTTCTGATCCCCCCACTGGTGTGCGGACTTAAGAATACTGCTAGTTGCATCGTAATTGCAAAGCTTTGCCTTGGTGTCACAATTAGAGTGGAAACCAGCCTCATTATATCCACCGTTATAATCTTTGCCAGAGTGTATTAACCCCTGCTCGAGTTTGCTTTCTTTTCTTTTGACACCGGGCCAGTCTGTATAGAATGAAGCCACAATCCCAGTGAATCCCAGGTTTTTAATAGGGGCTCATGCAGGGCCAAGCATCGGCATACAGTCAGGACAGGTGCAATAATTATGGTGACAGAACAATAAATATGGAGAGGGGTATCTTGTAAAAGAAGATTTGCGGTTAAGTATCAATGTCGAGCATCGTATTAAAGGGACCGTGTGACTGTTTAACTGGAATAATAAACAAGTCCAAGATTAACGAAATACACCGTGTTTGCAAATTGTCATGTGGGATATTTACATAGTTTTCTGAGGAAGACTTTTTCTCTCCAGCTAACCCACTCTGTGGGTCTGAATGGAGGCTTATTTCTTGATTTGATTATTTTGCAGGCCAGAGGACACAGGTGGAACTGCAGAGCAAAGACATTTTCAGAGCAGCTTAAAAGAACCTCCTCCTACTGTCGTATTTGACCCTGTGGGTCAGACACAGGAACACTGTGGGAAAAGCACATGGTGCATGCTGAACTACCATCTGACTTTATAGTCCACAATTCTGTGCTGCATCTCTGAAGAAATGCTAACCAGCATCTTTCCTTTTTCGACCTCTCTCTGGGATTACTTCTAACCAGTCACTCTCTGAAGCTCCTCTACAACGCCTCAGCCAGAAAGACACCTAATATTTATCAGAGGAACAGAGGAACTGCACAGGAAAAACGGGGACACAATTTAAGTGGTGTCTTTGATAAAAAAAAAAAAAAAAACTGTGTTTTTGAAGCACAGCCCATTTAGCTTCAACAGGACAAAAGGAAATAAGGATGGGAAAGTGTGTCTCACGATGGTGCTCTGCATCAATATACCTCCCAAACAGAATAGAGACTCTAAAACCACCCCTCTTCTCTTTAAACTTACAGTCTTTGATCTTCTCCCTCTTGAATGTAAAGACTGTTACTGCCTGCGCCACAGAGAGTTCAAGCTCCCCAAAACCTCCATCATAATACTCACCCATCTCAAAATCCACACTATGTGCCTCCTAACCCTTAGAAAACTTTAGAAAGAGGGCAGAGGAACTTTTTTCTCTGCACCAGATTGTCATCTCAACTCAAGGTGCAAGATGCAAGCTGGCTGTGCTGTTCTAAGCTGGTAAATTACTAGGTCAGTGGTATGACTGCACCATTTACCGGCCAAACGATCACTTCTCTCCTCATCTATCTACATCAATTTCTCTCTATTGATCAAAGTTTTTGTCTTGGTCTATCAAAGGCAAAGTAAACACAAGTTTGTTTTTAACGTGATTTCTTCAGCTTTGGCCAATTAAAAGGGCTGCAGCAACATCACTCAAGGGATAAATGAGACCCATGGTACCAGCAAGATCCAGAAAGAGCCTTCACTGACAGATTCAATCTCTCCTCCTCTCCATTGTTGTTATTACTGCATATCTTTTTTAAATGTTTGCTCTTGGCTTTTCTTTCCTTTTGCTGCGTGTATTATACAATTATTCTTTTCCCTTCTATCATTCAGATTTAGCTGAAGTTAGGTGTTTTCAAGTGTAATATCTGTGATATCTTCATTTGCAGCATTTGTCTTGACTGTCACTTAAAGTGTTGTTTGATGTCTCCTGAACTCTTTTTGCATTCATACTGACATTATTTCCACTAAATCTCCGTGGCGTTGGTTTGTTGGTGTAAACAAAACAGAAGCACAACTGCTGATGTGATGCATAACTCTGATAAGCTGCCTAATGTGTAACTGCTCTGCAATTTATTATGAGCCATTAAAACATTATAGCTTGCTGGGTGATTACTGGTAGGGCTTGAATCACTTTCTTTTCCTATATTTATTTTGATTCCATAGTGAACATATATTTGTGGTTTTAAGTATCAAAAACCTCTCAAAATAATTGTACATCCTCTCTCACTCTTCTCTGTAAAGCTCTGGCCAGAACAGGGTGTTTTGATTAAATGTTGTACTATCATGCACAACCCAGCGAGCCCCAGGAACTGTAATGCATTGTAGCCTACTGCTGCAGTTTGGTAAAACTGCAATAAATATAAATGATGATCATCAGTAAAACAGGCCAAACAGACTGTAACATTATGGTTTTTGAAAAGCTGGTGTAACTGTACTGCTTTCTGTCCTGCAGCATTGTTAACTAAGTGATGGACTGACCCTCGGGAAAGTCAAAATAGGGACATGGGTGATGGCAATCACTCTATAATTGTGACATCACAAAATTACAGAATATCTGAGAGCTTGTTTAAATGCAAAGGTTTCTGAATAAGTGTGGTTTGCTTTTCTCTATGGATTGAGAATTTCCACGGCATTTAAATAGCACCTAAACCTGCTTCATATTTTAAAGGATATGGAAATCTAATTTTCTTCAATATGGAACATTTAAGCCAATTTCCTCTAAAATTGCCAGTTTCATGGTGTCCTCTGTTACCACATTATGGAATCACTTCCAGTGCAAGTCAATATGATTTGTTTCACAGCAAAGTAGTTCATGTTACAGCAGCTTTATTTAGTATGTGGACTGTTACCATACTTTCTAGCTCATTGTCACTCACTTCCTACTGCTTCATCCTCCACATGAGGGTCACCGTCACAGGCGGGGTACACCATTGAAGTCTATTAAAGGGCTACACAGAGACGAACAACCGTCCACTCTCATAATCACACCTACAGGCAATTTAGTGTGTTCAACTGGCCTAATCCCCAAATCTGTATGTTTTCGGACTGTGGGAAGAAATTGAGAACCCTAGAGAAAACTCATGCGCAGATGGGGAGAACATGCAAGCTCTGTGCAAAAGGCCCTTGTTCTGAACAGGTCATGAACCTGGGTTTTCTTGCTGCAAGGGCGCTAACCACTACACCAACCATGTGGCCATATATATATATATATATATATATATATATATAATTTTCAGATTTGTAAGCACTTTGATAAAAGCTTTTGGCTTGTCTTTCATGGATAGTTTGGTTCTATTAAATGTTCAGCTGCAGAAAAGACAATCCTTGGCAGTGCACTGTCGTCTAACCACCAATATTAACTAGACACAGCGGAGTGGTTTCACTGGTCTCAGCCAAATGGAGGTGGGCGACAGTTAGGACTCTCCTGTCCCGTGAGAGGAGAAACTGTTAACACAGCAATGGCTCCAGCATTGCTGAGTGGCACTAACAGGAGGAGGGGCCATGTAGTGTGAAGACTCACCTCTCTCTCCCCTCCAGTTTCCCTCATAGAGCAAAAAAGCTTTCCCTTGTCTCTTGGTTTGGTGTAATGTGCGTCAGGATCTCTGGAATTCAATTACTGTTCCCTTTTAGCTGCGCCTGTAATCTTCCTGTTCCAGTCATATGCTCTGGGTGCCAGCCAGCTTCACACACGTCTCCCAAAATGATTTCTTTTATGACCAGCCAGTGAGAGCACAAACTGTACGCAGTTATAGAGCAGATCTGGATCCATTCAGCCCACCATTTTGCCTAAACCTAATTATGTTACATTTGGGTGAATGTCACTATAAACTGTGGGGGTATAACAGTGTACTCTCTAATGAGTATTCAATTAAACAGCGAGCACCCACAAGGCAAAAAGGCCCCACTAAAGCCAACTGGATGCTTTCCAATTGACACAGTCTCTTCTCTAAGTCCTGGTGAAGTCTTGAACCAACAACCCATGCTTGTAATGAAGACTTCACAATTAAGAAAATACTGTATGTCTACCATACCGCCCTGTTGGGCATGAAAACTCTTGAGACTCTCCTCACCAAGAAAGTGCATTTGTTGTTTGTTAAAACAAGTAATGAGTAAATATCCTTATTCACGTTATTTGCAGTGTTAGGTCATGAGATTAATATCACTCTCATGTCTTCAGGGTAGATTTTGTTTTCATCCAAAAGGGAAAATAAAACTCCATCATTAAATACATCATTAAAACATTAAAATATTGTTGTTGTTTGTTTTTTTTTTAAATTCCAACTATTTCATGGTTTGGTGGAACAATAACTGAAACCAAAATCTGAAAGATTGGTAGAAAGGAGGGAGGTAAAAGAAACTGAACAAAGTTACATTTATATTATTTCATTGCCGTTTTAAAAACGATTCTGATCTGGATACACTTGCAGTGTACAATATCCTGGCATTTTAGAGTCCACATAATGGACAATTTTGAAAACACTGCAGGCTCCATTTTTTGTCATGTTTAGTCTGAACTGGTCTTTTCTTCCTGATCTGACACAACCCAACTTTCAGTCACATTACGAAAGTCTTGTCCTTACTTTGTCTTGTTACTTGCAATTTCCAAAACTTATCAAACTACTGCGGAGAAGAGAATCTGAATCTTTATTAGACTCACTCACACACACTCATGCTCGGGGATTGGTCACATCACTTTTTAATGCTAATGTGGTGTGTTTGAATGGACATTACAACTTTTGACACAGAGTTGAAACACTTATCTGGACACAAAGCGTCATCAGAAAACTTGACCTACAAATGAAGTCAAAAGAGGTCCAGGCTTCTTTCACCACTATAGTGACTGACCTCACTGTATTTTATCATGAAGTCTGTATATTATTGTCAAGTATTTTAACTCTCACAGGATGAAGTGTTGTTTCACAGTTGTAAGAATTGAAAGGAGAGGGGGAGCTGCAGTCATAGTCATCACCTCTGACAAAACCGTGTCAATTGTGTCAAAACTGTGTGTTTAATTATCAAGAGTTTACACTCCTGCCCTGCATGTCAATATAAACGACCCCCCAAAATCTGACACACAGTGTGGTCCCATGCTATAAAACTAGAGTCAACAGAGCAATGATGCGTGCCTGGTGTTCCTGTCTTGTGATAGGTGAGGATCAGCACCCGCACCCCTCCACTCCACCTGCCTCTCCTGTCTGCTGGAGTTAATTTATCTGGGTGATAAGCAGGTGGACGAGGGGAGGAGAGGCCCTCAGACTGAGCTGCACTGTCAGACCTGGCAGACTGAGTGACAACGCTAATAGCCCAGTCCCATTAACCTCACCACACGCCTCACCTTTATCTACCACACAAAAGGCTGTTTGTTTGCTTGTTGGATGATAATATTTACTCCGTGATTTGGCAGCCCTAGACATGACAAATATATTTGGGCGTTTTGAGAAGGCACTGTAATTCAGGTATGGTGTGCTACTGAAAGGAGACGATGCTCTGTGCAGCTCCTGTCTGTGATAAGGGGTAATGGTCTTAGCCTAATCTGTAACTTTACAATGAAAGAATGTTCTTGCTTCCCCTTTCTTACTTTTAAAAGAACAATGTCGGCTATTATTCTGCCATGCTCTTGGCTTACAACTACACAAGACAGTTCAGCTTCATAAAACACAATGTATCTGCACGTTGCATTAGTGCATTTAGGCAGTTTATTCTTATCTTAAGGCCACTGTCCTATTATAAAGAAGTTTGGTGTTTATATAAGGACAAGACTGGGGATGAGCACAGTGCTGCTATGGCAGTCGCAAGACGGAGAGATATTGCTTTAATTGGCGAGTTACTGATCCTGCAAGGCATTTGGATGCCAGACGTTAGCATCAATGCTGCTCGCCCGTATTCTGCTGTGCAATCAGAAAAATGATATTGGGGGACAGCAGGTGATCCATAAACGTTGTGTTTTAAAGCCTTGTTAATTATTCCTTCAGAAGTCTAATGAACAATGGGGATAAAACCATGTGCAGGGCAAATCTATTTGTGGGAGAGGAGAAGCCAACTCTCTTTCACATACAGTCCTTCAGAGCCTTCACCCCATTATATCTGTCAACATGAGAATATCGTTAGAACACCCATACACACATACAGTACATATACACAGATTTTGTGCTTTGATCATGCTCCTGGATGTAGCTGGTACAGTATTTGGGTAGAAATATATGCACAAAATGGTGTTTTTCATGCATAATGAAGCAGATGCCGAAGATTATACAGTTTGGCACAAATTTAAATATGCATAGATTATCTCCTATTTGACTTAGCAGCTGGTGTCTGGGTGCAGATGTGTATAGTACATCACTGAGGAATAGTGGGACCTTTGCATTCCTGAATTTTGTTTCTACGTAGTTCATCATATTTTGCTGTGTGGAATAGACATTATATTACAATCTCTGGTTGGAGAGGGCTTAATGCACAGCAGGCTTGCCTGCTTTTTCACTCCATAAAAGATATGCGGAGAAAGAGATTAGCTCAGCTATCCATCCATGACCTTGGTATTACAATGAAGACAGATAAGTGTTCTTCTTCCACCTAGCCAGTCAATGTAGGCTGTTTGAACAGCAGGCCAGGCAGTAATTATCAATTTAAAGCAAATGCCTCATACAGGCAGTGGCAGCTCTTAAATAGGGGGTGCAAGGGCTCCGTCCCCACCTCCTACACTCTACTCAAGATTTACAAACAAAATGAATTTGACTTTATTTGAATTTATATATATATATATATATATATGGGCAAAATCAGTTTTTGGACCAAAACACCTTTCACAAATAAATATCTCATCAGCCTTTCTATTCCATATGCTGTCAATTAACGATGTCACATCATAGCACAATAAAAACATACTTGTTTTGTACTGAAGCAGTACAGAGAGAAGTAAATACCACAAAGGCTTCCAAGTAAAACATAGATAAAGTACACAATAGGAGCATAGTAAAAAAAAAAAAAATTCAGCTGTTTACTAAAGGGTTTCAGAGGTATTTACCCTCTCTATGACAAGTAAATTCCTTGCTAACAATGTCATGCTATTACTTGAGTATGCTTCACAGAAACACATTATCTAAACCTAAAAAAGACCTTAAAGCGACTGTTTGAAATAATGAGCAGGGCAGAAGTGATGTGCACTCCATCCTCACCTAACAAAGAGATTAAAAATGCAATGCACTCATGCTCAAGCACCCTGCAAGCGCTGACTGTACTAAAAGAAGATGGTTAAGTTGTTGCTTGCCTAAGCAGGCACAAACTTTATCTTTTCTTCTTAGAGCACACCCAACATGATGTATCTTTACTGTATGTTTTCTAGGTATAATTCTTACTTACAGCAACAATACACAACATTCCGAATTAGCACTTTTTGCTCATAATGAGAAATAAAATTCTCATTGATGATGTATAGCCTCATATTGTTTTGTGTTTTCTAGTGTACATAAAATTGCTTTGTTCTGCAACTGGAAGTCCAAAGTGAATAAATTATACTATATACTCTGCATAATCTACTTAAATGCAGAACACACAAGTGTGGACCCACTACATTTTGTAGCCAGTGTGTGACTTTTTCACGTAATTACATCTTTTAAACAGTGCAGTGACATGTTTCCTCTGCTGTGACTTCACATTAGGGCTGGGCGATATGGCCTATAACCATTATTGCAATTTTTTTTATATGTATATATATATATCGCAATACACAATATATATGTCACTGTATAAATGTTAAACTGACATCTTGGATGCAAAACACTGACTCTTGTATTAGCTTTTTCTTTTCAATATTGCCTGCAAAAATGGGAAATCTAATTAAATACAGCAAACTATTTATTTTGAACCAGGCAACTGAACCCATACACTCTTAAAAATATTAAATATATAATTACTTGGAAGGCCTTCCTAATGTGCATTAGCTCACACGCGTCTGTGTGTGAAGCCTAAGGCCGTGATGTTTTTCCCCTCATCCTCATAATGTATGTGCTTCCTCGCATCGCACTTTATGTGTATGGGAGGGAGCGTCCCATCCAGTGCGCAGTGCCCTTTAGAAGGATACGTGCTTTCACATCAGAGTCTCCAAAAGTCTCCAATAACACCAGAAAAAGTTGCTAGATTTGTCGCTAGAAAAGGAGTTGCTAGAGGGTCTGAGTACTCGCTAAATATGGCGAAAAAGTTGCTAAGTTGGCAACACTGCACGTCTGAAGGTTTTACTTAGCTGTGAGAGGTGCATGAGGAAAGAGAGAGCGAGAGAGATGTGAGACTTGAAAGAGAACCACATGCAAACGGCTAAAATATTGTTCACTTGACAGATTGTAAGTGATGTTCGCGATATTAACAAATAATATATCTCACGTGGCTCTAGTATATTCGATATATCGCCCAACGCTACTCCACGCGTCATTTTAGTGCTCAGGTTATTCACCCAGGATTGCACGTCAACTGCATCCTCATTAGTGAGTCTCACTAAAAGCACCTGCAGTTGTCCACTGTAGGCTGGCATGTCATGGAGGAAGTGCTGAGAGGGCAGGCCTTTCTTTTAGTAGAATGCACTGACAGTATTAAAGACACAACATTTGGACATAATGAGTAAAAACCCTCTTTCTTACGATGGGCCAAGAAGCTGATGGGATTTTCATGCTAGACTAAATCTCAACTGCATTCAGCCGACAGACACAACTCAGGAAGTGTTTGTTGCTGGGGATTAATTTTAAAAGAGAATAATTTAAAAGTAATTTAGTAACACAGTACTGTGGGGAATGTATATGCATGCATATACTATATATGGGTAGCTTTTAATTTCATATATAAGTGTCATGACATCACAGAACACACATTAAAATATTCCTCACATTACTGTCTTTCTAAATCACTTTTGAATTATTCTCTAATAACTTGTCCTTTTTGCCAGGCTGGTTTCAAAGTCAAACACATACTACAGTCTAAGTGGTTTTCCCAGTTCAGGAATCTCAAGATACAAATAAAGGTTCTGTGCAAAATTATAATGATAAGTGATTAAAATAGAGGGAAAAAAAATGTGCCATGTACCTTAAAAGACCTACTCGCTTAAGTCTTTGGATTTGGCTAATAAAGCTGAAAACGCTTTGACCATTAAGTGAACTGATCTGAATTTCAGAGAAAGACTGGTGGAGTATGCAGGTTTGAATGCCCGAGAGGCTAAAAACAGGGGAAAAGAACAGCTACGTAGGAGGAGAAAAGACGAAGAGATGAAAGAGAGGAAAGCGAAGGCAAAGACGGGGGGGAGAGTTGGCAGAAGAAACAGAGGAGAGGTACTGATGGAAAACAGGACATGACGAAGGTGGTGCTATGCCAAAGCTATCCACTGATCCATGCAGAAACAGATGCGTTTGATCACAGCAAATCTCAGGCTTAGAGCATAAATACATAATAAACAAAAATTAACTGAGGCAAGTGTCATGCATGTGTTTCATTGGCCTGTGAGTTACCACTACAGTGACTGGTGCAGGGCAGAGGCATCCATATGGATGCTGCTTAGAAAGCAGTCTTGTTAACATATCTCCTTCACTGCTCCTAGCAAAGCATTACAGAGATGGAATACATATCAGGCACATTTAATAACAATACAAGTCTATGTGGGAGGGATTCATAAATACACAACAAAATATGATACAGAAAAGAAAAAAAACAAATTCTGCCAAGCATGATGTTTTGGCAAATTGGATCAATATCTCTGGCCAACTGTTAATATGTAGTGCAAAGCACTTATTATAATGTGCTGCACAGGCTATATACAGTAAGTGCTCAATACCTTGTAATGAAACGGTGATATAGAGGGAAATACTTCGACATACTGCACAACACAAACACTCTGATTACTTGACAATCTACCAGATGTCAAAAGCCTTGTATTATCCAGTAACAACTGATCGCAACTAATTCTGAAAGTGTTCTGAGCAGAGTGGCGGAGAGGCAATGAGCAGGAGTCAGAGCTTATATCTAAATTCTATGGCTCGCAATTAGAACGACCATTTTTTTCCCACTAGTGCAGAAAAAAAAACACGGAGGAGTCAAGGATGATGAATTAGTCTAATGATTCCACAGTAATATCGCTCAGAGACAGAGCTAGAGGAAATTGCTGTTCCCAAGCGTAGGGCCTGAAATTACCCCTTAAGATACGGCTGAACTTTTGCCACTGCATTCTCCATTGCCATCATTATGTAGTGAACACCCTTGTTTGTGTTGGTATCAATTCGATTCTCACTGCCTCCTGTGAGCATCGTGGCAATGCTGCCATGTTCCCTGTTTCACCTTCTCTGTCTTTTGCCCTCTTCTGTCTGTGTGATCACATGCTATAACAAGCACACAAATTCCAGTGGGATGCTAATGCTCAATGCCACCTCCACCCTTCCTCTATCTCCCTCGCTCGTCAGTCTGCTTGTCACGTGTGACAGCCCCATCTGAATCAAGTCTGGGGCTTGATAGAGGAGTTGTGTATTTCTAACCATTCTCTGGTGGCTAACTTCCACAATAGGGCTGCAACTACCGGCTATTTCGATAGATTAACAAAAACAATGAATTGACTAATCAGATAGTCTTGAGATTATCTGAGACTATCTGATCTTAAGACTGTTGATGAAATATACAGCCTAAAAAGCATCGCAGACTGTTGAAAGTAATCACCAACTTGTCCCGCAGAGGGTGAGCACAAACTAAACTGTCATCCTGCGCAGGCAGTCATGACACCTAAACATCTGACATGTGGCACGTGACAGCAGTTCTGGTATCAGACAAATATCTATATAAAAGATTAATTTGGTCATCCATGTTTGTCGACAATGTTGGCTAATCACTGCGCCCCTTCTCCACAGTGGATGAGAAAGGTACGAGCAAGGGGAATCATGATGGAAATCAACTCACACACGTAATCCTACAAAGCCTCAGGGGTGAAGGTCACAGGAGTCGATCAAACAGTTACGTAGTGAACGCTAATTAGCCCACAGCTCCGACCTTGACGGGCCCTCCTCCCTTCATTGTCAAGAGGCAGTTGCTGCCACAGTGCAATGCAGACTAGAAGAAAATCCTCAGCTGAATGAGATCTATTGATGGCAGGGTGAGCAGTGAAGAGGCAAGGGAATAAAAAACATTGTCTCAATGTTTGGCGTACTCCCTGCACAACTTTCTGTGACTTTGGCTTGTTGCACCCTCATCTGAATGCGTTACACAACCTCAGAATACAAAAACAAAAACCTCAATAAATATGACATGTGTGTTTCAGGCTGTAACAGTCTATACGGATCAGGGCCTTTCAGCCCACTTTGCATGATTAAGAGAGGAAGCAACATTCTGAATAAATCAGAAACTTCAGAGGCCTGTCCACGTTTAAGGGGGAAGCAGGAGACACACAAGCAATATTTTGTAGAATCTCCTGGTAAATAAATGTCATGTTTTCGCCACAACAAAAGATATTAAATAAAACACGGGGACAGTCTTTCTGTTGCCTTTGCTGCGTCAGCAACACAAAAGCTATAGCTGTCATAATGCGAATCGTCTCAATATTTAAAAGAAGCTGCTTCTTTTAACACCCAACCAGTTTATTATGTAGGAGAAAAGCTACCCCTTTGAATCCAAAACTACAGCAAAACTCAGAAAAAAACTGTCACTGCACCCTTTTACTATGTTGGAAAAACTTACTCTCCTGAAGCCTTGCACCACCATTATCATTTTATCTCATTAAGCATGTAAGACATAAGGTTTCACACAGAGCTGAAGAACACAGAGGACCTCTGAGTAAAGTGATGAACCATACTTTGACCATTTTCTGGCCAGAAATAGCATCAAAGTAGTTTTTGTAGGGCTGCCACAGGTACAAATGACAAGACTAAAAACAAACTGTTCCACAGGGTTTATTAAACGCAAAAAGAGGGCACAGAGGCTCATAAAGCTCTGAGACAAAATTTTACATAATCTGGAAAATTATCATGGCAGCAACATTTTATCCTCCACTCGCTGCTTGTGTGGTTAGCAGTTTAATTAGCACAATGTTTCACTGTATAGGCTACAAGGCTCTCTGGAATAAATGTGTGCTTGTAAATTCCAATAAAACACATTACCTGATGGCATTGGACACTAAAGCCACTTCATTAGAGGAATGTTTATGTTCTGCAAGAACCTTGAAAAATATATGACATTAACATTGCCATGTTAAAAACGAAATACTCTATGGACATGAGGTACTGTAAAACCAGGCCCGAAATATTTTGTTTGCTTTAAGGATAATTTTTCTCTATTAGTTCAGTATAGTAATGCAGCACATTATAGGCCTATTGCAATTGCAATTGTAACTACAGGATAGAAAAAGAGCCCCAACAGTATAATACTAGATTGTTTGTAAATGATACTTTGGATAAATTCTTGCATTAATGACTTTTTTATAAGGGATTTCATGTGTAACGGAAGTCAGAGGGAATGGGTAAGAATGTCAATTAGGAGTCAAGCTTGTTAGATGAAGAGTTGGGCTGTTTACATCAGCCGTGCCCAATTTCTTCCCTGTAATGGGCCAAAATGTAATTTTAAGGGTGGGCTGCAGGCCAAAAACAAATGCTCATGTACGTTACTTTACATTTTATTGAAATGTGTCATATTTTTTTATAAGATCGTCATTTAACTCGAATGTAAATGTTTCTTTTTTATGTTTACAATACGTTTATTAATTTCATAATACCATATGGCTAATTTTAAGAGGTAGATACATATTTGAAATGAAAGCAACCTTTCAGACTTTGTGACTAAAGGTGCTTTGGTAGATTGAGCAACTTGTACAGGTGGACATGGTCCAAACTGTGTAACAAGAATATACTTAAGACTAAATATAAAGTGAGATTAACCATAAAATTAACTAAAAATGTAAATTGAGCAATAACACATGCCCTTGTAACAATGTACCTTTTAAGCATTTTGAAAGCAGTTGGATGGTCCAACTTGTGAAAGCAGAGGGAACTTACTTAAGTCTGAATATGGAATAAGATTGAGTAATGAGTAGAGAATTGGACAAAGCAAAGTGAGATAAATGTTTGGACGAATGCTGTATTCTTTTAAAATTGCTACATTGTCTAAAGATAAGGCACACTGCCGAGGAATCAATTTCAGTGAAAAATAATAATCATTTTGTCAAATGTTTTTGAATTTGCGTTATCCGTGTGTCATTGCCTGATACCACAGCGCTCAATCCTAACCTCTGCTCCGCATTCGTGTCATGAGCTTGCTGACAGGCAGAGCCAGGAACTCAATAGTGCCCTCCCTTGTGCCAGAAAGTGAACTGCAGCTAACCCTTGGGAGCCATTGGGACAGAAATTCCCAGCAGCTGGCACAGACGGATACAGATGGGAAAAAAATCAGACGGGCCAAAAATAAAGAAGCCCGGGCCAAATGTGGTCCACGGGCTCCAAATTGGGCACCCCTGGTTTACATGGTCGGCTTGTCCTGGGTCAAACTGAATCATGGTGGAAGTTTTTCCATTCACCTCAGAAATGCATCTTGAGTCAAGAGGTGTTCAGGCTGTTCAGGGTGGCTGTTCACTCAGTCAACCCCCTTTTAAGCTGTCTTTTCCTGTTGTCCTCTTTATGGCCTCTTCCTTGTGTGTGCAACTTTTATATGGCACACCTGCAGGTCAAGGTCCAAATGCCACAGATGCAGAAGAGTAAAACAGTATCAGAACAAGACAAGTAAGATCTGAAAGAAAAAAAATCTGCTTTTCCTGCAATCTATATCCAGCAATATTTAGAAGCACAGTATGTAATTTTTGGCACTTGGGTTCTCTCAGTCAAAGCACTGACAAAAGATCTAGTTTAATGACATCAGAGAGTGGGATTTGATCATTGTCTCTTTTGGTTTTCTTCTGCATTGCACTTCATGGGGAGAGTGATACACGATGAGTAGTATCTGTTAATGACAAACGCACACCATGAAATGAAACAAAAAAACACACTGGCCAACAAGTGGAAGAGAATACTTTCTTTCTCCCTTTTCATGGAGGTTTGCCCCCTAAGTCATAGGTGACGTCATTAAAAGGCAACCAAAATGAACAAAACCCATGACCTTGATTAGAAATAGAGATTCCTATGTATTTAAAGTGCTAGACATATTGGGACTAACAATACATTAGTATCATTGCTTCTGATATTTTATTGCAGATCTCTGACACTATCAGAAAAAAATATTGAGCAGTGGAAACGTATAAGCTTAAGTGCTGCAGGATTATTCACTATACAAAAAAAGTTAAAATCTATTATCGACAGAGAAAAGCAATGCCCTTGGTGGTTAATGGGGTGTCTATGCACAGAACACGACTGTTTGAGTAGGCAACCATAAGGGAAACAAGCCACATCTGTGTGCTCAGCACATCAGGACTAAAAAAGGACATTAAAGGAGTGACAACAAAGCATTATGCTGAGCATGATGTGTGTGTGCGTGTGTGTAGGTGTTGGGTCACTCTCCAGTCACAGGGTTAATGGCTGCAGGAAGGACGAGGCCCTCTCGGTCTGGCCATCCTGCTGGCCATCCATAGCGTGGCATTTCGCTGCCAGTAGAGTTGAGTCTGGGAAGGGGGTGTTCAGTCCCACAGATAATGGGCATGAACACAGGAATAAAATTTATCATGCATATTAAACCACAAAGCGGGCCTCAGAATATACAGAGTGCATAAAATGATGCCCAGAACGTGGTGGGAAAACAAAAAGAGGGAAAGAAAACATAAAGAGAGGAAAGCCTGGGCCTGAGCCAGCACTCCCCCAGCTGGAAGATAAAGATGACTGATATCTGCTCCATTTCCAGCCCAATCTCTTTAATGCAAAGAGGAGCCGGGGCTAGGAGCAAAGAGAAAGGGGAGGGAATTGGGTGCAAGGTACAACAACTCTTTCTCCCCCGTCTCCGTTTATCTAAGTTGAATTGCAGACATCACACTCTCTTGAACACTTTACCCTGTCTGACTTCTACGTCTCCTCCTATATCTCTGACTAACACACTCATGTTTGTGGTGGCGTCGAACAAACGCCAACACCAGGTCTCTGGGAAAATGTTGCGAAAAGTAAAACAGATTGCTCAAATACTGAATAATTACCATGATAATCATCTCCATCCCACAGGGGTCTGAAAATGCATACCTGACATCTGACATTTGTTACCCATGACTCCTCTCTCAATCTGCATAATCACATTCCTGCCTAATTTCCATGCACATGCTTGAAGGAAAAAAAATGAAGGTTTTTCTTTGCGCTTGTAGTGTGAGGATGCCACAATATAGGATGTATCCATTAGAGATATCAGAGATATATAGAGTTATCAGTGTTTGCAACAATTTGAGAAAAATGACAAAATCTGTTCTCCAAATTCTCATATTAAGTAATGAATTTCTTTAGCCTTTTGATTGCTAAGGACATCAGCTGGAAAACTAATACTGAATTGCAGACCTAACAGTAATATTCCTTGCATACTGTACTGAACACATACTGAAGGAACCAAGGGAAAGATTTAGACCTTTTAATGTGTTGTACATTACTAATCTTGTCATCTTTGAATTGCAAAGCTAGTAAGTTGGTAATATCCATAATAGTGGCAATGCGACGGTCAGTTATTACTCAGCACAGACCTTTGACAAACTCGAATAGGATGGTACAGGAAAACAAGTATTTTCATTTTCAAAAGATCCCAGTGTACTAAGATCAGCAATAGGCAACAATGCAACATCTCCTTCAGACTATTGGTGTATTGATCATTTTCAGGCCACAGTGAAGTCACACAAATGTGTTTAGAGTTAAGTTCAGTCCATAAACACTAGGACAATGACAGGGTTTCAACTGATTAGGCTCTATACAAGAAAACACTGGATGGATTTAAAATGAAACAAAGACTTAACTTAGTTTCCAAATAATAAGTGAAATAAACCAAATATTCCCGTTGCATCTTAGTTGGACTGTCCACAGCATCATAGTCTGCCCCAGGGCCTCCTTCTGGTTGGGCATGCCTTAAACCCTTCTCCAGGGAGACGTCTAGGAGACATCCTGGCTAGATGCCCAACTACCGCAACTGGTTCTTCTCGATGCGAAGGAGCACCAACTGGAGTCCAAACCCCTCTCTAATGTTCAAGCTCCTCACCCGACCTTTCAGGGTGAGCCCAGACACCCAATGGAGGAAACTCATTTGTCAGCTTGTGTCCATGATCTTGTTCTTTCTGTCACTATCCAAAGTTTGTGACCATTGGTGAGGGTTTGGAACATAGAGCTTTGCCTTATGATTTAGCTCCCTTTTCTCCACAACAGATCAGCCTTGATCCACCCGTGAATCTCTCACATCACTCTCACTTCACTCTCCCTTCGCTCGTGAACAAGACGAGATACCTTCCTCCACTTGGGGAAGTGACTCCCTGCTGACCTGAGTAAGAAATCAACCTTTTCCGAACTGAGTACCACTGATTTGGTTATGTACAAGTTAAAATGGCAATAATGAAAAAAATGTGGTTTTCATTCATATGAGGAGCAAATTGGAACCTAATTTCTTGAAAAATTTGTCATGTTATACTATTATTATTAATTCAATTTTTTCCATTACTCATTTTGAATTTATTGATTTATTTTGCTTTGGGTTTTTTATGATGATGCATGAGGCAGAAGAAAAACTATTATTGCACATTGAAACTCAAGCTGCAAGATAGGGTCAAAACTCTATTGCATTTACTTTGATAAATATGAATCACCCTGAAACAGCATAAATTGTTATGACTTATAATCTATGCATCTTAAAGGCATAGTGTAGGAATTCAGCAACATCTTTGGGTGAATTTCCATGGTGCCACTGAATCTCTCTCACCTCACTCCTCTCTCCAAGCATGTAGGAGAACCTGTGGTAGCCGTCAGTTATCATATCTAAACACAAAAGGAGTTTACTTTGTCCATTAAAAAGAATAAATAAAACAGTATAATAATTTTATGTTCCATTTCTGCCAAATAAAGATGATTTCACCTAAATCTTAAATACTCGACCTTCAAATGTAATTTTCAAGAAATTAGTTTTTAATCTAATAAAGACTTTACATTTTTGGTGTATATCAAAAAGAAACATTTTTTTTTCTCAAATGTTTTGTCACACATTTCATCTACACACTATTGGAAATTGCTAAGTACTGTGTAGCCCTAATGCGCACAAACAGGTGACTTAAGACACCTTCGATGTGGCAAGGAAATATTAAAATTTCTCATGAGTACATGTATAGCTCTAGATCAGACAGAATCCCTATGCCTTTTTATGCAGGAGTTTCCTTTAAGAAAAGGCAGCCCAACACCTCAATGAAGCACCTCTCCAGTGTAGGGGTTTTTATCAACATTATAATGAAAGGAATATGGCCATGTCTGTGGCAACACGCTGTGTCCTGGATATTATGTCTGAGCATCAAGAGCAGTTTGTATGCAATGTTCAACTAGGCACTGAGATATAATATCCAATAAAATCATAAAAGTCTATTTATAAGGATTTTATATCAATGTTTATCTCTGAGTCTCATTGTTTGAACATTGTCGCTGCACTCAAACAGCTTGCAATGGATCTGCAACACTGACACAGCGCAGTTTGTCAATTATTGTGCATATGCTACTGCAACACATGCAGAGCTTCTTTTTTTTTTTCTCTTGTCATACATTCATGACTTTTATAAGACATTAGGAGATAACAAGTCGGAAACGGTGAGAAGTAATTAAGCCAAACATTTGAGATTCACAGTTGGTCTCTCTTTAGCACCTGTACAGTATGTCTGTCTGAAGATAGAGCAAGTCATGCCTCTTCCTTCCACACTATCCTCACTTCAACACAAGGCCCACTCACATATTCACAGCTCTACAGAGCAGCTTGGCTTCAGTGTGAGCTTCAATCCCTCTCACTCTGAATCATGCTGTGATGGGACAGCAGTCCAGCCTCTCATATTTCCTCAAAAGCTCAGACACTGATACAAAGCCTGACTGGCAGCCAGATCCATCTCTGCAGCTTTTTGTTGCCTCCACCTGAGAGAAAAGCCCTTAAACTGTGATTGCCACTCATTCCGCTCAAAGCGAATTGAGGGTTTTATGACCGAGTGGCTCAAGCGAAGTGTCTCCCCACAGAGGATCATTTGATGTGGTCTGCCATGGGGTGCCTATGTTGCATGTATTACGTACTGCAGACCCAACAATGCAGGTCCTCCCCATGTCTCTCCCTTCCTTTGTTTCTCATTATTGAGCAAAATGGAATTAAGAGCTTTTCTATCGGGCTCCCGTTTTTCTGCACTCGCCCTTTTGAACAACCTGAGGGGGATTTTAACATGCTATTACCCTTTGACACAGTGCCGGTGTTGGTGGTAGAAGAGTTGTGAGGTATTTAGTTGGGGCTACAGACAGTGAAATGGAAGGCAGGAAAAGACCAACGCTCTCCTGCAAAAAGAGATGGAGAGGGCGCCTGGGGGCAGCAGGGTTGGAAGGCCCCAGCCTGGGTCCTGTCCACTGCAACCTGCCAGACACAGCCTGAATCCCATTTATTCCCGGTGACCTTAAATAAAATGGTGGCTACCCCTGTGGGCCCCATATGAGGCCAAAACCAAATGGGCTGTGCTCTCCTCTCTTTCTACCCCACTGCTAGAGAAAATGAGCTTTATCTGTGGGGGAACTTGGGGCTATGTGACTAAATGCCCCCTTCCCTGCATGAGTTTCCCCACAAACTCCATTCCGTAGTTAATCTGCAAAGCTGCCGCCTTTTAATTACTGGTTTTTGGTATTGCAGTGGCCCAATCAGGAAAACCCCTTTGGTTCATTTTGCAAAGTTTCAGTTTATATACATCTCCAGGGAGGCTAGATGGTTTACAATTTGAGCCAACAAAATTCTTTATCATGAAAATGTACACACTCCTCACACACACACACACATGCTTCCCAAGGTGACATAGGGGCTGTCTGACAAATGTGCTGGTTAATTACTGCAAAGGAACTGATGAAAGAAAAAAATACTGTAGTTGATTAAGTTAGGCTGTCAAAGCGCTGGGTGGTGACAAGTATTACAGAGGTGAGAAATTGTTGGAGGCAGCTCAGTGTGTGTTTTTTCTCTGCTTTGCAGCAAATAATACAATATATCACAGTCATAATAACTATTTGATATTTGAAACCAGTTCAAACTTGTATCTGTAATCTTTTAATTAATAAATAATTCTACCCTGGACAGAACCAGAGAACTGGAAGTGACAATTTCACACCATGTTTGTATTTTTATGCATGGAAATCAAGCATAAGCTCAGTTGTATCACACTCCCCATTTGCCATGCTCTGCAATGGTTGTTTCACATAAACTGCAGACATCCACAACAGCTCCACCACATTGATTTAGACAGTTCAGGATTTATACATTTCACTTTTAATTCAGTCATTTACTGCTGGCTGGTTGGTTTATTTGTTAATTTCTGTCTTTGAGATTCATACTGTCCCAACCTAATAAATTTATTCATGTATTTCTATGGGATTTTTACAATATGTGAAATTGCCAACCCAAGAATGTTGCCTTTCCATCAAGGGCACCTCTCTGTCACCTGAACCCACACAGGGTATTGGTGGTTTTCAAGTGCCCACTACACGTCCACGCAGAGCCAAAGTCTGCATGAGCAACTCTAATTAAAGTGGAGTTAATCACAAATAGCTGGATAGGGCCACAATTGAGGCATATGTTAAGAATGAATTGCTAATTAGAGCGGCAAGCAGTGAGACAAGTCCCAGAGTGCTTGAGAAATCCTGGCACGTTACTAATATATGAAAAGGTATAAACAAACAGCAATCTGGTTGTTTAGCTCCTCCATCCCACTTACAAGGATCCAATTATGGCAGTTCCCTGGAGCCGCCAATACAATCAGGCAAGAGTGAGCCGGTGTTATGATTAACTGTGAAGGCCACATACTCTCTCTAGCTGCTCTAGCCAGCCAGTAGGCCTCCTCTGGCAGGGGCGGTTATGTGGCTCAGTGAGCCCCATGACTCCGCTCCCAGAACAGGCCAATGGAGAGCCCAACACAACAGAACACAACAACAAAACACAGCCTCAGCCTCAGATACTGCAATCAGACTGGGCTGTAATATGACCCAGCTAAATCACGGGATGGCTTGCTTTTATAGGGCGCCCCCTAGGGTGCCGTATAGCACGTTTAACTGTTAGTTCCTTGAACTGCACTGACGGCACTGATGTGTTGAGGGAATACACCTGTTCCTTAAGACTTGAAGCCAGAATGGCAGCCTGTTCTCCCCATAAAGACAAAAAGCAGCTGAAGTTTCCCATCGGCCAGCAATGCGAAGACTGCATAAGCTACTTAATCCCTGTTGACAGCTTTTTGTCCGATCAGCTGACAGGTCCTGACCTGAATACCCCACCCCATCTATGAATATCGAAAGCATAGGTAGCTTCTATAAACGGAATAACTCTTAACAGGATAATTTTATATAAAATGGTCTCTGGTACAGGCTGTATCTATACACCCAACTGTGCTTTCCACTATACTTTCAGCAAGAATATCAGTGTGCAGCCAAGAGGTAAGCTGGACGATGGATGAAATGTGCTTTTTTTGCTATTTATCATTCAGTGCCGGAGGACGTGTACAGTTAGCCATCTGGATCCTGGGGAACTATAAAATGTTCTCCCTGATACCAGCCTGCAATGAGCAGTTGAGCCAGAAAGGCAAGAAAATGTGTCATGTCCCTTTGCAGATGTAGCTTTGACACATAAATGATGAATAAAATAACATGGTGCTGTCAAGATCATATGTCATAGCTGATGTCTTGTGCGTTGATGGGTGATTTTAACATATTTAAAGAGGGACATGCAAGTAATGTGTTCAGTCAAAAAATGACCATATGTCACCAGAGATTAAGGAAACATGCAATGAAAAATACTGGTAACGTTGGCACAGCCAGTTTATTGATAATTTAGATTTTCATTTGGTGCCCACACAATCTGAAAATGAAGAGGAACAAGGAAACATGGCAGGGCAGCAATGCCATAAGTTTCAGCTAAGGTAAGCTAAAGCTCTCTCTCCCTCATACATATTGTCAGTGGAGATTTAATGTATATATTGTTTTTTGAGTCCATTAATGTCACCTTGTCTACTCTCATCATGTGATGATTCCCCGCTGCTGTGACTCTGCTGCTGCCCAAGGCAGGGACACTATCACTTTTAAGCTCCGTCTGTTGTTGACATAAACCTGCTGGAAAATGAACAAAAAATATTTGCTACTGACAAAAAAAAATAACTAAATTAAAGACTGTGAGAGAGTTACGTATGTGTCTAGGTTTGTGTGTGAACACAGTGTAACAGCAGGTATAAGTGCAGCTCCTTCTTTCCAGCCACAGTGGCAAAAACAGTGACTGCACCATTTTAAAACAATGTTGTTTTGAAACGCTTTTGTACATATTTTGCGTACTGTATATGATCTTTAAATATGATGTAAAAATACAATCGCTTTCACCTTTTTTGTTTTTTTAACGACAAACTATTTTTTCCCAGATTATAAGACAGTAAACAAATGACGGAGAAATTGTTCAATTGTAGATTGCATTTATTTTTACTATAAAATTTTAGACATGAATTTCCTTTAGGGTTAAAGTGTAGTCAAACATAAATCTGCCAGCTCCTATGAGTTGCAATTTTAGATCAAGTTTGCAGCTGGTGGTGTTTTGCTCGCTGTCTGACACTGTAAAACCAAACCTGTTCAATGCTACTGAGGAGACTGAGACTTTTCTAGGAACAAACTCCGGTGCTTCCACTAGAATTGTCAGCAGTAGTGCTGTTTTTTTGATGTCAATGAGGATGCATATGGCCCATATTCATACAAGTCAAAATAGTTTCAAACAACATGGTTAGGTGCACTCTCTCTCTCTTCCTTGCTCCCCTGTGTCTTTTATTTCTTCATACAAAGTGTAAAAAAAATATATATAAATCTATAAAATCAGCAAAGCCAACATTCCATACAACTTTAAGTACAAACTATGTATTGATGTTAATTGATGAAAGGGAAATTAAATGAAAACTTGCTGACAAAAAAAAAACAAAAAACAATTAGTATTTGTTAAGGAGACACTCCATGACACAGCGTTAAAGCACACCGACTTGTCCTCATAACAGCATTAAAACATGTCAAACATCGACATTTCCTCTGCAGCTGTTTTATTTTGGTGACATTTAGCTGTGTCTCTTGTCAGGGTCTGTCTTCCTGCCTTCTACCTCTTATTTTGATAAATGTTTTATTTCCTGTGCAACCTGTTCTTTGCGTTGTAGTTTGAGGAGACCGGGCGGCCGGGCGGAGTCTCCCTCTTCGCACCTGCTCCTCATTCACCTGAGTTTCCCTGCAGCAGGTGTCAGTGTGTAACGCAGTCCACACAGTACTTACCGGTCGAGGCTCAGCTTAGCCTTGCACCACACCTCATGACGTTGTTTGATCCAGTTTTTAATTCCTCATTTTTTTCTTTTTCTAGTTTTTCCGGGAGACCTCCGCTCAGCCCGCCTGTCAGTCTCCTCATCATTAGTTTCACTGCGCCTGGATGAGTATTCACTGCTTTTGTTCACGATTGTAAATAAAGACACTGTTTTTCCGCTTTTTAAACGGCCTGGCTTCTGCCTATCATTTGGGTCCATACATGTCCTCTGTAAAATCATAACATCTCTGCCTTTATTTTTACTTTTCATGCTTCTAACCCTCACATTTTGTTCATCATACTTTTCTCTGTAAGTGTTGACACACGTCGGTATGTTGCCACAGGACTTTTTCTGTTCAACATCACCATACGTGAAATGTCGACATACACGTGTAACAGATGTTCTGTTTTTCCGCCACGGTCCAGAGTCAGCTTGTTCACCATGGACCTACTCATTGACTGAACATAGGTCTCTCCTCTGCTTTCGTTTACCTTTTCACTGTCTTTGACTCCTACCTGCTTCAGGCAAGAGAAGGTGGAGTGCAGAGTGCAACAAGCAAGCCGCCCCTCCATCCTCTGCCCTCTATGTGCTATGGAAGCCTAAGGGGAGCATCAGTGGAAGTTAAAGAGAAATCAATTTTCATTACAAAAATTGTTCTAAACCATTGATTCAAATAAATTCATTAAATCGATTAATCACCTAGCCCTACTTTAAATACTCTTACTCCACACAGGCTGCGGTAGCTTCTACAACTTGAAGCAGAGAGGGGGTGGTTGGATTATCAGATCATCAGCATTGCCACCTACCATTAACAACAAAGACACCTACAGACACACCACTGGAGGTGAACAGCATGACATATTCAGTCTTGCACACACAGATGTACAAACAGGGTGACTCTGCAGAGTTGAAGCAGTGTGATCCAGCTTTAACTAACCAGTTTGGATAGTCAAAGAAACACAAGCCTTGCCTTTGTTTCCTGTGCTTAAAGCCCAATATGTCTTGTATTTAATTATGGACACTGACTGATACAGTCCTTATTCAATTAACTCACTCAACCAACAGGAATATGCAACTGTTTACTCCCTCATCCAACCTGAATCTTTCTCCTGCCCTGCTTCTTTTGTCTCAGGTAAATGTGACTGATATGAGTACGCCCGTATTTGTGTGTTTAACAGTCAGCAGAGTAGCACTGACCAGCCAAATCTGCTTACTTCCCCAATGATTAATATGCCGGCTTATGGTGAAGATGCAGGGACAAGGGGGAGGTTGAGACTGAGGATCTGTCTGTGGTTTAATGACTGCATTCCTGGCAAATTCTCCATCCATAATTATAGCCACAGCTCCTTCTGACCTTTCCTGTATTTTCTGCATATTTGGCTTTTATCTGATCATGTTTTATTCAGGATCTTTATTGTGTACATTCTGTTCAACCACTATCTGCAATAAAAACAACACTTTACAGGATGGACAAATGGCACTTGTATTATTTATTATTTCTTTTCCTGTCTCCATTCTGTGAAATTACAAGGTTCCACCATGAAGCAATGGGGCCAACATGGTACTGGCTTTCAAGCTTGTCCAGAGGGAAGACATCCATATTTATTAACATGTCATTCTGTTTGCTTTCAGAAAATTCAATTTCCAACAGATGAGAACAAAAAAAAAACATTCTAACAACATGTGAATAGCTTCCCAGCATTACCATCAGCAGCCAATGGACAGGAAAGAAACATTTTCCCTCTGAGATATTTCTTCAACATCAGAGAGGAATAAAGAGGCAGCCAGTAAAATGTATGTTAGTTGGAAAAGGGCAAAAGAAAAAATCAAGATGTTAAGAGCTTGCATATTAGTATTCTTAAAAACACATAGCAGTGGCTTACTAGTGGATTAATTCTGTCAAACTCAAATATATGTCTGAAAACCTTTCACGTATAATTTGCATGTCTTCATTCACAGTTGTCAAACTACTTCACATAAAAAAATAGAACAACTCAAGATGGAAATGTGGGGCACCAGCCTGTCACGCTCTGTACTTATAAGCTGTGTCGCTCTGTATTCACAGATGCATCCTGCACAATTTATAGACATAACAAAGGCTGATATGATGAGTGCCTACAGTACGCACACACACAAGCAAATACGTATACATATAGGCACAAACACAACACTGCACACATGAGAGCAGAGGCAGCACGGGGGGTGGGGGGGTTTGGGGTTGCCTGGACCCCCATGGGGAAGCAATGGCTTCCTGTTTGCAAGTCTTTCTTTCGTGAAAATGCTTAAAATGGGCCGGACGAGAGCAGTGCTTATCCAGCAAAATTGCTGCTAGATGGAGCAGAAAGTGCACAAATTTTCTATGACACCTCAGTAATGAGGTTTTATATTGACCCAGGCACATTGAGTGGAAGGGCTCGCTGCTCCTCTTCCCCTAATCTCAGGCAGCTCTCCTCAACCTCTATTTGGGGGCCCACAACAAAAGAAAGGGGGAATAAAGAAAAAAAAACTGTATGGGCTCAGGCAGGTAGCAGAGCAAAGACACGCAAAACTGAAAAAAGGGGCCCTAATCAAGTATTCATAAACCTCCATTATACTGCTGGTTTTTCTTTAAACTGTGAGAAAATAAATTTTTTTCTTGCACAAACGTATTTTGTTTGTTAACATCAGGGTTGCTTTGGCACAAATCTACTGCACTTTTTTAGTTTGTTTCATCAAGACTTGTTCCAAACATGAGTGCAGAGAGCACAACTTGTGGTGGAGGTGCAAAGAGACCTAGTATTGAGCTTTACGTGTCTGTTGTGCTTTAGATCTAATTCTTTTACAGTTTTTGATGTCGGGTAGAGTCAGCACTGGGTTGCCTGTCTGGTTATAGCTTATGCAGTGTTAAAATGTACTGCTTTATACTGCTTTTATGAGGTGTAAACCAAATATCTTGAGACTACTGGTTGAGCAAACCAAAATATCTCAACTTATCAGCTACAACTCTGGAAAAAAAAACATAACACTTCAAAGAGCAAATGATCAATCAATAAATAAAGACATAAACTGACAGTTTAACAGATGTTGAAAATAACTGTTTGTTTGATCCCTCTGTCAATTTATTAAAACTTCTGAACACCAACATTTCTTATTAATTTTCCTTTTCCTTTTCTTAGACAGTTAAATAATTCAGAGAGTATTTTACTTAAAAATCAATAATAAAAAACAAACATTATTTTATTGAACTGTTTCTGGACAATAACATTAGTTTGTTCACAGGAAGAGTAACTGTCATGTGGATGGATTAAAAAAAGTGACACTCCTTGCCCTTGAATGTATCATGCAGTATATATTTTTACAAAAAAAGTCTGCAGCTCCAGGGAAAGACTGTTTCTCCGCAGAAAAGCCAGCCTGAATGCTCCTCCCTGCCCATTAAACTGTCTGCTGATTTTAATGGCGGTGCGAGAAGCTGATTTGATTGGCCATTACTGCAGCTTACACCAACCCCACCTACTAAATATACTGTATATTCCTCTACAACCTGCTAATATGTATTGCATTTGTTATGCTCTCATTCTTTCCAATTCTCCTTTAGAGTTGTTACCCAAGAACTGCATAGACTATAGACATTGACAAAACATAAATTCTTTTCTTGCAATGGTTTCAAATTGAACATATAAGCATATTTTTCCATTAAATTTTGTGCAACCTTTGTACGTGGCTGATAAATATTATTTTATGCTTGATAAAGAAAATGAACTGAAAATAACTGTTGGCTTTTATATAAACTTGTACAAATAGGGAGTGCAAATGCTTTGACAACAGTGCATACTTTTTTCGTTTGATCAGAGCTTCCCTGAAGACATCTCTCGGAGTCTAAGTGCTTGAGGCGGTGGCCCATAATGCACAGCTCTATATCCTGAAGCTGGAGCAAGTAAAGGTCAGAACTGGATGTTTGTGAAAACCAGGGAAACTGCTGATCTCTCCACACTTATTGCTTTCATACAGCAGCATGTGTACCATCTAGCATCATGGCCTGGCACTGACATTCAGAGCAGAAAGAAAATATATAAAAAAATAAAAAATAAAATAAAATCTAACAATCTGTGGTGCCTGAGATTAAAGTGCATCTTAATATTTGTGTCTTATGAGCAAAGGCACAGCTCATCACAGGCCTGGCACTCTCATTAGCAATATTTTTGTATGTCCATCAGGATTGCATGCACCACGCTATTTTAAGCAAATGCATCACTGGTGAGTTTTTGCGAGCTCTGCAGTCCTCTGATAAATTAAAAATGCATGCTTGGATGGAAACAATTTTGGTATACATCATAATTATTACCTCAATGGGGGAACTCGAGAGAGGGGGGGGTTATTTCCAAGGAATTATCATTCTTCAGAATTTTAATAGTTCACTCACAGTGGTATGTGCCTTGTAAACTTTCAGCCACCACCTCTTAGACCATTTAGCCCTGTTTTCTATATAATCTTTCTGACGTGCTGAGATACAGCCAGTGCTTTCTGACAAACATAAGCCTCAAAGACCACTCACAATGCATTAAGAATGTTTTCTTTTTGACAGACATCAAAGTGTGACCTTTAAATGATTCTTGTTATCAGGGAAGCTGAACAAGAAAATCGATAGGACGCAGCTGGAGAGGAGGGATTAATGCGGGGCAAAATGATCATTCCATTTCATTTTCATCTTAAATTGATGTGCCAGCCATGCACACCTAATCTGACCACAAACTGCTTTTAACACTTCACAGGAGAATCTTTGGAGCAGAAAAATAGAAGCTCAACAAGCTTCTCAGTTACAAATGGGGCAGGAGCATGAGCCCTTACTAACAGTTAACCTTAATAATAAAGAGACAGCTTTTCCCCCTTCCCTTTTATGTCTTTCTCTGCACTTTTTAAAAAGTGCCTCAGTGCAGTGGCCTTTATACACTACAGAGAATACAAGATGGCAAAGCTCATTGTCTATTTCACACAGTTTATGGGTCCATCAAACTGCAACAACAAATACATTAATCATCAGAACACACTGATAGATCATTAATTATTGTACCTCACTGTTGATGTCACACATAGTTGAATCCTTTCATGGGTAATCAGAGTACTTTGGGAGAACTTTATTAAACAAACAGTTAATTTACAACGTCATGTATGGATGCGCAGGCGCCAAGTCAGAGAGATAAAAGGCACAATTTTCTTTTAAAGAATCTTTCAGTAAACATTAAAAGGAATATTTGCCATAGAAGAATTTCTCTCTTTTCTAGTGCTGCTTCCTGTACACAGCTGAGATTGGGAGCGTATTACCACTGAAATGCCAGAGCTCGACAGATAACCACGATAACAAAGATAGCAAATCTGGGAAATGAAAAATGGCACTTCTCTTCTACAAAGAGATAAATCAGTGTTTATTAAATCAATGCCAGACAGAGGAATCTGAAGGTAAAATAATGAACCACTTATAAATGATCTTTGCTTCACTGGGCCTTACCTGATCAGGGTGTTCAGGGACCACCAATGCGAGGCATATTAGAAGAGGTCTATTAATCCTAGTGCTTCTCATAGCTGACTATAAAATGGGTGAGTCCTCTGTGACTTACTAGGCACATCCTTTTTAATTTTTCAAAGTTAAAAAAAAAAAAAAACACTCAGCCACACAGCTCTCATTGATTGGGTGTGAAAGTTTGGGTTGTCTGTGTATTTCTGCTATAACAGTGTGGATATTTCATTATAGTGCTCTGGGACACACATTACGCAGCTCTGCTTGCTTTCGCACGGCATCCATGGCAACTAGGGAGGCTGCTCTCCCTGCAGAAATGTGCTTTTAATTGAGTGACATCTAATCGGGCAGTGAAATACAGCAGTAAAGTTAACAAAACAGGTCAACACGGGACAAGGACTACCAGCTGCATTGGCTATCGCAGCACAGCACTTAGCTGGTGTTGGTGTTGACCAATCCTTGGCGGTCTGTTTTTAATGAACTACATTACAGGGTTGGAAGTATTCTTCACAAGAACCTTAGGTGAATGTTTGATTGAATATGATGAGCCATAAGCCTACACCAGCTTGGGAAGGAGGCATGTCTTTGATGTGCTGAAATTACTGGAGCTGAGAGGTCTCACAAGTGAAGCCGAAAACACATATTAAACAGGCTCTAAAGGATGAAATTTTCACTGTCATCTGTTCCCCCAACCCCCCCCCCCAGCTTGTTGCATGGTGTGCCAGGCTGGGCTGTCTGCTATTTTCTTCCTGAAATCTGGCTTGTGGTTTTACTGAAAAAGCACTTCGTTCTCATTATCTGATGTTGAATCAGTGCAGAGAAGGACATCATCAACTCCCCCAGACCTAAAATCGTGTGTGCTGACAGCACTCTGGAGCGACATGCATAGATGGAGGGCATAGTCTAAGAAAATCTCCTGCCTGCACTTTAGGGAATCATTGGAATTCATGATCTTTTCTCAGTATGCTAACAATAATCTTCCTCTTGCTCCGTCTCACACAACACCAAGCATAGCAAACACTTGTCTTCCCTGAGTCTCAGGAAGCATCAGTTTCTCCTGCAAATTTCAGGGCCATGTCTCTCTTTGTATTAAAACTATGCCCTAATCTTTTTCGATTTGCTATGTTTAATGCAGCTGGATGAAGAATTCAGGAATTCTGAGTGGCAATCATGACACATATGCCTTCATTCTCATAGAAGATTTTATTGTAAATGTTGCAAAACTGGCTAATGGACTTTTACCCCTCTTGCTATAAGTTGCATTATTTTTTAAGTTTTTCTTAATGTCTTTTCTAAACAAATGTTACACCAGGAGAGACTCTGCCCTCACTATGAAAAAGATACAATATACTTTTGTTAAGAAGGGTATAACAAATGTTTCTGCAGTAAAAATCATGCTGGATAAATAAAATGCAACTCAAGTGAAATTTGCCTGAGTTTGTATATTCCAGTATGAACAAGGCTGCAAGGAGCGCCCTAATTGGAAGCACATTCAGTGGATGCTACTTAAGGTGGAGCTTCAGCCTTTGGTTCATGCTTTACTAACAAATTAATGTAATGCTGATCATATCAGTGCATTCAACATACTGATGATGTTGTTTTTAATGCATTTCATCTATCTTATTTTTGAGTCTGTGTGGATTCTGAGACAAATTTGCCTGTGGGCACAATAAACTTTAAGTCAAAGCTTAAATTAAAAATTAGAACAGATGGTTCTGACAGACTGAATTTGCACCACATCAATGAAAGAGGGGCTGGGTGTGTTGTGAGTACTGCAGAAGATAAATAAAGATATGTATGTTAGTAAAGCCACTTGCATTCAGGTTCATTAAGTAATAGCTGACATTTTGACTGCTGTTTATTATTCTGTTTTTAAATGTAATGTAATGTAAATGTATAAATAAATAAACATCCACAAATAAGCTGCTTAGCTTTAACCCTGACAGAAAACACACAGAGCAATTATGGTGAACCTTAAGATTTCTTCATTAAGACAGGGACAATAATCTGATGACTAGTTGATTGAAATCACGTTTTTAAAAACAACTTCTGGTGCATTATGTCTTATCACACTTGTGCATCATAAAGACATTTCATCTGCCTCACCTCCAGCGAGAATCTTTGATGGTGTCAAGTGGGTGACGGCAACCAATTAAAAGAAAATCAGTCAAAACAACTGGGGGTCAGATCTGAAGATGCTCCCAATCATTCATAATTTCCTCCTGTTATGCTGCATTTCCACTGCTTTTGATTGGAGTCTGATAGGGTGGTGGGAGCAATGGACAGTACATTACCTGTAACTGTCAATAATAATAATAAAACCCAGTGAGAACTATATTACACCATAGGCCTCACACTTTTTATACCAAATTTGGATATCTGTTTGAACATGGGAGGAATGCAAATTTATAACCTTAAAACTCAGGTAGAGTTTAAAATATACAGCCTAGAAGCCCATTAGACCATCTGAAACAATTACCTCTCTGTCCAGCAGAGGGTGCAGTGAGCACGTCTTGGTCTTCGGTCCTTGTCCTCTTGAGTGAACAATCACAAAACCACACACCGTGAAAAGCGGTGTGTGGTTTTGTAGATGGCAAAATAACAAGCAAACCTATGGACTCACCTGGTGACTTAGCCGTTAGATTGATGCATCACAAATAAGCAGTGCAACAATAGATTACTCTCACTATGACTGTTGTAGTAAAGGTAATAATAAATAATTATTATTAATCATTACATTTGTGTGTGTTTACCTACAAACACAAAGGCACACCAGAGGTCAAAAGATATCCAAACATTTTTTAAGGCTGTAATATTTGTTTGCACTTGATTTTTGGAGACAGTGACACCTCTACTAAACTATCATCTTGTAATTTACTTGGATGAAGAAGGTGACCCTCAGAACTGAACCACGTTGCATTAAAAAAGAGCAGGGGAGAGACCCTTTCGGCGTCTTTGGTAATACCTTAGCTTGTACGACTGTACAAGGTGGTCTCTCTTTTCTTTATCTCTCCATCTCTTTCATCCGTTTTGATTAGTTTTCTGAATTTGAGGGATGGGATCTGGTCTATGTGGGACCTGGTAGGACAAGGCAGTTGTCCTGATAGTGTTTCTGTGCACGTCCTTCTCTGTTAGTCATTACTGTGTGCAGACGAGGGGTGATGTTTACTCTGCTGAGACAAGCAAGTCTACTGCTCTGGGTTGCAACCTTGTGACTCCCCTCTCCTTCCCGCTGCCAGCTCTCCTAACATCTAGTCCTAGGCTCACCACTCCAGGGGCTCACTGGTCTATTGCTGCTGCTGAAGGCCTACCAACTACCAGGAACAGTTTTATTTTAGTTTTTTTGAAGCATGATACAGTCTGCCTAGTGGGTGTTCAGTTGATATTTCACAAAATAATAGCATAATGCACACAAAGGGTTGTGATACTGCAATGCATTGCTGTGCCATATTCCTCTCCCTGTCTTTTAGCTTCCTAGTGTTGTCACTTTCATACATTACCTCCACCCACACACACATGCCAAAAGGAAAAAAAGGAAGAAAGAGAGACACTGACAGAGACTTAGTGCAGCACACAAAGTATAAATAGGAAACTGTATTCCTTGGTAATAGATAAACCAAACAATTAAAATATGGTCGGTTGGCTTGTTAGAAATTAGATCATATAAAAAGGAAATTAAAGACGGTAACAATTTATTTGCAATAACCTAATGGCTCAAGGACAGAGGAAGTAACAGAGCACATACAAAGACAAGTGTGAAATAAAAAAGGAACACAAATTATAAAGATAAACCGACACAATTATCATGGTCAACAAGCAACTGAAGTGAGAAGGTGAGAGGATGAACTTAGGGTGAACAAAACAGTGGTGATGATTATGATACATAATGGCAAAAGGATAAAATCAATGATAATGCACCAAATAAAAAGTGAAATGATTACCAAGCTTATGCAGGAGGTCAGGGTTCAGAGGTCAAGTTCATTATAAACAGGGAAACCATTATGGCGTCTGCTTGGAAGTCTCTGGAAGAAATAAACAGGGGGGTTGATGTAAGTACACTTCAGTGTAAGTGCTGTTTAAGTCCTACATCTACTTGACAATATGTAGCACTCAAATATTAATGTGACACAATGCTGTAGTAAGCAGCCATTCATAGCAAAGCACAGAGCAGAGAAGCTCAGTTTCCTTAAGTGGTGGTGGGCTATTTCAGGGTTTAGTGAATCAGAGTTGCATTTATTCCAACCCTTTAAAAAACAATAACAGGGCATCTTTTTATCATCCCGTGAAAGCCCTAAGACCATAAATTAAGTGTTTACCCATTTTAAAACCTCTCAGCAAAATTAGGTAGACCAACCAAGACACCAATGCAATGCTAACACATCACTCATGCTTTATGTTTTATGCTCTTGTGCTTTACGTTTGCACACAGTAGTATGACAATGCAATGCATGTGCTTGAATTCTCCAATTCAACAAAAAAACAAGACAAAAAATAAAATACTATGGTAGAAAACAATCTGTGAACACACGGAAGACAAGCAGAGACATTACTCTTTGCCAAATAAAGAAAAACTACACAAATGCCTGTGGAGTTGAAGCAGAAAGTATTCATCTATTTAACTCTGCACATTTTGTTATGCATAAAATGCTTCACATTTATTCATTTGATATTGTTTGTGTGAAGTGGATGAGAAATAAAACAAAAAGTTATATTGAAATATGTTGCCCCAAGAGTTTCTCAATATTTTGAGTTAAACAGAATCATCAGTTTCACTCTCACAGCAAAGTTTTTATGATCTGTGGTCCATCAGTGACCACAGGGTCAGTGACACAGCGTATCCACATTTCACTAGAGGATTCAACCAGGATGACCCAGGTCAAGCCATTTTGAAATAAAAACTGTATATTGTCTATGCACAGTTAAATGCCAGTATGCAAAGTTTTACTGCCCACTAAAACACCATCACATCTTCATTATAATAGGTATATTAGTCATACGTAACTGCAGTCCAAGAAACTTAACTTGTCAGCTATTGAAGCCCAAACCAAAAGATCCAAGCAAGATCCAATATCTATGCACCAAATGCTATGTTTGTAAGTGAAAAGGGAACAAAATAAATGGTTTTACAAAGGAGAAACGTTCTCAGACCCTCAACAGCACCTGAGCATGAAATCCAAACAATATTAGATGTAAGACAATATTACACCCTAAGGCATCATATCAGAACTGAAACAAGGAGGGAAGTACAGTACCTTTTAAAACAATCCTATGTTTTATGGGTGTCTTGCAAGTTGAGAAGCACATGTACAAATGCTCTAGCAAAGGCATTTTGAGATTCATCTGTAGTACGGTAAAATGTAGGGGGTTGGGGGGACAGGGTGTGGGAAGACATTTTGAAAGTGTCTGCATCTGTGTGTGATTAGTTCCACTACCTATGATAAAGCATGCAGTGCAAGCATAACACCATCATAATCTATGAGTCACAAAGGCAGGGGAACACTTAACCAGAATATAACAACTTCTGATATGGTATAGTCTACCACTGTGACGGAGCCAAACTATAGTCCTGCCTGTGTTCCCCACCCATCATTAATTGTCTGATCATTGCGGAACAGAAAACAGCAAAGGTTTGAGCAGACAAGAGATCTCACAGGTATTAGCTGCTAATTGCCTTCAACCAAACAAGCAGCACTTTCTGGAGAAAACAATCTATATTAATTCCTCCCATTCTTCTCTGCAGAGAGCACATTGGTACTTCTTAGGCACACAAGATAAATGCTTATACCATAATTACAACTAATTGTGCAAATAATTGCAAAAGTTCTTTTGCCACCTATACCACAATAAAACAAAAGCAATCTATGTGGCTCTTGGCTGTGAAATGGAAACAGTGCTATTTCTCTGTTTTCTACTCATTCATTATCAAGCATTTGTATTTGTTCTGTGGTAAAAGCCAGATTTTGCAAATGTGAGCAGAAGAGAGACGGAAGGATTCTGATGACAGGGATTCATGGACGCTCTGAATACAGACATGCTGCTCCTGCATCTCTCGCCTCTCCCAACAAAACATGTGAAAAGCTTCAAAGCCCAAAGCTTTAAGCTTTGGAATACACTACATCTTTTGATTATTTCCAAGTCTCCTCTTTTTAAAGGATGAAGAAAAGAAACAAACAAAAAAATCACCTGTAAATCGAACCTTTACGAGAAGGTTTTTGTACCTAATCCCTTTCATTTCAGGTCAGTAGAATATTAGTGCTTTCTCACTGCTCTGATGGTCAAAGCACATTTCAAAGATACAGCAAAGGCAAGAAGAGGGATAGAGACAGTGAGAGAGAGAACGAGAAAGAGAGAACGAGAGAGATACAAGGCAGTGGGGAGCCCAGGCAATCCCCCATCTATTACAGATGAACCAATCATCAAAGACAAATTACAGAACACTTCACTGGGATATGCTAATTCCAAATTAGACACAAGTCATCAAAAGATCAGCATTGCAATATTTTGCATCTACAAATTGAAAATGTCTGTCTTCAAGCAGGCTTTAATACCAATATACAAGAGAAAAAAACCACATACTTATGCAGCTGAATTTACATTTTATTTTTTATAGTAACATGCTGGATGATAGTTGCGAGTTGTGATACTGACATACGTTTTCAGTATAAGAACTGCAAAGTAGGGATGGTAATAAGAAGACAATGTATTGTTATTAGGGATTTCATTAATTAAGAGTTTATTAAGCGATGTTTAAAGTAAAATGAACAATGTGACAAATTCTTTTCAGGATGTAAACGGTGCTGAATGGTATAAAGCAAACACCTCACATTTTGCCAGGTTAGTTAGTTAACATCTCTGTATCCCACTGACACCTGTGTCTGTGACACAGGACACCAGTGTTTTTGTCAAGCAAGGTTCATATAATTTATGCACAAGAAAAAGACAATTTGCTATCTTTAACAAACAGGGAAAACGCACCAAATTTGCAAACCTCAGGAATAAAAATGATAGTGGTAGAAATGGGTCAGATCATTTCTCTTGACCTTTTACATGTGTTCAGTTTGATTAAATTTAATTCAATTCAACCCAATTCACTTCAAGTAATTTACAACAAGGAATTTCATTTACACTTTTATACTAATGAGGTTGGACAAATATGTTATATAATTTGTATAAAATATGCACTTTATTTAAACTATTTTCTGTGATAAGGTGGTGTTAGCAAATGCTGTCGTCATTTGTTCATCAAAGAATTCAGCTATACAATTTCATATGTGTCCCCCGTGAGGCCAGACAAGGCAAAACAAATCTTGGTCTGTTTGCATATTAAGCTCAGTATGCTCAGTGGCTATAGCTGTGGCTCATTTTCTGCTTTGGACCTCAGTTTTATTGGAGGTTATACAACAAATATCAGTATGTCTTATTTTTACCCTCCTGCTAAATGTATTCATACCTAAGTTAAAGTAGTTTGTTTCCCATGGACATTTAAGGTTGGATAAATAAAACTGTGAATTTGTACTGAGGTCTCATGAGCCCAACTTAAATTCTTACTATAATTAGATTGTTGTGGTGGGATTGATTCTTGTGCAAAAAGTATTTCTTCAACCATTGTAGTTAGAAATACCAATTAATGATAATATAATTGCTATACTGTGAGGTTATTTTTCCAACTCAACTCACCTAATTCATTTCGCTAACATTTTATACTTTATAGTTGGATGTTATTTTGATGTCATGTTTCTATACCCTGTGCACTTACTGACCCACTAAAGAATAAACGCAATATCTGAATGATGTTATTGCAAAGCATCACGTTCCCTTTGTTTTGTAAGCCGTTGACACTGTATCAATAAATTCTTCTGTTTTAAAAACATCCAACGTCTGAAATACCAGATGATATTTACATTTTTATATACTTTCCAGTGTATTCTAAGGTCATAAACATATTAATGGCTCACTTTCAGTTTTGTTTTTTATGTCACTTCTTTTACATAGTCATATTAATTCGGTAGAGCACTATTATAATTTGTTAAATTGTGTGCTCAATAATTGTAATAATTGCATTCTTAGCACATTAAATTATGACTGCACCCGTAGCACATCAATCGCATTATCATCTGCAATGTGATTAAATAAAAAACATGTACAGAGGAGATAAACATCAACAAAATGTCTACATACGATGTCCTTTGCATAGTATCCAAGAAGTCCCAAAAGGCCTCGAATAAAACAAATCTGAAATTTATATTTCAGATTTCATACTTAATGGAAGACAGGAAATATAAATTGTCAATTAGTGTGCTTTACAGGTTCTGGTGGGCAGCTTTTGTTTCCTTCAGCCTCAGTAGCTGTATGCCCTTGTTTCCAGTCTCCGTGCTAAGCAAAGCTAACTATTGCCTGCCTGTGCATTATATAGTAGTGTGGTTGAGGTTGTTAATTCTGAAATGAATAAAATGTGAAATTAAAACAATAATACAAATATATCAATATTTCTTTTTAAAAAGTATAGAGTGAACATCCAGAGGTTTTTTTTTTTCCCTACGAGAATCCTCCAAATAAATCAATGTTTCAAGAGCAATATGATGTAGATTTTCAGAACATCCAATGTTAAATAAAAAGATATTGATCTGTGAAGCAACCTCATCTGATCAGTATGGATACCACTGTCTTGCGTCATTGTTCTGCCGAGGTTTCCATCAGTGATTTGAGGAGGAAGACTGCCAAAATGCAGTTAGTTTAAACAATAGAAACACACACAGACAATTACCCAGTCCTGAGGGAGTCACAGACTAAAGAGCTGGTCAATATTTCTGTGCAACATATGCATCAAAATGGCTGGGTCATTCTCTCAGTCTAAGTGCCTCCCCTCCCAGTCTGTGTCCAAGGGGAGCACAATTGCCACATCACTGAGGTGTGAATGCATTGATGAATTTAGCCTTTTACGCAGGACACCTGATATGTAAAAGTACGGCCATTCCACAGCAATGAGCAGTGCACTGACACCGTCAATATTTCTCTCCAACATGCAGTGTCGGCATCCAGACTAATGACAGACAGAGTATATCAGCAAATGAGTGCACAACAGGAGCAGAGGATGGGGGGGATTAATAGTTCCAGCAACAAATGACCTGACAGGACAAAAGTAAACACACACACATACATACGCATACAAAGGAAATGGTACACATTCACATACACGTTGTGACTTACACAAACCCACAGGGTAATGTTTCTGTAAAACAATATATAGATAACAGACACACACGTAGCAGCAAAAAGGTTGCCTGCATGTCACTGGTAAAAACATCTGAAAGACACAGTGCTTCGGTGTTTCAAAGGGTCCAACATTAAAAGCATCTTGTTGTGGGAGAGAAACCAAGCTCCTCTGTGACTTTCCCCCATGGCAGCCTATGTTATTTAAGGCATTTGTGGTCAGGTAAACAGATTTTTATTTCTTTAGTTCCTCAATAGAAAATACCGTACTTACGCCTCATTTGATGGCCCCCACGACACCCTCCACCCCTCAATTCTCATACTCCCACACCCACATACCCCAGCATAAAGCTTATCATGAAAGCACAACAAGGATATATTGTCAAGAATTCTTTTAGGCAGTCCTGATTGAAGAGGCTGACTTTTATTCTCTCAAGTACACCCTGCCTCTTTTCCCTCTGCCATGGTACACAAGGGTACCATTATGGAGGCTGTGGACCTCATCCATTCATCATTCTTCTCACCTACTAAGCAAAACACACATATATCAACTACAGCTGCCCTCCCTCTTTCCTAAATCATGCTTTGTTCTGCTACGTGTAAAGAGAAGTCAGCTTTGGAAGGCAACACCCTGAGAGCCGAAAGAAAGGGAAGCAGGAGGTGGGCTGCACTGCACTATAAGAAAATGAATACATTTTGTCATTCAATAACTTTAACAGTTGGGAAAAAAAATCTTCATTTTTCATACAAGAATTTGGAGCCAACTCAATTTATTTTGTGCAATCTAATCTAAAGAGTTGGTGAAAATGCAAATTTTAGTTCATATGAGACTGACATAAAACAAACCGTATCATCAGTAAAACTGTGGTAATTTTTTTTTTCCAAATCTGCCATGGTAAAGCCTCATTTGGAAAAGAGGCAATTCCCTCAAACCAGGAGGGAAATGATTGTATTTGATATAGATATTATCACAAATGAGCCTATCCAAATAGCTTGCAGTTGGTCAAAGCTCTGTTGTGTCTTTTACTGCTTTTTTTTTACAGAATTTAAGCTTTAGGTATGTTCATGTTATCAGGATTCATTCAAACAAATGTAGGCTATTACAGGGAAATCACAGACCATACTCTCCAAGCAATCTCTGAAAAGAGACAGTAAAAGTAAGTGTCACTATGCTATAGGAATTTCAATGATGAGCCACGTTTGTTACCAAGCCACTGAGTTGATCTGACTTAAAGGCACAATAAATATAAATGGCAAGCACACTGCCACTCTTTCATTTACCTCCTGTGGGCAAGTTGGTCTGGGAGAGAATAATAGATAATTGTTGTGTGAGTCTCAGTGATAATATCATCTAAATCAGCATTCTATTTCTAGGGTTTTCTGGGGTTAGAAATTCATTTATTTATTCAAAATTACCTTTTTTATAAACTAGCACCAAGGTTGGTTGTAAATCAATCTAAATGCATATACATAAAAACATAGTATGTGTCCTATTAAAGCAGCACAACATTAAACAAGAACTTTCTCAATTGTTATGCAAAAGTACAAGGCTACTTTGGATTTACCTCATCTGGACACTGAGTAGTTTGCATATGGAATGTAGGGGTGTTAATTGTGATGGGATTATTTGCCATTTATTCATTGCATAAGCAATTTCTTTTGCATTATTCATCTTTCAATCGGATCCAGGCATGTTTTAATTCCAATGAATGCAGAGTGACAATGCTGTGTCACCACTACCTTAAACTGAAAAGCCAGCAAAAGACAATCCAATTTTGTTCAGAGTTCAAAAAGTTGAAACTTTAACAGAGAAAAAAAATCTGTCCATGAGCCAATATATCTGACATTTAAGTAGAAGGATGATGTTTATACATCTTTTTTTTTTTTTTTTTTTAAAGGGTTTGCAAAATACCATCAAAATAGGAAGCCAAGATTATGGCATGTGTTAGATTTCTGTAAATGCAGCTGTGGATGGTTCATGCAACACAGTGGGAGGTGGGGTCTTTTAATCTCTAATCCTTTCCTCTGTGAGGAGGAGTACGACTAACAGAGAAGAAAAATCTGTCCATGAGCCAATATATCTGACATTTAAGTAGAAGGATGATGTTTATACACTTTTTTTTTTTTTTTTTTAAAGGGTTTGCAAAATACCATCAAAATAGGAAGCCAAGATTATGGCATGTGTTAGATTTCTGTAAATGCAGCTGTGGATGGTTCATGCAACACAGTGGGAGGTGGGGTCTTTTAATCTCTAATCCTTTCCTCTGTGAGGAGGAGTACGACTAGGAAGAGAAGAGGATGAAGCTCGAGAAGAGGGTGAAGATCAGAAAGTGGAGAGTAGGTATCCTCCTCCCAGACAAAGAACCCTGCCATAGCACTCCTCCTGTCCTGTACTGAAGCTGTCACTACTGGTGTCTGGGGCTATGAGGCAGGCAATTTTAGCGCTGCTGTGTGAATCGATACCCAATCACATCACGTTTGCAGGCACCACATCAACCTGAAGAGGCCATAGCGCAATTTACAGCATATTGTTTTTGGCCCTGTGAGCAAACAGGCGCTAGGAGCAATAGAAGCATCATGGCAGAGCAAGACAAGGCCTTGTCATTGCCATTAACAGCCTTATCTCTGGTCACAGAAGTACTCATATTAACCACTAGAGCAAGGAAGGATCAAAAACACAGAATGCATAATGCAACTGCTTTTTAATTTCAACAGTGAAATCCAATATGGTGGTTTGCTTAACTTTAGTGCGGGGATGCTCATTTTAACAAACACCACTGGGAGTATATTTGTTTACCAAAACATCAGTGTCATTTAATGTATACAATGCATACAAACAACACTGTTGTGCACTTCCTCTGTCTTTTGAAAGAGAAAATAAAACTGTATAATGCATAATATTCCACAGATAATGAAAAGGTGAAACCTAAAGTCAGATTCACAAACATACTTGAACAAAATTTAAGTTGCACCAAATATATGGTTGTTGTGTAGTATCTGAATATAATAGCAAGAATGAAATAGTGCCACTGAGGAGAGACATCAGTAGAGGTGGGATTTGAAAAAAAAAAAAAAAAACTTCAGGGGTGTGGCAGACTCATCATCCAGAATAAGCAAAAAACAAAAACAAAAAAACATTGTTTGTTTGTTTATTTGCAACGTACATCTTGTCATTTGAACAACCTGTTTCCACACACACCTGCAATCATTACCTTCGCGCAGTAGGACTGCCACAGTGGAACACACTGCCATGCTGTGAGCACAGTGCGTTACCTGGATTAGAGGAGAGTGCCACAAGGTATTCTCTCAGCAAACAAAACTAACTTGGTACACACCACATTTTATACTTAATGACAAAAATACAGACACTGAGTATGTATATGTATGGATACATAAACAAGCTGTCCGCCTGAGAACATAAGGTCTTATCTTGACAGTGTTGTTAAACTTCAATCAAGCTGAAAATTCAACAACAGGAAATAAGTTACATGCTTCAGCAAACACAGTTGTTGTCCATGAAACAGGCAGAGTGATTCATCATGTCTGCCCTTTTATAATGAAAATAACTCCTTTCATATTTACAGTTCATTCTGAACAGGGAGAAGCAATGTGGCAAATTGTGCAGTTCCATGTGAACACTGTACAAGCGTTTCTTCACATTACATTGTGAGCAGGTGTAAAGGTGACTTTTATCAGTGTTGGCACTCGGCTGGCATACAGAGAGACCGTCCACTATTCTCTAATGTTCAGTAACTAATCTGATGTGGAAGGCACAACAGGAAACAGGCCCATTATATGTAAAAATGAAAGACATACCACTGGTGTTTGATTGATGTGGATACTCCCCAGGGAGAATAAGCCACTACTTCATTCTCAACAACTGCAGCTGACAAAATACGCTGTAGCAGAGATGGTTGTTATGACTACCTAAATCTTTTGAAATGATGCTTTTATTCATTGCAGAACCAACTGACGCAAGTCAAGGGCAAAACTGCTAAAGCATTTACCTGCGCAGATCAGACAAATATCAGCTTTACATATATTAAAATAATGCTTTTATTCAGTGTTGAACCAAATGAACCAAGTCAAGCACACACAAGTCAAACTATGAAAGCATGCTTGCATAGGAAAATATCCATTTATCATATGTAGTTGTGACAAACAGGTTTTCATGTTTGCTTTTAATATTTTTGCATTTTATTTGGCTTGATTTGTGTTAAGCAACTATATGTTAAATTATGTCTATTTTACCTACAGCACTCAGTGATCTGAGAATTACATTTCTAATTAAATGAAAGAGTTTGGCATATAAAGTGTCACAAAATAGATATACACATCACAGTTTCTCCATGTCTGAGGTAATGGCTAATGTCAAAATGTGACTTCTGACTAAAAACCTGAGACCTACAGATTTGTTTAAAAAAAAAATCACAATTACGCAAGAGATCCTCCTCACTTTCAACAAGTTGTGTTTCTTCTTTCATACTACAGTTATTAAAATTCAAAAACAGGATGCAAATTCTTACTGAATTAATTTTGAAATTCAACATTTATTAGATTTTTTAATCTTAAATCAATGGAATGACAGATCGGCTGAACAAAAGCAGTACAAACTGTATTGCAATTACTGCATAAATGAAAGAAGCACATCACTCCTATAACGGATTCAACCAGGTAATCTTGGGAAAATGTGTATGCTTGTTAGTTCAGGTGGCAACAGATAAGAGGCTGAATTTTGACATTTCCATTTACAGATAGCAACAGCTAACACCTTTACACTGATTAGAAGCTGTCAGTCCTATATTTGAATTGCAATCAATATATTATATACACTGCATATATGACAGGGGGGGGGGGGGGGGAATTCTGGAGGGGGGGGGATTCTGGATTCCCACAAACAACCCTGCCCTCTTAATCACCAATTCACAGAACATACCTCATTTACTATTATGTATGTCCTCCACACAGAGATCAGCATTTATATAAAACATATAAATGTGAATTTCCATCATATCCTCACATAGAGCATATTAATAAGCAGTGCATCCCTTGCCAACCAGACCTCATCCATATTCCTGCAGGCTTACTGCAAGGGAAACTGGTGGTGATAAAGCAAGGATCGATATGCAGAGATGGTAAAAACACAGCTAGTGCAACAGCATGGCACGAAGGCTCACAGTCAAGACTGGAGGACAGCAGAATGAGGGAAAGATGCCTGGTAAGCTGGGTTGAAAAAGATAATCAGCCACAGCATTTTAATGAGAGGAGAGAAATTGTCTCTTCCTCATTTTCTTCTTTAGTAACAGGATACATGACACAGGTACTTTCACGTGGCAGTGCACACAGAAGCTATAGGATAGAATGTTTGCTAGAAAGTTTGCCAAGCAAGCTATGAAGGTAAGTAAGCAAAACCTTGCTGCTTTAAATGCAAGGACGCTTTCTGAAAATACAGTGATAGGTTATCCCTTATTGCACTGTATATTTCTGTTTCATATCAAAACAGAGCAAAACTGTTATATTTCTGCAACAGCCCTTCTATAACCTGGGACAGACTGCCTTTAAAGCTTTTTGACAGGTAAACCTGGGAAGTCGTCAAAGATTTTCTCTCTTTGGCATATCTCGCAACTGCCACAGAGAATTGAGTGACAACTTAATTTCTCATCTGTTACATAAATCAAGAAAATACTGTGAAACTCAGCTCTACAAACTAAGAAATTCCCTGTGCTTTCTAGGCTTCGAAGGATTTCTTCAGCAAAGTTTCACACAGGAGCGAGGGAAAAAGTAATTTCTTTGACAGGCAGACATTATGTGATAGAGCAGACTTTTCACTGCATGAAAGAATGGGGCTCCAAACAACAAAGAGATAGTAGCTGTTTAAAAGGCCAATTTTCCAGTCCACATTGTCATTGTCACACTCTTAACTCCAAAGGCAGACATGCGCTCTGGCATCAAAGGCCATTGATTTTCTAATCAAGAGCAAATGATGATTAAGGCATATCTGCCCCCTTATCTTTCCGTTTAAAATCCTCCTTTATGGATTCAATTTGACTTTGGCTGTTTTGCCACGGAGGGGAATCAGGACAGTCAAAGACAAAGACACCTTGTAGAGACAGCGGGCGGTGTCATGAATGATTAAGGCATGTGGAGCAGAAAATGATCTCACATCTTGCCTGTCCCAGGGTCACTAGAATTTTTATCAATGAATATCGAAGCAAATGTTGTTCAGCGATGAACTGCTAATTTGACAAATTGAATTGAAAGTTTATATTGTGACTGAGTGTCAATGGCATTGCAGAGTTACTCTTCATCTGTGAGCTAAGCCGTTGCAGAAACAACAGAAAACGAGGAGCTGAGCTAGTTCACCCACTAGCGCAGTCCCACCTCAATACTCTTAAATTCCCAAGCTGGGTAGCAACAAACAATGTTAAAAAGGTTGGGCAATGAAACCCCCATCTCTCACCTTGATAACTGTTACATCTCGACGTTGCTCTTAAGGTCATGCTTCTTGTTTTCTTGTTTCCTGTTTTATTGTGAAACTGACCTCTCCTCACATTCCAGATTGCTTCACTTCCTGCCCCTGTGTGTTTTCCCTCCGGTGTGTTTTGATTGTCTGCCCCGCCCTCATTAGATTCACCTGTGTCTCGTCATCTCCCTTCACCTCAGGTGTATATAAGCTGTGTTCCTCTTCCCCTCTGTGCCAGTTCGTCTTAGTACCTCAGCGTCTGAACGTCCCAGCCATTTATTTACTTGTATCTGTTCTCCCTGGTTTTTGGATTATTGCCTGTGTATGACTTCCGCCTTTGCCTGCCGTTTTGGATTTGTTTGTTTGAACTGACTGATCTTTGTGTACCGACCACCTCTTTTGGACAAAGTAAAGTGACTTTTTGTTCTCTATCTGAACTGTCTTGGAGTCGTGCCTTTGAGTCCTGTTTTTTGTGAAGAACCAGTCTTAACAGATAACATTAAAAAGTAATACCACAAAGCAGAGCTGACTCAAGGGTGCACATGCTCATTTCTTAGCCAACTTCAATTATCCAAACTTCCTCCCCTGGTCGACTTTCCTATATTATATATGTTTAGCCTTTGTGCTGCACCAGCTTGAGGATGAAGGATTAACTCCCACCCCTATCTCTAAGCTTGGTTTGGACTTCAGGTTTAACCGTCCTTCAGGACCAGCATGGAGATCAGCTTAACAATGACGTCCGCACCCCTCATCTGTGTTGCTCTGTTGCAGCTCTGTCTTACTCATCCTTTTTTTTTTTTCCTCATTCCAACTCGGACCAAAAACACTGAACTGGGTTTGGGGCACATTATCGGTCCTTGACCTTGAGGCAATGTCAATTCAAAGCAATGTTTTTAGCTGTTTGAAATACACTGCTACTGGTGGCAAAATAAACAGAGGGACAGACGCATTATGTTTATGCTAATTAGTCAAGTTTAATGATTTATTACTTCAGGTAAAATTGTCTAACACAGTCAAATAATAACAAGGACATTCATTTCTAGATTCGTTACTTCCAACTAACAACTTGTAAGTGCTCATCATAGCCAAACAAGACTTCCTTATTGTAAGTAGAAGGACATTGATGGTAGATTTCATTTCTTCAGATGTATTAAATCAAGTCTAACAGGAACACTGTCCCATCAAGCCTCCAAATGTATGATGTCAGGAAGCCCGAAAGGATTGTGAATAGGGCCTCGTGACAGAGATGAGAGATTTGTGGAATGTCTTCTGTTGCACAGCAAGAGCTTACTTGTGAGAAAGAGAAATGAGCAGGCCGCTGTTGGGTGCACAAAGTCCTCTGCAGACAGATGGGAAAAGAGAGAGAATGAGTTTTGTTCCCTACCTATTGTCCCTCTCTTATGGATGCCAACATATGCTCAATGAGTTTGTCTCTCACCAGGGCTGAGAAACAGGAAGATTGTTTTTGTCATATCTGAATCCTACAATGGAAAATTGGAAGTAAGACTACAACTATATGTTAAGGGTGGAATTGCTCACGAAATCCACATTATTTTTTTTTAACACTCTAGAAATACCATACATCAGCATGAGATTTATATCTTAATATCCACAATTTACAGATTTTTTTTTTTTTTCGGCAGATATTCTTAAGGACATGTCATGTAGTCATGCAAAAACTGAAAGAATGGGGCAGCTTGATTAGGAACATCAACAACAATCCTAAATCAAAAGTGATGTGAGATTTTTTAAGAGCAAGAGGGGAGACATTGCTGCATACAAACATACTTTTCATTTATTTGGCAAAAAGGTTTGCCTTCTGGGTAAGAATATAAACTGTCTGTTCAGTCAATTCTTAAAAGAATAGGATTTCTTGTCACTAAAAAAACAGACTAACCCAACTCTCTCCTCCTTGTACTGTCAACTGTCACACTAGAGTGATAGAGAAGTGTTGCCGCTAGCATAAGCAACATGTGTTGCACAGTGCTTGCATACAGCTGCCGTTTTATCCACCACTTTCTACCGCCGTCATCATCCACACAGGACAGCAAAGCGATGCTGCTGGCACATCCTCTATGAAGAGAAAATAAGGGCCTGGCGCAAGGCGTAAGGCCCATTTATACTCACATTAGTCCGTTTTACATCTGTCCATTTGTCCCAAATGTTATCTTCTTTATTACCCCACATGCATGTCTTTTTCGTTGGTACGGTACTGTATGTGCCCTGAACCGTGACATATGTACTGAACAGGACAGATTTTTTTTCAGTGTACTGTTCCACCCTTACTACATAGAGTATTCTGGAGAGACCTATGGGCTGGTGTTTCTTGGAATCTCAGTCATCCAATTACACAGGTCACTCCTTCCAGAAATATACTACAACTTGGCTAAGTGAAATTATTCTTAAAGTAGTCAGGCTCCTCATTTTGTTTTTTTTAGCTGGAGAAAGGCAGAGATATGTAGCGCTGTCATTTCCACAAACAGATTGCTGAACTATTACCAGACCCCGTGATTACCTCTACCTGTCCTTGTCAGCTGAACACAAAGTACCCATGTAACTTGCTATTTGCTGTTGCTAGATCTGTGTTTTCTTATGGAGAGGTTTCTGTAGATTTTAACCTTAATCCTATCAGCTAATGTGAAGGCACTGATCCGCGCCTGTCTTGAAGGTTATCTGTGCATGTTTCACACCCACGGGCATCCATTATTTACATAGTTGCTCCCCAGAGGCAGCAGCCACCACAGGAGGTGTAGATGGGAAATCTACCTTCCAATCTGCCAGCAACACATCCATATCTATACTGCATGGTTCACTGACTTAGGAGGATGCAGTGTGAGGATTATCATCAGCTCCCTAAAAACTTCATCATCATCGGCACCGGCACCAGCAGCTGCAGCGGTGGCATCAGGCAGCTGTGTTTGCTTTTAAAATCAGGGTTCTCCCAACATTTAAATCTTAAGGGAGAATTTTTTTTTTTTTTGGAGAACAACTATAGGAAACATATCAGAAAGTATTAATACTAACAATAAGAACACAGATAAAGGGCAGTGAGGAGAATAGTTACCTGTACATGTAGTACATCTTATAGCGGTAAAAGGATACATGATTCTTATCTATTAGGATCAACTGCAGTTGTGTGACATTATTATAGTGCACACAATCAGTAGAGGGAGGAGGTGACAGTGAAAAGTCGGATTTCTTTAAGAGGTTGGTTTCTCTTTATTTATACTAGGGCTGGGCAATAACTCAGTATCATACTGTGGGATATAACCTTCAATATAAAATCATATACTGGAAACACACTGTGAGACACCGCACATAATTGCTATAAAATATTTGCCTCAGTTAGGTGACATGTTTTTTCTGTTTATTACATATATTTGTTGTCTTCTCTCCCTAAAGAAATTTAAAAGCACATATAACTGGTTTCTTCAACTTTTACTCAGGAGAGAATGTAAAAGATTTTATTGCAATAATAATCAATTTCGGCTGAATTTGAAACTTTTTGTGTCATGATAGCGTTTAGGGCCATATTATTCTGCCCTAAGTTGTACCTCTTGTTTTTGTGTTTCTTTGCTTTTCACTAGATTTCCTAACCTTAACCAAGTAATTATTGCTGTAACTATAACAACTAAGATCCTGTGACCTTTAAAACACTTTATAGCACTGTTGGGCCATAAACCTTGCAACACAAATGACAGTGCCTATATAGTTGAAGAGACAAAAACAAAGTCTGTGTTTTTATTTATTTAATGTGCTGAGTAGATAAGAAGCAGTATGAGTGGGAAAAAAAACATTCAAGTCCAAAAATTTAAGCATGTTATGATGGCTCTAAATTCTTCTAATTTGTGGCTGTCTTAAATGCCACCGGCATCAAAATATTTATCTCCAGGAGGGAGGGACAGACTCAGGGGATGTCACTGTCAGTTTCCAATGCAATATATGCATTGGCCGCAGTCTAAATCAGCCAGTTATTAAACATTTACACAGCCTTGTGGAGTAGGTTCAATGCAACAGCAGTTGGATGCACCAATTTCACAGCCTTATCATATGTATAAGCCCTCGGATAATTAATTCTAATGATACGTTTTATCTGCAACACCCATCACGATAAACATCAATGCACAAATCTACTCGTATGAATGTGCTATTGAGCAGAACACTGACCTTTCGAGACCCTGAGGACCTCTGAAGACATGTGTGAAAAACACCCTGAACATTCACGCCAGCCCTTTAGTGTGCAGGGCTGATTTGATATAAGTGTGACAGGGGTATTTATAGAGCACCACAGAGCCTCGCTCTCCCTGCCTTTCTACACCAAGAGCCCATTCCAGCCCAGACACTATTGGCAAGCCTGCTCACTCACTGGAAAAGCCATCATGTCAGCACACTGGCAGGAGATAGCATGTTGCGCTAACAGGTTTAGGGGGTCCACTGGAAGAACCTTGTTTCATTATGCACTGACAATATATGTACATCTCTTCTTTGATGCCTTATTGCACACCACCATGACAATCTATATTAAAATGTCACAGTTTCTTTTCCTTCAGTCGGAAACAGACATCAGCTTTTGCTACAGTCTGATTTCTTAGGCTTCCATCAGCGTATTTGTGATAATTACCTTATACATAGTGATACAATTTTGAGAAACATTGATAACGCAGTGGCAAAGGTATTGCATTTATGCAGATTTTGTTTGGGACTCCCTTACTCAGATGTATCTATAAAGGCCTCGTGGTGTGAAATGCCTATGCATTTGTCATGGCGCTGAATGTGATTTAAGTGACTGGTATGTGTGGCATTAATTTTAGCATGCAGGAAATGATTCATATGCATCAAGGCATTCAGACATTAAATTTGATTTGCCTGTTATTCATGACCTGTAAATGCACTGAACCAAAATACAACATGCATTCTACCTTTTTTGTGACTTAGATAGTTTTTAGGAAACTTTAAGTGGAAAAGTGAGTGGATTAACACCAAGACGCTAGTCTTAACGACTGTGGATATGGCCATTGAGATCAGCACTTAATCAGCAACACCAGCAGGTAAAGCAAAATAAATCAAATAAATAAGTCACAACGCTCCAAGCAGATGTTTACATAAACATCATGCAGAAACACATTATGTATTGCCCAGTGCCCTCATCACTCCAGCAGAATTCTACATTAGGTTTCCAGGTGTACAGCTATAAAATGCTTTGATCAGTCTATCAGAACAATTCCCACTTTCATCTTGGGAAATATGATTTGGTTAAAATGTGTGTGTGTGTGGCAGGGGGTTCAAGCTGCACATGTTCCTTCTTCTTGTTTAGTATTCATGCTGTGTAGGCTAATCTGGTGTTGCTTTACTAAAAGTCAGTGGCAACATCAATTTCTTATTAATACAGAGAGTAAATATCCAAGAAGAAGGAGTTGAGCCTGAGGAAAACAGCAGAGTGAAGTGTGGAACAAGAAAAAGAAATACCACAATTGAGAAATAGAAGACATAAATGTAAACGTGTTTTTAATTTATAACTGAGTTCAAAGTTTTTATTTCTTATCGTTTGATGCTCTTCTACTCCTCTGCTTAGGGCATGTCTTCTAATGTTTCACAAATTCATCAGACAGGTTTGACAAATGCATGACTGTGGGGCTAACTTTAACTATTACTCATTCAATCCTGCATTTCATAAACCGTCAGACACTAAAGAGAATAGGTATGTTGTTTGTTGTCTTTAAGTCAATTACTCTGATTTAAGAACTGCTTTCAGGTGTTATACATGCCAGTAACAGTCTTTGCAAAAATCTATAGTTTACTCTTGTAAATGAAAGCAATTTTCCTCTGCCAACAACAACAGTTTAAGCACTTGTGTTGATTCAGGAGGCTATGACTGGAAACCCTGTGGCTATACAGCGCTAAACAAGTGAGTACAACAAACATAAATGTATAGTTTATAAAACCAGGCTAATGCAGGACAAACTGCATGTCTGACAAGGTTTTCAGCAAGGTTTTGCAAGCAGAGTGGGGATATAGTGTCTCTATCTAAAAGAAGAAAATGTGTGTCTGATATAAGCCAGGCCAATCAAAAACAGTACGAGCTGCACCGACACAAATGTTACATTAGCTATGTCTGTAATGCAAAAGTGAACCACAATCCTGCACAGTGGCTAACCTTGCAATTTAACCTTGCAAATAAAATGGGCCCTGTGTGTATATGCTGTCTTTATGTTTTCTATGTAGCAGGCTAATATGAAAAGTTGAACTCGAGTGTCTGTATTAATGCAGTTAATAAAGTTTTTTCCACCTGCTATCAGTCTGACTTGGTAGACTGGTTTCGGTGCCACTGACTAAATACGGTCTCAGCTCAAAAGCTAAATTATTTAGCCAGCAAGTCCAGTTGATAAATGTCGGTGGTGCTGGTCAATACATTACAAGGATGTGTGGACCATCCCTTTTGTAGGATTTATTATGCATTGGGGGAGATAAAGGCCATTGATTGTCTCCAACAAGGTCACAATAAGGTCTCTTTCTTCACTAAAAGGGGTCTATCTCTTGTGGCAACAACTTTGGGCCACTGTGTGGTGATAACACACAATAAGGTTAAAAAAATCTGTAGGGACAAAAAAAAAAAAAAAAAAAAAGCCTCTGAGCCGTCTTACATCTACCAAGGATACCAAGAGATAATGGGCTGTATTTATATGAAGGGATATCCAACTTGTGCATTATTCATAGAGCTGTGGAAAATGTGATGGCAGCGCTAATATAATATTGACCTAACCTCAACACCACATGAATGGCAAAAGAAAACTTAAAAACACACATGCAGTGGTAAGTCTTACTGGAACATACAGTATTCTCTTCCACTTGATCGATTCACATACAATATACAATACTTGAAAACTTAATACATTAGATGGTCTTTGTAAAGGCCACAGAAGAAGCAGAGAGAGTTGTGTTTACAAAAAAAAAACATCCTGCACCATCAGACATCAGGGCTGAACAATGAGAATTTTTCTTTGGTCAAGAAATAGTCAGAAGGGAGTTTTCCCTTTGTTTGCTGTACTGTGTGGGTGGACGAGAATAAATGGAAATAAAATAGTGCTTGAATGGATTAATGGTTTATCTACCAGCATTTAATGAAGATGTGTGTGCAGCTGACTTTTTAGTAAAGTACAATCATTTCTCAAAGGTAGCAGTAAGGCAGCAATGTACAGACTTCAAAAAAGACCAGATCTGCTCTTGAAGATTTTTTTGTAGACTGGATGAAACTTGTAGACTGGATGAAACTGGATGAAACATGGTGTAGTGGTTCTGCAAGGAGTTTGCATCTCCCCGTGGTGCGTGGGTTCTCACCAGTTTTTGGACTGTGGCTTCCTCCCACAGTCCAAAAACATGCAGATTTGGGGACTAGGTTAATTGGACACTAAATTGCCCGTAGGTCTATGAATGTGAGAGTGAATGGTTGTCTGTCTCTATGTGGCCCTGTGATGGACCCTGCCTCTCGCCCTATGTTAGCTCCAGCGCCCCCCGCGACCCCTAGTGGATAAAGCGGTACAAAATGAGTGAGTGAGAGTGGATGAAACATCTGAAAAAGGAAACAAACATAAAACCACTTCTCAAACAACCGACAGTTTATAAATGGACAAATTTATGGACAAGAAAAATAAAGTGATGGGAGTGAGACTGTAAATATCACTGACCTACAGTAAAGCAGTTGCAAGTGCGCACATTGCAGTAGTGAGTGTGCCATGTAACTATTCATTCTTTCCCTTCGTGTACACTTTTCTGTAAATATTTTTTAGCCTACTACTAAAAAATAATTATGTTGTGTAATTAACATGTTTTGTTTAGGAGCATCACACATCATTGGTTTCACTTAACAAAACCAGAGAGTAACCATGATTAATGCAGGAGAAAAAGTTTGCCAGCTTTATTGAAAAAGTGAACATGTTATGGGAAAATCTCAGTTGAGCTGAAGCATTTATGCCTTTAGGCCAGAGGAGATTTCAGGGCATTTTCATTGTTTGATACCATCAAAGCACTTTTACTTCTTTCTACATATAGTATATAAACATGACTTTGAAAAATATTTCTCAGTGGGAAAACAGCAGAGCCACTGTGGGTCCATGTTGCCTCATCAACAGAGATTTCAAAAGGCAGCCCAGAATTTTAATGTTGCTTCAAGGTTCTACTAAAGGACAGGCTATGGGAGTGGAAGGAAAAGGGAGGAGAGGAGGACAGGTTATGGACTCTTGAAATATACTGTGCTGACACCTCAGCCTTAAGGGCACAGGCTGGAAAACCAAAACCCAGCACCAGTCAGTAGGAGGGGGGTCCAAGGAAAGTCTCATGTCAATGTAAAAAGCTATAACAGTCCTATGCTGAAGACAAACCCGCAGTATTCTTCCGAGTACAAATAAAACAATTTATAAAAGCACCAAAAAAAAGAGCTAAGTGCATGCAAGTTGGATTGCTGCAGCTGACACACTGGCTATCTGTAAATGGCATTCATTCAAATAAATTTAAGGTTCAGTGCTTTACAGGCTAAGAAGTATAGAGGATTAAAGTTGCACAAGTACTTTACTGAGAATATTTACCACAAAAAAATTGTAATTTGCAATTTTGTCAGTTAAAAAAGCTGTCCCAAGTTGTTACCACTGAACTTTTAATGTAGTTACAAAGTAGAAATCATATACTACAGTTTGTACTTTTGCTCAACTACAGTACCTGCTCTTGAGTAATTCAAAATCAACTCTCTCGCAGCAACTCTGCCTGTAACCTGCCAAATAAGCTGCAAAGAGATAAACAAATGTACTGCATGTGTAAAGAATACAATACAGGGTGGAGCTGAGCAATATAATACACAACTCACTCAGCTGTCACTTATCATTTCAATGTCCACTTTCTTCAAAGTTTTGTATGATCTTTTCTTCGCTGGAAAACTATTTTGTCCTTTTACTGGATTGTATGCTTATTCTAGTGACAATTCCGTGGCAGGTCTTGAGAGACTGCTGCAGAGGAGCTAACTTTCAGGTGACAAGAGCAGAACAGAAAGCACAAGGTAGATAAGCTTCCTGATGTATGTACGACTTTCGAGTAGAAAGGATTATTTAAAACTAACAGAATAAATGTCCTATCACTTTAAACAACCATCGGAAGAGAAACCTACTGAGAGCTTCCTCATTCGGCAACCTTATCCTTGCTAAAAAGGTTTTTAAGAACTGGCTCAGTCCTTGATCTGGGACCTGTGGGATGGATCATTATGTCCTTTTCAACTTTATTTTTCAAATTCAGCCACTTTTATTGATGTGTAAACATCTTGAGGAGAAAGGAGACTTCTCATACTGTCCACATGAGCAAAGGCCTCAAGGACACCGAACAAAAAGGACATCTAAATCCTGGTGGACCAAGATTATACAAGCTGTCTGAACAGGCAGCTTTGACAAGCAAAAACAATACATTTAAGAATAATAACCTTTGGTACAGTGACTCACTGAAATGCAAATGTGTAACTTAGAAGGTCATGGTGACCTGAGCTTGTGACCTTCATAGTGTTATAAAGTAAGATATTTTTAAATCATACCATTGTTAACTAGAAACACTCAGAGAGTGCAGAACTCCGCCAAGCAACGATAAAGAGTCATTCAAAAAATTCCTGGATCCAAACAGTGATCCGGATCACCACCAAAATCAAATCGTTTCTTCCCATTACACACCTTTCCGGAAAATTTCATCAAAATCCTTCCATAACTTATTATTTTGCTAACAGACAGACAAACATACAGACAGACAAACCAACACTGGCAACAAATAACCTCCTTGGCAGAGGTAAAAATGTCAAACCTTTGATTCTACATAAACAAGGTGTAGACAAGCAAACATTAGAGTTTTTTAATTTTATTTCAATCAAAAATAAGTGAAGCATGCTTTAAAATAATTCGTTTCAGTGAGTTGATTTTAAAAGGAAATTCCAAAAAAAAATAAAACTTACTCAGATATTTCAGTCTGACCTCAAAATAATCTCCGACTTGCTGCCTTGTTATTCTTCATTCCTTGTTATTAGTCATTCCTACTTTTGGAAATGCCAAGTATTTAGAAGATAAAAATGACAACCCAGTCAGCTTTGCATCCGCAGCCATGCATACCTGCCAAATGGTTGGGTTCTTCATCTGAAAAAAAGTATAAATACTTTTCACATGCAGTAAGACAGCTAAAAATAAAAATACAACGTGGGCCATGTAAGTCTTCATTACACACAGGTTACCCTAACAAGGGGAGAACTGCATCCATCAGCTGAACAGCTTATTTGGGTTAGGGTTAGGGTTATATTATTAATGACATTAAAGAATAAAAATAAAAGGAAATGCTCGAATTTTAAGACTGTCCCTGTTGCTTACAAACACGGTCACTGACGACCAAAGTTCCATTTACCTGCTTTTGACAATGAGAGGGTATAATCAGAAGAAGGCCTAATACAGCAGGGCAACAGCGCCACTGCAAAGCCTAGAGCCGTTCATCAGATAGAAAAGGGCATGATGGGCTGGGATCCAAGTGGGCCCACAGAGAATCCCAGCCTGCTGTTGTTGCTGGCTCTTCATTCTCAAGGACCTTTAGAGATCAAAGACCAACACACAACAAGAGAGACAGCAAGAGGGAGACGGAGATAAAGAGAGATGGACCAAAGAAAGTGAGTAGGGTAAGCAGGAAGAATGCCATGAATCAGAAGAACCCATGTGGCCTTCCACTGATTACCCATATGCCAGGCCTCCTACTGAGTAGAAAGTACAGTCAAAGGGATTTCCTTGAGAAAGTCTGTGAGACATCCACTCTGTGTCAGAGCTGCCTCCTCCATCCGGAGTGAGATGATGTATCTTCCGACCTAAACTCCATCCTAACATGTTACATTTTCTAGCGATGCCTGCCTTTGATACTCTAAAAAAGGATCCTCTTTCCTCTGAGGAATAGTTGAAGTAGCCTCTCTTCCCACTTTCGCTCTCTCAACAAAATAAAAAGATACATGGCGTTCTTTTGCAGGTCAGCACTGTTGTTTAACCTTGATGAAATACAAAATGGAACAAGCAGTAGAGCTGAACAAATACTAAGCTACATGAATTGTTATGACACAACTTAGAAGACCTAAAAATGGAAAACCGAAATACAACTAAAAGGGCAAGCTTTCCAAATATGAACTCAGCCCGAGCTCAGCCCAGCAACAGCACAATTTTGTTATATATTTCCACAAGGAGTTCAACCAAGATAATGTTTGGTCAGATTGATGCACTCCATCACTGCTTTAAAAAAAGGATTTGGTGTGCCTGAAATGTATATGCAGGCCTGTCAGTAACTACAAAGTAGGGGTGGGTGATATATCGAATATACTCGATATATCGCGGCATGTTATTTGTTAATATTGCGGAGCCCAAACTGTCACATGAAGATAATTATTGAGCCATTTGCATGTGGCTCTCCTTCAAGTCCCACATCTCTCTCTCTCTCCTCATGCACCTTTCACACCTCAGTACCCTCTCCCCTGCCCAACTAACTCGGACGCGCAGTGTCACTATATTTTGCGAGTATTCAGACCCTAGCGATTCTTTTTCAAAAAACTACTAGCAACAAATCTTGCAACTTTTTCTGGTGTTATTGGAGACTTTGGGAGACTGACGTGAAAGCATGTAACGTTCTAAAGGTCTTTGAGCACCAGATGGGACGCTCCCTCCCATCCACATAAAGCGCAACGCGAGGAAACAAATAAATTATAAGGACCATCACGGTCTGTCTGCGACCGGGGCCTAAGGCTTCACACACAGACGCGTGCGCAGCTGCTACCACTGCTGTTGTGATGTGACGCTTATTGTTCAGATAGGTTTTTCACAGACACAGCCTGGACTTCTACCACTGTACTAGTTTTCTTTTACTGTTCTGAAAACTATCTGTTATTGAAAATCCAATCAAACACAAAAAAACAAAAATGCACTTTAATTTACAGAGCTATTTATGATTTCATTATTGTTAATGACACTTTTATATTGTTTTAAACCTTTTGTTTGATGGTATTGAGAGCTACTGCACATTAGGAAGGCCTATCACGTAATTATTTATTTTCATTTTTTAAGAGTGTATGGGTTAGGCTGCCTGGTTGAAAATAAATAGTTTGCTGTATTTAATTTGATTGTGATTTTCCCATTTTTGCAATAAATAAAACTTAAGAGTCAGTGTTATGCATCCAAGATGACAATTTTTACAGGGATTTAGAGGAAATTTTAAAATATTGAGATATGTATCATGTATCGCAATATATCCTAAAAATATCACGAAAATGGTTATAGGCCATATAGCCCAGCCCTACTACAAAGAATGGAAAAATACTAATGAAGTCATAAAATATAATGGTATTTTTCAATCAAAGATTAAAAATAGTGTTTCAAAAAAAGAGAGTACAACATACTGTAGTTCCATAATAAAAGCTTATAAAGACTATCAGAGGTGCTGATTCAAATCTTACACCATTAAAAAAAAATTCTTTGCTACACCTCTGGGCAACTACTGATTTCTATCAAAGATCGTTCATCTTGTTCGGTTTTTAAAAAAAACTGCTTCACACAATAATGGCTGTGCGTAAACTTCTGATCTTATCTGATCCTTAAAGTGCAAGTAAAGCAAATGCTGAGATTCCCCTCTTCACACAGTACATATGTTAGAAAATAGTGAAAAAAATTGCAAGTATTATGGAGTGAAGAATTATGGTTTCTCTCCAGTGTTTTCTGTTCACGATATATGAGGTGTGTCTAAAACTACGGCTCAATGACGCACCGGAGCCATAGTTGGCATAAGTCCATCAATGCTGTAATGTTAGAACCCTCAGAGTGCTTTCTACCACTCACTCGTGGTCATGCTTTAACCAAGGGGCCTCATCGGCTTCAACAGCCAGTCAGCCTGAACCCCCAGCATCATCAACTTCTCCAGTGATCACTTACCAAGCTCTCTCTTTTTTTGTTTTTATCTCAGTACATATAGCAACTTGTATCGAAGAGCTCCAGGGGCCCACGTACACAAATGATCATTTGCTCCTCCACTTTTGAGCAGAGTCTGGCTGCCGGCAAGTATGCGACGTCATTCGGATCTCAATAATGATTAGTCAATCGTGTCATCGCAAATTCTTCACCAAATGTTCAACTCGACCGCTGGAGCAATAGAAATTCACATCTGTGCATTGACATTGAATGCAGCATAAGAGGGAAAGTGATGGCAAGAGTGTAGCTGAACCTGCTCTATGTTTGTGTACAGTATGTCAATAAAATTGTGACCAAAACGGTGAAAATGTCGCTTCTCAACATGTTTGTAAAACAAGTGGTTTAATACAGCAGCAAACACTGACTAACAATCACATTCAGGTGTTTTGGTCCTGACTAAAGTGTAAAGGTCTCTGTGTGTTGAACAGAAAGTTTGTTTACTTTAATATCTTGTACAAACACTGACAAATGAACTGACATTCAGTTGCTTTGGTCCACACCACAGTATGTATGTGTTTGGCTCCTTCAGCAGACACAGCCCCAGTGTTTGCAGGAGAGAATGTTTTTGAATATCAAACTAATTTTTACACACAATACACAATAGCTTTTTCAACCATTAAAATTTGTCAAGGTTGTTAGCAACACATTGTCCTGTAGGGTGATTTAGTTGAAAGAGATATTTTTCATCGTTTTACTTTAAAAAAATCAGCCACATCAAGTGACCAGCTTACTTTGTTTACTGGAGTTAGAATAATCAATCAAAAAGTTGTTATATCTGTGAGTGTGCGTGTGTGTGTTTTTATTTTATTTATTTATTTATTTTAACAAATCTCTGTATGTGATGCAAATGCTCACAAACACCTTTACAAACCAATACTAAAATTATAGATGCTGGCTTAGTCGTCACAGTAAGAGGTTCTTTGGCACAAAGGAGACTTTTTCTCCAATGACAGCGCTAAGTCTAAGGAGATGTCTGACTGATAAAAGGGTATGAAGCTCCGCAAGTACCAAAATAAATAAAAAATACCAACAGAATGAAGACTGGAGTTAATGTCAGGTAACACTTTAAAAAGAAGTCACAACATTTCTCCTAAAAACACACAACACTGTGCCATCTGTTTTGCCTGCAGTACAGTACTTAATATTGTTTCCTTTTTATGGTTTGAGGAGAAAAAACTTTATTCCATAGACTGCTGCAGTGCACAGCACACCATCAAAACCATTCCTGCTTTTCGCTCACATCGTTTTCTAAGATATGATGTCGACCTGAAACATTTGATTGTTCAAGCAGCAGAGCCAAAGCATTAAGCACAGTCGCTGAACAATATTGCACTGGTCATGAACAATACGTTATCTGAAGTAATATGCTCAACTCAGAATAGAGTAATTTTATAGCTTACCAGTTGCAGAAGCAGTCTTCTTGTAAGCTGCAATCTCCTGACACACTTCTGACAGGATGTAAAAGCACCGTTTTTGTATTCCACAGTGCACAGACGACAAGAGTAAAGCTGGCATTAATTTTGCTTGCAATCTATTTTCGTGCATCTTTATTGTCAACACTTGTCACTTGGCACTCTTTTGGTACTAAATTTTCCTCCTATTATATGTTTTCTCTGATGTGGCTCCTCTGCGAGGGGCAGATTTTCTCCAAGCACCAATTTGGTTTTCTTTTTGTTTGCAGTTTGGTAAATTCTGCGATTTTCACTCTGTTTTGGTTTTGGTCATTCGGAGGCAGCTTCTTGTTAATTTCATATCAATTAATTGCTGCTGGAGACGGGGGAAAAAAAATCAACTTGTTTTTGAAAATATTTTTTTCCTGAATGTCTTACAAGGGAATTCGGTTCAGCTTAATGAATCACTCTTCCAAATTCTAAAGAAACTGTTATTATAACACTGATGGAAATACTGTACATACTATATTATACATTGAGGACTGACGTCAGTTTGCCGATTTGCGCTTAAAAGTCCAAAGAGGCACCATTGCTTACAAACGGGATCATGAGAGTAAAAATGACAACACTCCTGCCATTTAATGCCAAAAAGAACAGATATATAGTATTCGCTCATATGAACATGTTCCATATGAGAATCTATATAACTGTTTATTGAAGCATAGACACACACATCAAATGCAGAACTCATTTTCCTTTATCTAGTAAATAAAGCAAAACTCCATTACAACATGGTTCCGCACAGACAAATCCTGATCCAGCAATTCAGAGGAAAAGGTAGAAATCTTTTAGTATATACCTGAATAGCTTTGCAGCTCACTGAACACATGAGGGAAAAGGAGACAGAAGATAAGAGTAAAGGAGGGAAACCATAGGAAGAGAGAGCTGGAAGGAAATCAAAGACACAAGCTGGGTTCAATTTAGAGGCTTCCCACAGGAGGTGGAGTGACCTGTGTCTGCTACAATAGAGGTCATGCAATTTTGAGTGGATACTCCTTCCTTCAGAGGATACTGAAGACCCCCGCCTTGATATGTGCATTCAGAGGAAAAAGGAAAGGGTCCCTATAGCACGCAGGACTCCCTGAATGACCTAACTGGTGGGTTCCTATTACAACTGCCTCACTACACCGCAGCTTCGCAATTGACACTTCACAGTAAGTATCAACAGGAGCAATCAGTAGAGCTATCAAGCTCACAGGAAGTTACTATGAAGTCAGCCATCCACAGAAACTCTGCCAATTACTTTAACTTTGTGCTTTCTACTTTTGTGAACCAAATGAGGTGAAATAAAAGTACCAGGAAATATATTTAACTGATCATTATTGACTTCAGTGGATGAAAATATATGATCACTCAGCACAGACTCCTACATTGGAATAAATTAGCCAAGGTGTTCCCATTAAAACACTTTGAAAAGAAAGAGTGAAAAGTTACCATACTGCACCACTGTGGATAAACAGCCAGTTAAAAAAGTGCAGGCATTGTGGCACCTAAACCTCAAACTGAGTGGTTCAATGAAGAGCTGATATAAATAATCCCTGAACCTTGGTTAAAAAAAGATTCCCACAAGATGTACTGTACTAACTCCATTCAGTGACAACTTCTCAGTACCTGTTATTGTAAAAACACTGCAGGAATTCAGCCCAAAATACAAGTAACTGAACAGAAAAACAAAAACAGACAAACATGACCTTTGATTTCCAGCAACTGCTACAGAGAAGCTGATGAACATTCCTGTAAACATTTGCAAATGGTGGGAACCATATTAATTACTCTCCACAGAGAAAACCGTGCATGGCAAGAAGTTCAAATGAAAATAAACATTTAATTAAGCATGGCCTTGTGCTCGATTAGGTGGACTCTCTGAGCACTGATCTCCATAAAAACAACAGTCCTATTTTTGTAGTGTCATGACAGAAATGTGTCTGGAATGGTACAGCTTTAGAAGGAGGAGCTTCAAACTTACATCTTAAAACATCTGCAGTCCACAGAACATAGATTCTTATTCTTATTATTTTGCTTGTGAAGGGTTGAGCTGGTGATGAATGCAGTGCTATGAATAAATGTAGGAGTGTTAACAACAGCTTGATGACGTCTGTAAGTCTATAATATATCATTCACACCAAACAGAGGAGGTTGAACACAGTCTCATGTGAGCAAGATTGCCAAAGGATAACATCACTATCTTTTTAGGTCACACAATCTTCCATCTCAAGTGTGCAATATTTTAAATGGAGTATCATGGTAAAGACACAGGAGATCACGTCACACATCAAGTAGGAATTAGTGTCTTCAGTCCACAGATATAATATTTTACAGGGAAAATATTTTACAGTCACAGTCGGAGGACAACATGGCGCAGAGAATTTAAATTGAAAAAATAGAGTCACATTAATTTGTTTTACCATTGTATATAGGTGTGTAATTGTAAATAATAAAGATGCATAAAATAGCAAACACTGAGCTGTCCAGCCTACTCATGCCACAGTAAATCATATCATAAAAAAATAAAGCTTTGCTTTCCTACAAACCTGGCATTCTAATCACACACACACACACAAAATACACTGAATGCAATTTAGTTTCAGGGACTACAGCTGGAAAGTGAATAGCATTATGTGAGAAAGTTGTGGCAGAGAGAAACCATGATGAACTGCATTTAGGAAGTTTATTAACAGATGCAGTCTGTTATTATTATTGCTTTAAAGAAAAAAAAACTGTTTCATTAAACAGTATTCAAGGGAAGGCACTGCTCTGTAATATAGCAACAGGGTTCAACATGCAGCTGCGGCGTGTGCACAGTGAGAACTAAGGAGTGAACAATTAAAATGCAGTGTGCTTGCATTTATAGCACCTATATTTTAGTGTTACTTTATCAGTTTACTCTTTACAAATTTCATTTGTTGTGGGTTTTGATCACCACTTCATTGCCTGTTAACCCAGTGAGTCCACCTATGTGTCCCCACTCCTGTGCGTATGCTCTGTCACGAGTCGAAGTGTAGTGCGTGGAGGCACTGTGTTGAGCTTCTGCCAGTGGTGGCGTGAGGCAGAGAGGATTATTCCTGATAACAGAGGCATTTAATGTGTAGCAGGCTGGTGGAGTTCTGAGCTGATGCTCTCTTGTCTGTTTTGGTTCAGCACCAGTTCAGAAGCAGTCCCCTCTAAGCTGAGTGAGAGCTCACAGTACTCAGAGCATCGTGCCGTTCATTAAGGCTGTGGGTGTCACACCAGCTTAGGCCTGGTGTCCTCCCTCAACCAAAGCATCACGCTCTACTCATTTGCTTCGACCTTTTAAGACAGACTAGAGCTGAAGTCACTTTTCCAAAAACTGCCAATTTTTTTCCTGTTTATCACTTCTTTATAATGTTACACATTTGCACCAATTGCTCTAAGTCAGCAGGGGTCTAATCCAGCTGCAGAAAAAAAAAAATTTTGCTCCTCAAAACTCCAGTGGTAAGCCATAAAAGCTGTCGCTCGAAATCTGTGTCCACAAGAGCTGCTACAGAAGTACATAGTTGAGGGGCAAACTCAAACTGAACAGCTGAAAAAAGTAAAGCCAAAATACAATAAGCTCCTTTCTTTGACTGGCAGTTTCTCAGTGGCATCAAACAATAATACACAGCCGGAATCACAGCTATAAAGTCAACCGAAATGCCAAGAAGTTTGTCTTGAAAATCCTGCACAATTCTCCAACAGGTCCTGCAACCCCCAATGACAACATGACCAAACGTCAGGCTGACTTGGCTTTATCTTGAAAGGGATTAAGCCTGAAGCCCCTCCTGTGAAAGATGTCCTTCTTTACAAAGATTCTAATCTCAACCGAAATGTCTAGCAAAATAGAGGGCATAGCCAGAGCACCAAGCAGACAATAGAAGCTGGTGGCAGACCGGAGAGGAAAACTGTGAGGATGTCTCTGCACCTGAGAGACACACGGACACCAATGGCCAGGAGAGCAGTTACACAGACAAGGGAACACGTAGAATTCCTGGAAATATTTCTATTTTCCTGTGTAAACTTACAGACTATAAAGTGCAGTATCACTTCATCAGAAGACAAATCCCAAGAAACGTCAGTTATGACCTCTATATTAAAATGTAACTCCAATCACAACCTCTTTTCATTTCTTTCAATGTTTTTTTTTTCACCGCTACAGTTGATAAGTGAATTCTCAAGCACTGCCAGGCATTTCTCTCTCATTGATACCTTGACGGCTGATGGCATATTTTTACCTTGCACACTACTTGGGATTCAATGATGGGAGCACAGTTAAACCCGCTAAACTCTCATCCTCTCCCTTGAATTTTGATTTGATTGGTTTATCTAATTTTCCAGTAAATGCTTGAAATGTATTCCTGCACACCATCTTCTCGTGAAGATGCACGGAGGAATCATAAAAACGACATAGAAATGAATAGTTCTGCATTAACTTCACTTCAACTCCACCAGCAAAATCACAACCCCCCCACCCCACTTGCTCTGTGTCCAGATTAAAGTTTCCAAACAGAAAGTTGAATCCTCTATGCACAGAAAAATAAAATGAAATTCGTTCCTCTTTATGAATGAAACTAAAATAGAGCTGTCCCAGATTTGAATAAGCAATGTATAATGGCAAAAAAGGGGGCTGAAGGGGAGAGGAACAAAAGACAGTCAATGAATATGTACCTTCATTCAGCGTCTGCCGAGTTCAAGTAGTTTTTACAGTAATGTCAGGAATACAAAGCATGCCTTCTTGTGGAATATCCACTGCATATAAGACTGTTCGAAATAATGGAATATTATGGGTAGACAGCAACAACAATGAGAGATAGCCGCACTGCTAATTGCATGATTATAAATCCAACTTTTGTAAGTCTCTTCTCTGAAACAGTGCCCACTAGAGCCGGAAACATGTCACATAAGAAGATAGAACATCATCAATAAATGAATCTATGAATCAATCAGTTTGTATTTTTGGTTCATTACCAAGCCACAGTCCCTAGAACCTGAAAATGTAAAAATTTCACAGTCAAATAAACTTGTGGAGCTCGTATGTTTGCTAGAGAGCTGCTGCTGCACAAAAATGACAGCAATGGTAGCACAACCGCATGAGCTAAATATTGCTATGTAAGAAAAATGACTTTGGTATATGTCACACAATCGATTCCCATTTTGCTGAAATGAAGATTATCAGCCATGAACTATCAGACTACAGAGATTCATTCAATGCAAAAAGGTGGGAAATTGGTGAATTAAGCATGCTGAGCTGGTGCCAGAAATATGCACTGAATTGATGAGGTGTCACTTTCACTGAGAGTCATAATGTTGCAGTGACAAGAGCCTCCGTGATCCTTCTCTTCCTGCCTGCCTGTCTGCTGCCAATGAGGAGCAAACACTCTGATTTGCATGGTCTGCACAAAAAAGAAACGTCCTTGATTTTAGGAAAGGTTACCTTGCACTGTTCAAACCTGGAAAACATCATCGACATTCACACCACAACTGGAACCAACTTGTTTGCTATTTCTTCTCCCCTAATATTCTATCAGCACCACCAAACACCCACGGGAGACTCAGTGAGACAACATGGTGGGGTTTTTTTCCCCTCAGAAATGTGCCAGCTATGATTTAATTTGGTAAGAAATGACAAGACATGCTAACGGTAGCTGACAGCACTTATCCCCTTCAAATGCTTAGACTTACATTTTGAGATCAATTTCAAAGTCATGTTAATTAATTTTGACTGCCAGCGGCACAATGCAGGTCAGACAGGGCAAGCAAGTTACAACATCAGCCAATTAGAAACACACAAGCATTATGGCACTTTTTTTCACAACTCAGGCAGAGTTAGTGAGCAAAGATCTGATAGATGGAGACTGGAAGGGACTGGAAACTGCAAGTCATCTACTGTATGAAAAACTAGGGATATTTCCTGCTGTGTTAATCTCCACTGTAGTTTTGTTTGATTCTACAGTTCCCATGTCTTCGTAACACAATTAAATGAATCCCTTCATCTACTTTCAAAAATATATCGACCACATAAAGAGGGAGTAAAATAATATTTAACTTTATGTCAATGATGGATTGTCTTTGAATATCCTGTTTCTTAGGAACGAGTCTGTCTGGTGCCTTATCATCTGGTTGTTTTTCAGTCAATTAACTTTCATTCCTGCAAATGACTATATTTATATGGTCACAATTTGTTAATCAAAAGCATGGATGGTTGATTTTTGCATATTGGTTTTAAGATTTGTCATGGGTGTGTATTTAGGCCTAATTACTAACAGTTCTATGAAAGAACAACTTTTTTTTTTTTCCCTCAGTCGTGGAAATGAAGGAGAAATTCATCAACCTGTCCCCTGAGAAAAGGAACACGTTACCAAATGGGTCGTGAGGGAAATGAAGTAACATAGGCTGCTGTTAGGAAAGTACTGTAGAACATGTTTGTGCAGTTAAATCACCTAAAACCAAACCACTTACTATGTGTTGACTGTGGCTTAGGTAACTAATATGGAGTGAAAGAAATAAGGGTTACTGTGACACTGTCTCAATGTTGGGTTTAATTTGAAGAGAGAGAAACATTTTTCAGTATTTTCCATAATACGATGCAAACACGAAATAAGAGACACCTTGAGCTTTCACAGCACCAATGTTAAATAATGTTTATGTTATATTGGCAGTCCCCTGTGATGACTAACATAGCAGAAGTGAAGAACGACAAATAACACGTGATTTATGTAATGTTATGACTGGGAGGTGATAGGGTCACATTATGTTTGCCGATTGTTTTGTTTATCGCTCAGTTAACATGACAAAATTTAGCACCTTGCTTATGTGGGTGTTTTTCCTTTCTGTGTTTATATTTTGAACTTCATGGAAGAGGCACTGATTTGCTTTGAAGACGGTTCACATGACTGACAAATCCATCTGAAAAGGCCCTGAGAGAATAGCGTGTCTTTTCGACGGGCACCTTTCTCAAAGAAATGCAGTGAGAAGAAAGTGACACGCTAAGGAGCAGCCTTACCTCATTAGTGTTCCACCGGTGTCTCTCCTTTGGCAGGGAGGTGCATTTTGGTAGACATTCAAGCAGCTTCTTGGGCAGGTATATTTTCAAATGTCCATGTTCATCTACAAGAAGAGCAATGCAAAACAGAATATTTAGCACAGGGTTTATACCTCACTGACTTGCATCTCCCTCTTTATCTGTCAGTCAGTGGCTCTGTAGCATAACACAGACCTTAGAATAATAGTAATATCTCCAAATGAATCACGAAAAGAATTTAAAAATAGAGCCTACATTTTTATTTTGTGCACGGTTAAATTATTTTTACTGTGAAATGCATCCTATCTGGGGAGTTTGCCACAAATTTTTCACTGTCAACTTGCAAGGGCTGTGTCGATTCATTATTTAGACACAATAAACACCCTTGAGTGATTTTATAGTGAACAGGGATTTAGTATAGGACTCTGTGTGCAGCATGCAAAATTGTGTTACATTATTAAATGAAATAATTACAATTACTAGGTCCAACGCTGAGATCATTATGCATGTCCTGCAATTCATAATTTACATTTCACAATCAGTTCACAGGTATTGTAAAACAGTGAGGTTTCCAGACAACTCCATGCATGGATGCCTTTGATTATTTACTTCACTCAAATACACTCATCCTTGTGAACACTAAAATTGGCTTAAGGTGTGAATACACTATGTTTGGGGAAACAAAACTTGTTTAATTCATTTTATCAAGAAGAATCACATTCATAGGGCCAATATGGATTTTTTTTTTTTGTAATTTCAAGACAATAATCTAATCATAATGAATGAGTAAATGATAAGTCAAATGCAGAAAAAATATTTAATTGTCAATCGTGAAATGACAGGGGCACCTTTTTTTTTTAACAAAGGAAGGTGGACACAGTGCAAGCAAAAAAGGGTGCGTCATCAACATTGAAAAAGTCAGTGGAAAAGATGTATGGTACAAATAGACTTGTGTCAGACTGTGTTGTTGAGGACATATTTCAGCTTCTGTATCACCAAGAAACAGCACATCAACAATATAAGTAACTCTTTGCTCCTGAAGCTGCCAGCAAAGTTTAGCTTACCCCACCACACAAAATCACACAGACTGTGAGTTTCTAATCTTTTTTTATATGCCACACTTCTAATGCATTTACAAGCTGTAAATCAAACACTGCAAATCTTATATGCAGAGTTAGTAAATCCAGGTAATGATCCAACATGTGCAAATGAACCTGTTATCCAGTTTTAATGTGTGTGGATTTAATGTAAATAAATCTGCCGACGAGGATACAAAATACTGCATTTAAGTGAAACTAAATTTTGTGTAAAAATAAACTACATCCAAAAAATATATAAATAAACAAATATCAAAGATTGAGTAAAATTTCCAGTTTATATAAATGCAGGTTCAGATACTGAGAGAAAGGAAATATCAGCACGTAAAAGGGAGAGACAGACAAAAAAGCCTCAGTAAGAGCAATGTCTACAGATCCCCAGAGAAAATTATGTCAGTGGTTACTGGAAAAAAAAGTGGGGAAAAGTTCAGCTACAGAAATATACCACTTTACAGGAAAAACAAATAATGATTATGAGGATATAACAAGAGTGTATGCAGCTTGCTGTACTGTACATCACAGCAGGAACAGAATGCCACTGCTGCTGCCCAAAAACCTCTGGCGGTCCAAGGCAGCAGAGCTGAACCTCTGAGTGTTTACCACGTACGATGTAGAACATCATCGCTCCTAAAGGAACTCGAGATCTGTAGTATTCGCTATTTCCATCTGTACCTACAATTCTCCATGTAGAATTGGTTTTATATCAGCTGCACAGGTATCTGTTATCATTTGCTATGCCTAATTAAGAATCACACACAGCATCTGCTCCTTGGTACTAGCAGAGTGGTTTCACTGTTAGAACCGGAAAACAAGCCGCAGCTGAATTATCACCGAAGGAACAAGGAAAGCAAGTTTTACACACAGACACAAACTTAAAATATGCAAAAGTATTCTTGCTTTACTGTAAAGGCACATATTTGTTATTGTCTAATAAACGTTTCAAGGAGAGTAAAGGCCATCAATATTAAAGCCCACTCACAGATGGAAATGTACACTTGATCCGCATTCAGACACAGCATGGTTCAGCACAAGGATTTGGCCTTTTTTTGCCATCCTATAAACACATGCTCTGAGGATTCTCTCTTTGTAGCCAACAGAGAGCAGTAGCAGAAGATACATATGGCAAGTCTGTCTCTGCACAGATTATTCCGGATTCAGTGTAGCCCCCTGGCACAGCCTCCTGTGACTCCATCAGCACCAGACAGAGCTGGATTGGAAATATGCCTCCAGTATGCTGAGGATTTTATCACCACAAGAGCCAAGATAGAAATCTACCGTAGGAGGATATGACTGCTAAAATACTTGAGATGAAAATATACAACGCTGAGGAGTGTGACAAATACAATGAAACGGAAGTCTCTCACATGGATTTAATCATTTAACAAACCCAGAATTACACCGGCCATTGCACAACATGTTTTTGTACAAAGAGTTGTTGACTTAACAACTCTCTCTCTGCCACAGAACCCTGAATTATGCAAAACACACAGTTGAGTATGCTGTGCACGTGAAAGGTGAAAAACTGCATTTTGCTCTGAAATACCACTCTTGTTCTTGTCAGCTAACAACCCCCCCCCCCAAGCTGAAAGGCCACCTGTAAACCCGCAGGACCACTGTGTTAACTAGTTTTCTATTAATCTTTTAACCTTATACAGACACTCTAATTAATGGGGGATAACCAGGTTATTAATGTGCATATAACTGTATGAATTGATATGAGAAGTCATATTTGTATTTTTGAGGACATAGCAATTTGACAAAGAAAATAAATCTGACTGAAAAAACACTTATTTTTACCGCACACAGTCCAGGGAAAGTTTCTCTCTTCTAATCTGTAGCATATTTAAATTATTCACCATTTTTACTACATATACCAACTTTTTGTTTTACTTTTGTTAAATGAGCGTGTGTTGCAATCACACTCAGAATTTCAATAAAAACTCAAGGTAGCTTTTGTGGGTGGGGTTAAAATGTCCACTTTAAGCGCTGACACACCAGTTTATATACATAGGCCTTTGAAATTCCCATATTTAAAAGACATGATACCTGAAAAATGATCATTAGACAGCAACTGTGCAGATTTTTTTATGATTTAATTATGAACTGTTCTTGACACTCACCAGCCAAATGTCCAGGTTGTTTTTACCCGCTGCAGAACCCGACCAAAGGAACCCCCCCCAAAGCAGAAAATAGTAAAAAGGAACAATTATGGCTGCAGCTCAGGCCGGGCAGAGTATCACCATGGAATATGCCAAGTGTATGCTGATGTTTTTGGATTTAGAAATCCTTTAACTAAATAGGATTTGCAACTCAATTTCGAACAGATCGAGAGCATTTACTTGATTCTTTTAAACAATAAATACAATAAGCAATATATATAAAGATCAATGTGAATTTCAAAAGAATATCTTGTAAAACTCTAAGTATTTTAAAATGCTGGCAACATTAACAATGTTAAGACAAAAGCTACACAGACTGTTAATCATTACACTCATAGCCCATACACAGTAAAGGCCTTTAAGAGCTTACACTACATTAACATCAAATACCACAGAGGGCCATGATGTTTGAAGTTTTACGCATATCAAATGTGAACGACTGTATTTCTTTGAAGGGCGGCTTAACTACTGCTGTGTTTTAGATAGCACAACACTCCTGTGAGGTACTATTAAATAAACCATGTATTTTAGACACAGCACCTCTTATTCAGATGTTCAGTGTTGGTCTCCTGTAATCTGGGAGCTTTTGTCTAACATGAAAGGGGCTTTGTTTACAGAAGAATGTCTCTCACAGGACACGAAAGCAAACTCACCATAACTGTTCAACAACTGTTTCTTTTCCGTGGCACAACATTCTCATAACTGGAACCTGCTTGGGTCTTTCAGTTGCTATTTATCCACACTAATATTATTTCTGCTGCTGTGAGTCTTACGCTCCATCCATGGGGATTTTCCAAGATGTGACGAAGGCACTGTGAGCACCCTAACTAAAATGCTCCTTACTAATTAAAGATCCATCCACAGTGGTATGGAAATCCACATAAATCATCAGTTATCAGAATAATAGTGTGAATGCCAGATTTTTTAATACATTTAAAGAATAAAGAAAACCTCTTCATAATATAATTATCTGAGGTGATTAGTGAATATCAAATTGCCAAGGAAAAAAAAAAATCATGCCTTAAAAATGTAGTTTTAAAAAAACAGTAGCCAATTAAAGTTTAAAAAGGCATCCTGTTTCTTTGTATTTCCAGTGTACTCCCCTGTAAGGTTTAATATATATTTTGGAGTCTAAACAGCAGGCTTAATGACTGCTTGTACATTAGCCAAGAAAGGGATACACAGAAAACTACTATTTGATTGTAAAACACTAAAGTGCAAGACAGGCTGATACCAGAGCTTGTTATATGAGAGGATGAGCCGAGCTGAGCTGAGCTAGCACACTGGAGCCAATTACATTCTATGTCTTGATGAGCAAGATCACATACATAAGGCTAAAGAGGGAGAGGAGGCTTCTTCCGTGGAGTGGCTACAGGTTTGCAGCTTTCATGTTGCCATGTGTGTGGTGATTACCCTTCATTATTTAAAATCACTTCTCTCCATTGGGTATAAAAATATACATCTCTGAGCACTGATGTTTGGATTATCACTGATCCTGGCTGCTAAGCAAACACTTGGGCCAAATTTAAGGCTATCTGTCACGCTGGCTTGCTCCGGCCCCACCCTAGAGACGAGAGCGAGGGTCATGAGACTGGAAAGGCTGACAAAAACAAATCTTTAATCAATAACTGAGCCCTGAACGCAAAACCTTCCCTCTTCCCTCTCTGTCTCACAGCGCTCCGGGAGTGACAGTTTTTCTTTTTAATCTGTGCCCACATTGTGGAGAAATTGCAAGCTAATGTTTTGGCAATAGATCATTCAACAAATCGCTGCTGGCAGTGCATATCCAAAGTAACAGTTTGAATGCAAACATTTTCCCCAACAGTTGAGTGGCTAATATGGCTTAAGGAGTTGAGGAAGAGTGTAACAGTATCTGTTCTTTCATGGCTGTACCTGAAACATGTGGGAGGTGAATAGCAGACAAGCAAACCATCCATAGGATAAACAGTTGCCTCTGAACTACCACGTTATTGAACTGATCTTTTACCAACAATGCCCCTAATTGCACTTTGCTATTATACAGTTCTAGCACTACTCAGCTTGTCTTGATTCCACACTACTTTTTTTTTTTTTTCCTTTTCCATTAGGGATAGTACCTGGTACCTGGCAAGGTTCCAAGCAAGCTGAGCCGATACTAAAATGTGACGTCAACAGATTGCTGGCCACTGGCACAGAAATAAAACCGAACAAAGCCGAATTGTAGATCAGTTAAAAAGACGGTCATGCTGCTACTACTGTACTACTTGCTTGTAGTACACTGAAAAGAAATGCTTTGCCCGTCTGTAGTTTGTATCACGTATAAAACAACGTTGCGGCAGTTTCACGCAGCCACGCTATGACAACCCCGTCCACGTTGAGGAGGGACTATCAAGTAATGGAAAATGACATGCCTGATGCCAAACGGAGTACTGTTGAGTCAAGTAGAGCCAGGTAGTGCTAGATCTGTATAATGAAAAAGTGCCAGAAGAGTTTAGAGCTGTAACTACCTTGGAGAAGGGTCTTTTAATTTGATGCGGAGTCTCACATCAAAGATTGAGCCTAACAAGTCCATCACATAGAGATCCTACGACAATCAACTGTTTTGCATATTTCCTAATAGAGCATCTCGTCAGCCTGTAACCCACAGTGACGAGATCTATTGGTTTGATAACTACTAATATGAAACCCCAAGTTCAGTATTTTGGTCAGCACCCTCGTGGATTTTGAAACTAGAAATGAATATACCTTTTAGAAGAGAGGGAGATGGGCCTGACTGAGAGCTTACCCCCTGTAACCATGAACCGATAGCCATGGTTCCCCAGGGGGCACCAGAGGTCACATGGGGGGCATAGAACTTAGTCTGCTCTGAGGTTGTGAGGTTATTAAAATTTTATTTGTGCATATTAAATTTTGAAATCCCAATCTCACACTCTGTTGGATAATCAGAACTGGGTATCACCTAATTATTTTTGGTCCACCTTTAAATTTACTAAGCTATTTATAACCAACGCCTCTGTGACCTCTGAACTTCTGTGAACATTACTGCGTAAGCAAGTCTCATCAGGTCAGGTAGTGGCTACCAAAGCACCAAAGACTCACCGATATCAAAAAAGAAAATGAGTATCTCAAGAGTTTGGATTTTATTTAATTCATATACTGTACACTGTGAGAATAGGAACAAAAACCTAAAACTGTTGTTTCTTTCTGCCGATAAATGTTTGTAATCATTCACTTTATTATTTTGGTGTGTGTGTGGGGACAGGGTTCAAGTTGGGGCCTGCTTTGTGTTGGACACAAGCAAGGGCGGCTTCAAGGAAAAAAGGTTGCCTCACCTATCAGACAATACTCACTGTCAACCACGGTCTATTAATCTATTTTGTGGCTCTAAATGGGACCATTATTTACAAAATTGTCCACTGAAAAAGGCCTGACACTAACATTAAGAGCATAAACTCAGCAACATGTTTACTAACAAGTAAAGTGAGATGTGAGGTTATTTTCTCATTAACCTGCATACAAATGGACTTCCATCCAGAGTATACAAGTCTCAGTCATTTCTGCATTGGATTCACTTTCAGGACCCTGTGAATATGTCCATTTTTATAAGCATCTAACACAGTGTTGATATTTTAACTGTAGGAAAAAGTGTGCCAGCAAACACTGAGTCTTTTAAAAACAGAGGCAGCATTGTTTACCTGGTAATACACTGTCATCTGTTACAACATCATCAAACCTTTGCTTCTGCAAAAGTTAGCCCATCTTTTACTATGGGGCAGAACCACACACTTACACTTTTACAGTGAGAGGGATGGAAACTGTATAAAATCATTTCATGCCAAGTCATCTTTCTTTGTGTGCACAAAACATGCAAATACAGAAATCTCATAATTCTTTAGCAACAAACAAAAAGGAAAAATACAAGAAAAATTAAAATTAATTCAAACCATGCAGAGAGAAGTATTATACAGCCATTTTACATGCAGCACCTGTAGAATCTGCAGCATCACAGTGTATGTCAAGAATAATACAGTTGGAGAAAGGTGATGAGAAATATGTCAAAAATTAAAATTTAAACAATCTACACTGTGATTTTATACATGTAATGATCAGATCAGGCAAAATGTCAATCCTTTCCAATGACAGACAGGACGTAGACCAGAGGGCAACATGGTTACAAGATGTTGACAGATGAAAAATCTAAAAAGAATGTGGTTAAAATGTGAAGCAGAGATTAATTCAGGCAGCCAAGGTACAGTGGACAACTGCTGACATGATGTCAATAAAAAAGTGATGAATCTGGTTGTGAGGCATGAAGAAAGAAGGAGGAAAGGTAAATAGGGGTTTAACCTGCAGGAGGCTACAGCAATGACATTTACACTAATGGACTATTGCCCCTGTAGCCTTCAGATTAGTACAACTGCTGGGAGTCAGGTACGACCCAAAACGCTGAATAACGTCACTTATCATTTGTGGTCAGATATCATGGCATCAATGCTCATTTAACCAATTTAAAGCAACCAAAATTCATTTCAAATACTGAACACTAATACATGATTTCATAATACAATTCGACCCATGCCATTATGCATAGGATGTGAATATAAAAACTGATTATATACTGTACAGATAAGGAAATTTAGTGGTTCTTGTTCGAAGCCTAGCACTTTTGGGAGATCCTGAGCTGAGTTATTGTAACACATGACAGTTTAAGTCATGTCATATTTCCCTAGCAGTAATAACAGCGATTGGCCTATAGTCCAGGGGCTGCTCTTAGAGAACAGTACGTAGACTCACTATAGCCTGTGTAAGTGTAAGACTGTGAAACCAATTATCTTTATCATTTGGCCCATAGCCTGTTCAATAACACTCTCACATATGGTGAAATTACTAACCGCCCACAAGCAAAAAAAAAAAAAAGTCAAGTCTATTGAACTTCACCATGGTGTTGCTATGTTACTAAAAAACTATGGCAATTGGGACATTGCATTTTTAGTTGTTATAACATGTAGGATGAGCTGTTACACAAGACTCAAAAGGGCACGTTTTTTATTCCTGCCTTTGGGAAAGACGGGAAGAGTCAAAAATACTAGCGATAGATTTAAATTACTTTAAATTTCACTGGATATTATTGTTGATGCTACTCTGCTACCACCAAACAAGATGCAACATCTGCAGTGCTTTCATTGCTTACAATTACAACACGCACTATGACTATCACAGCATAATATAACAAGAGAAGACTGTCAAAAAAGTCAAACAGCTAAAAAAAACCTGGGCCAGTTACTGGAAGTTCAACAAACATGCACACACGGTTAACTGCCTGCAACAAACGGAAAATGACTCTTTATGTGTTCTCAGCCCTCACCAAGCTCACCCATCCATAAAAATCCCATCTCAAGGAGAGCAGAGGTGAGGTCTCTCTCTCACTAGCTCTCTCTGTCTATCTCTCTTTCTCTGTCTCTCTCTCTCTCTCTCTCATTCTCTTTCACTTTCTCCGTCTTGCTGACACATGCAGACAAACAAAGCCCCTCTTTCTGTATCATAACTACTCCCACAATTACTCAGACGATTACTCAGATCAATGGTTTACCTGCCTGTTCGAGCCGCTCTGCTCTGCCACAGTGTCCTGGTGAGTCAGAAAAACCTCTGGGCTAAACGCATTAAACAGGGTGTCTGACATGGGTACAGCATACTGTAATACCACACAATAACATGACAGAAAAAAGCAAGAGTGGCAAAACATATTGTCAGTCACTGCTGTCACGCGTGTGTGGGGGGGGGGGGTAATGCAGAGAAGCCTATGAATCCCTCCTTCATAGATCTGTACAAACACTCTCTTGCTATCAAACCTCTCTAAACCTTCTCTTAAAAAAACCAAGAAGATCTGGAGCCGCCAAGCTCAGCCAGTGACAGTTATCGAGTGGAAAGTCTAAAAAGGGGGTTGGGGGAGATTTGAGACTCTTTACTTAGAAATGACAATACATGAGCACACTTAATTACCCGGTCTCTAGTCTAGATCAACAGAGTCTCCAGCAGTGAAGAGGCTGCTGTATTCATTAACGGTGAACAAGCGCTTTTCTGCTGAGGAACAATCTGCTTTACAGAGAGCTTTTTTTCCAATGGGTAAAGACTAAGGCTAAAAGTCACATTCATTCTCTGAAGAGGAATGAAGGGGAAACTCAACCCACAAATAACATCGAGACTTTGGCCTATATTTCTGACTGATTTGTTTTGGCAGTGAAAACAGCACTTGTGTGCAGACTGTCAGCGCACTGAAGCAACTGCACCCACAGAAGCTGTTTTGTTGTTGTTGTTTTTTTTTTTCCAATTCATAAAAAGCTATGATGTTGTGTTGTCTTTGTTCTTTGCCCCTTGTCTACTGTTCTTGTGGAGCACACACGTAATGAGAGGGAAGCAAGGGCAAGGATTAATCCATCTCAAGGAAAGGAAATACTATAAGCTACAAGTTTTTACAGCACTTCATTAATATTTTTGATCATTCAAAATTGGATTTTGCTACATTATAAAGTGCCATAGTTAACTTTGTTTAATTTGCTTTCATCTATCAAATACAGGTTGAAGAGAAGCAGGAAAAGGCAAGTACAGGGCCATAATTGATGGCTCAAAGTGTAAGCTTTCTCTCTGAGGGGCCGCTCAGGTCCTGATCCCCTGGCCTTAACCTGAAACAATCACTCTTAGTTAACAACAGCACTTCAGCTATTGACAGCATGATCCCGTAAAGCAGACACTTCAATCAACAGAGCAGCCGGAGGTGGTGTTGTGTTGGAAGGGAATAAAAGGAGGAGGGGGTCATGGGTACGGATGAAATCAAGAAGTAAATAAATGAATCAATGAATGAATAATAGATTGGCCAGCTAGCGGCCTCTTGGAGCAGCAAATGCAGTATTAATAACTGACTCTTACTGTTCATCTCTGTGTCATCACTGATACTCTTAGGTGGACCATGGCCAGCATAACACACTGCTGATCTGTACATTCGATCCGGATTACGAACTTTCTTCAGTCCTTCAGGAGGCAAAGAGAAAAGTAGAGAAAATCGAGGAAAAGAAGGAGAGAACTGCGAGCCTGTGATTACTAAGCAAAACCCCCATGCAAACAGTATCAACAGAAGCTAGACAGTATATTGAAATACATTTAGAATACACAAGAGCTGGGCAAAAATATGATGCTAATAGTAATAACAATAATGGTGATGATGATAATAAATCGCAGTGAATTACTTGGTTTTGTCTATTTAAAACTGTGAAAGTTTCTATTAGAGTATTTTTAAACCTACAGTAAAAAGGCCAATAATAAAGGTCAGTGTACCTCCGGTCTAAGTTGATACGGGTCAATAATACTCCGTATTGCTTCACTGGCAAAGTGGATTAATCAATAAAATCAATCAGGAGGCAGTGCAAAACAGTCAGTTGAGGTCTATTACAGACAGGCATTAGAAATGATACGTCTCAGGGACCACAGACCGGACCTGGGTCCCGTCCATCCACACCTCACTGATTCAATTAAATGGCTAGATTTAAGGAAAAAAAAAAAAAAAAAGTAGTCAATGATTCAACACAAAACTGTGAGAGCAAGTGAGCCGTCTAACATCATGGGGAGGTTAAATTCATCCTTCTTTACAAAATAGCAGAGAAATATTTATACCATTGCTGCACAAGCACTTTTGTAAGTTAATGGCTGACTGTATACTTATTTGATGTTTTGCTGCCGCTTCACCCTGAACTTTGAGTGAAATGATAACATTGTGAAACTTTTTTAAAAGTCACCCACTTGAAAATAAAAAAGAGATATTACTGCCTGCACGGCTGAGGCTGTGGGCCTGGTTCACATTTTTGAAAACAACCATTGTTTCCTGACTGCATTACACTTAGATTTACACAGTTTATATAACACACTTGTTTAGATTTTATGCCTTAGTAAAGTGTCCCTTTATCATTGCCCCTGTGTTTCTCTTAAATTAAGGAAAATATACAGTTCTGCAAAGTTTACAAAAATGAAATTTTCAAAGCTCCAAGCTTTGAGGGTAAATGCATCAAGACTGGAGTCTAACACAGTGTCAACATCACAAAAGTGTTAGCGCTGTAGCTTGTGTTTACATAAGTGCTTGTCTGTTTATTTGTCACATTTGGCTCTTGCACAGCAACATTTGTACGAGTCTCAGCTCACTTGGATTGAAGACAATTCAAGCAAGTTTGTTCACAGCTGGCTCAGATTGAGATACAGCAAGGTTGACTTTTCAGAGTCCTCCAGGTCTTGTACTTACAGTAACAGACCTTCAGTGCTGTTCAAGAGTGTCTAGAAAAAAGGTACCCTTCTACTCACAGGGTCCTGACAATCATTTAGGCTAGAGGATGTAAACATTACACCGCTGAGTGAGACTAGGCCACAGCCCATGGGCTTAACTCGAGATGTAACCCTCAGTTGTTATGGGACTTCATAAGGTCTGCCAAACAACTGAGAGATCAAGATCAGCACTGCCTGCATTCCACAAGGACAAAAAGGTTAAGAAACACTGTTCAGCTCAATCGGTGGCTCATCTCACATCCGTCATGTAAAAGCTGATGCCCTTTGGAAACCGCCTATTCGTCATTAACAGACAAAATAAAGAAAAGCCGGGCGCACGAGTGAAGATTTGGCACAAGAGTTTTATGTAAGAGCTCTGACGGCCAGATTTGCACAAGGCAACACTGCATTGACATTAAGATATGAAGCTACTGCTGCCTCTTTTTATGCTCTCCTTCCTCCTCCTCCTCCTTTTTTCCACTGACCGGCCTCACAGGAACACTGAAAATATCTTAACCTGCTCAGCGATGGGACTTTCAAGTCAGGGTATTCAGTGGGAGCTATGTGTGGTTGGACAGGAATCAAGTTTAACAACTTGAGCCCGTATATTAAGTTCAGCTAGGTAGATGAATACATTAGAAGTATACACCACAGTGAAGTCATTACTATCATAAAACCAGATGTCTTCATTTTTTGTCATAGCCACAGACTGATCCCTCATGTACTATGCGTAGCTTCTACAGCTCAATAGCACCCCCTGGTGGGACTGGTTTTAGTGGTTGGCACACTGACATCCAAATAACTGAAATCCCACTGTTTTATCTTTTCATCTCACATGGGCACAGGTAATTTGTTTACACCCATTTGAAACATTAAAGAGTTTCTACATCAAAAAGGATTTGTGTTTGAGGTTACTGACACCAGACTGTGACAGAAGTCTGTTCCATTTTCAAGCCTGTCCCAAAACAAACATGAGCAGCTCAGAAATGGCTGGCTTGTCTCTTTCTTAAATTATGCAGCCAAATCAAAAGTCTAGCATTAGTCTATGTGTGTCATGCATAACATAAATCAAAAGATATAAAATTATCACAAGTTCAGCAGGAATATGCTATATATATTATGCTGTATTGATGTCCTATCATTACACTGCCAAATTCAAGGTAAGGTGAAACGTTTAACAAAAATGTGACAACATTGAAATATGCCTGGAATTTTCATTTATATGAAATGTGAAGGACTGTGAATGTGTGACTCAACTCAAACAAGCCTGGTTCAAATATGCTAAACAACAGACAGATGCCATCAGCTAATAAGGAAAAGTAGTCCCTTTAGGGCTAATGTGTTTCATCCTAACTTAATTTTTTTATAGACAGTGTTTAATTACTCACCCAAAATTTCCATGGGCCTATCTGAATGAGAACAGATCCTCTATGCATATGCTTTGCAGTAAAATATCCCACTAAAAAAAGGGGAAATGAGTTAAGTCTAATGCATTTCATTCTGAGTTAGTGAGCCGTACGAAATAAGCTGGAGGGATATAGGAGGTGGGGAAAAAAAGTCGTAATTTTGTCCTATGAGTAAAGTAGTGTAATGGGCAAGCTGGTGGAAGAAAAGAAAAGCTGCTCTCCATCTTCCCTTTCATCTGGTGTGATGGCATTTCATTACAAGTGCGTTGAGGCTTTTGTGCGAGCAGAGCAGACATTTGATGTCTCAAACCAAATCCAGACCAAGTGGTGTTAATTAATATGCGGGGAAAATATGACGAATAAAAGCAAATAAACCACTTCTGTCTCGGAAACACGGCTCGCTGTGATACCAAAGAATTGCGTGGGGCAACTAAAGGACCACAGAAAAACAAAATTTAAAAAAAAAAAATTACCGAAAAAAAAAAAATAACTACACTCGCACGTTTAAAAACAGACGCGTCAGACTGAAAATGAGGCTGCCTGCAAAAAACAAAACAATCGCAGAGGAAGAAGATGAGACAGAGAAACTCACAGGAGCGAGCCGCTTCTACAGCTGGGTCATAAGGGAAGAAGTTAGTCGATGCCAATGACATGTTGTCATTAACTTAGCCTTGTTGTCAACAACTTGAAATCCTCGTGTTTTTGACAACGAAATAACAAAAACAAATAACAATAGTACGCGGCGACCGCCACGGCACTTTTACCACGCTGACTGTTTGCCCCCGTGGCGTGTCTTTTTCACTGTGGGCTACGGTGGGTATAGTAGCTGGCTAGAAAGGCAAGCTAATATTAGCTGGCTAGGTGATGTCTCCACGTTTCAGCTGCCTCTTCGGAGGCAAAACGGCGGAGCCGTTATTTCGCCGGAAAGAAATTCCGCCCGTTACTCGTCCTCGCGCGTGTGTCACTGAGTTACAACTGTTCTAGAGAAATCACAGCGCGGCCACAGTAGTGAATTAATCCCATTATATTTCTCTTACCTTCCGGCTTGTTTTCGGCAGCCATTTCCCCTTCACGCGCAACATCCTCCTCCTCCTCACGACCGTGGGTACCACGCGCGTGCACGGCGAGGACAGCACGAGGAGGGAGCGGGGAAGCAAGCGGCGAGTCGGTCCGAACCAGGAGAACTTACCATTGGCTGTGAGGCGGTGACTGACAGAGGGGCTGAGGAACACGCAGCTCCCCTCCTCACCTTGGCACCAGCAGCCCTGTCTCTCTTTTTCTTTTTTTTCTGTTTTTCTTTTTGTCAGTGAATGTAAAACAGCTCTGATGTGACGCTCGCGTGAAAACCGCGGTGACGCGGTGTGTCCTACTCCTAAGAAATAACTTCACGGTCACGAGGCGCGGCTGCAGCTTTTATCCTTAATTAAAACTAATGCCGTTGGAAATATGAAATGTTTGTCTATGAGCTGACTCACCAAAGTCATTTAACAGTGAAATTCCCTGAGTAGCACCAGGACATGTAGAGAATGTGAGAATGAGACGATTAAAAAAGTCTGAAATACTGTCTCTTTGTGTTCATTGAATATGTTTTGTGCTCATTAAATAGTCATATGTGATTGGTTTGTACTTCTTTCATCTTCTTTTTTGTCTTTGGGACCATTTTGTCTCTGTTTTTTCCTTCATGTTTATTTTTACTTTTAAACAGTTACTTTTAAACAAAAAACTGTCTTTTTTTCACCCTGTTGCATTTTTGGGTAATTGTGTGCCTTTGTAACCAGCTCTTTTTTTTACATCTCTCATTTGCAACAGTGTGTGGTTGGTTTGTGTCTCTGTGGCACAAACCAACCACTGTTGTTTCTGTTGAGGTCATTTTGTATTTATTTGTCTTCTTTGTAGCAATTTTGTGGGTGTTTTATTTCTATGACTCTTAAACGTGAAATATAAACATTTCATACAAAGACAGCAGTTACCTTAACTTCTAGAAACCTAGTCAACCACTTTTTGAGTAGGCTACATTAACTTTAATGCTATTCATTACTATTCATGTCAGCCATTAAAAACTTTAAATAGCAGTATTTCATACAGCAAACTGACCATCAGTTTATTATTGATACTACGCCACACAAACTCCTGGCTACAAATAGTTGATACAAACAAACCATTTCATACACATCACACTGTAGTAGCAGTCCGTACTGCAGTCTGCCAATCAAATGTACAAATGTCAGTTTACATTTAAACATCTGTAGGCTGTAGTAGTTTGTTCTCTTGTAAACATGTCTCACTGTTCTCATATTGTGGCACCATAATAATAAAGGGCTGCAGGGTTTTTCAGGAGATGGTGACAACCGGAGCTGGTGGGGTGTGATGTCACTGTGATGCACGAACACAAAGACTAGCTCCACGAATGCAATCACTTTAATTATGTCTGTTTTTCAACACAGTTGAAACTTATATCATTATGGTTCAGTTACATTGGCTTGGAAATAGTATGGCTATGTAAATGATTAGAGGCAATCTAATTACAGATCACTGTGCTTCATAGACTTTGCCTCTGGCACTTGTGTCAACTGCAGCACTTAAAGGCAAGCTCCACTCTGTGTTAACAGGCTGGTGGCCATCAGTGCTGAAATGCATGGTACTATAGTTTGAGGTGGTGGTGCTGAAAGGACAGCTCCTCTGCTGCCGGGCGCCTTGAAAAGTCTATGGCTCGCTGTTATTGCAAAGAAAGTAATAATGAACTAATGAAGGACTTAATGTAGTGAAGTGGTTTTCTCACCCTTAGTCCTGATTGCTCCTAGGTGGATCGAGAGCAGGCATTATCCCCCAAGAATTAGCAATGTAAGCAGAATGAATTTTCTTCCATATAAAATATTAAAAGCATTAAAGTGAATTTTTATTCAACACTAATAATGAAGTAACACATTAAAAACTATATATGTATATCAGTAAATAAAATAATATTCAATCAATATGTAATCAACGTTGTAGTAAACAAACATAAATCTATGTAATACTGTGATGTAACAAAGCCTGTTTACTTTTTTTTTTTTACCATATCAAAAACATTGGTTATTTTTAACAATAAAACAATATACCCGATATATAGTAAATCTCAACTTGTGTACAGATAGAAGTGTTAACGCAGATCTATGAATACTGTACTAGTCTGGGTGTTATCGTTCCGCCCAAACGCAGGGGGGCGACAGAGAATACAAAAAAGTCTTTGAGTGACGTCAAAGATACGAAGAAGGGATGACCGGGTGTAAACATGGCGTCTGCCTTGGACGATGATGAGATCGGCAGTGATGATTATTATTCCCTGCTAAACGTCAGAAGAGAGGTAGAGTTTGCAGTTGTGACCCCAGTAAATGTCTGTGCGGGTGCTTTTATCTGTAATCCTGTACTATTTTATCCGACTCATGTTCAATGGCTGCGTGTGTAATCCCATTCAACGTTAGCTAGGTGGCTAGCGTGTGACCCTCGACATTGATTCAGGTGCAGTGACTCTTAAGTTTGCGTGACACTCAACAGGTCGTGGGCTTTCGACCGCAGTGAGCTGTCGTTTGACGAAGTGGTGGTTTGTGAATTAGCGTTAACAAACAGATATGCTTTAGTTTCGGCGTGATCTCTTGGGTTCGAGAGAGGGTTGCACACTCTGGCTAATGCTAGAGTACCTGTACTTCAGGATTTCATCATACAGCAGGGATGACACTGAAGACAAATTGTAAGCCTTTGACACATTACTGTGTTGTACCGTAGGGTTGGATAGTATTCTTTGGTCACTCGACCACTTTTATCTATAAGGCAGTTCTTGGTCTACTGTCAACCTATATTTGTGATCTGATTGCACTGCGAAGTGCTGTCCGTTACTCTTTTCGTTCCCAGGATATTTTTTGCTTTCTTATGAAATAGGTAAAAGAGCCTTTTTTCATTCTGCACCATGAACATGGAAGATGCAGCAGAATGATTAGGAAATGACACAACTGATTTCATTGAGTGCTGTAAAATCCAAATTTAAAGTATTTCAGGCTGCTTCCATCACATGTATTGTTTTTGGTAAACAAGACCAAACTTGTAATTTTTGTGTTCATTTGTATTGTATTTGATGCTGCCTATCTTGGCCAGGTCTCCTTTGGAAAAGAGGTTTTTAATCTCACTGAGATTTACCTGGTTAAGTATTGGTTAAATAAGAAAATAAAACATGACCTGCAATTTGGAGATTATTCAATGTGGACACAACAGTAAAAGTGTCTGTCTAGTGACAGGACAGTGGACAAATGGGTAAAAAGACACATCTTCTAGAGTGATAAAAACATGTGGAAGTGCCGTACCGGCTGCCGTTCATTTGTGGCCTCTAAATCAATATATAAATGTAAAAACAATATTGTTCCTAAAGGAGTGCCTTTCTAGCTTTCTTGTGGAGAAAAGTGATGCGGTGCCCTATAGGATGCATCTTGCAACTTTGTTTCCTAAGGGTGCCCTTACAATCAAAAAGGATGGCGTTATAAAGTGGGGCTGATGGACATTATTAAATTGAAATAAGTGTTAATATCAGTTGCAGTAAAGTGGTTTCTGCTCTACTAATATCATGCACAGTTGTACTTTGTTTGTTTGTTTTTAAAAGTTCATACTTATTAATATTCTTCTCCAGGCAACACAGGAGGAACTAAAGGCAGCATACAGACGATTATGCATGCTCTATCATCCAGACAAACACCGGGACCCCGAGCTAAAGCGGCAAGCTGAACAGCTTTTCAACCTTGTGCATGAAGCTTATGAAGGTGAGCAATGTATTGGTGATTGACTTTACAGCAAAACATGAAGCTCACTCACTCATTCACTCAATCATTTTCTACCGCTTTATCCTCCACTGAGGGTCGCAGGGGGCAAAACATGAAGCTAATGTCACATTTTTAAAGTTTTTTAAATCAGATTTTAAAGTTTGAAGTAGGCCTAACCGGAGGAAATTACATGAGTTATTACACAAGTTCTTGTAAGAATCATGTAAGAAGCCTAAGCATGTAATGAAGAGATTTCAGTCAAAAACTAATAAATGTATGAACCTAATTGTTTATAGTGTAGCATGCAGTCGTGTCAAACAGAAAAACAAGGATATCTTTTTAGAATTACTTATATGACACACCTTTTGTCCATATGTATCCAGCCCTGATTGCTAGCTAATATTAATATTGGTTTATATCTTTCTAGTGCTCAGTGATCCCCAGTCACGAGCTATTTATGATATCTATGGCAAGCGAGGACTTGATGTTGAAGGATGGGAGGTAAGTCCACCAATATTAATTAAGGTCAAAATGTACAATAATGCATTTTTTAAGCTTGGTGGCATTTTGAATTTTTCAATTTCAACTGTCCGACTCATCACCTGTAACATTATCATTATTATTATCATTTATTGTTGTGTTTTGTTATGTCTAAAATAAAGTGAAAATAAAATGAAATTTAAAGAAACACTGTGAGTAATTCATTACAAATGGCCCATGTATCATACAAGCTAAATATGCTAAAGAAAGTACTCATTACTTTTGAAAACACAATATGTAACTCAAGCAATGCATTTCAGTGTAATTTAAAATGCTCTCCACAACTCTACACCGTATGGCAGTCAGGGTTTTGTGTTTTGTATCTACATTGTTTTCTGTTGGTTGCTGTTTTTGAGTAGAATTACAGTATATGCTCTTCCAACATCCTTTTTGGAGTGAATTTTTTGGCAGCATTAGTATCAATCTTTTTATGTTTGGCATCTTCTTGACTACATGCCAGGTTTCAGATAAATGTTTGTTTTGAACATGTGACTTTAGATAATAATGACAATAACTTTCCTTACCATTCACATGTGATATTAAGTTTGGAGTTGATGTTCATAATATTTTTTTTTTATTCAGTATTAAAACAGTACACAGGTAATGCACAGTACTCATCATTCCTTAACAGAGGAAATAAGTAAGAAAAGAATCAAGGACAATCCTCTCTTCAGCCAGATATTATACTGTATGTGTCCATCTCTGTAGATTTTCACTATGTTTTAAAAAATAAACTGTATGAAATAGTTAACTAGTTAACTTTTTTAAACAGTTAATAGCAATTAATGCTTGTGTTTTTACGCATGAAGAATACAAGGGACATTCCTTTCACTGTAACTGTTTTATCTGCAACTTCTGAAGCAGTGAGTCCTTCACTTTCTTTTCATTCAAATTCTATCTTGCTCCAGGTGGTGGAAAGGAAAAGAACCCCTGCAGAGATTCGAGAGGAGTATGAGCGTCTTCAGAGAGAGCGTGAAGAGAGGCGGCTCCAGCAAAGGACCAACCCAAAGGTATGTTTTTATGAAAAGATAAAAAAGCATCATATTGAAGTGAATGCAAAAAAAAGTCATGAAGTATGCACTTGAGAACACTGTTCATTTCTGTATATGCTATTTGCAGGGAATGATTAGTGTGGGTATTGATGCCACGGACCTCTTTGACAGATATGAGGAGGACTACGAGGATATGGCTGGAGGAGGAGTCCCTAATGTGGAAATCAACAAGATGCACATATCACAATCTATAGAGGTGATGTGTTGCTCTTTGAGTGGGTTTTTTTTTATAAAAAAGTCAATTGTAGCTGTTGTTTGAGATCAAATCAAAGTATTTAAAGTTCTCTGTGTTCACCTGCAGGCTCCTCTCACTGCAAAAGACACAGCCATTTTGTCTGGCTCCTTATCAACCCACAATGGAAATGGAGGTGGCACCATTAACGTGGCCTTGAGAAGAGTCACTTCAGCGAAGGGGTGGGGAGAGGTATGCTACACTCTCACACACAAAACACCCAGCACAATTTATATGTCCATGGTGTAACAATTAGTCACATGTACAGGTGAGACTGCAGTATGCAACAAATGGCAAACTCCTCAGCTGACCTTCTCCTTTTTTCACAACTCTCTGGACTCTTGCAGTCTCTCTCTGCCATTTACTCCTTCTTCTCTGTTGGTTTATGCATCATTTTATTTCAGGCTGCTGTAGAAACAAAATAAAAAATAGCCAGCCACATAAAGTAAGGGCCTTGGCTAAAGTACATGAAAAAGGCTACGGAAACCAAATTGGTTCTATTTTAAAATTAATATATATACTTATTCAAATATATTACTCTTGGTACTTATTATCTGTCATGTGTTTGCATTTTGTGTGTACACAGGTAGAGATAGGTGCTGGAGACACCCATGGGCCTCTCTTAGGAATGAAGATCTTTCGTAATTTGACACCTAGATGGTATGTTCAAAAACACGTGAAAGTTGTTTTTGTATGTGTAATTTTTTTTTTTTTTTATGAGAACAATTATTTTTCCTCAGCTTTGTGACTGCTCAATGTGGGCTCCAGTTTTCATCCCGGGGTGTGCGTCCTGGGTTCTCCACAGTTCTGGCCCGTCATCTAGACAAGAACACTATGGGCTATCTGCAGTGGCGATGGGGCGTCCAGTCCTCTATGAACACCAGCATAGTCAGGGACACTAAGAGCAGCCATTTTACCTTCGCAATGCAGGTTTGCTGCCAACAGTTGTATTTAACTTTAATGTTAGCCAAGACACTATAAAATCAATAGTTGCTTTTTGAGACTCTGTCTGATGATTTACTTTTTATCTGTGCAGCTTGGCATTCCTCACACTTTTATGATGATGAGCTACCAGTACAAGTTCCAGGATGAAGATCAGACAAAAATAAAGGGTTCAGTAAAGTATGTTGCCATACAAAATCGCTAACTGAAATTCTAACTCACAGTTAGGTGCATTTGCTAAACAAGTGAACTCAAATTCACTAAAAAGCATTGCAGGTAATGACGTAGTGACTGTGTCTGTGTCTTACAGATCAGGTTTCTTTGGGACAGTAGTAGAGTATGGTGCTGAGAGGAAGATCAGTCGACACAGTGTCCTTGGGGCCACTGTCAGCGTGGGAGTACCCCAAGGTGTCTCGCTCAAGATCAAGTAAGCTTTCTGTGTTGCGTTGTTTCCAGTAGGTCTTTCTTCCATTGCAGCTCTAATAGTGCCCACTGGAATTAAATCACAATATCCTAAGTCCAGTTAGTTTGTCTCTTTTGAGCAAAACAAGTACACCACCAACTGTAGTGGAAGGTTTTCTACAGGGAGCATGCTTAATTGGCATTTACCATACAAAATGGACTTTCACTAGATATGTGTTTGTGTTCCTTGAAATAGTCAGACCCTGCCCTTAAATATCCAAAAGAGTTGTAATAGACTATTTTTGGAACATTAAAAATTGGTATCAAGCCCTTGCAGAAGACAGTAACACCTTTTTGTATACTGAAGCCAATCTAACTGAATCATAACAAATGAGATTATGCTAAATGTGGTTTCTATTTGTGTGTCTGTGGTACGTTACCAGCGAAGTACTCTGTTGGATCTACTTTAACAGTTCTCATTTTCTTTTGCTACAAATACAATTTTAGCAGCCATTTAGCTTTAAATAATGAAACCAGCTCTCTACTTGCAGACTAAACAGAGCCAGCCAGACATATTTCTTCCCGATTCACCTGACTGACCAGCTCCTTCCAAGTGCTGTATTTTATGCCACAGTTGGACCATTGGTTTTCTACCTCGCCATCCAGCAGCTTATTATTCGACCATACTTGCAGGCCCAGAAGGAACAGTAAGAAAACCTTCTCTTCAACTTGGTTGATTAACTCAAGAAATGTTATTGAAAGTAGTACTATATGTGATAATGTGACTGGATTTTATAAGCTAATTTTATTTCTCCATTCATCTTCTAACTCAACAGTGAGTTGGAGAAGCAGCAGGAGAGCTCAGCCTCTAATATTGCCAAGAAGAAACAGGAGGCAGAGTCTGCCGTGAGTGTTCTGCATGTGTCGCTGTGATTTCAGTAGAAATTGTGGTTCAGTGTTTGATAAGAAATGCATCTAATGTGTCAAGAACTGTCAAGAATTCCACAATAACATGGGAACAAAGGGGCTAAAATGAGATTAGATTAAATACTTGTTGACATTGAATTGAAATTTGTTGATGTAATCCATATGAAATCTCATTGTTTTTGTTGTCTTCCTCTGTGTGCCTTTTACATCTAAAAGGTCTTGCTCATGCAGGAGTCTGTGCGTAGGATTATTGAAGCTGAGGAGTCTAGAATGGGTAAGAGCTGTAATACTTAAGGGATGAGTTTATCGTGTGTGTGTGCATGTGTGTTCTGCAGGTTCTTTTTGCAGGTGAAACCATTTGAGTCTCACTGATTCTGGATTGTTCTCAGTACATTTTAGGTGAAATGTTTTAAAATAAATTCCCAGTTGAATTTTGCAGTGTAATTTCTGAGATTAAAAAACTAAATAAAAACTATATATCCTTTTTAATATGGTTTAATTTCCTGCTACCCATGAATTCCCTACACTCTCATGGAGCACAACAAAACTACAGCAGAATCTAACATTTATGTTTTTTTCCACTTGTTGCATATGATGTGCTTTGTGGACACTGATAGTATCAAGGTTGATTTTGGTGGAGATGTGGGTATTTTTCAGAATTAATAGATTTCAGTGTATTTTTACATTTCATTTAAATTGGTTATGTGGGCTTTTTAGTTGGCTCTCAGCAAAAAGTATAATAAGGAGTTTGGCAAGTGATGGTTGGCTTTTGACACCTCTTTGCACACTTAAGTGCCAAAGGAATTCCCTGTAGACTTTGTAGTTACGAAGCAACACAACAGTCAAAAGCATTTTATCAAATGGGTTATAAATCATGAAATGATTCCGTTAATTGTGCTGTCTTTTTGTTATGTTCTTGCCAAATGTCATGTTAAATAATTGGGGGGACAGCAGCTCTCACACATATCTATGATCCTGCCCAGTTTAGATAACGACACCTTCTTAAAATAATTGCTTAAGTCATAGTTTTTTGTTTTCAGGAAACAAAAAACTGAACCAATTTTATTGAATGGAGATGATTTAGGCAAAAAAAAAAGACTTATTTTAAGAGGGTGACGATAATCATTTTCTGGAATAAATAATTCCTTGCATTTCTTGCACATTTTTTTGCACTTGATTGACCATTGTTATAGACTTGAAATTTGGGATTTTGTTGTCAGATTTAAATGTGTTGTGTGAGTCTTTTGTCCTTTGTTCTTGTTTATTGTTTTTTGAAATTGTTTACTGCAAATCAAATGTACAGTACTCTTGATGTACAATAAAGCTCTGAACTCAACAGAACTTAAAATCATTTTGTTTTGTAAGTGGGAAGTTGAGGTTGACTTAAAATATCTATGTTTTGAATTTTTGAATAATTTTAGGTGAGATGTTTGGTTCACTAATTTGCATTTTGAATTTGAGTAAAACAAAGTTTACGTGTTAGATTTGCAGTTGATTAAAAGCTGTCCTTTATGTTGCCTCTGAATCAGGTCTCATCATCCTCAACGCCTGGTACGGCAAGTTTGTTACAGACAACAGTCGAAAACACGAGCGAGCAAAGGTCATTGACGTAACGGTGCCACTGCAGTGTCTGGTCAAAGACTCAAAACTCATCCTCACTGAGGCCTCAAAGGTGAACACATTCATTCAAACCATGATAATAAACAAGTAGAGGTGTTTTTAGCTGTAATGTTACTGCATCTAGTGATACAGTACAGCGTTTCATACTGAATATGTAAAAAGGGGAAGAACTTGTGTCCTCAACTCCACTATGTGATGATTGCCTCTGCTGATGGTGTATGGTGTGATGTTTTTGCAGTCTGGACTCCCTGGCTTCTACGACCCCTGTGTGGGGGAGGAGAAGAGCCTGAAGGTGCTGTATCAGTTCCGTGGAGTCATGCATCAAGTCTTGTCAGGAGACGCAGAACCACTCAGGATACCAAAGCAATGTGAGTCCTTTAGTGCACTATATATCAGAGTGACTGCCTCATATGGGCATGTGTTGTCTTTTTGTTTAATTTAATGTGGTGTTTAGCATCTTCATAGCAGATTAGTGATTTAGTAGATCATATATTGTCATGAAATGTCAACAAACAACAACAACCACGCCTGCTTGAGATGTTTTTGGCAGCAGAGGGGATTTTACTTCAGTCTTTGTAGATGTATGCTTCCTCCTAAAATCCACTAAGCTGCACTATATCCGTCACATTCATGCATATGCCACCAGCTTTTTCCTTATGTTTTTTATTTTACTTCTTTGTTCTTGTTTCCTGCTCTACAGCTCACAGGATTGACACCGACACATAGACGCCTCTGCTGACCAAAACAAGTCACCACTCAGCTGTTTGTCAGAAGATGGATAAAAACCAGTTTTAGATACAACATGGATTTAGGTCCCTGTTACTCAGAAGTTGTGCATTTACTTTTTTTTGTCTTTATAGTCATTTAAATAAGCAGAGAGGAAAGTGTCACAGATTGAGGTGATCATAATTCAGTATCCACAAACAGAGTTGCTTGCTTGAAATTCTAATGCGACACCAAAATCGGTGGCTAACAACCTGCCTTCCAGGTTGTCAAGCTTCTTTGGTATCAATGTATTTTTTTGGTATGGCTCGTAATTTATGATCTTTGAAGTTCTATGTACTGCTTTGTACATAAACTGCGGTGCCTGTGTGATTGAAGAAATGAATGCACCTCTGTTTATTTGCCATATAATTAAAGACAAGTATCTCTCATTTCATATCTTGTAGTAACTTGACTGACTGATATTGCTTTCAGTGAAACAGACAACCCTCTCTGTTCAAGAAAACTATACCACGTGGTTCATGCAAAGAATGTAGACAAAAACAACCAACCTGACAGTGTGTCACTCTTTCTGAGAAGAAAATGTCTGTTCATCAATCTGATTACTTTGTTTTTGTTGTCCCGAAGATGTGTCCCCGACTCTTAATGTTCATTATTAAGCTTTTTGGTTAGAGATGCATTTTTTACTGATCAATTCAAGCCTCACTCAGATTAGGTTTGTGTTCAAAAGAATGAAAGTTTTCCAAATGACAGAACATGAAACCTAAAAGTGACTTATTCATTTTCTAATATAGATCATGCATAGTCCATAAATTGTTGGGTTTCCAGTTTGTGAAAGTCTTCCTCCAGCATTTTTAAATGCAGGTATTTTAATTATAGGCTTCTGCAATGGACTATTTGACCTCTCATATTCTGGGACAGCGCATAATTCCTTTCTTTAACAGACTCATAACTATTGTTGAACCCTGTATACGTTTAAAATGTGAAGTTATGTTAATAATGGCTGAACAATACAGGTAAAAGCAGTTGATTTATTCATTATGCCATTTTTTTTTAAAGGTCGCTTCCCCTTCCGTGAGCTGCTGAGTCACCGGCCAACTGTAGAGGTGTCATAAATCACAGCTTTTAAAGCTTTTATAATAGTAGGTAATTGAATTAACGGGAGCCACGCGGTGGCGTACTGTTACCTCACAAGCAGAAGAAGTAGATCCAAGCACGCAGGTTTGAAGCGCAGCTAAACTCTGGCCTTTGTGTGTGGAACTGGCAACTGGGCATGTTCTTCCCGTGTGTTTCTCCCGTGGGTACTCTGGTTTCTTCTTACGGTCCCAAAACACTCTAAACTGAGCAGAGATGCGAGTTTGAGAGTGAATTGTTCATGTTTGCCCTGTCCATGGTCTACCCCCCACCCCGTCTTTCGCCCTGTGTCAGCTGGGATTGACTCCAGCGGCAGCGACCCTTATGTGGAGGTTAAAGCGGTAGACGAATGAAATAAAGGAAATTGCGCCATTGTGAGCTATAGATCATCGCCTATATCAACAGCGGCGTGTTCCACTGCTTACGTCGACGACCTAAATGCACAAATGAGCTGTAGACTTATGTCACCGGGAAAATAGATCTAAATATTTAAAATAAGTGCTTTTATTCGCTACATACTAATTTATATTGGTGACCACTACTTAAAAGATGAGTGGTAATAACTTATTCGCTGCGAGTCGATATTGAGCGCCGGACACCGCCCGCACCGCTCTCCTCCTGGCTGTCCTGAAGTGAACAACGAGCGCGTCGTGAGCGAGCCGGGTAAGGTGGTGGGTGCCTTTTTGGAAAACCCCCCTGTAGCTGGACATTAACTTATGAACTGAGGGGACTCGTCGGTAGTAATAATGTGTTGTACTTAGAGGAATGTGACATTTTTGTTGCTGTTTGTAGCTCGAAATAGCTTCACTTCGAATTGCACTTCCGCGTTGGGTTGTCGAACTGAAGATAAGCGACATCAAAGCTTGTTGCGCGGTGTGTATGTTGCACGTGCCTTAGAAACTAGTCAACGTTGTGGGTACATTTGGGTTTGTCCCGGGGCATGAAGAGGAAACGAGAAGCTATGGGAGCAACTCTTAGCAGCGAACCACCCCCACGAATGAGTAGGCCTTCTGAAGAAATAGCGTCAGCCTCGTCTGCTGACAGAGATGTAAGTGCGTCATGGTGCGACCCACAGTCACAAACTAAGCACAGTGTCATCTTTAAGTAATTGCTGCAAGTGAATCCGTGAGACACTTAGTTTCGTCACTGAGATATACACTGCCCGGCCCAAAAAAGTCGCCACTTTTAAAATTTCGTTGGACCGACTTTAGTTTTGATTACGGCACGCATTCGTTTTGTCATTGTTTTGATAAGCTTCGGCAGTGTCACACGATTTATTTCCATCCAGTGTTGCGTACATTTTTCACCAGGATCTTGCACTAATGATGACCACTGCGCAAAGCCTTCTCCGGCACATCCCAAAGACTCTCAATGGGGTTAAGGTCTGGACTCTGGAGGACAATCCATGTGTGAAAATGACGTCATGCTCCCTGAACCACTCTTTCACACTTGGTATATTGGAATATGCCCATGGATGGAATAACCCGGTCTTTCAGTGTATTCAGGTAGTCAGCTGACCACATTCTTTGGGCACATGATGTTGCTGAACCCTAGACCTGACCAACTGTAGCAACCCCAGATCATTGCACTGGCCCCACTGGCTTGTACAGCAGACACTGCATGATGGGTGCATCACTTCATCTGCCTCTCTTCTTACCCTGATGTGCCCATCACTCTGGAACAGGGTAAATCTGGACTCAGACCACAGGACCTTCTTCCATTGCTCCAGAGTCCAATCTTGATGCTTCCTAGCAAATTGAAGCCTTTTTTCCTATTGGCCTCACTGATTAGTGGTTTTATTAAGGCTGCACAGCTGTTCAATCCCAATCCCTCGAGTTTCCTTCACATTGTGCACGTGGAAATGCTCTTACTTTCACTATAGCCCCAGGTTCTTCTGTTGTTTTTTTTTTTACAATTTGATTTCACCAAACATTTAAGTGAACATCTTTTCCGCGACCACAGGATGTGTCTTTCCACATGGTTGAGAAGCTACTCATTGCATCAGTTGGGGTTAAATAACTTGTTGCCAGCTGAAAGATAAATGCCCATGCAGTAATTATCCAATAGTTGCTTAGTTAAATCCATGTGGCAACTTTTTTTGGCCAGGCAGTGTATATTCCAGTTGTACAATTACTGTCATTTGGTGACAGCTGATCTTGCATCCCATCCACAAGACAACGAGCAAAAGATGTTTGACAGGCGAAACAATTTAAACGTCCTTCAAAACATATACAAACCCCAGTTCCAATGAAGTTGGGACATTGTGTACATGAAGGAAAACAGAATACAATGATTTACAAATCCCTTTCAACCAGTATCCAATCGAATACCCTTCAAAGGCAAGATATTTAATGTTCAAACGAATGAACTTTGTTTTGTTTAAAAAAAAGAAAAAAAGTAGGTGCTCATGCAGTTCACAAAGTGTTGACCATCACCCCATCCCTACTTGTGAACAAGTGATCCTTTCAGGGATGCTCTTTTTATACTCAGACATGACACTCGCCTGTTTCCAATTAACCCATGCACCTGTGGAATGTTCCGGTGTTCTTTGAGCATTCCTCAACTTTCCCAGTCTTTTGTTGCCCCTTTTCCGACGTGTTGCAGTCCACAAATTGAGTGAGTGGATATTTACAAAAAAATAGTAAAGTTTGAACATTAAATATCTTGTCTTTGAAGTGTATCAGATTTGCAAATCACTGTATTGTGTTTTTATTCACATTTTACACAATATCCCAACTTCATTGGAATTGGGGTTTGTAAAGCAACATTTACAATAAGGTCTATAGGGTGTTAAAAAGAAAAATCACTAGTCCACCTCACCTAGTGTTAAGTAAAAGCTTAATCAGTGTCAATGCCGATATATGTAATAGTGAGTGCAGAAGCAGAACTGTCTAAGGTATACTGTTGAGGCTATGTCCATTTTAAAACCTTTTAGTTTCACCAGCGTAAATTTCTAGTGCTTGAAGTTTAAAGTGATTGGAAAAAGCTTCAGCTTTTCTCTGTCCTTTTTTTCCATGTCAGATGTTCCCCCTTCCAGTGGATATCGTGGAGGAGATTTTCCTAAATCTCCCTCCCATTGAGGTGGTTCATACATGCCGGTTGGTGTGCTTTCAGTGGAAAGAAGTGGCTGACAGTGAATCTCTGTGGAAGGAACGGTGTAGAAGAGAAGGGTATCAACTCCGTGATGCATCGGGCATACCCAAGGACTGGCGGTTGTTTTTTTTCCTCTGCAAGAAGAGGAGGAATCTAATCAAGAATCCTAGAGCAGAATGTAAGAGACCACAAAAATTGCTTTACCCAGTGCCTAGTTGTATTAACACCACTGATTTCCTGCTGAACAACAAATTATCTCTCTAAAATACTTTGACAACACCTTTATTTTACAGACAAAATGCAGAGTTGGCAGATACTGGAGAATGGTGGTGATAAGTGGAAAGTCGAAGGAGTTATGACTCCACATCCAAATGAGATGGTTCAGAAAAACTTTGTGACCTCTTATGGGTGAGTATCCCCTAGGACACATTACGGGTCACTTACTGTTTTTTGCACTCTCAGATTATGTCATGGCCCACGGTTGGTGTATTGGTTAGCACTCTTGCCTTTGCACGACCCTTAGTGGATAAAGTGGTAGAAAATGAGAGAGTGAGTGTGATTATGTCATATTCAAAACACTTCTTGCTTTCTACAGAATGTGCAAGAAGGCCCAGCTGATTAATTTAACAAAGGAAGGTTATAACCCATCGTTTATAGATCGCTTCCAGCCAGACATCAGAATTACTGATTGGTGAGAACATTACTCATTAAGTGCTCTTTCTGTTTTACTTAAATTGGTGGCTAAACTAAGTACTCGCAATAATAATATAAATGTTTCATTGTTGGTAACATTATCTGTAACACTTTTCTATAGTCACAAATGGTTCCAAAAAAGGTTAATCAAAGTGATATATCTAGGGTAATAAACCAGTTAGTGATTTAATATTGTGTATGACTAAGTACAATCCAACTAAATAAGAAGTTAGTGCAGTGGCAGTATACCAGACTGATTTAAAACATGTAATGCTGCATACACATGAGCAGGGACACGTGTATGCGTAACACATGTATATATTAAAGCTTTCTGTATTTGATAGTTGTGATTTTACACTCCAAATAGATAAGCTTTATATATCTCAGTATATATAGTGAACAGTGTTGACAAGACAAATTTACCCATGGTTGAAGCTAATTGACCCCTGACCAACGATTTGTGCACTGTGTTACATCAGGTATGCACCTCGATCAGATTGTGGCTGTGAGTATGACATATGTGTTGAGTTGTTGAATCATAATAAGAGGCCTATCCAGACCTTTGCTCCTGAGACTGTTTACTTTGAGCAGTGGAACGATGGGCAGTGGAATCAGGTGCGTACTAAACACGAAGGACTAATTATTACTGAGGGCTTTAGATACAGTACAAAGACACATCTAATCCCTCTGATATCTGTTTTTTAGATCACACATGTTTTCCACAACTACGGCCCAGGTGTGAGATACATTCGTTTTACCCATGGAGGCAAGGACACACAGTTCTGGGCAGGATGGTATGGAATTCGTGTTACTGACAGCTGTGTTGAGATTTGTCCAACAGAGGATACCATCGGATAACTGTCTGCCTTTACCTGAAACTCCCTCAGGTCATATTTGCCTTATAATCTATTGTCATTTTACATATTTGTGGAAATTAAACAGCTATGATAAAAACCTCCACGTGCAGCAGCATGAGAAAACATGTCGTTTATGATACTAATTGAAGTAGTGAAGCCATTGTGAAGTGGATGTATTAACATCTAGTTTCAGTTTGGTTATGAAAACAAGAAGCCGTGTAAAGTATCAAAGCAGCTTCGAAGGAGAGGTTGGCTCTGATGTTCGTTTCCTTCTCAACTGTAGTCATTGAAGTCTGAGAGAGAATATTTGTTATATTGCTAGATTGTTATATATGATGTCACGTTGTTAAATGAAGATATCAGTGAGTGATGTGAATGAATCACTTGTGAGGGTATGAATCCTATATCACCTTAAATAAGAGGTTTTAATGTGCTTTATCCCTCAGTCAAAAGCATCCAGATTTGGGGACTAGGCAAATTGGACATTCCAAATTGCCTGTCGGTGTGAACATGAGAGTGGATGGTTGTTTGTCTCTATGTGGCCCTGTGATCGACTGGTGACCTCTCCAGGGTTTATCCCACCTTTTGCCCTGTCAGCTGGGATTAGGCACCAGCACACCCCCCTGCAACCCTCATGTGGAGGATAAAGCAGTAGAAGAGTGAGTGAGATCAAATGTGATTGTCTCTAATGCTGTTGTAACCTGTCAATAACTCAAGCCATGATAACGGAAACATTTCCTCTCACTGCTCTTTAATGTCATAGCTGTTAAAAAATGTACTGTACAAATCAGATGTATTTACAATTTGAACTTATACTGTATTATACTTGTCCCTGTTTCCTCTCAAAAATACTTATTACCCACATAATTTGAATAGTTTATTCAAATAAATGATGTATTCACAAAAGACCATTAGTATTTGAAGTGACGTTTATTTGTAATACTGGTTTATTGTGATGTTGTCACAAGCAGGATACAGTACAACTGTCAACTTGGATAAAAATCATACAGACCAAGAAAGTTGTAATTTCCTGTTAATTGAATTTCTTTTTCATGTCAGCTTCTTGAAATCTCAAACAGTAAAGCACACATTTCATTCTTTGAGAATATTCTCATTGTACTGTTTATATAACTCTAACTCAAGCCCTGACTTCAAGGCATGGGCATCAGTAAAAGACAAATGGACTAGATCAGTCATCTTCACAGGCTCTTTAAGTACATATATAGATTTTAGGAACTGCCATTGTTCTGTCACTTAATGATTCTTCAGTGCAGCAGCAAGTAGCCTATGGTCAGGGGTTTTAAGCTGAAAAGCTCAGTCAACACTCCGTTTTGAGGGGTCTACATCACCGTCCTTCCTGTTGACTTGTCTTTCAAAGATTAAATTGTGCTTAATGGATGTTAGTTAAATTGACAGTAACTATTTGTGAGAATAGAATGGAATGTACAATTTTTTTTTTTTTTTTAAAAAAAAGCTCAAGCTCTATTTTCTAGCCATTTGTCAGCATCTGTCAGTCTCTCTTTGTCAGTCATTAATAAATCAGGTTATCCTTGTGCAAACTCAATGGAGCATTTCTTTAGAAATGTCATGTTACAGGTAGTACAGGTCAGTCAGGTAGTTCCGAGATCTTTTGGGAGACCGTGTTTACGTATTGACGTTGTGTCAATTCTTAAGAAAACTACCTGCAAAACAAAATATCTGCACATCATGACTTAAGGAGGATCTAGTATATTGAGTGACTGTGATGGGAGAAAAAAAAAAGACTTGGCCAAAGGAATTCTTGTGAACTAGGGTTAAATATATGACAAATGACAGAAATTAAAATCAAGAAGGAACAGTTGTAGGTTGTGCTAATACAGAACTGATCCCTCATTACAAGTTTGTTCATTTTACAAAACAGTCAGACCCAGTAAAATACCATCTCGAAGTATTTTGCAACAGCACTTAAGTAACTAAGGTCAAACAAATTTTACCTAATGATGTTACCTTCAGTTAGTTGACATACGTAACATATTTAGTATCCCCATTATGCAAGACCATTTCAGTAGAATAAAATATTCATCAAAATCATCAAATGTCATCCAAATCATCACAAACAACATGTATTTAGGCTCAGTCAAGAGAGTAATATTTCATGACTCAACTTGAAATGTTTGGTGTGGGAAACCTTCAATGCTGTTACCCTGGATTTGGAAAGTGGTATGGAGAGAAGACTGCGATGAAACTTAGAGTAGGACACATTTACGTCTTTTCTTAGGTTCAGGAGGCTCCAGGGCAGCAAGAATTGCCTCATCAAACACATTCTTTAACCCTTTCTGTGGAAACAAAATAGTTTTCAATGCAGAGCTTTTACAAATAAAAATTAGCATATTCAGGGAACTGACTGCAAAAGAAAGTGAGGAGAAATGGAGCAGGGCGATCAAAATGTTCCTTTATTCAAATAACATATCACTTTCCTCATAATCAAGTAGTGTGAGTAAAGTCAAAAGCCCGTGGGAATTATTGATGCTGCAGTTGTAAAAACAGTTAATACTGTCTTCAGACAGCATGTAGCTTAAATGTTTTTATAAAGCAAATTATCAAAGAAATGAACAACAAACTTAATCGTGTCCAGTTCCAGACTGACAAAAGAGAACTAAAGATTGGCACTTTTGTCATATTAGGCAGCATCGATAATTGTGATTAGGTCAAGTTAAAAAGAAAGCATACATGAACAGAAGTGGTTAAGTTAATGGGCACAAAGTTTTTCAGTTTAAAAGAGCATTGTGGTTATTTTAGTGACATCTCTTTTTTTACAACGAGTAAGCAGCAGATGATTGAGAGGCAAGCAAGATGCAAGAAGACATCAGAACAAACAGCATTTTCTCTTTCTCTGAGTTTCAGGGGGCTCTAAAGCAGCTAGGATAGCTTCATCAAATACGTTCTTCAGTCCCCGCTACAGAAAGAGGAAAAGAAGGGAGAAAGACAGGCAAACAGAATTAGAATGAGTTTGTAGTTAAAAGCTGTTAGCAAGAGATAAAGCAGAGCACTTCCACCCTCGTTAGGAAACTGGCATTCAATCACATGCTTTCCACACTCACTGTTGTTTAATAGGGGGACCTTACCTGTGTTAGAGCTGAGCACTCAACGTATTTTACTGCCTTAAGGTCACGAGCCAGCTTTTCTGCCGTCTCTGGGGTGATAGGCTTCTGTTTGTTCTTGGCTAACTTCTCCACTGTGGAGGGGTCGTCACGCAGGTCGATCTGAGTGCCAACCAAGAGGAAAGGGGTCTTGGGACAGTGGTGAGTTATTTCAGGAACCCACTAGGAACAAAAAAACAAACAAACAAAAAAAAATTATGCTACATGAATAAAAAACATTTTACATTGTTACAGATTTTTTGGAACCTCCTCAGAGACATACACAATTTAAATTCATCATTGATTCATTCCACCAATGACTGTCAAACCTAAATACATCTATATTTTGGGTATGTTCATGCCAGTTATTTAGTTTGATTTATTATCTCAAACAACAAAAAATCATTTACAAATCATTTTATTGACAAAATGATGTAGAATAAAAAACACCCACATTCATGACTGTTGATGTTTTCAAGCCTAACAACAAAGTCCTATTATTGTTCTGTTTTACACATTTAATATTATTATCCCAAGGCTATGGCTGAATAGTTTTCCTGGTTATCTGGCTAAAATATTTTCCAGTTTTCTGAGAGAGGAGCAGCAGGAAGAAAAATATGAAAGAGCACCATATGAATCTGCATCAAATACATTTTTTGTTTATAGTTTTGTTTAAATTTCTTATATTCTTTCTTGTATTTCTTGTATATGTGCTTATTTTTTCACAATAGAATTTTTTCACATTACAAAGAAAACACAGGGATGCATAGATTCAAAAGACACAGTTCAAACTAAATAAAACAAACAAGACAGAATTTACCTGGCACCAAAAGTAAAAGTTTAAGTAACATGTTTTTTTTGTTATCCAGAAATTAAGAAAGTAGACTCTGTACCTCCCCATGATAAAACCATATTAGAGGATGCGATGTGAAGATTATTGTAGATAAATGGACTGCATTCATACCCACAATTACCTAACCATGCTTCTACATAAAGCGCTTCTCTATCACACATTGCAGTCACACACACTGGTGCACAGTAGTCACAGCCAATGTGGGGTTCAGTGTCTTGCCCAAGGACACAGACATGTGGACAAGAGGAGCCTGGGAATGTACTGATCTTCACCTATCACACATCACTTCTTTTAAAATCACAATAGATACCAACACCATCTGGTAAGTTGTTCCAAATATGATCCTGACCCTCATGGAATTTAATTCAATACTTGTATCTAAGAATCCAGACATGCAGTATTATGGGGGTGTCAAGTACAGTACAAACCACCTGCTATTAGTGTGGTGCCTGGCCAGCTAAGAATTAAAATAAAAAATTTGCAGTGTAATACTAAACCTTAAACATTGTGTGTTTAATTTAATGTGAGAGTGGTCTCATGAACTGCTGCAATGTCCTCTAACAATACCTGCAAACTACTGTCTAGTCCTTGAGGTCAAAGAGGTTTTAAATCCCCTGCTTTACACTACAAGTCTCCAATCATTTGCTGACAGAGCAGAGCACTGTGGTATGGGTAAGACAATGATTTCAGGTTTTTGAAAGGAGGGTGTTATTAAATGTGTATGTTCGCAGCTCCACTGACATTAAGGCCTCATTCAATAGCCATCCTGAGTGTTCCAATCATATGCTGACATTTATATGGCCAAGTGTGAATGAACTCAGATCTGATCACATAAACCACATTCAGATGTGCTTCAGGATGCCAGTGGCCACAATTTTTAAGTATGCATGAATGTAATCTGTCCTCAGGATACATTTAAGGCCATGTTCTAAGCTGACATCCTTTTGAACCCCTGCCATTTCAGAGTATTTTTGCATCTCTCTGCACCCATATCTTGATATATTTGTAGTCAATGCCACACTATTAATTTTTATCTACTAGTTTAACTCTTGTTACATGTTTGATTCTTCCGGGTGCTCCATTGTTTTATTTTCTCTATACATGTTACTCAATGACACAAACACTGACAACAGACACTTGTACAGTCAGACTCAATAATTCAATTGTTTCCTCACAAACAGAAAGTGTGTATTTACAGCCAAAGGATGTGAGATCCAATCACATTTGTTCACAGGGGACACATCCAGGAAGCATTTTAATACCAATGAACAATTGTAATTAAAACTCATCACACTCTGTACAGATGGTGATACCAGGGCTGAACAGGGGTCTAGATAAACTTTTTATACTCACCTTTTCTTTAACATTTTCAAATGAGGAAGGTGAAACAACTGAGAAGCAGACTAAGAAGACATCTGTTTGTGGGTAGCTTAGTGGTCGTAACCTATCATAATCCTCCTGACCTAAAGAGAAATCACATCACAAATTAATTTATTAAGTGACAAAATTAGGGCTACAACTAAATTACTAGATTAGATTACTAATTTAATTGTCAGGTATTTTGATAATCAATTAAATCAGTTTGAGTGTTGTTTAAATAATTGAAACAAGATTCAGATTTTTCAGCTTCTTAAATGTGAATAGTTTCTTGTTACTTTTCTCCATATAACAAAGAAATCGTTAAAACAAAATCATTTTGGTTTGAGGACAAAAGACAATTGAGAACATCATCATTTCCAAACACCAATCAACATGTTTCAATATTTTTGACATTTTAAGGGACAAACAAGTATTGATTAATCATGAAAATAAATGACAGAGTAATTGATTATAAAAATAATCAGTAGTTGCAGCCCTAGATAAAATATACATGGTCTTTCATTTTTAGACGAATAAACGTACCTGCTGTATCAAATAACCCAAGGGTGTATGGTTCCCCTCCAATCATTACAGTTACTGCATAATTGTCAAACACCTATGATGAAAAAAATGCATTTAGGAGTGTATTCTTAGATTGATAACTATTGTATGGTTGTAAAAATACACTAAACCTACTTACTGTTGGTACATACTCAGAGGGGAATTTATTGGTGGTGTATGAAATCAATAGGCAAGTTTTTCCAACAGCCCCATCACCCACCACCACACATTTTATAGTCTGCATCTCTGCTTTCTGGTTCAGCTGGCAAACACTCCAGCTATACAAAAAGGGAATAGCACATACAATATTTAATTATACCATTAGAATTAACCCCCCTAAAACAGGTTGTAGGTTAAGAAGTTGGTTAACCTTTAATTAAATTACGGGGTCTGCCTGGAAAAGCGATTTTCTGGTATTAACTAGTTAAGTGTCACACCCCACCAGTACCATCAACATCAAACATGGATGCTAACTCTAAATAATGACAGCGTTACCCTCAAGCTGATGCCTACTGACTTTTAATAAGGTTATTCAGTTAGCAATGTGAGATGGAACTAATATAACAATAAACTATGTATATCCCACACAATGAAAATAGCAATATCGACTAGCAAGCTACGCTACCGCTAGCTACGCTAGTCAGTTAGCAAACAGGCGGCTAACGCCGATTTATAAACGTTCCAGTTAACAGTGTAAATTAGGGAACAAATGTGAAAATCAATTGTTAACTAACAACAGAAAGAGATATACGAAAATAATTTCGGTACATACCAGTGTACCTCAGTAACTAGCGTTAGTTGTCTGTTTCGCCGGGCGTTGGCACCAGCGAGCAGCAACTTGGTTCAGCAGTGTCTCAACACCGAATAATACCGGATATCTCCTCCAGAGTAAAACAAACATACAGCGATGCAAAATGTGACGCTACGTGTTATACAAAATAAGCACCTGCGTAGAAATATGAAAGCTATGAATAAATCTAAGGTTGTCAATCTATATATTTTTTCCTTTTACTCTTTAAATACATGTTATGCGTTAAAGTTTTCACCCATTTATTTCCTTCCTGTGCTTTTAACTTGAAGGCGTAGAGTCTATGGGTATGATGGTAAGCTTGACACAAGTTGAGGCAGCAGAATTGCGAATGACATCACCTCCTCAGTCTCCTCTGTCCTGCATCCTCCTCACCAGGACCTGAGCTCTGACACGGGGGTAACTGCCCATTATATCCTCAGAAGAATTTGTATTTCATTTCACAAGAAAAACAAGGAACAACTCAGAAACACTCTCCATATGGCCTATGATCTACAGTATAATCATAATATTGTAGCTGGAAGGGGCTGGAATTCTTTGCTCTTATCTATGGATTGATTAACTATGGATTAATTAACTATTTTTAAATACAGGGCACATACAATTAGAGATGGCAGGATACCACTTTTTCATGTCTGATACAAATTGATACTGATATCAGTCAGTCATTGTTTACAGTCTGTGCATAGTAAAGCATGTGATATATATAGGACTTTTGGATTGTATTGGATTTTACATTTTATCTATCTGATATCCGATCCAGTGATTTTGACCAATATTGGACAGATACCAATACTGAGTATAGTATTAGCTCATCCCTACTTACAATTACACAATATTAGCTATGGTAAACCCACCTACATTTATGTCTTATATTATTACATGAATTTGCTGTCATGTAGTAATGTCTTTTTAGGCAATCCACCTTTAAGCACCATGGTTTTGCTTTCTAGTAGAGAGTGTGTTGGTGTGTTTCTATATGTGCGTTATCCTTTCCTCTAAAACAGCCACCAGTAATTTTACTGGCATTTGATTGATATAATGAGTGTTACAAAAAAAGTGAAATGGTACACATTCTTAATGTTAGTTTTATTATTTGTTTGGTGACAGTCATATTTTATGATTTGATCACATGTGTCTTCCAACTTTTATTCCCCCACACAGCAATATGCATTGACACCAAACAGCACATCATGAAAATAAAGAGAATCCACCGGAGAGTTGCCCACCAACTAGTAAACAAAGAGATGAACTTGGATTAGACACACAACACATTCGTGTTTTATCAGTATACTTTACAGTGTAGGACAGAACAGTAGTATCTTCTCTTGTAGACTTTGTAGACTCTAACCTTACATCATCATGTTCCAGTGTCCATGTTGTTGGTTTTACCACTGTGGAAAAAGCAGTACATTAAAAACATGTTGACAGACCAACTCTTTTTCCTAGAAATTGTGTATGTATTAAAAGCTGTTACACCTGTGAGTTCTACCATTATAACAGTCATATATTTCTGTTTTGATTAGCTATCACATCCTGGTTTCCTTACATGGAAAGCATGAAGTACATGCTTATAGAGTATTTCAATCATACTGGCAATTTTTTTTTTGTAGTAACTTAGAAAAGAGTGATTACACAAAGGGAAATAGGCATGTGTTTTGTTTGGGGGTTATATTAAAATTTGAAACTTCTCAATACTTTTAATATAATGTGACACACTGATGCTAAATAAGTGAGAGATAGTACTAGTAGATGAACAAGACAAATCTCTTTGAACTGAATTACATTTCTTTAAAAAGTCAGGTCATTCGAGGCCACTGGTTTGGAACGCTGTGTTTTTACAACACAGTGGACAAACTAAACATGTTCTGAGTTCTGATGTCAACTGAAGGCTACATAGATTCTCTAACACACATGGAAGGGTGAGGTGAGGGATATTCAGCTGCAAAATGCTGCTGAATTTCACATATTGTACCTTTAAATAACTAATATCTAAACAGGAACAGGGGGTAGCATTGTTTATGACACCGAAGCATACGTACTTGTGTGGGAAACGAGGAGCCTGACAGGAGTGTGGATGTTCAATCCACGCTTGCCAATGACACACCAGTACAAATCTTCATCACTGTCTCGGAGTCCAGTCATAGTTACAGTGACGATTCCTGCCTCTTTATCATCTGCAATGAAGCTTCTGTCACTGGGTCGGTTCCTGGGTGTTTTCACCACTATCTCACAGTAGATATACACTGATCCTTTGCACCAGTACTTTGTGTTATTTCTGAACTGATGGTCATACCGGCACATGACCGTCACAGATCCTCCACGTGCTGCAGTTACCACCTCAGGAGCGGACAGTTTATTTGAGGCCAGTGTGTGTTTGTTGAGCCAGATGAGACACAGAACTGCAGCATACAGACGAAAGGTAAATGTCCACATGATGCTAGTCAATCAAAGTCACTCCATGTTATCGTCCCCTTACAAAGTACATGAGTTTTAGATCGACAATCAAGTTTTTAAATCAACAAAGTCACTGAATATTCCTGTTGTCTTCATCGTGGGTAAGACCAGAAAAATGTGAAGTGGAAGCACAATGCAACATTTAGAGGCTTCCTCTTACTTCCTACTTGTGGTAAGGTTGTGTAAGATGATTGCATAGTGATGGAAAGGCTACCAGTATTTCTTGTGACTGCATGATCATCATTGTTGACATGGAATATTACACTTTTCACCTGTTTACCTTGTTCTACTACGTTAAAGTAAAAACTGTCAGGGCAGTTTATTTTTTTAAACAGCAGGTGGTACTAAAGACCACTCACTCTCCCTCACTCATTTTCTACCGCTTTATCCTCCACTGAGGGTTGTGGGGAGCGCTGGTGCCTAACTCCAGCTGACATAGGGCGAGAGGCTACTAAAGACCAATATGTCAGATCTACATTTACATCTAATTGATTTAGTTTGATTTCTTTTATTATCAACCACAGTGTGTCTATGCAAACAAACAAACAAAACAAACAAAAAATAAATAAAGACAAATCATAGAAAACATACAGTGTCTACACTGGAGTTTGCATGTGGACTACACAAGAGCACACTGATAATGAAACCAAATATTTAATGACAGGACTTTTTATACTGTGAACGTTAAAGAACAACAGTTTGTTCCTCTTTTGAGTTTCAGAGGGAACTAGAATGACACTAATATGGCCTGACTATTGGGAAATGGGATGACAATCGAGTAAAAAAAAAATAAAAATATAAAAATAAAAGAGAAGAAGAAAACTCAACAGAATCATACTGAGGTCACATGAAGAAATAAAGTATCTGACACAAGCAACCCAAATGTTGCAACACCTCAAAAAGCTATTGTTGAGAAGAAAAAACACCCACATAGTTTTATGTGCTGAATCTCTTGAAACAAAATTAAAATAAAATAACTGTACACCTTGATATGGAACTAATTTTAGGATACAACTGAATGAGCTGTTAGAATATCTTTCTGCAGATAAAAGCACATAAGAGATTTGATTTACACCTTAAAAATTTCAAGTAAACTACTAAATCAATTGTCCTGCTACGATGAAATTACCCTGGTTAAACTTACAATAGATACATTTTTACATTTAACCAAGCAAGTCAGTGGGTCAATAAAACATCCCACTGACAGTATCTTCAACATTTTTCCAGTCATTTTTTTTAGTTATTGAGAAAAAAAGCATAAGGTCTCCTTTCTAGTGACTTTAAAACTTTAAAAATTACTTTTTCTTACTGAAAGATTTTAAATTAGCAACAACTAAAAGAATTATGTTGAATTAAGCTATAGTCAGCAAGTTGTCTTTACATGACTTGTTAACTTTAACTTGAATTAAGCTAATTAATTTAGGTGTTACCAATTGAAGAAGGAATATTGGATAAAATATAATTGGACTGATCAACGAGAATGTCTCCTTATTAAGGATATGATGTTTTATGTACAGTATTTCGACATTGTCAACATGCACAGAAAATGTCATCACAGTTTAGAATTAAAGACACAAGAACACAAGTACTGTTTGTGGCAGGTAAATCTGTGCTGATGTGCAATGATACAGTTTCCTCTTTCAGGTCAAAGAGATTTCCTCTGAGCACTGTTATTTCTTTTTTTTCATACTTTCATTAAATGTATTTTTGCTAATATATAACAATGTGCTTTTTTAATGTTACAGCTCAGGCAGCCTGGTAAGCAATTCATAATTGATAATTATAGATTTTTGTATTCACCCTAAGGCTCATACTGTCATGCTACTTTGCAAGCTGGGCAGATTACAGACCACCTCCAACCATTTACAATCCATGCCTGCGTACCCTAAAGTGGAGCTTTACAGTCACTTTAATGGCCTCAAGAACAAGTGAGTCACTTCAAAAAAAAAGATTCAATTTCCTCTTGTATTGAAGGAAATAATCCCCTCCGGAATAAAAATGTTACATTAACAAAGCACAAATAGGATATTGGGAGAGTTTAAGTTATCACTGCTGATTAAAATCTACATTTTCTTTCAGAAATGGCAACCTGAAGACTCTCTCCTGTCTGTTAGAGGGTGGAACTTCAGCTCTGAGGGGTGAACTACTCTGCAGAAAAATCTAGAGAATCTCCAAACGATGAGAATCATCAGCTTCAATACATTTCTCTTTCCTGCATTAGATTCTCACAAATGGTTTCAAGCCCTGCCAACCATCACATATTCATCACCTCTGTGATGGGCTTGACACTGAATGGGAGTATCCAGCCACCTGAGGAAGTCACCCTGAGGATAAATAGTACTGCTCTGTTTTCTGTCATTTCTCTTTATATATTTAATTTTTACAATATGCCTTTAATCATTTCTTACCTAAGATTTTACACCAGGTGGAGAATGGGCAATTAATATAAAGCAGCAGCAGCAATAACAATGACAAGTGGCTATTACAAGATGGAGCAGCTGAGGTTTGGAACCAGGCCCAGGATGTGCCGTATATTGTACTTACTTGGGAAACCAGTGGGTGGGGTATGACAACATCAAGAGCTTCTAGCTTTAGGTGACAGACATACTGTACACACAAATTTGATTTTATCCAGGCAAAGAACACACCATCATAAAGGATAAATACACAACAGTACACATGCACACACGCACAAAATCAAGTGATAACAAATCCAGGGCAAAAACAAGTTTGAAACAAAATACCTAATAAAACCAGCTAAATATCACAATACATAACCATCTACAGGGGTTAATTCATAAAGGAAGACAGAAAATTACCAAATGCATAATAGTTACAAGCCAAATATATATATAAAAAAACCTAAAAAAGTACAGACATGTTTCTGTTGTTACAAAATACTTAATAAAACCAGTTAAATATCACAATACATAACCATCTACAGGGGTTAATTCATAAAGGAAGACAGAAAATTACCAAATGCATAATAGTTACAAGCCAAATATATATATAAAAAAAACTAAAAAAGTACAGACATGTTTCATACATTTTGCCATGAGGAGCTAAAACATTGGAGCAATTTCCATGATGCTTCCATGATGTACGTAGATCCAACTATGTTTTAATCTCTGCCCAAGTGCTGCCTACACCACCCCCTTCTGGCCGACTGTCAGAAGAGCAAGAATTTTGGTGGTGCCATGGTGTAGACCATTGATACGGACGGCTACTTCTGTCTGTAACCAGGGAAAACCCCCACTGACAAATGTTCTCAAAAAGCATGTAAGACTCTTAATGTGTTTATCGGTGATGATAAACATTAAATCTAATTGGAGTTTGTAGAAAACAATAATGAGATTGCGCTGTGCTTTGGCCTGTGCACCTCTTGCCTCTCCTGCTTCTTCAGTTGCTGAATTGAGCAGGACTTTTTTGGGGTAGCTCTTGTGGAAATGCTAGTGACAACTGATTTGCTGGTGGGGAGTCAGGACAGTGGGTTCTGTGCTGGTAAGGATAATGTCATGTACCCTGCCCCAACAAACAGGAACCTATTCTACAACTGCAGTGAGGGGAGCTCACTTTGCTCACAGTGCTGAACACTGTGCTCCTGGTCTGGTCATTGCCAGAGCTAGATCTTGTTGCAACTGGTCCTATATGTGCAGTTATAGATTGTCTGGTCAACTGTTCAAAGTCTACAAGAGTCTGTTTTACATTTGTTGTTAGTTCTCACTCAGAGACTGAATTATCTGAATACAAAGTCCACCCCGAATCATGTTGGAAGTTTAACAATGAAAAACCAGACACTGTAGTCCTGAAATTGTTAGTTTTGAAAAAAAAAAAAAAACAAAAAAAAAACCCCAAAGTTGTCCACGTTCTTATTGCACTCAGCTACAACGCTGAGTGTGTCAGTAATGTCTATTTATCTATCAAACACAATGCTCACGTCTCAGTATCTCAAGAATTTAATGTCACTTTAAGTTTGTACAATATGTTTTTCCTTACAAATGACAAAATGTAACAAAATACAAAACAGTACGCAAACAAATGGTTACAATTAAAATACACACACAAAGATGAATGTGCACGAACAAACACTGACATAATTATTATTTTTGTGTTGTAAATTTTAACTCTTGTGTGATATAAAAGGACTGATTTTTTTTTTTAAAATCACAAATTCTGTTCTGTTTTATATCAGTACACTAGTCTCAATATAACTTCCAACAGAATAAAAGTATATCAGCACAGTGTAGCTTAAGGTAAATCATTTGAATTCTTGTTGACAAATTGACATTATACTTCTCCTACAGTGGCCAGCATAGGACAAACACAGTTGCTGCCCCTCTCAACTATTCTCTTTCTCCTCTCTCTGTTCAGTCTTGGCAGAACCATTTGACTCTGCTGCTGGTTCCTCCACCATGGCGGACTTTTTTGATGTTCCTGTTGGGTTGCAGAGTTTAGAATGAAAATTAAGTGGATGAAAAGACATGTATAGCAGTAGAAGCAGCAGCAGCAGTGCTTGAGGGCTGATAATTTACCTGTGAGGTAGTTCCTGTGCATTCGTTGGAAAAACAGGAGACCAATAAAGAGGATAAATCCAATGCAGGCTATTATCATTCCACACAATGGGAAGCTGTAACTGCCTTTAGTTTGAATAATCTAGGGGAGAGAGACAATCACATTAAAGCTGTGGACATGATTTTAAAACTCCACTGGGCTTGTTTCTGAAATTAAAATCCTACTTAATTTCATCTGTTGACTGACTCTATACGTTATCAGACTTACTGAGCCGACCAGAACCTGCATAACCATCTCTCCCATCCCTGCACTTGTCACCAGGACCGAGGTTGCACATCCTGCCAAAAAAGGATTGTTTACTTCTGCTCCTTAATTTAGAGTAATTTCTGCATTTTATTATTCTGCCACTAAGATTTTATTATACCCTGATAATCAAGGATGTCTTCAGTATAGGCAAGCATACAGGGGAAGATGCTGCTGAGAAACAACCCGCATAAACATGTACCGACAAACAAAAAGGTGCTGCTGGTGTAGAAAATAAGCAGCATCAACACAATAACAATGGCACCTGCCTGTAAGAACAAAGAAGACAGAATCACAAAATGTCTTATCCATAATGTGATGATGTTGTAAATGTTTCACTGGCTTTACCAGGTTGAACATAAGTAGTCTGACAGGCTGGAAACGATATGATAAAGGAATGGACAACAGACGTCCAGCAGTGATGGCCGCCCAAAAGATACTGGCCAGGTAACCTGCAGTCTTATGAGGCAGGGACAACGGTGGTGTCACAGCGTAGGTGTACACAAAGCCAGCGTACGCGCCCTGAAAAGAAACAAGCAAGTCCATTCAGTGAGTGCTACGCCCTGTGTTTAATTTAAAGAAGATTTTAAAGACATAAATTGATGTTTGGTGATTTGTGAAATACAGGGGGTTTTATTTATCCACCCTCACTCACCACGATACCATCGGTCATGAAGAGCACCATCCCACCGAGGACATGAATCATAAAGAAGGATACTGGCAGGCCACGCAGGTTATCATTCTGACAGCAGCTAAAGATATCCCCATGACCTTTAACCAAGTGAAAAGTCACCATTAACAGATTGTGAACATCAACATGGCATTTACAAGATTGTTTTCTTCTTATTTTCAATCCAAATTGTCAGAATTTCAAAGAAGGCATATGTTCCTCATTTTGAAATATCACTTCATTTATTTATCTATTTATTTATTTTTACCTCCTGCTTCATGTTCCTTTTGATCCATGTCTGGGCCCTCTGCCCCCTGCTGGTTCTCCATTGCTAGTTCATCTTTATCGAGAAGGCGAGGCGTACCACTGGGACAGAATGGGATGAGCTGTTCCCGATACATGAGGAACAAAACTGCGATGGGCACGGGCAGCTGATGAAGCACAAATAATATTCTGTTGGAACACTTGGGTCACTGCCACTGAAAACAACCTCAACAGAGCACAAGTTTTTAAACTTAGTGTCATACATTAATAAGTGCCATGATCCAGAAAGCATAGTGCACAATGGACTCCTCTTCCACTCCTTCATGAGGCAGGTGGCTCTGAGTTAAGTTGTGCTCTGCAATCGGACTGTTTCTCAGCATGTTCCGGAAATGATGCATGATCTCCGTCTCGTTCCCTGTGTGATTCCCACAGCCTGTCTCTGAGAGGAAAGGATCTGCAATCAGTGGGCTCACCAGGGCTCCGAACCCAATGAAAAAATGTAGTGCCTGCATATTGTAGACAAAGACAAAGGCCATAGACATTTAGCTTGTAAAAAATACAAGCATACATGATTGGACAGCATACTTCTACTGAGCATAGTGTCCACAAAAATCTTAAAGCCAAACACTGGAACTGCAAAGGTTTTCACCTGTAAAAAAACAGCTGAGTCCCTCTGATAGATGGTCACCAGTTGGATGTTGGCAATGGTGTCAATAATACCCATCGCCAAACCAGACACAGCCATGGCGATAGCCAGCAGGAGAACATTATTGCACAGAGGGATGATGGCAAATATTACAGAGATGATGAGAGCAGAGACAAATAAGGCAGCGAGAGCACTGAACAACCTTTAAAGAAAAAAAAAATACCAATGGTAATCACAGTAATTTTTATTTTTAGCATATTATTATTATTATTATTATTAGTAGTAGTACTGCTCCAAAAAGCCCCAGGGACACTCTTTCTGTTGTGAGTTCATCATACTTACGTCCGCTTGAAAACACCACCAACAGAGCTGCCAATCAACAGGCAAAACTGCTGGGCAAAGAAGACCCATGTAATCTGACTAAGTGTGGAGTTTGTTTGACATTGCAAATCCAAAATTGTTGGTCCAAGGAAAGCAATGCAGAGTCCAAAGCTGAAGAAAACACTCCAGTAGGTCAACGTGTGATGAGCATTCCTTTTGAACAGAGTCAGAATCCGCTCATCCAGAAACATCTTGGCCACAATGAAGACAGTAATCAGTAAAACAGATTACAACAGATTTTCTTTTTCTCCTAAAAAACAATCTCACAATGTCCCAGCAGTTTGGGGGAAGGTTTGTGGATCTATGCTGCAGTACAGTTATCGTAAGGATCTCATTTAAAGCTTTTAGCTGCCTCCTATTTGCATTGCTTAACTGAAAAAGGATGTCCTCTTGAGTTAATGGGTGAAGTGGAGGATCTTCCAACAATAATATGTCTTTGAGAATTGTGTCAATGATTGGCAATGAAAAGAACTAAGAAAAAAAAAAGAAAAAGAAAAGAGAACCGTGTTGCATTCACAAACCTATTAATGTATCGTTCAGGAAACGATGACACACAACTGTCTCATGGACAGGTTGTCTTTGTTCACATATGAGAATAACCCTATGACACTCATTTACAAGAGAAGCCTGTACACCACAGTCTACATCAGTGTTTCCCAAACGTTTTAAAGATGGTAAAACTTCCATGACCCAAATCACAATATAAATCAAATTTGTGCATAAGTGAGCAACTCATTTCTAGCCATGTCTACAACACCTAATATCATTTTGAATTGTAAACAACTGAGATTAGTTTGGGGATCCCCCTTTAAGCTGAATTTTAGTACTACTGATTAATGTCTATCGCCAATTTGTAAGATATACTCACAACCTCTTTCTACTTTGTGTTTTATTGTTTATTGTTCCAGAAAGAAGGACATCATCGGTTGTCATTATTTGTATAGTCGGGTCCAGACTAAAAAGACGACTAAATCATTCCATGACACATTACAACATTTAAAAATTTAAGGTCCTACAGGATAAATCTTAGGATGTAGTTCCTCTTTAGCACCATTTCAAAGTATCTTTTTAAATATTTTGTAGTTTGGAGTAAGAGATAGTATGCTATAACTGAAATAGCCTTTAATTTAGTTACTTGGTCATCCAGTTTAAATGACTTCATTTTAATATTTGGTTTAGATATAGTAAATAGTTTGCAGAGGATAGATTTCTTCCTGTACTTACAAGTCTGATCACAGAAAACACATTTTAACACCAGGTGTAAAGGGAAACTATGAAGCTGAGGAGAGACCGGTTTCATCATAAAACTGAATTGTCATGGAATTTGGTACAAATATAAAGCTGTCCCATAGGATTATACACATTAATTTTGGCTATCCGTTGACTTTTCATCTAGAGAATACAGATGTATAGTGATGCATTGTCGCATTGTTGCCCTCTATTTATTCAAACAGTCTGTAATTTTAAATTAATTATAAATAATTTAATATTTTATATAATTAATTATAATTGTATACAATTTTTATCATACATATACTGTATGTGTGTGTAAATGTGACTATTCTATGTTGAATAAAAAGGTGAAAGAACTGAATAAAAGAAAGACTTAATACATAATCCCCTTACTGATTGCATAATATGGGAAGCAAAGCTTTACTGATTGTAGCCAAATAAGGGCTTCCGGCGCAGTTGTAAAACTAAAACTCAGGCTTAATAATTTAGGTGTGAATAAAGTAATCCTTAACTTAAATTTTGTGAAAGATCCTGATACATAAATACACTCCAGTTATTTTATGTCATATATGTTGCTGTGAGGATGATAAAAAACCTCTTGTATGTTTGACTAATTGAATAGATTGTAATGTAAAAAGTTATTCTGTCAGTTTGTCCTGCTTTATGTTGATGCTCGACTCCTCTTACATGACTGATTGATTCTTGGTTCTGCACTGACAAGCAGATATATAGTATTTGTTGTGAAGACTTCAATATGCACATTATTTGCAGCAGCCACACAATATGACGGTAATTTTCTACACAGTGTCATATGTCAGACTTGTGCTGCATACAAACTTAGTTGTATAACTGATTGGCCAATATCCTGCATGGTAGAGATGTTGGTCAGGTAAACACTGAGAAATATACATGTTTATACAATAGCCATTTATTAACACCCACTTCCTCTTGTGAAGATAAAACAACACAAGTTGACTTCTCCAGGTAATTGTCAACTAAACAGTCATGGAGGCGATGTTAAAAATCAACACTGACTGAAGTAGGACATCTGATTGTTAATGAACTTATATGTACATGCCCTGTGATGACGGGGGACCTGTCCAGGTGGGACTGTTTCAGCTGGGATTGGCACCAGCAATTCTACAAGCCTCATGTTGAGGATAAAGCAGTAGATGATGAATGAATGAATGAATGAATGAATGAATGAATGAATGAATGAATGATTTGTATGTTTCTGATTAGGAAGAAGTACTGTTTGACAGTGAAACACGTCTTAAATAAGTTATGCTTTGACCCCTCTCTCTTTGAAAAAGCCACAGTCTATGAATATGCAAATGCAATTTACACTACCCATGAAATGTATGTAAAATCAGTCCTAGACTAGAGAAAGCACTCAGAGAGCTCAAACCTCTACCAAGGCCACTCAGTTTGACAGTGTTCATATCATTACATAGATCCTGAATCCATATCTGGACCACCATCTTAATCCTGTAATTTCTTCCTTAGTCCATAACCTACATCCCCAGAACAATGAATCAAAATCTCTTTAACTTTTGACTTTTGGCTTCTCACAAACACACATAAAAACTGTATACTGTATGTATGATGCATAATACAATGTTTTTGGTTGAGGCTCTGATTTGTTTGTATAAGCTAACTATTTGTATTTTCAGAGCATAATATAGTAATATTTAAATCCCAACATTGTCTAATTATATCTCATATTCATATCATATTCATAGTCATATTAATAAAACATTTGTTTTTAATATGTCTCTAGAGCTGTGAGTCTTTAAAGAAAACTGTTTATTTTTATTGTAATTCATCCATGTTTGTAGCATATTCTAATGGCAAGAACTTAAACTTTAGAAAAACAAACAGGGAAAGCCGGGAAACATTTGTCCATGGAAATTACCTTTAACTTTCAGCTTGGAAACTTTCTGAAGTTGTTTCCTCTCAGCTGAGTTTAGTTATTTAGGGTGGACATACAAAAAATATTCATTTGAGGCTACTGAAGTGAAAAGTATAAGTTCTACAGCTGATGATGACTTTCATTATTCATCAATTTGTTGTTGCTCTTTCCTTGATTGGTCCAAAGGCTGCTTGCCTAGTTTATGAACAATAAAATAAACATATTTCAAATCATAGAAGATAAGAACATTTATTTAAACAGTGGAAACTTTAAATGTTTTCTTCTCCACAATTACAACAGCAAATATTGTATTATTTATACTTTTTGTCCTCACTTCCTTTCTTGTTTGTTTTACAATTTCTTTTCTTCGATCCATTAGCCTTTGATACACAAATGTGTTTGTAATCTATATGGATGTGTGTATGTGTGGGAAAAGTGATTTATGTATTGTCTACTTGTGCTTTTACATGACTTGCCCTTTAATTGTTTTTTTTAAATCCTTCCTCATTTTTGCCTATATTTACAAAATACACTAGCACAAATTCTTTGTGTGTGAAAAACCTGTTGGCAATAAACAGGATTCTGATTCTAATATTCACGAGTTTGTCAATGACAAATGGTCTTGTTACTGATTTAGTTGGTAAACTGACCTTTGCAGCTCTAGAGTATAGTAAGCCACCTGCCTTAGAACAACAAAAGAACATTGTTAATGTCGCCTTCAGTTTTTATTCTCTACTCTTGTTAGATCATCCTTTTTTCGTTTGAAATGTGAAAAAAAGAGAAAGTAAGAGTGAAGTCTGCTGAACCCCCAAAACAGAAATGACATCAGGAAAAAGAAAGCTTGTAAATGTGAAGGAAAAAACTCAAAGTGTATTTTCATCAAAGATGCTCATGCCATTTCTTAAACAGCAGATCACCGCATCAGCTTTTGCAACTGTCATAATCTACTGTGTGAGCCTACCTTATCTAAGCGACCTAATTAGTATGCTTAGATGGGGAGGTGAACACTGCAGCACAGCTTCGCCTTCCTTTGATTTTCCTGGAATTCACTGTAATCTCTTAAGATTCTCTTAAGTCAGGAGTAAAAGCAAAAAATTATGAATGATTTTTTTTTTTTTTTTTTTTTTAATGAGTTAAGTGGAGTAGAGGAAGCTAACACTGAGGCACTGCAGGAACAGTAACCAAGCTTTGTGCCCATTTTAATGGATGGAATGCTTAATCGGTATATCAGCACAGACAATAATAACAACAATGTGAATGCTGTGGTAGAGTGTATGACCTCAGTAGATTTAATGAGCGGAAAGTAACTAATATCTGTACTGAGAGCTGAAAGAGCTTTGTTCCACTGATGATTTTGTCCGTCAGAGCCAGAAAATGGAACATGCGTGCAGCTTTCTGATAAGGTGTGTTTGAACACGCATTTGAACACAGAAAACATAAGGGTGATTTATTCTTTTCTATCAAAAGATGTCTCCTGCATTTTTCCTTGCTCTCCCTCATTCTGTCCTCCTCTCCCCCAGCAGCCCTGTCTCTCCCGACACAGTTGAGCCGAGCAATGATGCGTGTCTCAGCGCAACCTGGTGAATAGTAATGAACCAAGCCAGTGTGCGTGTCTATTTGAGGGAAAGCAAGGGGAAGACAGAGAGAGGGGTGGGGAAGAGGGTGTGAGGGTGGGGAGTAGTAGACTATGAGTGGAAACACAGGGCTTCTCTTGCAGCACTGATGCAGCACAATCACTGGTGACTGACAAGAGATGCGGCTGCGTTAAACCTTTGCGTGAATGCCATTGCTCTTTGTCACACTGCCATTCTGAGCAGAGCTCAGTGATGTGACGCCACTCACCAAACTCCGACTTTTCCCTGAGTTTGACGATTGTGCCTAATTTCGCAGAATCTCTGTCACACACAGGAGGAAGAGGAGGGTGCATTGGTAGAGGGAATAGATGAAGGTGGAAAATGCTGTAAATGAATGTGACTCAGAGAGGGGCAACAGCACCTGCTGTCTTCAGCCCACATTCACCAGACAAAACAGCACTCTGTCTCTGTCTCAGCGCGTGATGGACTATTTGGAGGACAAAGACGGGAGAAGGAGAGGCCCAAAGAGAAACTGAGACACTATGAAAATACAAGAATGGCCACATCACTACTCACTCAAAGCCACTGCTCTTTGAAATCGTGACAGTCGCCACACGTTATGTGCAGTGTGACACAAAATGAACATGCTTGAGAAAACATGTACATGAATCCAGATGGAAAATAAATCAATTATAAAGTAGGGTTTTGTATACAGCCTTGAGATAGGTGACTGGAATATTCAGCAACTGGCTGCAAAGATCAACTAGAGTGCCAGAACTGAAAGGAAGGGAACAAACACAATAGGCAGACCCCCTACCTCAGCCCCTCTTTTTTCTTCTCCATCCAGGAGCCACTGGCATTCTGCCAAGTTGGAATCTTAAGAACTCTTTCAAAGGAAAATGAAAGAAAGGGACTTATTTAAAATCAGGGTCCATTCTTTCACAGACTCTTGTTTTTCCTTACATTTCCCACGTGAAGAGGCATTTCTAGTTGCTGTTCTCCTCTGACATTGCATCTGAAGAGAGGAGAGGAGAGGAGAGGAGAGGAGAGGAGAGGAGGGTGGGGGGTTCTAGAATTACTATTCATGTAACATTTTGTCAGATTTGTTGTTTTGGGGTTATTGTGAGATAGTGATCTCCCTCCTGAGTCCCCTTTTTCCCTCTCCCTCTCTCTCTGCTAGTTTTCTTTCTGCTTTTACTCCCTCTGCCTCCCCACTCTAGCCCCTGCTCACATAGTAACTCCTCCCCCCACTACCTATTGTCTCTCCATACAGTATTAGGCTGAGGGGATGCCATACTCGTTTCAGGGAGGAACGCAAGACCAGGAGAGAAGGAGGTAAGAGTCAGATTTATGTCTTAAGAATGCTTCCGGTCCTAAATGCATGTCACTGTTATTCTAAGAAGTGTGGAGTGAGCTGTTTGCCTTTTTAAAGACTGACATAGGATAAGAAAGCAACTTCAGTGATGCTCTGAAGCTTTAATTTGTTGTGTGTAGTGCTTCAGTGTGGTTTAGCTTGTCTGGTCTGCCAGTGCAAGGTGCTTAGGTGTGTTTTTAATTTGTGCACAGCAAAACCTTCATAGAATAACAAGTCAGGTGCCTCTAATTTACCTTTATATTACACAGCTGTTTTCTAGATGTCAAATTGTGGGAAGGTAAACCTTTGCAATCTAGAGTTTAGTTTTTTATGAAAAAGAAAAATCCACACAGCTCATATTCTTCTGTCAAAAGAAACGATAAATTCAACGTATATGTAGTAAAGAAAAAAAATATACACAACAGACAAAATATAAATCCATTAACAACATCTGGCCAGTGGTGATTGCCTGAAATGGTTCCCAGCAGAGAGGGACCATGAACGATGTTTGGGGATTAAAGATTATCCTCCCTGTGGCTGAGATTCACCTTCTTGTCTGGACAGAGTCTGACACAGAAGCTTGACTAATTTATGCTGAGACATGCATGAGCACAGACTCACTGGCAGTTGTCCTTTTTTCAAACATGGAAAAGGCTAATTGAGTTAACACTTTCTCTTTATTAGTAATTAATAGTCTCTGTCAAATGCCTAGTGAATATCCAGCAAAAACAGAACACCGCCTATGAAATATTGATCTGAACAGTTTTATTTTTTGGTTAGGCTGCCAATCTCTGAGTCACCACTTACATCACCATGTTTCATCTCTGTAGATTAAAGTTAGGATGTCTTTTCATGGGAAATATTTAAAATCTAAAAGAAGTGAAAGGTGTTCCCTTGGACTGCATGAAACAGGTGCATACCAAGATGGCTAGAAGTGGTTTTCCCCCTACTGGACATTTGCAGCCACAGGAAGCTTTGTGTGCTTGTTCAGAGCAAAAAAGGAGAGGCTGTCTCAATGGGGCTTTTGTTGTTGGAGATGGCAAAGGCACAAGAAACACTGCCTGACAAATACCTGGCCCCTCTTTGCCTCAAATACCTCAGTTTTGCACTTGATACAATGTCAACAAATGCCCCCTCTGTCCTCTGTAGTAGCCCATTTCCTCTGTCCATGAGTTTTTTCCCCCTCGTGTTATGATAAAGGCTACTGTTTTCTGAGCAGACATCTGGGCGAGCAGATTTGGCCTGCATAACTCAGGGTGCTGAGTTCCTACACTGATGGATGAAAATGGTCCAACACTCATGGCGCTTAAAGCCATGGTAAACTGTCACTGTTTGGTTTGAGTTTAACATTTGGAGAAAAGTCAGAATAAATTCCAGTTAAGGTTGTTTTATTTGACTTTTGGTAAAAGGTTAAAAAGTTGAACACACAATGATGAAATCAATCAAGCATACTAATATGTGTTTAACTCAATGGCACCATCGCTTTGATGTTAAAAGAGCAAAAGCAACTGTAGTTTATGTTTGCAAAAAAAAAAGGTTTGGCTACTAAGTCTTCCTGTGCTCTGTGGTTGAATTAAAATGCTGAGGTAATGCTCTCCTCTGTGCTTGAAGAAGTCATGCAGGGGGTTGCTACAGAATATAGAACGAGTTTATGTAATCTGTTTTGCACTCAGAAACAGAATCCTTTTGATTAACATTGTACCTTTTCCCTGCAGACATGAATTCAAAACTGCATTTTTTAATCAAAGAGTACTCTACAGACCCCCATTGTAATTGAAAAGCTTGCAGATTCTAGCTGATAGATTCAAGCGTCAACATAGGGGTCAATCTATTTTAGATTGTATTTCGAGAAATACAATTTCTACTGTCTGAAAACTCACAGGACAGTTTCATTCTGCTCCCCCCCAGGCCTCACATGAATGCTTGCAGTTTGGTTAATTATTCATGCAGATCTGAGTTTTAAATCCTGAATATTGTCACCGACATCCCACAGTTTTTCCTTGTTTGTTTTTTTCACCCTCAGCTCCATACATGTGGTTTTGAGACACTGGTATTGTATTATAGTCCTTGGAATCAAACCACAACTGTGTCTTATGGCTTTCTATTCCTATGTGAGTTCTTTCTAATATGTCATGTAGGGTTTAAAGCCATTGGATGCACAGTGGGCTGTCAGCAGAGGGACTGTGTTACTTTACATTTTCTCTTTCTTTATTTGACTGTGTTTACTGTGCTTCCCATTGAAATTTACCTCCAAAGTACTGGGAATTCTGTTTAATAATCAGTATTATCTGTGGTCCAAATGCATTTTTTTCATTTCATTTGAATCATGTTCCTTATTTAAAAAGACTCACATTTGTGCTGTTTTTCCTGTTTTTGAGAGGCTCTATTCATTTTGACCCAGCATTTTTATTTTCTTACAGCACCACATTAGTGAACACACATTAGTGGGCAAAGCTAAAAGAAATGCTTATTCAAAAAGGGTCACTAAGCAGCAGAATATTATGCTTGTAAGTTTAACTAAATTAAGTAAAAAAAAAACACAAAAAACAATTATCTCTTACTCAGTATCAAAAAAGCACGTACATCGGTCGTGTTTCCTTGTGAGACATACACAAATATTTTGAACTGTTGCCAAAATAAGTCATTTTGTGTTTTTTGGAAGAATGTTTCCTTGGTTTTCATAAAAAAAAACTGTAAAAATGCACATGGTTAAGTGAATGAAACTTGACCATGTGCATGCTGCTGCTTTCAGCATTACAACTTTCCTGAACAGCTTTGAGCTTTCATTCTTCCTTGGGTATTTACAACTGTGTGCATTCAGAGATGCGTTGTTAAATGACTGAGGGACATTCCAATCTTAAAGGCATTCCTGCTGTTATAGAAGCATTCATACATTAATAAGATACAATATTAATATTAATGGGGTAATATTACTCTCTTTGTAGCAGTTACTTCCTATATGATATATAGGATTCAGAATTGATAACCTGCTTTTCTTGTTATCTGGCCAAGCAACATTTCTGTGGTTACTTTTTATGAGAAGTGCAATTGTAATTAATTGTAATTTAATTGTAATTATTGTTATTATTGGCTTGGATAAGCCTCTTGGATGAGAAGTGAAACATCTTCAGTTTAAGTCAAGCCAGTCCAGTTGTCTTTCGCTAACTACTGAAAGTCATTATTGCAGCGAAGAATATTACACATCCAGAACATCCGTCTAAGTCGACGTGCAGAGCCGTGCAAAGATTGTGTGCTGACCTGTGGCACTGACGGTTCCTGATTAAAATTCTTTCTCTCTTTGTTCATCCACCCTCTCCACTGGAAAAAACATTTCAAGCCTTCAGTCTCAGCACCCAACTTTTGTCTCACAATAATTTTGTTCCCTCACCACAACTACACTGCATTCTTGTCATTTAGAGAGAAAAGTATTTTGTTGACATGTCTACAGATGCATGCATATTCATGTGATATTGTTTCTGCTTGCAGTGTTTTTTGCATTTTGAGGTCATGAGTTTGATTCTATCTGTTTTCTTGTTATGGAGAGTTTAGGCGCAAATAGCACCTGGTTAAGCCAACAGGAAAACATTTGTTTCGGCCATCTTGCTCACCTAGAAAACATACATTTTAACTAACACTGTTACTGTCAGGGACAGGAGGAGAAACAGACTTTAGCCACTTTTACATGTTCTAAGTTTACAATATCTTAAAAGTAATGTTTTGTTGTGAGACAGCCATTTGACAATTAATGTAAACTGCCCACTCCCCTACACCAAAAATATTGAAGTATCTTTGTGTTTATCTGTGCTTCTGGCTTGTGGAGACACAAAGGCTGCTCTGCCTCTTTCGGTTAGTTTGTGTTACTTGGGTGAATTTGACCACAGACACAAGCTGACATAATTAAGCTTACTTATGGAGGTGACAATGAATTAAAAACTCCTAGTTTTCTTTACAAACTTTGGGGTTTGAAAGTGTGGGGTTAGAAACTTCACTCAGGAACCAGACAGTCTTACGACGAGTGTCCGTCTCCCAGGTTGATGCACAGAAACAACTACACACACGGCAGTGTTGAGAGTGTGCCAATACCTCACACCCTTAAAAATACTAGTAAAAACTGGTCAATTTCTATTGCCCAATTTCAATTAAAAGAATATTGTTTTTCTCAACTCACAGGAGTGGATCCAATCTGAAAGAGTCTACACAAATAAACACGCAGCAGATAGTTAAGTCTGTTCAAATCAAATTTCTCTGCAGTGCAATGTAAACACCTGCTGTCTTGTAATTTCATATTTGCATTTGCAGAACTGCAAGATCACAAAGGTGTCATCTAATTACACCCCTGCTACATGATAGCGGGTGGATTTATTAGAATTGGTGGCATCTGTCTGTTTCTCTGTCCGTCTGATCATTTGTCTGGCTGTTTGTCTGGTGGTGTGTCTCACACTTTGTCTTTCTGTCTAACAGTGTGTTTACCCAATGGACCATAAGATCCAGTGAGGGCTGGATCTTATGGTCTAATTTTATAGTGTTATGATAATTAATGTAGAATTTGTATCTCATTCATAACAGTAAATGTAAATTATTTTAGAGAGAGGTAACATCATCCTGTGGTTAAATAATTTCATAGACAAACTAATAATAACAAAGTTAAACAATCCTGGGGAAAAAACTTTTGTTTCTTTTTATTTTACTACAGTGGAATAAAATCAGCATTGAATTTATTACTTCACTTTCCCCCAAAATACAGACCTGCTTGAGGAAGCAGGATGATTACTGGAAAGGCTCTTGTCACGTCAGTGTGTTAGGGAGGTATGGGCTGTTGAGTCTTAATTTGTACAAATACCTCGGGTCCAATAGTCATGTTTTCTGGTGCAGGTTACCATGACCGAGAAATGTGTTCAATTATCTTTTTCCCAGCAAGACTTATGCAGATAATTTATTGGAACAGATGTTTTCTGGAGTAGTATGGTGGGGAGGAAGTCCTCAGTGGCACATTTCACTGTCCTTTTTGGACAATTACCTGAACAAGTGTTTCTCTTTTTCGTATCTGCTAACAGGTCTTCAAAAAAGAAGTACTCGCCAGTTCTTGCACATGCTGCACAAGGTGGACTCGTTGCTCCGGTGCAGCAGCAGACGGAAGCAGAGATGCCAGCAACTTCGGCAACAAAGGCTTGGGTCAAACCTGGATGTCAAAGGTATTCAGCACACTGATACTGACTTGTGTGGATGATTTACCTATTTTAAATCAATAATATAAATCATCATTTATTTTATTAATACCTGCTGACCCTGTTTTTTTTTGTTTGTTTTTTAATTTCATTATATAATACATATATAATCTGAATGAGGTCTGATTTAAATCTAAAATACACCATTGGCTTGTGAGTTTACAGACTGGTGTGTAGCTATAGTGACTGTCAATCAAGACATTGGTTGCAGCTGTTTTCAGTTCAGTTCAGGCAGTGTTGTTCTCAGATCTCAGACAGAGGCTCTTCCGTGAGGAGCTCCTGAAGACAGGTTTCTGCTCTTTCCATTCTTTTGGGAACGGGCAAAGCTCTGAGGTTCAACCCTTTTTTTTTTTTGGTTCGGAATTCTGCCTTGTCCTGGTGACATGCCGGTGTTTGATGAGGACCCCGCTCAGTTCTCTAAATCTAGGCTGAAATCAGACTTAGTTGCCCACAATGTGAAGCTGCCGCCTGCCAAAAGCAGAAAGGAGGTTTACGTGGAGTTGCACATGAAACACATTGATCAGAAAAAAGCCGTGGAGTTTTCAAGTGACGAGGAGGAGGATGACGTGGGAGGTGAAGATGTGAGTCAATCAGTGTTGATGTTTTTGTTCTGATTTTATTGCATTAATGCCCAATCAGAATGGTTTGGAGGTTCAATAAACTTTTTTTTTGGTATAAAATTCTGATCAAAAAAGTAAAGCAAATATAAGCAAATGCAAATTCACAAAACTGAAAGAGGATAAAACACTTGCAGCCCACGAGAATATTGTTTGTTAGTGGCTCCCCTTGGTGTTACTGTGAATCCGTACTTGTACAAGTGTTGAGTGTATTAAAAAAAGTATGATGTAGATGATAATTAGATTGACATTATGTTAGTTAGGCTATAGATTGTAGAAGTGAGAAACCTTGGTCTCTGCTTCCAGACAGTACACTCAGGCTGCTTGTGCACACTTGAGGACTGTGACCTCTACAGCACCAGCTGTATAGTTGGTATAGATTTACATGAGACCTTTGAGTAGCTGAGGGCTGCTGTTACATTTGTGTGCATATGGTGGCCACACCTGTTGCACTCATTAATGTGTGCGAGGAAGAGTGCAGTGTTTCTATCTTGTTTCATGGGAGGAGACACTGTTTGGAAGCATAAGCAGAGTAAAGTTGCAAAGGCAAGAGTGCTAATACCAGTGCTAATTACTGTACATTTTTTATAAAAAGCACAATCATGTGGAATGTGAAAAATGTAAAATCCATGCAAGTTGTGAAATAAAACCAGCAACTGGGTTTCCCATTTCTAGAAGCACAAGTATGCTAGAAAAGGAAAAAATATTAAAAGCACAATAATAATAATAATAATAATAATAATAATAATAATAATAATAATAATAATAAAAACAACACTCATATTGTTGACAGAACTTTGTACAAATGCTGAATACGCAGAATGTGGTATTTACCTGTCTCACTGGGGGCAAAAAGCACTGTGGGTAAATAAAACCACCATTCTGAAAATACAACTTTACCTTAGTTAGCAACTCAGAAGATATTTAGTAGATGTGTAACAAAAAAAACAATACAAATCAGTAATGAGTTATAAAAATAAAATACAGTACATACACAATGATGTTTAGATCCTGCTACTATTGGGTTTAACTCAGAGAGATCTATAGGTAAGAAGTTATCTAAATGAGATGCGACAGGCGGTTGCAAGGACAACAGATCTGTATTATTAGTTGGCAGGATGCGATTAACTTTTTCCTCTAATGGTTGTTATCTTATTAGTGAAGAATATCATGAAGTCATCACTACCTAGAGTTAGTGGGATGGTTGGTTCAACAGAGCTATGACTCTGTGTCAGCCTGGCCACGGTGCTGAAGAGAAACTTATGATTATTCTTGTTTTCCTCTATCAAAGATGAATAATAGGATGTTCTGGTATTATGGAGGACTTTCTTGTATGTTAACAGACTCAGGCTAAGAAGGACTCCTCTTGATTAGTGTTTCAAAGTGCGTAATGTGCAGTTATACCAAGGGGCCAACCTTCTCTGACTCACTACCTTCCTTTTTAGAGGGGCAACAGAGTCTAGTGTTTCACGTAGTGCAATTACTGTACTATTGACAAGATCGTCAATTTTAGTGGGAGTTACGTTTGGGCAGGGATCCTCGCTTATAATGACACTTATATTGTGTGGTGATGTCAGTGCCAGTGGAACTCGTTTCTTAAATTTAGATACAGTCATCTCAGACAGATTTCTACTGTAGTAATAGTTATCTCTATGGCCACTGTTAATGAGCATCGGAAAACTAAATGTGATTAGAAAATGGTCAGAGAGAGCAGAGGGTTATGGGGAAAAAAACCCACTAAATTTTCGACATTTATGCCGTAAGTCAGCACAAGGTCGAGGGTGTGGTTAAAGCTATGAGTGGGTCTATTAACATGTTGAATAAAATCTATTGAGTTCACTACAGACATAAAAGCAGAGCTGAGGCTGTCATTGTCAATATCTACGTGAATATTGAAATCACCCATAATAATTACTTTATCCGTGCTGAGAAATAATTCAGGTAGAAAGTCAAAGAACTCATACAAAAATTCTGAATAAGGGCCAGGGGGACGGTAGCCAGTAACTAGCAGGACAGGTTGTTGTAGTTTCCAGTTTGGATGAGCAAGACTAAGAGTAAGAATTTCAAAGGACTTATACCTATGTTTAAGTTTTGGTTTAATTAGCAGACTTGAGTTATAAATTGCTGCAACCCCTCCTCCTCGGCCTGTGCTTCGTGGACAATGTGTGTTAATATGAGTAGGGGGAGTGGATTCATTTAAACTTACATATTCCCTTTCTTGTAACCATGTTTCAGTCAAGCAGAGAAGATCAATATGTTTATCTACAATCAAATCATTGACTAAGAGTGATTTTGAGGAAAGTGACCTGATATTTAATAGCCCGCATTTTATTAAAGTATTTTTAAATTTTTTTTTAGGTTTGTGTGAGTCACTCCTCTAATAGTTTTTCTCTGGCTAAGTATTTTAAGTGGCCGGGGGATAGACACGGAATTTATATGGTGCTGGGAAGGCGACTGCTGTAGCAAAAGCACAGAGGAGCGTGTAGGACTGCACCTCTGTTTCCTGGTCTCAACTCTGGATTGTCAGGGGTTTTGGTGTCTAATAAAGTGAGCTATGTTTCTAGCTAAGAGGGCTGCTCCATCCAAAGTGGGATGGACGCCGTCCCTCCTCATAAGACCAGGTGTCCCCCAAAAGGTTTTCCAGTTATCTACAAAAGAGACGTTTTCTAAGAAAAACAGCAATGCAACCAAGTGCAGTAGCCAAATTGAAAGACATTGTAATTATTTTATTAAAGAGTGTGTCAAAACATCGAAAATTTATTTTGTTTGACTGCTCTAAATTTTCAAATATTTTTGATTTTGATGTTTTCAACTAAAGATGCAAAAAATCCCTAACTTGTACCAATTCATTTCCAGTCACAATTTGTCAAAAAAATGATCAATTAAATTTTAACATAACATTATATGTTATAATTAGACAAAACTGCAGTAGTTTCCTTAAAGAAAGCTGCAGTGACACCAGGAAACTCATTAAACTGATATTGATTTATAATTGGAATCCAAACACAAGTTTGACATGGACACGTTATTTGCATGCTTTTTTAGTGACTTTACAATCCCCAAATCTAAACTTTAACAATAAGTAATTGATTAAAAAAATTGAATACAAGAAAAAGCAGGAACAATGAACAGAGCTAAAATCCCAAAGACCATGAAAAGAGACAAGTAAAACACCTCAACAACAAATCTGAACTTCATGTCACCTAGGACAGCAGAGGTTGTGATAAAAAGTTATGATCTCTTGAAAAAAAGAAATTAAACATTAAAAATGTTCTTCTAACACTACTATCTAAATAGGGGGCATTTATCTATACTGCATTCCATAACAAGAACTTGACATAAAAACACCACAATCCATTTTTCCCCTCAATAGTTAGGCACTAGAATTAAGATTACACAGTGTGTATCATGCACACTTTGTATATATATGGATAGTTTTTATGATGCACACCTGCTTATGGCCAGTTACAGCATTTACAGGCATCACTGAAGACTAAACCATCAGGACACACCTGGATGTAAGTGAAACCATTATAACAGTTGTAGAAAGAGGATGGAGAATTAGGATTGGAATAAAGCTCATCTTCCTTTCCTTTGCAGAAGTTTTCATCAACTTCCCCAGAAGAAGTTGTTGTGGTGGTGGTAGTGGTAGTTGGGTTATTTGTGTTGGTGGTAGTTGGGTTATTCGTGTTGGTGGTAGTTGGGTTGTTTGCGTTGGTGGTAGTTGGGTTGTTCGTGTTGGTGGTAGTTGGGTTATTCGTGATGGTGGTAGTTGGGGTGTTCGTAGTGATGGTGGTGGTAGTAGTGTCTGAACTGGACGTAGTGGAAGTACCTACAATAAGGGAGGTGTGGGAGAAAAAAGCAAAATCACACTGTGATGCAGCACTGCCCACAAAAAAAGTCGCCAACTGGATTTAACTAAGCAAATAGGTAAGAGCCTTCCATTGGATAATTACTGCATGGGTGATTATCTTTAAGCTAGTAACAAGTTTTTAACCCCAACTGATGCAATGAGTAGCTTCTCATTTCGTAAACAACCATGTGGAAAGACACATCCTGTGGTTGTGGAAAAGATATTCATCTGTTTGAGAAGGGTCAAATCAATGGCATGCATCAAGCAGAGAAAACATCTACGGAGATTGCAGAAACTACTAAAATTGGGTTAATAAGAACTGTCCAGCGCATCATGAAAAACTGGAAGGACAGTGGGGAACCATCGTCTTTGAGGAAGAAATGTGGTCCAATGCTTTTTTTGGTGGCAACACTTTTTGTGTATCATGTGTGGCAGTGTATCATATGAATGTGACTGAGCTTAACTGACTGCGGTTTTTACCCAAAGTCTTATTTCTACTGCAAAAGGCAGGGTACACCTTGGACAGGTTGCCAGAGGTACATACACAGGTGAACGACCATTCACTCTCACCCCTATGGTCAATTTAGAGCGTCCAGTTAACCTGAGCTGGAGAACCTGGAGAGAACTCGCATGCACACGGGGTAGAAGATGCAGAGAGGTCAAACCAGGAATCTCACTATGACCCTCCTGTTGTGAGGCATTTGTTTTTATATGTGTGTACATTTATGGATATTTATGCTGCACATGCTGTTAATCAGGAGAATAAACACTGACCATGCATTGGTGCATCAAGGAAGCTCAGTGCAGCGAATGTTAACTATATGATTTTACTGCAGGGCAATATTTTTACATATTTGTGCATCAAGAAAATAAAATCAATACCATGAAATCCCCAGGACAGGATAGACAGTCGTCATTTACCTTGCACCAGAAGACTACGCAGATAACCCACAAGGGGGTATTTGCCCATGCCACAGAAGGCCCCGTTAAAATCATCCATGTCCAGAGACCAAACAAAGACTCCTCCATATTTGTTTTTTCTTATGAAGTCTGCCTGAATGTTAAAAAAAAAAAATATATAAAAAAAAAATCATGAACTGATTATTTGGTTTTGTGTTATTGCCCAAAGAGCAATAGTTTACCTTAAAATCAATGCTCTTTTTATTGTCATATCCAACCCACTGATTTCCTTTTACGCCGTATGGAACTTTTTGTGCTTCAGACCATATATAAGATCCTGTTTTAAGAAAGTCACAAATCTGAAAAAGATGGATGAAATTTAAGTTGTATTTGATCTGAATCTTCAGAAACACACCATACACAATGAAATACTAGATGTTTGACTGATCAGCAGAATCATTGAGACATGTTCACCTCATAGTAGGACAAGAACCCTGCCTGCCTGGTATAAGGGCCTGCCACACCTGGGCCACTGATTGGTGCTCCAATGCTACTGTCTGCAGAGGACAGGGTGAAAGTTCGCCCATATGTAGCAAATCCCATAATAAGCTTTGAAGAGGGTGTGCCTTGGTCCTTCCAGTATGCCATTGCATATTCCTGAAATGTGAGGAAAATAAATCAATATTAAAAACAAAAAAACAAAACAGTTGTAGCCCTAATATTGCAGTTGAATTGAAGACAATAATTAATATATGGTATAATTAATAATTATACTTATTATAAATTAATAAGTATCTACATATAAATCTCTTTTGTTTTGTCACTCTCTGTTGTGTTATAAGACCAAAAAGGCTGTTGAATAATTATATTTTTAAAAAATATCTCATCTTTAGATGTTTCTCTTTTAAATGACATGCAACTTGTATTTCCCTGAAAGGAACCTGTTCATTACACTAATGATTTTAATTATTCTTTGACATCATTCTTTGAAAGAATTGAAATCTTCCACTCACAGCATTTTTGTATACTTGAGTTCCAGTGTCTCCAGGTTTCTTGTATAAAGGACTGTGATGTCCTGTGACCCAGTCCCATGTACCATGAAGATCAAACGTCATTACATTTATGAAATCCAGGTACCTAAAAAGAAAAAAAAAAGCACATGTAGCACATGTGATTAAGTTTACCATCTATGATGCCAACTATTTATTAAAGGACTGACAATAATAGTGGAGAATAAAAAGTTTTCATTACCTAGCAATAGTTGGAACATCATAACTTTCATCAATTTTAAGTTTGTAAGCAGAAACGGCAACTGTGACCAGTAATCTGGGACGGCTAGTTTGTGTTGCCTCTGCCTCACAGGCTTCATAGAGTTCCTATACAACATAAAGACAAACCAGTTGCTTCTTTAAATCTCAAATAATGACAAACAAAACAAAACAAAATCAAATAATTCATTTTCTAGTATGCCTGATGTTTGTTTTAGAGAAATTATAATTATAATCAGACCTTGCACAGTAATGTAAATTTGTCTTTCTCATAAACTTGAGGATATTCCCAGTCCAGGTTGATCCCATCCAAGTTTTTTGTTCTCAGCAATGTAATCGTAGAAGCAATGAAGGTTTTTCTGTTGTTTTTTGTTGATACCATGTTGGAGAATCTGGAAGTGACACCAAAGTGCTACATAGTGATGATTTGTTATCGTAACAGTACTAATATGGTATGTTATAATTTACATGTTGCATACTTATAGCTTGGAAAAGTTGCACCTCCAAGTGCCAAAAGGGTTTTCAGGTCAGGATTGCTGTGTGAGAGAAATTAAGTCATTATCATTATACCATCATTCATTTATTGTCTACTGCTTTATTGTTTCACAATAACATGCACACTCCATACAGAAAGGCCCTGAGTTGGACACGGTAACAAACCTGGGTCTTTTTGTTGTACGTGAGAGTGCTAGCCATTACTCCACCATGTGACCCAATTACCATCAACATCAACTAAAAGGGTTACAACTCACCTTCCTTTTAGATTATTTAAATGTTGGTATTGTTCATCATCACTAGGATCGGTCACCAGCTTTTTGTTTTCCATGTTAGCAAAGGCAAAGATCAGATGGGTACACAGATTTGAATCAATATTTGAAATGTTGAATTTTGCTGCTGACTCTCTGTATCTGGACCAACTGGTGACATAACAAATCAGTTTGGAGGAATAAGCTGAAAGACATCAGTATAAACGTTACTTTGTGATTATCATTATCATAAATTCCTATGAAAAATTGTGATTATTTAATTCACACTTTTTTTAATGTAAAAATAAAAACTTACCCAGGCTGGTGATAATCAAAAAGAGACCTTCAAAAGTACCAAATTCAGTCATTATTCAATTGAAAAACATAGCTTTTGGAAACATTTGGTCATTTTTAAATATGACTTACCTGCACTCAGAATTAACTTGTTCATGGTTGTACTGCAGGGCAAAAAACAAAACAACAACAAAAAAAAATCAAATTCTGGGTAATTAGTTCACTATTACCCAGTCTCTCATATTCTCATACCCTTAAGATCTTTTTCTATTCAAAATACTCTATTATTCAGTTTATTTATTGACTTTAAAATCCCTCTTCCTATTTAAATTTCTTTATAAATGGCTCTTTTGTTGCTTTAGCATTTTGCAATGAAACCTCTTATATTTTATATGAAGCACCTGGAATTGCCTTGCTGTTTAAATGTGCTATGCAACTGGAATTTGCCTTGCCTTTACAAACTTGGTAACCAAGATTAAAATAAATAAGCGGAGAAAATCTGTTGATAATGGATATTGACAATGTACTGACAATGTGACATATTTCACAGTAGTTTCAGTGTCTGGGTTGAACTGGGATACATAAATATTATATTTTGAAAAACTATTTCAGCACATACAGAATGTGGAGAGACTGGAGAATATGTAGAAAATTAATTCAAATTAAAACTACTAATTTCTGTCATGTAAAATGACAATGCAACCGGCTTTGCCTTCAGTTGTATTTCTCTTGCCCAGTTTAAGGTTTGTGTTTGAGAGAAAGGGATAGCAAAAGGAATAAACCAATCATCTAATTACCCTGTAAAATAAATAACTGAATGTTTTATAAACAAGTCATCAAATACTAATAAAAAATATTTACAAAGCCACAACTCCTTAACAAGCCACAGACATGTAAACAGATGGCAGAATTACCCATTTGTCACTTTGTCTACTTAACTGGTAAATAAGTAATAACTTAATCAAGTAACAATAATAGGTTGTTAAGTAATTACTGATAACATGATTATATTTTTTTCTAAATACAACTCGATAAGAAGATAATGCAACTTACTTACATGTACAGTTTGTTGGAGACAGAGGAAAATGTGGCTGAGGAATTGTGGCAACGGTGCCTTAAAATAGTTATGAAGGGAGGTGTGGTTTAAAGTTTTATAAGTAATTTGATAGTGCATGCAACCCTTTGCATGATAACTGACAAAAAAAAAGAAAAAAAAAAGGATCAATCATGTATGATGCATTGTTGCATGACTATAATTAGGGAGGTTGGAGAACATCCAATCCATACATTTGGCTTTTGTTATTTACTGCGCCTTGAGATTAAATCATACACCTTTTGTGAACTTTGAGCACAGTTCTAATCAAGAGATTAATGGCACAGATATACTTGACTCACTTTATTTACCAAGCTGGTGCTTCTTTAGTGTTTGTTAAATCTTAAACAAACACAGACAGACAGAAACGCACACACACACACACACACACACACACACACACACACACACACACACACACACACACACACACACACACACACAGGAAGTGGCATTTCTCATTGGCCAGGCCAGGTTTGTTGAAAAATTTAAACTTTGTCAAAAAAATGTACCTCGCACTCGTACATGTACCTCTTACAATGACTCAAACCAAATCAGCGCTGAGACTGATAACATTGTTCATATTCATACGAGTGTGAGTGAATGAGTGTACCACAGGGGTCCCCCATCAGTTTAGGTGGCAGCATAACTAAAGATGGTTCAGGTTTTTCTGAGCCATCTCTAATGTTGAATCAAGCCAAGTTGTGCTAGAAATGTATAATGGAAAAAGTGCCATTAGAGAAGCACAAGCAAGCCTCCATTTGCAGAGCAAAGTGGTCTATTTGGGTAATAGGGAATAATCAGCTTGAGATCTGGTGGGGCCTGATCACCCAGTGTTTTATGTGAGAGGAGGATTTTAAAAGTTCTATACAGAGCCAGTGTAAGAGAGCTCGTTTTATAGTTCCCTTCAATACCAGTGCTGCTGCATTCTGAACAAACTGAAGACTCTGAATACTATAGTTTTTGTATTGTTCTATGTTCCTGATTATGAGTCACAGAAGTCGACGTAATAAAAACATGAACAAGATTTCTAACATCCTTTAATGACAGGTTGTAACGCTTTTCATTATGTTGTTCAGGTGAAAGAAGGCTGACTTATAGTAGATATATTAGTCGAATGACAAAAATCTGGATCGACAATAACACTAAGGTTCCAAACTGGAGGCACTGGTAATGTCATCCAGGGTGAAAAAATTTTCACATACTGCTTTCAAGCCCTAAACACTGAGAACCATAAAAGTTATGTTCTTAATGTCTGCGAGACATTCCTGGAGCTTTATAACTATTAAATACTAGAGGAAGTACTTGCAAAGTGAAATGAATTAGTCCGAGGACCAAACCTTTTTGAACTCAATGTTCAAGTCCAGTACGTATAATGAAAATTCATCGTTCACATAAACAAACTGGAACCTTTCTTTCTGCATTAAACTGGAAACAGTATAATGCAGTTTCTTTTGATCCCAATAACATGCTCTAGTCTCTGTAATAAAATGTTATGGTCACTAGTATTGAATTCAGCAATAAGATCTCTACACTTGCAGATATGGTTGGAGTCTGAATCTCCACTACTCAACCTGTTTCACATTTGCTGTTTAGAACACTTGGGGTCTCTACAACAATAAGCACCAAAAATTATTATTATTATCAATGTTTCTTTTCAACAAACACTAAATGGTTGGGTTAATACTCAAGGAAACCAACAGAAAAGACCAAAATCAAAACCCAGATTTTAAAGATGGTGGAAAGAATATTTCCCCACCGTAAGTTTATCAAAAGTGATAGAAAAAAATAAAATAAACAGGAGCCACTGAAAAGGAAGTTCAATAAACAACATAAATTCCTGACTCACTTTACCTAAACACAAAACCCTCAGAGATCATTTCTCTATCAACACAGACCCAAACTGAGAAAGGGCTCGGCAACCTCCTTATATCAGACAGGTTAATCAGCTTCAGCTATGCTTCTCCCACTGGTTAACTCAGCTTATTGGCCCCAGCTGTGGTCAACTAATCACAGGTGCAACCTGCAATTATCCAAACAAAACAAAATGCCTTTTAGTGTTTTTAATTTCATTTTGAAATCCACTTCAGATACACTCATTTTCTACCACTTACTGGTTCCACATACTTCCACATACAAACTTTGTGAAGTTTCTCAAGAAGTGGGACTTAAATCCCTCAACTCGGCTCTTTCATTACCCTCACAGATTTACACAGTTCCAATTTAATTAATTTTTAGCCTGTTGTAGAATTTTGCATTGGTGTGTATTGTGTGTAAGCTCCACTTCTAGAGTGAGTAGAGTGGAGGAAAAAAAAAAACTCTGTAACTTGCTCTCCAGTTCACAAGTTTCTGTCTTCATATTTAATGCTTTAAGCACCAGATGACTAATACCAACAGTCTAAGGAGGAAACCCAAGTACCCACCTTATCGTGTAGATATGGATCAACATGGCAGGAGAGCCACAGTTGGCAGATGCATGGAATCAAAGTTGACACTGTAGAACCTACAACAGGTGATTGGCAATGCCCAGGAGTTTGCAGCACATTTGGCCTCCAGTGGAGACTCCCCTGGTAGAGCAGCCAGTGGCCCCACATGGCAGATGTCCATTATTTAACCTATAGTTGTGGGCAATGGTGTCAACAATCCAGTGGGACACATGCTGCTTTGAGACAGCCTGACCCTACCTACGACTGTTGTGACACACAAATAGCTGTTCTGATTTTTGAATGGAAGCTGTGGTGTCAATATACATGTATGTGGGCCCTGACAGGACACAAAAATCTCAAACTGTCCCCATCACATGGTGAGGGAATAATAACAGCGAGCTGGTTGAGAGGCCAGAGTGACTTCACCTTTTTTATTGAGGAATGCTGCATTCAACCAGAGTCACCCCTGACCCATCTGAGTTCCATCTCAGGCAAGAATCACTCACAGACAAAGCATGAAGCACGTTTGACCGAAACTATAGCAATTTTATATTTTGTTTGTTATATCGGTTTCACACATTATTACATTTTTGTGTTAGTTATTTTTCGACAAAGTTATAGTGTAGAATTATTGAAGTCTGATCATTGTTAAGATTGTTCTGATTTGTCTTAGTTTTGATCCACTTTGATTCATTTTGTTTAGTCTTGGTTATTGGTAACTTGGTCACTAATTCTGATAAGTCTGATTTTGATTAATCCAGATTTATTTATTGAACAAGTCACTGATTTATTTCTCAATTAAATATGGGTTTGGATTTTTTTTCTCCAAAAACTGGCTAAACTGACTTAAATGGTGTGGAAAAAGACTGAGTTCACCAAGTTGTCATTATGGATTCTTTCTGCATGCAGAAGGAACAAGTTTCACAGAGTACAGAGCAGTCTGCAAAAGAGTTCAAAATGTTTTAGCATGTCCTGTTGTTTTATAGTCAGCTGAATGTAGCTGTTTGTCAGCTAAGAGGTATAGAAAGAGAAAGCCATACATGGGCATGAAACGTATAAGCTGTCTGGTTGAGGAAATAGACAAGAGTGTGACTGCAAGTCACAAGGTACAGCAGTTGTTTTAATGCAGATGTTGAGATGTGTGTCTAAATGGTAAATGCTTTTACCATAACAATAGAAGGTTATTTTTAGCAGCTTATTTGTTTGTTGATTAAATTTGAAATTAGTTGCAGCCAATTACATTTAAATAATACATTTTTGTTTTATTTTGTGTATATTTGTGAACTGCTTTTCTTTTATTATATATATTTGACCAGAAGAGTGGTCCTTTTGCTCTTCTTACAGGCTGGACATGTAATCACTCATTGTGGCAGAAACTTTGGTCAAAAATATGTTGACTGAATTGATTAGTGGGGGCACACAACCACTGAGTGGTAATTTTAGTTTAAAACATGATCTTATTACCCAAGATTTCACAATTGTTCAGCTGTGTTTTGCTTGTAATATCATGTTCTAATAAACACAATAAATGATGTAAACAGTTCTTTCATTGTATTATGATAATTTATTTAATGTAACAAAACATCATATTATGAAAATCAAAATCAATATGGAAATAAGTTTTTTTGTGAGCATGTGTGTGACTCTGTTGATAGTAAGGTTGTAGATCCATGCACAAGATCCTACAGATTCATTTGCGACAGGAGCACCAGTAAGTCTCCCATTAAAACTCTATTGTAACTGCCGCCTGACACAGTGTGCTCTTCTTCCGTATATTTTTCGGTCACTAATAATGCAAATACCATGTAGGGCACAAAAACCAATCATCAAACAAGAATGCGCATCTCGATTGGACTCACTATTACGTTTTTTGTGATGTAAATAGCAAAAAACTGCTAAGACTTTTCCCATTGAAAAAGAATGGGACGAGATGAAAAGTTGAAATCCATTTGCACCTTTGTTTTAAGAAACAAAGAACAACGAACACAGAATAATCAAACATGAAATATATCAAAACTAAATGAAAAATGGCAAACTTCTGGCACCTTTTTTAAAATGTATCATTTTATTATTATTTAATTACAGTACAATACATTAGCAGTATTTGTTAGAATTGACCAAAGTTAAGATCATAATATATTGCATATGCTATGTGCAAAACTCTCACCATGTTAAACAAAATCAGAAGGTTACATATATCTACAGTATTATGTGTGCATCAACCATACAAATAAATAAGGCATGTAAGGTTAAATAATGTCGGAGAAAAATGAGAAGAAGATACATTTTCATAAATACAGTTAGAACAGAAAAGGACAACATTGGCAAATACACAGTATAAGTTGTTTGTATTTAATACTAATAAATAAAATAAATAGTATTGCATATTTACAGACATATAGAATACAAGGACACTTTATTGGTCTTTGAAAGCTTAAGGAAAGCATATCATGTTGATGACCTTGTCAAAAATGTTAATGGGTCAGTGTTAAATAACAGTAATCAAAAAAAAAGTATAGATTAAACATTTCTGATGTAGACCAATTTTGTTGATTAGAATAATTAATATGCAAGTATAACCAATAACTCTTTAGGACTGTTGTATCTTAAATTCATTAGTGTTGTAATTATAAAGGACGGCACAGTTTCTTAAAATTAAAAAAAAAATGAAATTTAGAATTTTTGGAATAATTTGAACAGATTGAAGTACAAAGAAAAGATTGTCCATGTAATATTTGGTCTTTGCAAGCAAGGTTGGGTTTTGGATCAACATTTCCCCAATATGAGATACCATCATTCTACTGTGATAAAAAAAAGCTTTGTGAGCCTGGGAGTACCTTGGAAAATTATTGTCACTTAACATAGTCCACTGCTGTATGAGGAAATGCCAGGTAAAACTGTATTGTATTTGTAATTGGTCTGTTAAATAAAGGTTAAAGTGAATTAACACATTATAGCTTTGGGAAAGGTTAAAGAACAATAGAAGAACAAATTGCTGAGGAACAGTAAATGTGAACAGTGCAGTAAAATTATCCATGCAATGTCAACCAGTTGTTAAGTAAAAAAGTTAAAAGAAGAAATATGATGCTCCTGTCTTTTAAGAACTACGACTGAGCTGGAGGCCAGTCACAGCATGTGCAACTCGCTCTGTAGATCAAACCAGGTTGGCACAAATGAACATGGGTTTCCTTATTTGTACATTGTATAAAAGAAATATTGTTGTCGGGATTAGGGTAAACACCATCCTTTTTGTTTCGGCAATATTCCTTCAAAGGTACAGCCTCTGTTGTTACAGTTGCTGTTGTGGGAGATGTGGTAGTGATTGTAGTAGTGGGGGTTGTGGTAGTGGTTGTAGGAGTTGTGGTAGTTGTGGTTGTGGTTGTAGTAGTGGGAGTTGTGGTTGTGGTAGTGGGAGTTGTGGTTGTAGTAGTTGGAGTTGTGGTTGTGGTTGTAGTAGTGGTGGTTGTGGTAGTGGGAGTTGTGGTTGTAGTAGTTGGAGTTGTGGTTGTGGTTGTAGTAGTGGGAGTTGTGGTAGTTGTTGTGGTTGTAGTAGTGGGAGTTGTGGTAGTGGTTATTGGAGTGGTTGTGGTAGTTGGGGTTGTAGTTGTAGTAGTGGGAGTTGTGGTAGGAGTTGTTGTGGTAGTTGGGGTCGTGGTTGTTGTGGTAGTTGGGGTTGTAGTGGTAGTGGGAGTTGTGGTAGTGGTTGTTGGAGTGGTTGTAGTGGTTGTAGTAGTTGGGGTTGTAGTGGTAGTAGTGGGAGTTGTGGTAGTGGTTGTTGGAGTGGTTGTTGTGGTAGTTGGGGTTGTAGTAGTAGTGGGAGTTGTGGTAGTGGTTGTTGGAGTGCTTGTAGTGGTTGTAGTAGTTGGGGTTGTAGTTGTAGTAGTGGGAGTTGTGGTAGTGGTTGTTGTGGTTGTAGTAGTGGGAGTTGTGGTAGTGGTTGTTGGAGTGGTTGTTGTGGTAGTTGGGGTTGTAGTAGTAGTGGGAGTTGTGGTAGTGGTTGTTGGAGTGGTTGTAGTGGTTGTGGTAGTTGGGGTTGTAGTTGTAGTAGTGGGAGTTGTGGTAGTGGTTGTTGGAATGGTTGTCGTGGTTGTAGTAGTGGGAGTTGTGGTAGTGGTTGTTGGAGTGGTTGTTGTGGTAGTTGGGGTTGTAGTGGTAGTGGGAGTTGTGGTAGTGGTTGTTGGAGTGGTTGTTGTGGTTGTAGTAGTGGGAGTTGTGGTAGTGGTTGTTGGAGTGGTTGTTGTGGTAGTTGGGGTCGTAGTTGTAGTAGTGGGAGTTGTGGTAGTGGTTGTTGTGGTTGTAGTAGTGGGAGTTGTGGTAGTGGTTGTTGGAGTGGTTGTTGTGGTAGTTGGGGTTGTAGTAGTAGTGGGAGTTGTGGTAGTGGTTGTTGGAGTGGTTGTAGTGGTTGTAGTAGTTGGGGTTGTAGTTGTAGTAGTGGGAGTTGTGGTAGTGGTTGGAGTGGTTGTTGTGGTTGTAGTAGTGGGAGTTGTGGTAGTGGTTGTTGGAGTGGTTGTTGTGGTAGTTGGGGTTGTAGTGGTAGTGGGAGTTGTGGTAGTGGTTGTTGGAGTGGTTGTAGTGGTTGTAGTAGTTGGGGTTGTAGTTGTAGTAGTGGGAGTTGTGGTAGTGGTTGTTGGAGTGGTTGTTGTGGTTGTAGTAGTGGGAGTTGTGGTAGTGGTTGTTGGAGCGGTTGTGGTAGTTGGGGTCGTGGTTGTAGTAGTGGGAGTTGTGGTAGTGGTTGTTGGAGTGGTTGTAGTGGTTGTGGTAGTTGGGGTTGTAGTTGTAGTAGTGGTTGTTGTGGTTGTAGTAGTGGGAGTTGTGGTAGTGGTTGTTGGAGTGGTTGTTGTGGTAGTTGGGGTTGTAGTAGTAGTGGGAGTTGTGGTAGTGGTTGTTGGAGTGGTTGTAGTGGTTGTAGTAGTTGGGGTTGTAGTGGTAGTGGGAGTTGTGGTAGTGGTTGTTGGAGTGGTTGTAGTGGTTGTAGTAGTTGGGGTTGTAGTTGTAGTAGTGGGAGTTGTGGTAGTGGTTGTTGGAGTGGTTGTTGTGGTTGTAGTAGTGGGAGTTGTGGTAGTGGTTGTTGGAGTGGTTGTCGTGGTTGTAGTAGTGGGAGTTGTGGTAGTGGTTGTTGGAGTGGTTGTTGTGGTTGTAGTAGTTGGGGTTGTAGTTGTAGTAGTGGGAGTTGTGGTAGTGGTTGTTGGAGTGGTTGTTGTGGTTGTAGTAGTCGTAGTTGTAGTAGTGGGAGTTGTGGTAGTGGTTGTTGGAGTGGTTGTTGTGGTAGTTGGGGTTGTAGTAGTAGTGGGAGTTGTGGTAGTGGTTGTAGTGGTTGTAGTAGTTGGGGTTGTAGTTGTAGTAGTGGGAGTTGTGGTAGTGGTTGTTGGAGTGGTTGTGGTAGTTGGGGTCGTGGTTGTAGTAGTGGGAGTTGTGGTAGTGGTTGTTGGAGTGGTAGTTGTGGTAGTTGGGGTTGTAGTAGTAGTGGGAGTTGTGGTAGTGGTTGTTGTGGTTGTAGTAGTGGGAGTTGTGGTAGTGGTTGTTGGAGTGGTTGTTGTGGTAGTTGGGGTTGTAGTTGTAGTAGTGGGAGTTGTGGTAGTGGTTGTTGGAGTGGTTGTCGTGGTTGTAGTAGTGGGAGTTGTGGTAGTGGTTGTTGGAGTGGTTGTAGTAGTTGGGGTTGTAGTTGTAGTAGTGGGAGTTGTGGTAGTGGTTGTTGGAGTGGTTGTTGTGGTTGTAGTAGTGGGAGTTGTGGTAGTGGTTGTTGGAGTGGTTGTGGTAGTTGGGGTCGTGGTTGTAGTTGTGGGAGTTGTGGTAGTGGTTGTTGGAGTGGTTGTTGTGGTTGTAGTAGTGGGAGTTGTGGTAGTGGTTGTGGTAGTTGGAG